>OY747127.1:75364882-76030022 GCA_963556465.1 Berberis vulgaris
CTATGTTAAACGCTATGTTTCTTCGATTATATGAAAGTTTTAAGTTGCGAACATGTTGAAAGAGATCTTTTATTCTCCCAAGTAAAAGTCAACTAAATTGATTGTATAGTTCACATTAAAGTCCTAATTAAAGATCAGCACCTGTAGTTCGTTTTTAAGTGCTATAACTTCCATTCTTGGGCTCATAAAACTAGGGAGATCAGCCAACAAGCATCAGAACAAAAGGGAAGCCTTAAAACCGTGCCCTTCATCATTTTTGTACTCGTGTGTCCCTTTATTCCCAGTAACATTTCGATATTATGATTGTGAATATACTTATGATTTATTTTATTTATTTATTATACAGCTAATTAGGTATTTGCGAAGGTTGTCCCTCAGATCGGCAACAACCAATTTCATCTCCATTTTAAGGGCTTTTATATCAGATTCTTTCTTTAGGAAAATACCGATTGCTCTAGGTCCCATTTCTAGCTTTACCCCTTAGTAAGTGAACTCAACTCAGCTCATTTTGCTTAATTAAATTTTGGCTCTGTGGAGAGTATGGCAGTGTGTTTTTTTAAGTGTTCAGAAGCTACTTTTAACTGGAGTTGGAAGATCTGAATGAGCTTCTGAACGAGTTGTTGATTAGAAGCTTGTAAAATTAAAGGTGTTAGCTTTTAGGTGTTGATTTGAAATTTTTTTGACATTTTTGCTTGCCACCACAACTCTCACCGCCACCATAAACCATTAACATTAACTCCGCTTCCCCACATGTTTTCTCTCCTCCAAGCACCATGGAGATCCCCTTCCACTGCCACAAAAAACAACCCTCTACCCATCTCCATTCCTTATACAATCTCAAGAGAAAGAGAAGGAAGAGGAGGAGGGAAGGTGATGCAGGAGGATTCGAGTCAGATGATGTTGAGCTGTTAGATAGCACGTTGTTGGAACTGAGATACCTTAAGTTGGCAGATTAGCGCAAAGATGGCTGGAAATCGTGATATTTTCCTAATTGGGGCAGTTTTTTTGGTGCGTTTCGGTATTTTGGCCATAACTTTGGCTACGAGTATCAGAATCGCGCATATGGCCCCAATTCGGAAAGCTATTTTTGGTGCGTACGTTAAGGCCACCGAGCTTTGCTCAGTCCACATCTTTTCAAGGCCAAAATCCACTGTTTTCCTTTCCGAATCCATAATTTTAGTAATTTTTTTCTTTTATGGTAATATTTCTTTTATCGTTTAGGAAGTGATTCTGAACTCGATTTGGGCCAAATTTTTGGCAGATTACTTCTTTTATTACGTATTTCAATTTGGCATGATTATTGGGATTTTGCTATTTTTGATAAAATTCTGATAATGGCAAATTTTAGCTATAAAAACCCGGCTTGTGGGCTGACTTTAGAGATACTTTTGATTTGAATAATTTTAATTGAACATCAGAGGTGTTTCTCTGTGTTTTGGGCGAATCTCTAGTGTATTTCTCTGCGAATTGTCTGTTGAAACTAACCTTTCAGAATAATCGCTATTCTGTCTGGCGTTAGGAGGAGAGGGTGGTGGTGGTGGTATGGTGGCGACATTGCTCCCATGATAGAAAAGAGGTAGAGAAGAGAAGTAGCACAATAGTCATTCTAATATACTGTGAGGTTATTATTGGAGTGAATTTTCATTAAGCATTCAGTGTTAAGTGATGAAGACCCCCATGTTGTTTACACCAATCAGAACTAAAAACAAACACTTTTTATTAAGACTTTTGACTCTATTCAAAACAAAAAACAAACACCTTCTATGTCTATTAATCTTTTTAATTATTTGGTTTATAATGCTATTTTGTTTGACCTACCGCCTAACTTGGCCGAATCCAAACATTGTAACAATTTATTAGCTAGTACACTGTGTAACAATGACACTTAAATTTCAAAAAACTTGTAGGATACATATTGAACACTTTGACATCCGGGCACTCGTGGGATACTCCACGAAAGTGTAATGAACAAGATTGGGGTGGGAGGTCAAATAACTTGTCAAATAAGAAATTGGTTTGTTTTGAAAATCCTTTTCAAAACATGACTAGTAAAAACAATTTGATCTCCTTGATCACACTTATCTTGGAAACAATATTGCAATTCTCTAGTAGTCGACTACATAAAAATAATTCTTGCTCAAGGTTGTTTAAGCAATTTGATGGACAAAGCTAAAATTGAATCTAAGAATCCTTGCTTGGCTAAGTTTGGTCAAGCATACTAGTAAAAGGAATGGTTTACAACTTTTTGGTGATCATTCATTTAATACAGTGATGGTATAAATAATAGAAGAGAGCCTGATGCTCAAGCAATCAATCCCATAATCAAAGGGATTACCTTCTTATGTTTTGCTCAATCTATCCTACCAACTAAAGAGACTACAATTAGATCTTTACATAAATGGGAAAAAATATCTCCAAGAAATTTGCTAATCATGTTGGAGATTCTATTGATTCTGAAATCATATTAACACTCCCCCGCAAACTTGGCAATCTTGAAGGGCAAGTTTGGAACGAAGAAGAATAAACTAGTGTTTGTGAAGTCCTTTAGTGAAGATATCAGAAAGATCAACTGTAGGAACAAAATGAACTAAATGACTGCCCGATGAAACAGGCTCGTGAACAAAGTGGTAATCCAATTCTATGTGCTTGGTTCGGGCATGAAATACTGGATTTGCTACCATATAGTTGGCACTTAGATTATCATAATAGAGCACTATGGGGAGAGAGTAAGAACACGTACATAGTTCATGAATATGGTGAATCCACATAGTTTCAATGCACATAGAGGCTATACACTGATTCAACACTAGACCTAGAAAATGTTGTTTGTTTCTTGGCATATCGAGAAATCAAGTTAGGACCTAAGAAGATGCATAAACCAGATGTGGAGCGATGAGTGTCAAGCCCAATCAACACTAGAGAAGGCATAAAGTTGGAGTGGTCCAACCCATCGATGCAACTGTAACCCAATATTCATAGATCATTTTAAGTAGTTGTAACACCCTTGAGTGGGTGGGCTATGAGGCTGGCTGACTACTTTGTATGGGTAGACAAATGCAAACAGGCTAACTTGAGTAGCGGGCAAAGGCTAACAGGCTACCTAGGTGTTTTAGTCCCACATCACCTGTGTGGGGGAAAGGAATGAACTACTTATGTGTGAGTTTGTGTCCTCTTGGTATGACGCATTTAAAACCATGATGGTGAGGGTGTGGGAGTAAGGCCCAAGAGTCCAAAGTAGACAATATCATACCATGAGCATTGTCGTTGTCCTTAGAGAATACATTGTTTGTTCCTTCACTCTCCAATAATGTCTTATATGTGTCTCAAGTTACTAAACAATTATATTGCCTAGTACTAATGTAGCATCGTTTCTGTCTTCTTCAGGATCTTAACAACAAGGAAATTATTAGGTACTAAAAAATGGCAGCTTTATTATGTAGATGATGTGTGCTCTAGAAGTGTCTTTAGTCAGAGTTCTACTAGTGCTAAAGAGCAAAAAATTTGGATGTGGCACCATCGTTTTTGTGATGCTTCTTTTGGGTATTTAAAGCATTTGTTCCCTTTCATGTTTTCATATTGTACTCTTTTGGATTTTTGTTGTGATGTTTGTGTTTTGGCCAAGAGTCATTGCACTACTTATGCTATGAGTTTAAAAATGATGAATGAACCATTTGTTTTGATTCACTCGGATGTGTGAGGTCGTTTTCCAGTTTCTACTTTGTTTGGATACTGCTGATTTTTTATTTTTGTTGATGATTGTAGTTGTATGACTTAATTTTATCTGATGAAAAATAAAAGTAATGTGTATGAATGTTGCCGCTCATTTCATACTATGATACAAACCCAATTTTCTACTAAGATGAAGGTTCTCAAGTTCGACAATAGTGGTGAATATGTTGCTAGGATGTTACTTTATCTGAAACCGAGATGTATTTCTCTCATCCTATATGCACTTCTCATCTTCAAAGAGAAATGAGTATTGAAGATTTGAATTGGATGGCTATGTTTCCGAATATGGTGTTGACTACCCCGGCTGAAACTACTACGAGTTTGGATGATTCACTTTCAGTATTACCTAGTATTACAAACCCCTTCTCTACATCTACAGTACCTACCCGTAATTCTTTTTCTGCTACTGATGTTCCTAAGGTAAGTATTGATTCTAAGGTAAGTTTATATGAGTGAGCAACCTGGATATAGTGCTTCTGGTAATATTAGATTGATATGTAAATTGAAAAAGGCTTTATATGGTCTTAAACAATCACCAAAAGCATGGTTTGGAAGGTTTCAGATAGCTACGAAGAAATATGGCTATTGCAGAGTAACATTGATCATACACTACTTCTGAAAAAACAAAATGGTAAGATAACGCCACTCGTTATCTTGTTATTTATGTAGATAATATGATTATTACTAGTGATGATGTTGATGAAATGACTAAGTTGCATGCTTATTGGGCTTTCAAATTTGATTTGAAAGATATTTGATGTTTGAAGTAATTTTTTGGGTATAGAAATTACCTGGTCCAAGCAAAGATTTTTTTTTTTTGCCACAATGGAAATATGTTCTTGACCTATTAAAGGAGATTGGCATGCTTGGTTGTCAACCTATTGGTACGCTTATTGAACAAAACCAAGGCCTTGAGGACGATTAATTGGTCATCTAATTTACCTTTCACACGCTCGACCAGACATTGCTTATGCGGTGTGGTAAGCCATTTTATGCATAATCCGAGTTACATCAATATAAATGTTGTTGTAAGAATTTTGTGATATATGAAAGCAAATGGGAAAGGTCTTTTATTTTCTAAGTATAATCATGCATAAGTTATGGGATATTGTGATTAGATTGGGGTGGTGTAGGAGATAAAATACGTTCAACTACTAATATTTTACTTTTGTTGGAGCTAACATAGTTTCTTGGAAGAGTAAAAAACAAAAGATTGTTTTTTGTGTAGTGTAGAAGCGGAATACTTGGCAATGGTTAAAGGGATACAAGAATTATTATAGATGAGACGGCTTGTGGGGGAGCTTGGTTTTCCACCTGAAGGAACCATGAAGTTATACTGTGATAATAAGTCAGCGATTCAGATTGCGGAGAATCCTATCCAACATGACTGAATTAAACATATAAAGATTGATCATAATTTCATATACGAGAAGTTGGAAGAAAAGATTGTAGATGTTTCGTATGTGAAAACCACAGAACAATTAATTGACATACTCATCACAGCTATTGTCAGTCAGGCCTTAAATGACTCAATTGTCAAGCTGGGCATGTGTGATATCTATGCTTCATCTTGAAGGGGAGTGTTAGTGTGGTCATATTAGCTTATTTTTTCCTATTAGGGTAATCCTTGTACCAGTATTGTTCTCTATTAGGTTATTGTTTCCTATTAGGTCAATCCTTGTACACCAAGTCAACAATATCTTAGGATCTAGATTGATTTGCATAGTTGTATACATGCCCATGTATTAGTTAATGGTATTAAATAAAATAAATATTCAATATACAAATTTATCTCTTCGTTTTGACACCTAGGTGTTATAGTCCCACATCGCCTGGGTGATGGAAGGGAATGAACTACTTATGTGCGAGTTTGTATCCTCTTTGGGGTAAAGCCTAATAGAGGTAAGGCCCAAGAGCCCAAAGCGGACAATATCATACCATGAGTGTTGTCGATGTGCCATTTTGATATGATGCGTTTAAAGCCGTGAGGGTGACAATGTGGGGGTAAGGCTCAAGAGGGGTAAAACCCAAGAGCCCAAAACAGATAATATCATACCATGAGCACCGTCGTTGTGCCACTATGATATGACTTAAGCCGTGAGTGTAATTAGACCCAAAACGAAAAATATCATACATGTGGATCAGGTTGTTACAGTAGTAGAGGATGCATTTGGTAACACCAAGATGTATTGTTCGTGAAATATTCATAAATTGAACAACATGTTGTATGGCAAAGGAGATGTCAGGCCTTGTAAGGATAAGGTATTGTGAGGCATCAACAATGTGTCGATACTCATGAATTTGTAAGAAGAGAACCGTCAACTATGTTTTGGTCGAATAGGAGTTGAGCTTGGCTTGCATTCTAGTATGTTAATGCGTCATAGCAGATCAAGAACATATTTGGATTGAATGAGGTGAAGTCCATGGTTAGTGTGCGTAACTTGAATACCCAAAAAACAATGGAAAAATCCAAGATCTTTGATTTCAAACTCACCACCCAAAGTGGCAGTAAAAGATGATAGAATAGATTGTGAATGCATGTTAAAACAATATCATCAACATATAAAAGAAGTAACATAATTTGAATTGGTGCGGATAAATAAACATGGAATGATCAGCTCGACTTTGCACAAACCTATATTAAATTATGCACAAACTGAATCATTGAAACCAAGCTCTTGGGGCTTGTTTCAAGCCATATATTGCTTTGTGCAATTTACATATATGATGTGGCTACGTACGTGGGATCAACATAACCAGGAGGTTGTTGCATGTAAACAATTCCATATGGTTATTGACAAGACATATAACATGCACTCAATCACAGCCGCACACACGACATGGGTTTCTGCGAAGTCCCTGATAGAAGCATATTTATGCAACTTTATTGAGTTATATATATATATATTTTGGTTATTTCTTGTTAATTATGGCAGTAATTACTATTTTTGTATTTGTGTAGGTTGCAATAGCAAGATTCCAAAATAGAAGCTAAGTGGTGCAAATTGGTTTGAATTAGGAAACTATGCAAAAAAAAGAAACCTAAAGAAAATGGTTATAAAGGGAACGGTACATGCTCTTGAGAGATCACTGCTTGCAGCCACAACAAGTTGTCACAATCACACATAGAACCCCCTCCTCGCAACATCACAGCGGCCATCGCCCTTCTCGTTTTTCCATCAGATCCTTTCTCAGCCAATCACAAAACCCCAACTTGCCATCCCTTCTCGCCACAGATCCTTCACGTACAAAAACCCTTAATCCCTTGCAACACACAATCCCTTCATCACAACACCCCATCGCCTTCACAATCCAATAGTCCATCGCCAGTCGCCTGCGCCATCATCTTCCATTGCCACAACCACCAATCGATATCCTTGTCGCACAACCACAACACCCTCACACCACCGTCGATCCCCTTGTTCTCGCTGCCAGCCGTTCTGTCTGTCGTCCACTTCCTTTTTCCCTCATTAATTTCTTTCCCTCTCGCAGTCTTTTTCCTTCTCAGCTTATGACACCACCGTCAATTTGTTGTGGGTTTAACCGACCTAAATAAACATGCTAATTTGTCCCACTTGTAATAACCGCAAGTGCACAGTGTCTAACTGGTAGACAACGGCAAGTACGGGTTGATCCCATGAGGAAGGTGGATTAAATTGAATTTAATAATTTAATTAAACTAATTTGGAGAAAATGGGGGTTACAGTGTTTAAAAATCCGAGTTAAACAAAAGTAATAAAAATAACAATAAATAAAATAAAAGAATTGGAGGGAAACCACAATTTGGAAAATATTTTTCAAGCTCCTACAATTATATTCAATTTTTCTTATTATTCCAATTTCAAATAAATGACTCTAGCAATGTATAAACTCCTAGCATTAATTGTCTTTTTAGGGCACAATTAATCACAAGTTTAATTATTCAATTAAAACATGCTTGATTTATAACACAATATTTTTCTAACAACCTAAGATGCATGACATATTAGGTGAAAGTAAAATATTATAAATCGCGAATCAATTAATATTAATCATGGAATAATAAAGTAAAATGAAATTAATTCTAGAGTTTGAGACTTAATTCACTGTGGTGTTACAGAGCATTCAGCAGGGTACAAATAGGATTAGGTCCAGTGTGGCTCATCAGATCCCAGCGGGTGCAAATAGCCAACTATTTTGAAAAATAGTTGGTTCCCGCCAGAAAATCGCACGTCCTCTGCGCCTTCGTCTCCAACGAGCTGCGCTCCTCGCGAGCTTTTTCTCCCTCCGAACAGCTCCAACTGTTGATTCCTCTTCGCTCCTCGCGAGAGTCTTCTTCCTCCGACCGGCTCTGGTACTCTTGCGAGCTCTGTTTCGTGGTGGGTGATGGCGGTGGGAAGTGGCTCTGGTGGCTGTGATGGCGGCTCGCGTTGTTGCTTCTCCTTCGTCTTCTTTTGTTCCTGTAAGAGAGAGAAGTGAATGAGGGCTGGGTTCGTGAGAGAGAGAAAAACAGGGACTGGGAGTCCTCCCTGTTGGTTTCTTGTCTGTGACGGGAGCGAGAGAGAGAGCAGGGAGAGATGGATGAGGAAGGAATGCGAGGTGGAGAAGAGAGGACAGGGGGGTCGTGCTCCGGTGGTGGTGGTGGTTGTGTGGCGTGATGGAACAGGGAGAGGGAGAGGAACGTGACGAGAAAACAGGGAGATGCTCCCTGTTTTGTTGCGCGAGGACTGTGATGGATGATGGTGGTGCTCGGTGGTTGACTGCTGGACGGTGGCGAGGTGAAGAATGATGGTGGAGGAAGAGGAGGAGGTGGTGATGAGAATCACAAATTGTGAAGAAGAGGTTTTGGTATTCTGTATTTTTTTTCTTTCCCTTCTCTTCTTCCCCTTTCTTATTCATTTCTATTGTATTTATAGAGAATTAAGAAAATGAATTTGGACAAGTTAAGGGGAGGGTTCAATGAGTGATTTAAGGCTTAAATCAAACTAGAATCTTGGATAATTAAGAGAATATGCTTTGGGTTTGATTGGGTTTGGCATTGGGTTTGGGTTTACGGATTTGGTTTTGGGTTTGGTTTTGAGTTTAGATTATGGGCTTAGGCTATTCTCACCTCCACTTCCCTTGAAGTCACCGTCTGTGATTTATTCATTGCATTTTTCTTTGATTTCTTCGTTATTGCTCTAAATTCTACAAAAACACAAAAAATTAATAATTAATTTAAAATAAAATAAAACAAGGATTAACAAAAATATAATAAGAGGTAAAAAAATTTATAATTATGTGATTATCAAATACCCCCAAACATATATTTTGCTAGTCCTTAAGCAAAACAAAGAAGAAAACCGAAAAGAAAATCCTAACTCACTTTCGCAGGCATCGTCGATTGCACTTACCTTTGAAAACGTGCAACCAGGCTTTGAACCCCTAGATTACCTCTAGGGGACGAGTTATAGTCTCGTGAGGGTTTTCAGAAAAAGTTACCCACAAACATTACTGACTCAACAAAACTTGGTCAAACAGTGTTTATTTTAAAACTTCAAGATATGCAAGAAACCAACAGTGTCATTTTCGTGTATCAACAAATCTCCAAATAATTTAATATTCTCCAAAAGTTAGAAAAAAAATTCATAATCATCCTCAACTCAATGTGTGTGTGTGAAAAACACTATCAACATAACTTTTCATTTCAAAGTAAAATAATGACTAAATTTCCTGTAGAAAGTTTGTTTTGACTTCAAACTTCTCATGTCACTCACAATAAAGCACTCAAAGATTTGGTATTTCACTCAGTTTATATGTGAGGAAAGAGTAAATAATGGAAAACAATCATCTCACATATAGTATTATGAAGAACGAACTTTTCAAGAATGGAATGAACATGATCTCATGGACAGGAATATCAATTATTTTTGGGGATGTTGAATCAAACACCATAGGTCTTGGTTATTAAATCTCCACATCTACGGAACCAACCTTTACCTAAGATCAACTAGGACTTTGTTGGGTTGTAACGGGGCTTGGGTAATGGTTAATAAGGAATGTCAAAGGATTCTAACAAAAAATTCTACGAATGTATACACCAATTCACGAACAATTAGGGCTGTCAAGAATAAACCAATGTTGCGCGCCATCAATTTTTTCTTCATTCTCACATCTTTATCCTCATTGAGGAATATTTTTTTTTTTTTTTTTTTCACATAGAGGATTTATGAAATATCTCATATTTTGCTCTTTAATGCCCTTTTTACACCAAGTATATCCATCCATACACATTCCTAGAAAAGTTGGGTAAAGGTTAATGGGTTAACAAATAAAAGTTATTCTAAGGCTCAAAAGGCTACAAAAAGGTTAATGTTATGGGTAAGTTAAAAGGCTAGTTAATGGTCTAAAGAAAGAAAAGGAAAAAAATGCCTAGATCATTTCCTAAATTCGGGTCAGTATTATGACATCTCAATTGAATAAGCCAAGAAGTTCTAGTGTAATAATTCAATTTTGATGTCATTCCCAAAGCAATTGATCAGAAAATGGAAATAATGAGTTTATGTAAAACCCTCGGAAAAACTTTCAGGGTTAAGTCTCCACTATTATTCTAAGGTTTTCTAATATATACTTCACTCATCAACTTCAAGTTATGCTAACATGGCTCATGGTGCAAACATAATTGAGTTGAAAAGTCTTATGAACTAGATCTAACTTAAGGATCAAACTAAACTTTCAGTCTTTATCAATATACCAATATGTCAAGTTGGCTTGCATTTTCTTGAGCATAAAACATTTAAAATCCATTTTCATAATCGCAAAAGACCAAGTTTTCTTGACAGAAAAGCACAATTTTTTTATTTTTTTTAAGAATAAGAAAAGAAAACACTACGAAAAATTCACCGACTCATGAAACCTACCCCCAAACCTAATCCAAACATTGTCCTCAATGTTTAACAAAATAATTCTTACAAATGAATGAAATAAGTACATGAGAGGAGGTTAGAACAGTATTACCGCGGTGAAGATTTTACCAATTTCCACAAGTAATCCACCGATGAGAGCTCAGAGACAAAAGAATTGTGGATTAGTTAATAGAAATAGATAAAATATACACTCAACATGCACTCTTACAACAAAAGGTGGGCTACCTCCCAGTAGCGCTTGGTTTAATGTCATCAGCTCGACAAAACCCAAAAGATCGTCAATTCTGATACATAGGGTCCTCTAATAGAATCACATCAACCTCGACTTCTAATCAAGGTAACTCTAAGAATGGCTTAAGTCGTTGACCATTTACCTTAAATACATGGCCATCCTTAGGGTTAACGATCTCCACGGCTCCATGTGGGAACACTGCTTTCACAATATAAGGTCCAGACCACCGAGATCTCAACTTTCCAGGAAAAAGTCGTAACCGAGAGTTGAACAACAAACCTTTTTAAGACGGTTCAAAGGACTTACAAAGAATGGATTTATCATGAAATATCTTCGTTCGTTCTTTGTAGATCTTGGCATTGTGGTACGCAACATTTCGGATCTCTTCCAACTCATTAAGTTGAAGCTTACGATGCGATCCAACCTTGACCATATCAAAATTGAACCTCTTGATGGCCCAATATGCACGATGTTCCAATTCCACAGGCAAATGACATGTTTTCCAAAAATAAGCCTATATGGGGACATTCCAATCGGGGTCTTAAATGTTGTTCTATAAGCCCAGAGAGCATCAATCAGACGTTGAGACCAGTCTTTACGATCTGGTCTGACTATCTTCTCTAGAATGCTTTTAATCTCCCGATTGGAAATCTCAACTTGCCCACTTGTTTGTGGATGATAGGGGGTGCCAACTTTATGAGTGATGGAGTTTTTTTTTACTAATAGCTCGAGCGATCTATTGCAAAAATGAGAACCACCGTCACTTATAATGGCACGCGGAATACCAAAACGAGAAAAGATATTATCTTTCAAGAATCTTACCACAACCCTGTGGTCATTCGTTTTACATGGTATCGCTTCTACCCATTTGGACACATAATCCACAGCAACAAGGATGAAAAGATTGCCAAACGAAGGCGAGAATGGTCCCATGAAATCAATACCCCAAACATCAAAAATTTCAACCACAAGAATATTAGTAAGGGGCATCATGTTGCGACGAGAAATTGAACCCATTCGTTGGCATCGATCACAAGTGCTGCAAAAGGCATGAGTATCTAAAAAAAGGGTAGGCCAATAAAAACCACTCTGCAAAACTTTTGCAGCTGTCTTTCTAGAGCTAAAATGACCACCACAAGCTTGCTCATGACAAAATGAGATGATGCTGTGAAATTCACTCTCAGGAACACATCTCCTGATAACTTGATCAGGACAATACTTGAACAAGTATGGATCATCCTAGAAGAAATGTCTAACCTCAGCAAGAAATTTGGATCTATCTTGTTTATACCACTTAAAAGGAAGTTGACCTGTAACAAGATAGTTCACGATATCTGCATACCAAGGTAATTGGGAGAGAGCAAATAATTGCTCATCAGGAAATGACTCATTCAATGGTAAATATTCGCTAGATGACTCTACCAGAAGTCTAGATAAATGGTCAGCTACAACGTTTTCCAAACCTTTCTTGTCCCGAATTTCAATATCAAACGCTTGTAGCAATAGGACCCATCGAATTAAGCGAGGTTTAGCATCTTTTTTATAGAAAAGATACTTTAACGCCGCATGATCAGTAAAAATAATTACTTTGGATCCTATAAGGTAAGACCGAAATTTGTCTAGAGCAAAGACTACAGCTAATAACTCTTTCTCAGTGGTGGAGTAATTAATCTGTGCGTCTTGTAGAGTTCTACTAGCGTAATAAATGACATGTGGATTTTTGTCCAATCGTTGTCCTAGGACAGCTCCGAGTGCAAAGTCGGAAGCATCACAAATAAGCTCAAAGGGAAAGTTCCAATTAGGAGATTGGATGATTGGAGCTGAAGTCAATAATTGTTTAAGCTTCTCAAAAGCTTTCAAACAATCTTCATCAAAAACAAAAACCGCGTATTTAGCAAATAAATTGCATAAAGGACGAGCGATTTTGCTAAAGTCTTTGATGAATCTCCGATAAAATCCAGCATGGCCTAGAAAAGATCTAATTTCTTTAACCGTTTTTGGAGGCAGAAGACTCGAAATTAAATCAATTTTGGCTTTGTCGACTTCAATTCCCTTGTGTGAAATTACATGTCCAAGAAGAATGCCATGTCGTACCATAAAATGACATTTCTCCCAATTTAAGACAAGATTATTCTCCTCACATCTATTTAACACTAAAGTTAAATGATGTAGACATTCATCAAATGAATCACCAAATACTGAGAAATCATCCATAAACACCTCGAGGAACCTCTCAACCATATCGGAAAAAACACTAAGCATGCACCGCTGAAAAGTAGCGGGTGCGTTACACAATCCAAAGGGCATTCTCCGATATGCGAAAGTACCAAAGGGACAAGTGAATGTGGTCTTATCTTGATCCGCGGGTGCAATGGGGATTTGGTTATAACCGGAATACCCATCAAGAAAACAATAGTAATCATGTCCGGCTAACCTTTCAAGCATCTGATCAATGAAAGGAAGAGGAAAGTGATCCTTCCTTCTGAGCAAGTTCAACTTACGGTAATCAATACATACTCGCCACCCCGTGGTCATGCGGGTTGGTACTAATTCATTCTTGTCATTCTTGATTACCATTACCCCTGACTTCTTTGGGACAACTTGAACAGGACTGACCCAAGGACTATCCGAAATTGAGTAGATTATACCCACATCCAACAATTTGAGCACTTCGGCTCGGACAACTTTCTTTAGATTAGGATTAAGTCTACGTTGCATTTCATACGATACTTTGGCATTATCTTCGATATGAATGCAATGCATGCAAACGATTGGACTTATTCCTTTAATATCCGCGATAGTCCACCCAAGTGTTGTTTTATGTTCTTGTAAAGCATCTAACATTTTTCCTTCCTGTTCTTCAGTCAATGCAGATGAAATAATAACAGGTAAGGTGTTGTCAACACCTAAAAATGCATACTTGAGGTTGTCAGGTAATACTTTTAGATCGAGCTTGGGTGGTCTTTCAACGAAAGGGACTTGTTTTGACTCACTGAGTGGAAGAGGTTCCACCCTAGGCTTCCATTTATAACTGGTTTCCATTATAGGGGTAGAGTCAAGCAAAGCATTGACTTCCCTGATGGAATCATTAATATCGAATTCTAAATTAAAATGAGTCAAACAAGCCTTTAAAGGATCATTAAACTGAGGAAATGAATGTTCCGCCAAACTCTCAATCATGTTAACCTCAAAGGAATCCTCAGACTCGGGAGGTTGTTGACTTACATTGAATACGTTGAGTTCGACGGTCATGTTACCAAATGATAATTCCATGATTCCATTTCGGCAATTAATGATAGCATTGGATATGGAAAAAAATGGACGACCCAAAATAACTGGAATGTGACTAGAGGGATTGTGAACAGGTTGTGTGTCAAGGACTATGAAGTCCACAGGGAAATAAAATTTATCAACCTTAATGATCACATCCTCTATCACACCGCGGGAGACTCGGACAGATCTGTCTGCAATTGCAGTGTCACTTGAGTTGGTTTCAACTCACCAAGACCCAATTGAACATATATTGAATATGGCAATAGATTAACACTTGCCCCTAAATCTAACAGTGCCTTTTCCAATCATATGATCACTAATCACACATGAAATAGTCGGACAACCAAGATCTCTGTACTTCGGTGGGGTTTTGTGTTGAAGGATGGAGCTGACTTGCTCAGTTAGGAAGACTCTTTTGTGCACATTCAGTTTTCGCTTTTGTGTACACAAATCCTTCAAAAACTTGGCATAAGAGGGAACTTGCTTAATGGCCTCGAGTAATGGAATATTGATTTGAACTTGTTTAAAAATTTCCATTATATCATTGGCATTTGTTCCTTTCTTCGCTGGAACTAACCGCGATGGAAATGGTGCTCTAGGCATATAGGATGCCTTGGTGGGATCAGAGTCAAGATGATGATCCTCTTGAGAAGATGAGGCTTTATCAGCTTCCTTCTCAGATGGAGGTGTGACTTGCTTTGGCGTGGATTGGGATTCAGGATCAATCAAATTAGGCATTCTAATTTGGTTGTCAACTTGTTTTCCACTCCTAAGGGTGATGATAGATTTGACATCTTCATTGCGTGGCTAAGATGCACTGCCTATTTCGAATTGGCCCTTAGGATTTTGAATGGGTTGACCAGGGAATCTTCCTGCTTCTCTTTCAGGAAAGGATTTTGCTATTTGACTCACGATCATCTCAAGCTTTTGGATGGCTTGAGATTGTTGTTGAGAAATAGCTCTTAGTTCAGTGATAGCCTGAGAGTTCTAATCGATCATGGTTCATGTTCTCTGCATAAATTGGTTCAATGTATCCTGTAAACTCTGAGTGTTAGAGGGAGGTACATTTTGATTGAATTGAGGCCTATTAGCAGGAATTGGAGCTCGAGGAGCTTGAGGGATAACAACTGGGCTTCCTTGATGTTGACCATGGGCCCATGAGAGATTAGGGTGTTTGGCTAAGCCTGAATTGTAAAAATTTGAGTGTGGATTATAACTAGATTGCCTAAAGGTATTGAATGCATTGACTTGCTCAGCAAAATTTGGCAGGGTACTCATTTTTCAAGTGACAGTCTGATGTGGAATGACTAGAACTTGAACATGCAGCACAAACCTCGGATGGAACATTGGTTTGGACTAATGGCTGAGACTTTTCCAGATATGCATCAATCTTCTGTGCCATTGTCATTACAACTGCTTCTAACCTTGAAGAAAGAGGAAGATGAGGAGTAGATGATGTATCCCTTACTTCATACAAACCACCCTTTCGCATATCCGAGTCTTTTCTTGAATAATCCCATTGTTGAGAATTTTCAGAAATAGCTTCAAAGAATTCCCAAATCTCATTAGCACTCATCTTCATAAGTGACCCACCACTAGTGGCGTCAATCATTCGACTGTTTTGAGGGGTTAACGCGTCTTGAAAGTATTGAACCAAGTGCCACTTTTCAAAGCCGTGATGGGGACACCTAGCAATGAGTTCATTGAATCTTTCCCAACATTCATAGAAATAATCACCCTCTTTCTATTGAAAATTAGATATATCTCTTCGGATGGCATTTGTTTTATGAATAGGAAAATATTTTGTCAAAAATTTTAATGATAGGGCATCCCAAGTGTCGATGGTTCCAGTTTCTAAGGAGTTTAACCATGACTTCGCCCTATCTTTTAAAGAAAAGGGGAACAGCCTAAGACGAACTGAATCATCAGAAAAATTGGGATATTTCAGAGTAGCACAAATGTCAAGAAACTCTTTGACATGAAGATAGGGATCCTCTTTTTCTAGACCATAAAAGGAAGGCAAAGGGTGGAAAATTGATGGTTTTAGCTCAAAGCTACTTGCAGTGGTCTCGGGTAAGACAATGCAAAATGGGGTGTTATTGGAACGTGGAGAGAAATAATCCTTAAATGCTCTCTCCCCTGCCATTTCAGTGGTCTCACTCGACAAGGAGAAAGAATCTAGAAGGTCAATGGGGACTTCAGACAACTCTACAGGATCCTCTCGAATTAGTCTACCTCTCGAATCCCGTTCCCAAAGACGCATAAACAGGTCTACACCAAGTGAGGTTTGAAAAAATCACGCACAGACTCAAACACAATCAGCAACCAATTGATGCACAAGAAAAAATGTCTCCCTAAGCAATCAGTGTTTTTGAGATTAATTATCTTTTTATCTTTGTGGGACAAATTATTTCTTATGTAATCTTTATATCATAGCAATGGGTGCTACAAGATGATCCTAAGAGTGTATACTTTACACCACAAAGTTCAAAATTAGTAGGCTAGAGTTTTGTTTCAAATAAACCAGATTATCGCACAAGAAAAGGAAGTCACAATGGTCCAATTAAGTACTTCCTTGCGCTACCGCTCTGTAAGCCAATAGATGTGAGAACGATGTGATGTTAAATGTACACTTGAGGCTTGTGTTCTTAACCCAAAACTGTTAGTTACACCAATTCTTCTTGTAGATCGTAGCTTACTTATGACTCGGCGTACCGGGTAAATTACCCTTGTGGCAGTGGCCTCTTGGAGTTCATTGAATGATTAAACCCATCGTCACTTTTAACTTTGGTCAACACAAAAATTATTGGATTCACTTTGGTCTTGGTTGTCCTATGAACACCGTACCTAAAAGATGGCTCTATCTAACTTGCTAACTGATTTTAATTATGTTTGGCTATTGGTTGCACACAGTTGGAGTGATGAGGTGGGGATATCAAGTCCCACCAGTTTCTATTTAGAAGCTGGGTCTGTTTATTATGAATTACTAAAGTTTAGCATTCACAATTGCAGAAATTAAACAACCAATCACACAATTTCAAACAATTACACAAAGCACCCGGGTCGCTAATACATTGCGTGTGATAGAAGCACTTACAGTGTGCGTATTCCGTTCTGCACAAAAAGCTAGCACAATTAATAAAAAATGTTCGACTTCTTTTTATCCGTTTCAATCAGCACACAAGCATATGCAATCAAATTACTGGTCTAGGTCTTAGAAGTCGGATTTCTAAATCATAAAAAAAATTTATTGGGTAACAATTAAAATTGTTTCCCTATAATTTCTTTTGACTTGGAAAATTTTGGGTTTTTTTTAGGTGATTAAAAATGGAAAAGAATAGAGTTTACAAAAATTATTGCACCACACACTCGTAAAACGAGGTGAAAATTAAATTGAAACTCCCCTCACAAAATTAAAAAAAAAATTTAATTAAAATTATAATGTGCTTGATGTTTGCAGGATCGTCCAATTTCCTCGAGAAGCGTGTATTCTGTAAAATCAAACAAATAACACGAAATGAGTGTAAAAAGAACTTAACAAAATAAAAATAAAATTTTGTTTATTTTTTTTCTGAATTTTTTTTTAAAATTAGTGAAAATAAATCTTAAATTCAATTACACAGCTACCTTCCCCAGCAACGGCGCCAAAAACTTGATGCGGGGTTGGGTTCGTGAGGGAGAGAGAAACAGGGACTGGGAGTCCTCCCTGTTGGTTTCTTGTCTGTGACGGGAACGAGAGAGAGAGCAGGGAGAGATGGAAGAGGAAGGAAGGCGAGATGGAGAAGAGAGGACAGGGGGGGTCGTGCTTCGGTGGTGGTGGTGGTTGTGTGGCGTGATGGAACAAGGAGAGGGAGAGGAACGTGACGAGAAAACAGGAAGATGCTCCCTGTTTTGTTGCGCGAGGACTGTGATGGATGATGGTGGTGCTCGGTGGTTGGTTGTTGGACGGTGGGGAGGTGAAGACTGATGGTGGAGGAAGAGGAGGAGGTGGTGATGAGAATCACAAATTGTGAAGAAGAGGTTTTGGTATTCTGTATTTTTTTTTCTTTCCCTTATCTTCTTCCCCTTTCTTATTCATTTCTATTGAATTTATAGAGAATTAAGAAAATGAATTTGGACAAGTTAAGGGGAGGGTTCAATGAGTGATTTAAGGCTTAAATCAAACTAGAATCTTGGATAATTAAGACAATATGCTTTGGATTTGATTGAGTTTGGGTTTGGGTTTACGGATTTGGTTTTGGGTTTGGTTTTGAGTTTAGGTTATGGGCTGAGGCTATTCTCACCTTCACTTCCTCTGAAGTCACCGTCTGTGATTTATTCATTGCATTTTTCTTTGATTTCTTTGTTATTGCTCCGAATTCTACAAAAACACAAAAATTTGATAATTAATTTAAAATAAAATAAGGATTAACAAAAATATAATAAGAGGTAAAAAATGTTATAATTATGTGATTATCACAATTCCCCTGTTTCTAGATAGCAACACACACAACACCAGTGGTAGACCTAAGATTTTAGTCAAGGGGGGCTAAATCACAAATAATTATTAGTTGGTAATAGTAGTTATCAAGGGCGGACCCAAAAAAAAATTTCCTACCCGAGTTAGCAACTAATAAAAAATACAACTAAAACTACATTGCATATACAAAATTGAGTCTAGTGTATTCCAATTTTAAGCCAAAATAAAGTCATAATGTCGATAACCTTAGCAAGGGCAAGTGAGTGTAATACCAAGAATATATATAACTAAAATCAAAAAATAATTAAGATAAGTATCTAATTAAAGCTTAAAAAATCTGAAATTTGCAAACATAATAAGATCCTAATACAATTTCAAAGAAAAAAAATGGTTTATGTGTGCCTCAAATTTTGTATGAGTTGGCTAATGGTATATATTTTCATTGAGTTATATAGTTATTATTTTAGATATTAATTTCAAATTTTTTTTGGAAGTTTTATACCAATTGCGAATAAACAATTCATTTTTTAATGTTTGCAATTAGAAATAATATTGCATTGAAAAAAAAAATAGGGGCAGTTCACAATGACATAAATAGTAATTGTTAATAGCCATAAAAAAACCATATGCTTCATGATGACCAAAAATAAGTTTTTATTAAACTAAACAAAATTTTAACGAAAAATGACTTTTAAGGCCTACTTTTCACAAAATATACCATTTAGATACCATAGTTGATGTAATGACTTATATGTCTACTTTTATACTTTTATGACCAACAATGATTCTTTTATTATTCCATAAAGTTATCATACATCTTTACCCTTCCTTACAAATAGAAAACCTACTTTTATACTTTTAGGACCAACAAAGACTCTTTTATTAATTATTCTAATTATGACCAACCAATTGCTAGTTGGGTTAGCCTATATAAGTTAATGATTTCTGACCTATTATTTCTACAATCACTCTCCAAAACATATCTAATGGAGTCAGAAGTAGTACATTGTTTTTATTTATAAAATATATCTAATGGAGTCAGAAGTATTACATTGTTTTTATTTATTTAGTTACATTATTATTATTATTATTATTATTATTATTATTATTATTATTATTATTATTATTATTATTATTATTATTATTATTATTATTATTATTATTGCCAGTTATAGCTGATCACTATAATGATTTTTCATAGTTTTTTGTTTTTCTTGATAACCACCTCAACTTCAGTTGTCACTTGTAGAAAATATTTTGGCAGCTTTGACATATCCCCAATGACAGATTGTTCAATCCTTTCTCAGTTTCATTTGATCTTTGTAAGAAAACAAAAGGTTGAGTATTATTCATGTAGACCAAATTTCTTGATTTTTTTTATAGTTCAAGTTTTGAGACTATTAACGATCCGAGTTAAAAGGTAAATACTGTGATATTTTTATAGTTGAAACCATGCCACAATTTTTTTTAATAATAAATAAAACAAGTTTGTGGTATTTCTGGCTCCATTAGATGTGTTTAGAAAAAGTGTAAAACCTAACCAAGCAGATCCAACGATTTTTGAAGCCATGCAATTTGCAACGTTGAATAACAAATCGATGGCTCTGTATTTCAAAAAATTTGACAGTTTAAGTTTTGAGGCTATTAATGAGGTAAAAGATTTTTCATCTTCTTAGAGCTGAAATCATCCCCCCACTCCAAATACAAAAAATAAAATAATAATAATAATAATAACTAAATAATAAGAACAATGTGATACTTTTGGCTCCATTAGATAAGTTTGGAGAATGATTGTAAAAATAAAATGCTAGAATTCATCAACTTATATAGCCTAACCTAACTAACAATTGGTTGAACCTAATTAGAATAATTAATAAAATAGTTCTTGTTGGTTATAAAAGTATAAAAATATGTTTTATATTTGTTTAGGAAGGGTAAAAATGTCTTATAACTTAATGGATTAACCTAAGTTAATATAAAAAGTCATTGTTGGTCATAAAAGTAAACACAAATTGCCCATTACATCAACTATGGTATCTAAATTGTCTATTTTGTGAAAAAATAGGCCTTAAAAGTCATTTTTCAATTTTTTAATGTTTGCAATTACTAATAAAATTGCATTGAAAAAAATTAGGAGAGATCCAAGAGTATCGAATCTGGTCATTTACTAAAAATATAAACTTTCAACCACTACACCAACAAAGACATGTTGAAATAATTGAATAAAGAATTATCATATTGTATTATAAATTATATAAATAATTTTTTGTAATAGTAAATATTTATTAAAAATATTTTTAAAGTTGAGGGGGCAGCTGCCCCTATCGCCCCTTAGTAGATCCGCCTTGTACAACAGGTTACAGCAGAAAGAGAGGAGAAGAGTGAAGGAGGAGATCTGTATCTCTTTTCTTCACACTATCTGCACCCATGCAAGTTCTACTTACCACCACCACGTTTGCGACAACGTTCCCTCTACCCTTTTTCTTATGAGTTTGCTATTTGATTATGGACTATTGTTTGAACATGATTAATATGCCTAGCTAAACTCTCATTTAGTTGGGGGTGGATTCGAAGCCCCGGACACGTGTTTTGTAAATTATTTGAATTCAATATTTCTTTGTTGATTAGTGATTGTGTTTTGCTTAATTGTTTTATAAAAAACTTTTCTTTGTTTGTTTGTTAAGGTGGCCAACTTAGTAAGTATACTAGGATTTGATGTTAGAGTATAGGAGAGTTTCACCTAATCATTATAATCTTTTAGTCACAAGTAGCAAATACCAAAGAATGTTGGTAAGGTTAAGTAAAAACCTAGGTTTAGAATAAGATGCTGATCATACTAGTAATGGCCTAATCAATGTTCATATTTTTTGTATAAAACTTAATGATCTTGGATTGTAATCTAACTTTCGATTCCTGAGTAGATAGTATGAAAAGAATTGTTGAAAGTGTCGCTCAGTTTAATTCAACGAATTTGGAAAAATAATAAGATTAATGCAGTGCGGTCACGGTTCGTCTTGAAAATTGTCTTTCATGACTTATTATAGGAATTATTGAAAATTGATTTATGTGCATATATTTCGTGTGTGGAGATAAAACCCTTAGCTAAATTTTCATCATCTACTTCTCACGTATTATAAGTCTTACAATAAGTTTCTTAGTTATTTTCTTAGTTTAAAATGAGAAAAACTAATCCCCCACTATTTTCTTATTTAGTTTTGTAGTTGTCTTTTAATTACCCTTAGTATTAGTTAATGATCTCTCTAATCCACGGTCTAGAACGATTCCTACTTATTCTTTACTACTACTAAAAACATGGTATTAAGTTGTGTGTTAATAGAATAGTGCATCAATTTTTGGCACGTTGCCGGGGATTTGTAAAATTGCTAATTACTTCATTAGGTTTTTTTAAATTTATTTTTTCTTTTATTAATTTTTTTATTTTTGTCTTTATCTCAGGTACTAGTTCATGCATAATAGGAGATCAAGTGAGAACTTATTAGAGTACGATTCGGAGCGTGAGAGAATATTTAGGAGACGAATGAGAAAAACAGAAGAATATCCGATTTAGCAGCGTAGGGCAAGGTTGGACTTCAGCCCTTTTATGAGTCATTTGTGGAGCATGATGTGAAGGACGTATCACTCCATATTCCCACTTATTCTGAGGATTAATTGGGGATACCGTCAGGTTGCACGGCGTTAAAACAAACGCTTTTTGGGAGGCAACCCAATCAGATTTTTTTTAATCCCTTTATTTGATTTTCGTTATTTTTTCTTTTGTTTGTTAGTAGTTTGTTTCTCCTCTTTTAAATCTTTCATTGCAAGTGCTCTAATCTATCAACATTGAAGACAGTGTTAGGTTTAAGTGTGTGGAGAAGGGGGGGGGGGGGGGGAATAACGTTGTTTTTGTTTTCAGAAAAATTAAAAAGTGTCAGTCCATTAAATAAATAAAAAATGTTGGTTTCTGTTTTCTTTGTTGGTATTAGTGTCAGTTAAAAAGGTTTTTTATAGTTGTTTTGAGGCTTAGGATACTTTACAAAACAATGATGAGATTTGGTTTTTAATTGCATGACTTTAAGATGATTTATAAACATGATTTAAGGTCTAATATTATTCTTTGGTTAATGCTTATTCATGGTTATCATATGCGAATTCAACAAGCAATCAATTGAGTATTGGTAATCATAGCATGCTTAATTGAATTTAACTCATTATAACCCATACATGAGTTTTGAGCCTATTGTTCTTTTGATTTTGAGGGTTTTTAGTTAGGACATCTTTTATTTCTTTTGTCAATAATAATTCGTTGCATGATCTCATTTTTGTTTGCTTTGGTTGCTACTTTGATTGCTTACATAACTAAGAATTAAACACTAGAACTTGTATTAATTTCATTGAAAGCATTATATTGAATTGCACGACATCCTTGACATGATAAAGGCATCTAGTTCTCACCATTGCCAAATAAGTCTGATCCATGATATATTTCCTTTAGGTTAACCCCCGCTGAGCATGTTACTAAGCCTTTTTGTTTCATTACCCTCATTTTCCATACCTAATCTAATCAGAAGAGTGAAACATAAATTGATTTATAGAGACTTTATTATGGTTGAAGGTATATTGAAAAACAAGTGTGGGGGAAGGCTCTTATGGTAGATAAGTTCAAGAAGAAATATTTTATAATAATTATTTCGTTTTCATGTCTTTGTAGGAATTTGAGCGTGAACGATGAAATCGTATGAAGGCGATAATTTAAGGAATTACAATTGGTCGATTCTAGCGGTGGTACAAAGCAGAGGGATAACTATCTAAACCTAACCCTAATAAACCTAGGTCCACCTAATTTAACCTAAGCCCAAACCAAAAAAATGCTAACCTAAAAACCCAAGCCCAATATAATATGAGAACCCTATTTAGCTCCCCCCATCTTAGAGAAAGGGAAACCTCATATCTTATTCTCTCTTCTTCCACATCCCTTCTCCTTTTCCTCTTCTTTTTCCACGTTCTTTCTCCCCTCCTCTCTTTTCCAGCCACCACACCACTCCACCCTGCCGGCAATCCTCGCTCGATAGGAGAGCCGGCAGCGATAATCCCGCCATCACCCTTCATCTCTTGCCCACTTTTTATGGTTTTGAGAAAGAGGACCCTTATCTTCATGTCAAAGAATTTCTTGACATCTGCGCTACCCTGAAGTACCAAAACTTTTCTGATGATTCGGTCCGTCTTAGGTTATTTCCCTTTTCTCTGAAAGACAAGGCGAAATCGTGGTTAAATGCATTAGAGATAGGATCCATCACATCATGGGATGCGTTGTCAAGAAAGTTCTTGACAAAATACTTCCCCGTTCATAAAACAAATGCCCTCCGACGAGATTTATCTAATTTTCAACAAAAAGAGGGTGACCATTTTCTATGAATGTTGGGAAAGGTTCAATGAGCTCATTGTAAGGTGTCCCCATCATGGATTCGAGAAGTGGCGGCTAGTTCAATACTTTCAAGACGGTTTAACCCCTCAAAACCGTCGTATGATTGATGCCACTAGTGGTGGGTCATTAATGAAAATGAGTGTCAGTGAAATTTGGGAATTCTTTGAGACGCTTTCCGAAAATTCTCAGCAATGGGACTATTCGAGAAAGGAGTCTGATAGGCGTAAGGGTGGTATATATGAAGTTAGAGATACATCTGTTCAACCCCCTTCTGCCTCAAAGTTAGAGACGGCTGTTATGACCATGACTCAAAAGATAGATGCACTCTTGAATTTGACTCAATCTGCACTTCCCGCAAACGCTTCATCTGAAGTATGTGCTGCATGTTCGAGTCCTAGTCATTCAATAGCTAATTGTGACTTGCAAAACGATTATCCTGCATATTATGCTGAGCAAGTCAACGCTTTTAATGCGATACGGCGACCTGACAATCATCCGCAACCTAACTATTACCATTCAGGGTTTGCCAAACATCCAAGTCTCTCCTGGGCCCATGGCCCACACCAAGGGGGACCTGTTGTTGTTTCCCAGGCTCCTCAAGCCCCTGGCCCTGTTAGGCCCCACCATAACCAAGTTCATCCATCCAACACATCAAGTTTAGAGGAAACGATTAATCAGCTTTTGCACCGCTGAGCAAGTACAATGGATCAGAATTCTAAGGACATATCTGAGTTGAAAGCCACGACTCAAAGACTTGAGATAGTTGTGAGTAAGATTACTCAGTCTTCTTCTGAGAGAGAGCCAGGGAGAGAGAGAGCCAGGGAGATTTCCTAGTCAACCTGTTCCAAACCCAAAGGGTCAATTCGCAGTTGGTAGTACATCTGAGTCCTACAATGAAGATGTCAAATCTATTACTACCCTTAGGAGTGGAAAACAGGTTGACAATCGAGTACAAATGCCCGATTTGAGTATTGGTGCATCGACGTCTAAGTCAAAACAGGTTGTATCTCCATCTGATAAGGAGGCTGATAAAGCCTCACCTTTTACAGATGCTCATGTTGACTCTGACCCCACTCAGGCATCTTACTTGCCTAGAGCCCCGTTTCCATCACGGTTAGCTCCTGCAAAGAAAGGAACAAATGTAACCGATGTAATGGAAATTTTTAGACAAGTCCACATAAATATCCCACTACTCGATGCTATCAAGCAAGTTCCTAGCTACGCCAAGTTTTTGAAGGATCTTTGCACACAGAAGCGGAAGCTACATGTGCAAAAGAGAGCCTTCCTCACCGAGCAAGTGAGCTCCATTATTCAACACAGAACCCCGCCTAAGTATAGGGATCCTGGTTGCCCGACTATTTCTTGTATTATCGGTGACCATATGATAGATAAGGCATTATTGGATTTAGGGGCGAGTGTTAATTTGTTGCCATATTCTGTTTATGAGCAATTAGGTCTTGGTGAGTTAAAACCGACTAGAGTGACACTGCAATTGGCAGAAAGGTCTGTCAGAGTCCCCCGTGGTGTTATAGAGGATGTGATTATCAAGGTTGAAAAATTCTATTATCCTGTGGACTTTATAGTTCTTGATACACAACCTGTTCACAATCCCTCGAGTCACATCCCAATCATTTTGGGTCGCCCATTTTTGGCCACATCCAATGCCATTATTAACTGCAGGAATGGAATTATGAAATTGTCATTTGGCAACATGACTGTCGAACTCAACGTTTTTAATGTTAGTCAACAACCCCCCGAGTCTGAAGACATCCATGAGGTTGACATGATTGAGAGTTTGGTGGAAAATTCCTTTCCGCAGTCCGCCTTAGATGATCCCCTAACGGTTTGTTTGACTCATTCTGGTTTAGACTTCGATATTAATAATTCCATTAGGGAAATGAATGCTTTGCTTGATGCACCCCCTAGTATGGTTCCTAGTTATTCATGGAGGTCTAAAGTTGAACCCCTTCCACTTAGTGAGTCAAAACCCGTCCCTTCGGTTGAGAAGCCACCCAAGCTTGACCTTAAACCATTACCAGACACCCTCAAATATAAGTTTTTAGGTTCTGATGATACTTTACCTGTTATTATTTCATCAACATTGACTGCTGAACAGGAAAGTAAATTGCTAAACGTTCTGAAAGAACATAAGGCATCACTTGGGTGGACTATAGCGGATATTAAAGGAATAAGTCCAACTGTTTGCATGCATCGTATTCATATGGAAGATAATGCCAAAACTTCACGTGAAATGCAACGTAGGCTTAATCCTAATCTTAAGGAGGTTGTCCGAGCCGAAATGCTCAAATTGTTGGATACTGGTATTATTTACCCCATTTCGGATAGCTCTTGGGTCAGTCCAGTTCAGGTTGTTCCCAAGAAATCAGGGGTAACTGTAGTCACAAATGATAAGAATGAGTTAGTGCCTACCCGCATGACCACTGGATGGCGAGTTTGTATTGACTACCGTAAGTTGAACTCAGGCACGAGGAAATATCATTTTCCTCTCCCTTTTATCGATCAGATGCTTGAGAGGTTAGCCGGACATGATTACTATTGTTTTCTTGATGGATATTCCGGTTATAACCAAATCCCCATTGCACCCGAGGATCAAGAGAAAACTACATTCACTTGCCCTTTTGGGACTTTTGCTTATCGGAGAATGCCTTTTGGGTTGTGTAACGCACCCGCCACCTTTCAGAGGTGTATGCTTAGTATTTTCTCGGATATGGTTGAAAGGTTTCTTGAGGTGTTCATGGATGACTTCTCCGTGTTTGGGGATTCATTTGATGAGTGTTTGCATCATTTAATCCTAGTGTTAAAGAGGTGTGAAGAGAAAAGTCTTGTCTTGAATTGGGAGAAATGTCATTTTATGGTTAGGCAAGGTATAGTTCTTGGGCACATAATTTCTAACAAGGGCATTGCAGTTGACAAAGCAAAAATTGATTTAATCTTGAGTCTCCCACCACCGAAGACGGTGAAAGACATTAGATCTTTTCTAGGCCATGCTGGTTTTTACCGTAGGTTCATTAAGGATTTTAGCAAGGCTACTCGTCCTTTATGCAATTTACTTGCTAAGGACTCTGCCTTCGTCTTTGATGAAGACTGTTTGAAATCCTTTGAAAAGCTTAAACAATTGTTGACTTCAGCTCCAATCATCCAACCTCCTAATTGGAATTTACCTTTTGAGCTTATGTGTGATGCTTCTGATTTTGCGGTTGGAGCTGTCTTAGGACAACGGGTGGACAAAAAGCCCTATGTTATCTATTATGCCAGTAGGACTCTACAAGATGCACAACTTAATTACTCCACCACGGAGAAGGAGTTACTCGCTATTGTCTTTGCATTGGACAAATTTCGGTCATACCTTATAGGATCAAAAGTTATCATTTTTACTGATCATGCAACACTGAAGTACCTTTTTTCTAAAAGGGATGCTAAGCCACGCTTGATTCGTTGGGTCCTATTGTTACAGGAGTTTGATATTGAGATTCGGGACAAGAAGGGTTCCGAAAATGTTGTAGCTGACCATTTGTCTAGACTTCTTGTAGAATCATCCATTGCAGATGTGCCCTTGAATGAATCCTTTCCTGATGAGCAATTACTTGCTATCTCCCAGCTACCTTGGTATGCAGATATTGTGAATTACCTTGTTACAGGTCAACTCCCTTCTAATTGGTCTAAACAAGATAAAACTAAATTTCTTGCTGAGGTCAGACATTTCTTCTGGGACGATCCTTATTTATTTAAGTATTGTCCCGATCAGGTCATTAGGAGATGTGTTCCAGAGAGTGAATTTCATAGTATCATTTCCTTTTGTCATGATCAGGCGTGTGGAGGTCACTTTAGTTCTAAAAAGACAGCTGCAAAGATTCTGCAGTGTGGCTTTTACTGGCCGACTATTTTTCGGGACACCCATGCATTTTGTGCTACATGTGATAGATGCCAACGAATGGGTTCCATCTCTCGTAGGAATATGATGCCTCTCACTAACATTCTCATTGTGGAGATTTTTGATGTTTGGGGTATTGATTTCATGGGACCTTTCCCTCCATCATTTGGCTATCTTTACATTCTTCTAGCCGTTGATTATGTTTCTAAATGGGTAGAGGCGATACCTTGCAAAACAAATGACCACAAGGTTGTGGTCAAATTTCTAAAAGATAACATCTTCTCTCGTTTTGGTACTCCGCGTGCTGTTATCAGTGATGGTGGTTCTCATTTTTGTAATAGGCCATTTGAACTGCTAGTTAAGAAATACTCCATCACTCATAAAGTAGGTACTCCATATCATCCACAAACAAGTGGGCAAGTTGAAATATCCAACCGGGAAATTAAACATATTTTGGAGAAAACTGTTCGACCAGACCGTAAGGATTGGTCACAACGGCTGAATGACGCTCTTTGGGCTTATAGAACAGCGTTTAAGACCCCACTTGGAATGTCTCCATATAGACTTGTTTTTGGTAAGGCATGTCATTTGCCTGTAGAATTAGAACATCGTGCTTATTGGGCTATTAAGACCTTTAATTTTGATATAGGTGAGGCTGGATCACATCGTAAGCTCCAACTCGATGAGTTAGAAGAGATTAGGAATGATGCTTACCAAAGTGCCAAAATCTACAAAGAACGAACGAAGGTGTTTCATGATAAATCCATTCTTCGCAAGTCCTTTGAACCTTTCCAAAAGGTTTTGTTATTTAATTCTCGGTTGCGTCTATTTCCTGGCAAGTTGCGATCTCGATGGTCTGGACCTTACACGGTGAAAACAGTGTTCCACATGGAGCTGTGGAGATTGTTGATCCTAAAGATGGTCGTGCTTTTAAAGTCAATGGTCAGCGTCTTAAACCATTTTTAGAGTTGCCTACATCAGAAGTCGAGGTTGATGTGTTGTTATTAGAGGATCCTGTGTACTCAGATTGAGGAAGCATAGATGTCGGGCTGACGACGTTAAACCAAGCGCTCCTAGGAGGCAGCCTAGCTTCAGTTGTGTCATTATGGTTAGTCTGGATTGATTTTCGAGTCTTTTCTAGTTGCATTTCACTCATACTCGTTAGCTCCGTAACAATTTTGACTTACAACTGATACATGTAATTATTATTATTTTTTATTTTTATTTGTGTCCAGTATTGTTTTTATCAATTTATCATGATGAGTCCACAGTTCTTATGTCTCTGAGCTTTCATTGGTGGACGATTTCGTCGACATTGGTAAAAACTTTCCCATGGTAATATCACTTTAACTCTCATCTTTTCTTTTTCCTGCATTTGTCATGATCATCGTTTTATACATTGAGGACAATGTTTGGTTTAGGTTTGGGGGTGAGGTTTATGAGTTTTTTTTGTGCATTTTTCAAGAAATTTTGAACTAAAATTTATTTCACAACTTACTATGATTATGATTGTGTGAAAATTTTTCACTTTGAAAATGCATCCAAGATCTAAGTCCTTTCCAATGAAGAGGATGTGCTTTCAAGTATGCCTGAAATTTTGAGAAATACATGCTTTCGCTTGTCACCTTTATATATCAACAGGAAAACATATGGTTTGATATAATCCTTAAGTTAGGTCTATTTCATGAGATTTTTTTCAACTCAATTACTTTTTGCACTATAAGCCATATTAGCATGATTTGAAGTTGATGAGTGAGATATGAGCTAGAAAACCTTAGAATAATAGTGGAGACTTAACCCGTGAAAGTTTTGAGCCATTCTTTTCTTTCTGAGTGTTAGATAAATATACTCTAATTTTTCTTGAGTTCGCATTAAGTCGTTGATGATCTCATTATTCTCATTTTTCTTATCAATTGCTTTGAGAATGACATTAAAATTAAATTATTGCACTAGAACTTTTTAGTTTATTTAGTTGAGATGTCATAATACCAACCTAAACTTAAGAAATGATGTAGGCAAGTTTTTCTTAAACCTTTTCTAGCCTTTTTACTTACCCACTCATTAGTTCCCTTTTGAAGCCCTTTGAGCCGTTGATAGTATTTTATTTGTTAACCCCTTATCAATACCCAATTTATCTAAGAATGTATATGGATGAATGTTAGTTGGAAATGGGCAATTAGAAAGAGCCGAGTCAAATATACCATGAGTCCTCAGTGTTGAAACATTCTATTGAGTAGAAGAGGAAAAGCATGTAGTTGAAAAAAAAAAAAAAAGCGATGTCAATGAAAAAAAAAAAAAAAAAAAGTAACGTTGGTTAGAACATTGATTTACTCTTCATAGCCCTTGTGTTAGTTTAATGGGTATATACATTCTTAGAGATTTTTTCGTATACCTTTTTCCATTCTTTGTTAGCCATTACCTAAGCCCCATTACAACCTATTAAAGTCCTAGTTGATCTTAAGAGATGGTTAGTTTCGTAGATGTGGAGATTAAATAAATAAGAACTATGGTGTATGATTTAACATTCTCAAAAGTAATTGATATTCCTGTCCATGAGAGCATATTCATTCCATTCTTGAAAAGTCCGTTCTTCATATTACTATATGTGAGATGATTGTTTTCCATTATTTACTCTTTCCCTCACATATAAACTGAGTGAAATAACAAATCTCTGAGTGTTTTATTGTGAGTGACATGAGAGGTTTGAAGTCAAAACAAACTTTCTAAAGGAGATTTAGTAATTGTTTTACTCTGAAATAAAAAGTTATGTTGATATGGCCTATGGCCATGCACACACACACTTCGAGTTGGGAATAATTGATGAAATTTGTTTAACCTTTGGGTATTATTGAATTGTTGTGAGAGTCTTTGATATATTATTGTGAGACTGTTAGCTATTTTCAAAATTTTTTGGCAATTAAATTCTTACTCTGAGGATAATAGACTGAGTTGCCATGTTTTGGAAATTTATGAGTCATAATGTTTGTGGGTAACATTTCTGGAAACCCTCACGAGACTATAACTCGTTCACTAGAGGTAATCTAGGGGTTTAAAGCCTTGTTGCACGTTTAAGGTAAGTGCAACCGATGATTCCTGCGAAAGTGAGTTAGATTTTATTTTTATTGTTTTGCTCGAGGACTAGCAAAATATAGGTTTGGGGGTATTTGATATTCACATAATTATTACATAATATATCCCTTAATTTATATATGTTACTGTTTCGATTATTATATTTTATAATAATTATTTCGTTTTCATGTCTTTGTAGGAATTTGAGCGTGAACGATGAAATCGTATGAAGGCGATAATTTAAGGAATTACAATTGGTCGATTCTAGCGGTGGTACAAAGCAGAGGGATAACTATCTAAACCTAACCCTAATAAACCTAGGTCCACCTAATTTAACCTAAGCCCAAACCAAAAAAATGCTAACCTAAAAACCCAAGCCCAATATAATATAAGAACCCTATTTAGCTCCCCCCATCTTAGAGAAAGGGAAACCTCAGATCTTATTCTCTCTTCTTCCACATCCCTTCTCCTTTTCCTCTTCTTTTTCCACGTTCTTTCTCCCCTCCTATCTTTTCCAGCCACCACACCACTCCACCCTGCCGGCAATCCTCGCTCGATAGGAGAGCCGGCAGCGATAATCCCGCCATCACCCTTCATCTCGTCGTCTCTCTCGTTCTCCCAGCCAACAACCACCTCCTCCTTCATCCCACTGAAACAGGGGGCGTGACAACCCTGTTTTGCGTCATCACGCCACACAGCCACCACCACCATCGAGCACCACGGTCTCCGCCATCACCCGAGCACCACCACAGCCACCTCGCGTACACAACAGTCCCTGTTTCTCCTCCTTCTCGAACCGCAGCCCCTGTGTCTCCCCTCTCTCGGCCTCCTTCCTATTTACCTCTCTCTTTCTCACTGTTGCTCTCTCTCTCACGACCACCGTCGCGAACAGACCACGCGACCACCACCACCACCACGCGAGACAGAGCTCGCGACAGAGCCACAGACCCTGTTTTCCCTCTTTTCTCGGCCTCTCTTCGTCTCAAGCTCCTTCCTGCCTCCCTCTCTCGCGACCACCGTCACGACCAGACAGATCATCACCGCCACCACCTCGCGAGACAGAGCTCGCAAGCAGAAACAGGGAGCTCCTGTTCCTCGTCTTCCTTCTCTGGTTTTTTTTTTGTTTTCTTGGTGTTTCCTCACCCTCTCTCTTCTTTTGCAGGTTTTGGAGACTTTTGGAGGACGGGACGGTCGCGAGGAGCGAAGAACAGTGGCGGAGCAAACGCAATCGCGCTGGAGACGAAGGAGCAGCAGAGCCGCGCGAATTTGGCGGGAGAAAACTGTTTTTCAAACAGTTCAGTATTTGCACCCCCGATTTCTCTAAGAGCCACCACAGTACCATTAGCAGCTCTTTTCTCGGGATTCGCGTTCGGGCAGAGATGACTTCCACCTCCATTGATGCTGTGACCACCGCTACTATGGATAGCTAAACCCTTCGCCAAGGCTACGATGAAACCACAGGATTTCCTAGAGTTTGTGTATTTACATTTATTGTTTTCTTTATGCTTGAACGTTAAACACATTTGATTTATGATTTTCAATAACTTGCTTTCACCAATTATATCCTGATTAATTATCTAGACTAGTCGGTAGTTAGAAATACCCTTTGTTGAAATTAAAGCCTGATTTAATCAATTAATCTGAATCTGTGATTGTGTGTGCTGTAAGAAGACACGCAATGCTAGGGATTTAGGATTAGTTAAAATAAACCTGTGATTGTGTGTGCCGTAAGAAGACACGCAATGCTAGGGGTTTATACCTTTGCTAAAATCAATTGCGAACTTAGATTAATCTTTAGGTTAATCATGTTAAATCTTGAAAACAATATTTTTGATTACACAAATCTCAAAGAACCTGTGGTGGATTCAATGCCTTGGTTTCCCTTCTCATATTCTTTAAAACTTTTTATTTTGTTTTTAATTTGATTTTTATTTAGACAGTCCTTGTGGGATCAACCTGTACTTGCCCTTGTCTACCAGTTAGACACTGTGCACTTGCAGTTATTAAAATTAGGTTAAATTAACCTATTTATTTAGGTTAGTTAAATTTGCATCAGCCACCTCTTCCCTTTCCTACATGAGTAGATGTATCAGTGTTGCATTTATGTTGTATGTCTTGAACCATGCAATTCCTTGCTAATGTTTGTAATCTTATTACATGCTTTTACCATTTCTTTAAGCCATTTGTTATTTCCTTATCCGTTCTTTCTATTCCCTTGACCCCTTGGCCCCATTACAATCTGAATTAAGACCTTTTGATTGAGCGTGTTGTGCAATGTCACGATGTGGAGATTCGAATGAGGTATGAGCATATGATGTCACTAGTTCTTGCATTCATGTAATAACATTCCTTCAATGAGTCATACATATGAAAATAAAATAAAAATAAACATGTCAAAAAATGCCTTTTTTTATTGTTATATCATATGCAAGCTATTTGTGTTCCTTTTACATCAATCCTCTCACATATAACTAGAATAGGAAGAGTGATTTTACCAAACAATCAATAAAAAAAAAGTGCATCGAGTGAGATTTTTGGGTTAATTCTTTTTGGCATGTGTCCGAGTTTCACCTGTTGCACGGATTGATTTAATTGTGAATTTTTATGTCATTGCTATGAACGTTCATTAGTTTTTGAATGATATGGATTTAATCTTGTGTTTGTAAAGAATCTTATCATGTCATGATCCGTTAAAAATTTCTAAGACAAATGTTGGAAAGCTTAGGTTGAGTCATTTAGTCTTTTATTTTTTTTCTTTGATTTGCTCGAGGACTAGCAAAAGTTAAGTGTGGGGGAGTCCCTGATATAGAAGCATATTTATGTGACTTTATTGAATTATTTATGTATATGTTTTTGGCGATTTATTGTTAATTTTGGTAGTAATTACTATTTTTGTGTTTGTGTAAGTTGCAATAGCATGATTCCAAAATAGAAACTAAGTGGTGCAAATTGATTTGAATTAGGAAGACTTATTGCAAAAAGAAACTATGCAAAGAAGGAAACCTAGAGAAAACGGTTATAAAGGGACTGATACATGCTCTCAAGAGATCACTGCTTGTAGCCACAGCAAGCCGTCACAATCACGCATAAAACCCCCTTCTCATAATGTCACAGCAACCATCGCCTTTCGCATCTCTCCATCAGATTTTTTCTCAGCCAATCATAGAACCCCAACTTGCAATCCCTTCTTGCCACATATCCTTAACGTGCAAAAATCCTTCACCCCTCGCAACACACAATCCCTTCATCGCCTTCACAAGTCAACAGTCCATCGCTAGTCGCCTGCGCCATCATCTTCCATTGCCACAACTACCAATCGATTTCCTTGACGCACAACCACAACACCCTCACACCACCGTCGATCCCCTTGTTCTTGCTGCCAGCCTCTCTCTTTTTGTCTACCACTTTCCTCTTTGCTTATCACTTTCCTTCCCTCTCTCTCGCAGTGCCTCTCATTCTCAGCCAGTGACACCACCGTCTCTTCCCCTGTTTCCAAATAGCAACACACACACAACAAGTTAAAGCAGAAGAAGAGGAGAAGAATGGAGGAGGAGATTTGTATCTCTTTTCTTCACACTATCTGCACCCACACAGATTCTACTTACCACCACCACGCAGGCGACAACGTTCCTTGTACTTTTTTTCTTATTAGTTTGATATTTGATTATGGACTATTGTTTGAACATTATTAATATGTCTAGCTAACTTCCAATTTAGCTGGGACTAGATTCGAAGCCCCGAACATGTGTTTCGTGAATTAATTGAATTCACTATTTCCTTACTGATTAGTGATTGTGTTACGCTTAATTGCTTTATAGAGAATGTTTCTTTGTATGTTTGTTAAGGTGGCCAACTTAGTAAGCATACTCAGATTAGATCCTAGAGTATAAGAGAGTTTCACCTAATCGTTATAATCCTTTACTCACAAGTAGTAAATACCAATGAATGTTGGTAAGGTTAAGTAAAAATCTAGGTTTAGAACAAGATTTTGATCATACTTGTAATGGCCTAGTCAATGTTCATATTTTACATAGAACTTAATGATCTTGAATTGTTATCTAACTTACGATTTCTTATTAGATACCATGAAATAATAGTTTGAAAGTGACACTTAGTTTAATTCAAAAAATTTGGGAAAATAATAAGAGTAATGTAGTGCGGTCACGGTTAGTCTTGAACATTGTCATTCTTGACTTAGTATAAAAATGATTGAAGATTGATTTATGACCATATGTTTGGTGTGTAGAGATAAAACCCTTAGCTAATTTCTCACCATATATTTCTCAAGTTTGTATTAGTCTTACAAAAAGTTTCTTAGTTTAAAATTAGAAAAGCCAATTCTCCAATATTTTCTTACTTTGTTTGGTAGTTGTCTTTTAGTTACCCTTAGTGTTAGTTAGCGAACCCTCTAATCCCCGGTCTAAAAGGATCCTTATTTATTCTTTACTATGACTACAAAGCAAAGTTTTAAGTTGTCTGCTAGTAGCTCATAAGTCAGGTGCCCAACCCAAGACACGCCAGCTAAGTGGCACGAATCTTAGGGCTTGGCTCAAGATAATAAGGCTCAAACACGGATTTCAGAGATGCCACAAACCCGAGATCCATTCACATGAGATCAACTCTTATCCAAATCAATGACCCAATGGACTTGGACTAGAGGTTGGGAACTAGGTCAGTGCTACCTTTTTTAGCTGGTGGGAAAAGTTCGGCACAAGATGGCCTCTGAGCTTTCTTTGAGCGACATCACGTGGTGGTAGTGATGGAAATAGTCTTACGGATCTGACGTTTCATCATACGACTCGAGCTTCGATGGAATGAACTTCTTAGGAAGAAGAGAACTCATGATCTTCTTTGAGAATGCAGGGACTGTGAGATCATATAAAACATTAGGGCTGGTCGCCCCTAGTTGGAGCAGTTTCTCGACCATGGTCTTGTTTGACCTCGTGGTGTGGCCCCCATGATCCTTTCCTGGGTCTCCTTCCTGACGAGCCCTTTCCTTCTCTGCAAGGAGGGGGTGGTTCGCCTTCCTGGGCATGCTCTTGGATCTGAGATCCTCTCGGATCTCGGGCGACTTCAGATTGTTGTTGTTGCTTTCGAGTCATCCTTTCTACAACCCTTGTTAAGTGATTTTGGTAGAGCAAGATCAGACTCATGTTGGGGCAGCCACGATCACTTTCGTGGTTTGACCGTGTGGCTGTTCATCCTCCTCGATCGGGTCGATTCAACCCTGTGGATGGGTTTCATAGGCTAGAGCTTCATCTGACTTGTCACCATCATTGAACGCTCGAGATCTAGTACCGGTGACCATTTCTCGATGCTCTGCTTAGCTTAAAAAGAACTTTGTATGTTCGTTTCAGGGGAAAGTTATTGTTTCTCCCCACGAACGGTGTCAAACTGATGTGTTCAATGTCCTTGCTGATTTCAACGATCTTGATCCTACCAAAATGAGTAGTGGTTAAGCCAGGGACCGCCGTTGTGGTGGCCGAAGGCACTCTGATGCTTAAGTCACATCTCGATGAAAAACGAATATTGTATGAAAATTGCAATACGCATGCCTACCTTTCTTCCTCCTTTCATCATTTATTATAGCAAATGTTCTCTCCCCAATCGTCTCTACAATCAAGCACATGATGGAGGGAAGAGATCTTGCATAAGATCTCACCTATGCATTGATCGAGTCTCTTAGGCACTTGGCTCTGTTTAGGACCCAATGCTTGATTGGGCTAGAGCTAATTTTGTGTCTGTGACAACTCTGAGATTGTTGTCCGGGCCTTATTGTCTTGGCCCAAGCCCTGAGACCTGTGCCTCTGGGGCTAGCGTGTCTTGGGCCTGGGCACCTGACTTAAGGGCTGAACAGTAGTTTGCGCATGGGTCCGCGTGGGAGTGCGCTGAAACCTTTTACATGCTAGAGTTAGCCCATACCACATGTACGACTGTGATTGAGTGACTATTTGATGTCTCATCATTGAGTTTCTTCAATTGATATTGTGTTGTTGCTTCAGTTTCAATCATTCTTTAATTGACTATCATAGATTATATGAAAGATCATTTGCGATGGAAAGTGGAGTTTTGAGTCCTGTTGTTTTCATGTTCTAGTCCACATTTTTATTCTTGTTGGCTTCTTCATTATATGTTAAGATGAAGCCTGGCAAGATCTTGTTAACTGAGTTTGCTCAAGTCATTGTTGCTGCCTTCTCAAGGAGTGGTCCTCATTGTCATTTAGAAGCTCTCATGGGTGTTACCATTACAGCGAGGATCAAAAATTGTTTTTACTGACACAAAGATTAAGGTATACAACGCAAGGCATACGTATTGTTCATCATTATACCGTGGATCTAAGAATTTTACAAGAATGTTATCAGCAACCAGTTAGTCCCAATGCCACTCAACTCATAAAGACTGCATTAATAAATATTGTAAGTTAGAGCATGCACATATGCAACTTACTAATCATTTTGTGCACTTGATTTTTGATTTTTGAACAGAGCTTGCACCATCATAAATCATGAAGAAGACTTGAAACCTGATGGATCAGCTTCAAATCCTTGGAATCTCCACACTGTTGAGCAACTAGAAGAGCTAAAATCACTCTTAAATGTTATCCCAGTAGGTGTTGGAAAATGAGGTTTCCAAAGGCTTTTGGAAAATTTGGGAGGAGATGATGAGATAAGGAAAAGGTAGTAGAAATGACAACTTCTTATTGATTATCAATTATTGCTTGATGCAAATTGTGCCAAACACATTTTCGATCTAATGGTTTCAATCGATCATCTTGAGTTCTTCACCAAAATATCTATCATTCTAGAATTTTCTATTTATATTTTGTCCTAAAAACATCTAGATAACTATTCTAGAAAAAGCTTTCTAGAAATTGGGCTTTTATCTAAATCTTTTTAGAATTTGAGCTCTTTTTAAATTTGGGCTTTAATATTTAAAGCTCTATTCTTAAGCCCAGTTACAACATAAATTTACTAAAGCCCAAATCAAGTTTGCAATCCAACAATACCAAGTCTACTAGAATCTTTGCAGCTGTAACTTTTAGCCAACCATCCTTCCCATTACTCCAAGCAAAGTCTGTGGATAGACACATCACATTTTGATGCAGCAGTCTCTTTCACCTCATTCACCATCGATACTCTTATCACTTGGATTGCAATCTACGGTCGCGTACTACTCCCCCTAAAAGTAAACCTCACCAGTAGACCACATGGACTTGGCATACAACAACGAAGGGATTCTCATGCTTTGTAATAGCAACATCAGCAATAGCAGGTGTTAGACGCAGAATAGTGGCCATGTCAGCATAGTGGCTAGTGCCAGAATACTGCTTGACTGGCATAACTGAAACCTCAATGCAATAGGGCAAACTCAGTTCTATTATTGTGAGTTGCCAAAGAGTATGTCAAGCCTGGAACTGCATTTGTTAATTTGGTAAGAACTTTTGCATACTTGATTATAGGGGTGGGCATCCCATCCCGCGATCCCGTTTCCGTCCCGATCCCGTCTCGTCCCGATTTTTCCGGGTCTTAATGGGATTGAATAATTTCATCCCGATCCCGTCCCGTCCCGATCTAGAATGGGATGGGATGAGATGGAGATTTTCAATCCCGCCAATCCCATCCCGTCCCGAACTAATTTATTAATATTAATTATTAATATTTTTATTTAATTATTTACTAACACAAATATGTTTTTACATTATGATATTGACTGTTTTGAATACCATTAATCATTTTGTGCTCCATATCCAACAATCACTTCCCTGCAATGTTTCAAATTATATAGATAAATATCCAAATTGGGAAAGTAATTAAGCTAACTCAAAAGATGGCTAAAACTGATTTTTATACACAACGTTGGTAATTTAAGTAGCGTAACTTTTAAAACTCCTCTAGAGTTGAATGTGGTCAAGGTTTAGGATTGTTCAGTCAGATAGAGACTTTGGGTTGAGAGCTTCCCTTAGTAGGTTCCATTCAATAGTTGACAACTTGATGTGCTTGCTGTGTAGCTGAACAGATACTGAAGGATGGCATAAATTCCTAGTTGATTGAATAACTGAAAGCATCTTTTTCTTTGTTACAATGTTCATAAAGATTACTAAGAAATGATAGTTAAATTCTGGCTGTAGTCCAGAAGTCATTTTTTGGATGAGTAAAAAAAGGTATCATATAAAAGTTATACCTTTTTTGATAGTTGTATGCATATATGTGCACTGCAGTTAAATGATAGTTAAATTGTTTGGATGCCGCTGATCCCGTCCCGTCCCGATCCCGTTTGGGATGGGACGAGGTCGGGATGAGGTTTTTCCCATCCCGTCCCGTCCCGATCCCGTATGAACAGGATGGGATAGGGATGAGTATATCTCGTCCCATCCCGTCCCGTGCCCACCCCTACTTGATTATAGGACTTCTAGTGAACATTGTGGATGATGTTACAAAAATGGGTAGAAAGGAGAGTTGGGTGTCAAGTAACCTTAATAAGGGTCAATATGACTATTTGTTGAAAATTATTATATGATGTTAATAATTTTTTATGGGTCAAAATAATCAATTTTTTATGATATTATTTTCTAGAATTTTCTTATTTTGAAAGGTGACTTTGTTCCCAAAAGACACTTATTTTAATATGGAGAGGCACTTGTGTTGTGAGGGGTTAACATTTGATTATAGGGAGTCACCTTGGTTTTAGAGTCTCCTTGATGGTTTATGATGAGAAATCAAACATGCACTCAATCATAATCTTACACGTGGCACAAGCTAATGTTGTACCAGTATTAACTTAAATAATAAGCTTATGATTGTATGTTTTACTCGCAAGTGTACAAGATCAAACAAATAGTAAATATAGCAAGAACGAGATAATTTCCACGAGGATTGGTTTAATTGTGTTTAAAATAGTTTTCCTATTGAATATGAAAACATAATGAGAAAAATTAAATGTAAAACTAAATAAGTTCAAATAGTGAGAAAATAAGTTAGGGATTCAATATCCGTCAATAGTCATCTTCATTTGAATAACAACACGCCCAATGATACAAACTAAATTTCAATGCTCAAATTTTGCCAAGGCACGTGTGTCTACTCCTTAAGTTATGGATTTCCCTAAACAACGAATTAGGCATGGGTGTTTACTCTAACTCTTTTCATTCTCAAGGTATTTAGCATGGTATCTGATGATACATCAAATACAATTGTCGTCTCAACCACACACATGGTAGAGATCGTCCATTACGAGGATCAAATATTTCAAGACCAAGCCAATTCACAGAGCCCAAAAAGGGAATCCAGTCATAAAAGCCCAAATAGGGCCCATCAGAATAAATCATAATCAGAGGCCCAATCCAGGCCCAATAGAGTTCTCACTCGAAGAGGATGAACGTTACAGAGAAAAAGAGTCATGGAGGGAGTTATGCCCCTGAGAACGTATCTTCATAAACGATGAGACTATTACAGAGAATGTCGCCCCTTGTTGCGCCTCTGATGCTTAAGTCATGCAGAGAATTAATAACGACCACCATATAAGGTAAATGAAACATTCGGCTAAGGTATGAAATTTTAACTGAATTCTATCCAAATTTATCTCCATCTCCAACTGAGTTATTGACTTAAGCATCGGAGTGCCTTCGGCCACCAAAAAGGTAATCTTTTGGCAATCTAACATTTATTTTGCAGGTCAGACTTATAGGAGACTAGATTTTAGATGCATCAATTTGGCGCTATCTATGGGGAACAACAGTTTCCTATCAAGAAGAGAATTTGCAGTAGGAAACTTCCTCAGTTCTGATCGGTGATTAAAAAGATTTTAGAACAAATGGAACATTCTACCGACCCTCAACCTAGCAACAATCAAAGCAATCCCTCCACTGGTAAAGTTGTATTACCTACAATGCATGCTTCAAACCTAGACAACTCTCGAGCCACAACATGGAGCGATAGCCTAATCATTTTGAACATCTGGCGGCACTGCCACAGATCCTCGCATGGATCAAGTCATGGCCTGGATGGACCTCTTGATCAAAACAATGGAAAACTTACCCAAGAACGTGTTCAATCCGCCGACCTTGTCCAAGCACCGCCCCAACAAAACTCTGCCAACCGCGTCTGAGAGAGTAATGGAGTTCCTGCAGAACTTTAGCAAGTGATTCTCGAAAGCAGCGAACCACCGAAAGATGCCCATTCAAAGTGCCGGGACCCCTACTCAAATCCCATTCAGGGTCAGGGTCACAGATCATAACGTATTGTGCGAATTATCCAAACCACCATTTTCTGGCGCGCTCATGGTGATTCCTATGAAAAAAAGTTCACTCCAAAGTTTGAGGCGTACGAAGATGATAATCACATAATTATAACATTATTACCTCTTATTATATTTTTGTTAATCCTCATTTTTATCTTATTTTAGATTAATTATTAAAATTTTGTGTTTTTGTAGAATGTGGAGCTTAATGAAGAAATAAGAGAAAAATGCAATGTACAATCCCAGATGGTGACTTCAGAGAAAGTGGAGGTGAAAATAGCTTAAGCCCATAACCTAAACTCAAAACCAAATCCAAAATCAAACCCTTAAACCCAAAACCTAACCCATAAACCCAAACCCAATACCAAGCCCAATCCAACCCAAAGAATATTCTCCCAATTATCCCTTGATTCACTCCATGAATCATTCCTTTATCTCATCTCTATTTATTTTCTCCATTTTCTATAAATACAAGAGAAATGGATGAGAAAGGGGAGGAAGATAAGGGAAAAGAAAATATTACATAAAATCAAAGCCTCTTTCTCACACAGTGATTCTCATCACCATCACCACCTCCCACCGCCACTACCCACCACGAAACAGGGGCGTGACAACCCTGTTTCACTTCACCTCGCCACCGTCCAACAACCACAACCGCCACCACCATCATCCGAGCACCGCCACCACCACGAAATAGGGGCGTGACAACCCTGTTTCATATCAAATCTCCACTCTGCCACCGTCCCTGTCAACTCCATAACCACCGAGCATCACCATCACAACCACGCACACCACTCCATCTCCTCATCCCCTGTTATCACCGTCACAAACAGTGTAACGCAACCACCGCGACAGGAGCAGAAACAGGGCAGCGCTTCCCTGTTTCAGTCACCCGTTCTCGTCCTCTCTCCCATCTATCTCTCTTCCTGTTCTTCCTCTTCAGCAACGCAACCACCACATAGCGGCGCGTCAGCGGCGCACAACCACCGCGACAGGCCAACACGTCCAACAGGCCTGCATCAACGCCATCCTGCTGATCTCCCTCTCTCTCTCGCGGGGCACTCACAACGCCGTAAATCAGAACCGGAGGATCTCCTCCATCCTAAAATCTCGGTCGAGTCTTCCAGAGCATCACAGGATCCTTCGGTGATCTCTCTCCCTCTCGCGGGCTCCTGCTTCAGTGGCGCCATTCCCGCCATCTCCCTGATTCAAATCGAAGAAGAAAAGATAGGGGCGCTACTGGCACCCAGTAGCGCATAAGAACACCCCGGCTGGGCTAGTGATGACGTTATTGGCACCCCGAGCTTCTCTCTGAGCAGTCATAGTACACTTGCAACAATTTCTCGGGATTTGTGTTCTTGCAGAGATGAATACCACCTGCTGATCTGCTGAGTACCACCACACCGAGGCAGCGACAAACCAAAAGGGTTGTATAATTTATTTTAATTTATTTTACTGACTTAAATGCTTAATTGATAAACAATTTATTTCTGAAAATTGATAAATTGCTTTCACCTTTCATGTTCGATTAAAAAAAATTGATATGTTTGGTAGTTAGATTCACATTTTATCAATATTCAAAGCATGTGCTAAAAATTATTAAACTTAGACTTTGATTAAGTGTGCCTTAAAAAGACACTTAATGTTTGGTAAGAGTATATTTGCTTGAAATAAATAGTTCATGTTTGACAGAAACTGATATGATTGGAATTGAATTTTAATGATCACATCTTCGGTGTAAGCAAGAGATCCTCATCTCTAAAGCTTCTCGTTTATAATTTCATTAATTTAGATTTAAATATTTTTGCTAACTCGTTGGTGAGTCCAAACCCCACAAAATCCATCTCATCCATCTTTTCCTTTTATTTTATTTTTCTTATTTTTAATTTATTTTTTAGTTTAGTTTTAAAAATACTGTAACCCCATTTTTCTCTAAATTAGTTTAATTAAATTATTAAATTCAATTTAATCCACCTTCCTCGTGGGATCGACCTGTATTTGCCGTTGTCTACCAGTTAGACACCGTGCACTTGCGGTTATTACAAGTGGGCCTATTTATTTTAATTTATTTTACTGACTTAAATGCTTAATTGATAAACAATTTATTTCTGAAAATTGATAAATTGCTTTCACCTTTCATGTTCGATTAAAAAAAATTGATATGTTTGGTAGTTAGATTCACATTTTATCAATATTCAAAGCATGTGCTAAAAATTATTAAGCTTAGACTTTGATTAAGTGTGTCTTAAAAAGACACTTAATGCTTGGTAAGAGTGTATTTGCTTGAAATAAATTATTCATGTTTGACAGAAACTGATATGATTGGAATTGAATTTTAATGATCACATCTTCCATTGTAAGTAAGGGATCCTCATCCCTAAAGTTTCTCATTTTTAATTTCAGTAATTTAGATTTAAATATTTTTGCTAACTCGTTGGTGAATCCAAACCCCACAAAATCCATCTCATCCATTTTTTCCTTTTATTTTATTTTCTTATTTTTAATTTATTTTTTAGTTTAGTTTTAAAAATACCGTAACCCCATTTTTCTCTAAATTAGTTTAATTAAATTATTAAATTCAATTTAATCCACCTTCCTCGTGGGATCGACCCGTACTTGCTGTTGTTTACCAGTTAGACATCGTGCACTTGCGGTTATTACAAGTGGGTCAAATTAGCCTATTTATTTAGGCCGGTTAAGCCCGCAACAGAAGACACCACCAATTTGACAGACCATTTGCGACACTTCCACCATATGATGGCATTGAAAGAGAGCACAAAATCCATCCCGTGTCGAACATTTTCAGCCAGTCTCGCCTCCACAGTAATGAGTTGGCTCAACAGCCTGCCACCAAGGTCGATAGACTCCTTCCAAGGGCTAGCCACTGCTTTCATCACAAGGTTTATTAGCAATTAGACAGAAGCCCAAGGAGACCATAAGGGAATACGTCACTCATTTTACTAACAAGTTAACCATGATTGATGACTGCCATGATGACACGGCCATCGCCACCTTCACCTCCGGACTAAAAAGGGGACCATTCTATGATTATTTGAATCTAGACCCCTCGAAGACCGCCCAAAAACACATCAATATCGAGGAGATTGTGGTTGCTAGGAAGAAGAAAGAATTCGAAAGGAGACAAGTTTCTACCAACCGAGAGAGGGGATTAGACTGATGGAAGAACGACATGCCTCAAGGGGAAAGTGGCCAATCAAAAGGACATTGAACCGTTTGCAGATCCGAGTTCAACCAACAAGAACTTGGAAGGCTGCAACTCGGAAGATCCAAATAGGAATGATCCACAAGCAAACCGTCAATGACTTTGAAAACAAGTCGAGCTGAGGTCCTGAAAACTATGGCGAAGTGGGAGGACGTTAAGTGGCCACCCAAAATGAGAATTGATCTAGATGGGCGAAGTAAGAACAAATATTGTTCTTTTCACGAGGACTATGGGCACGACACCGAGGACTTCTACAACTTAAAGGACGAGATCGAGTGCCATATCCAAAAAGGACGACTCGAAGAGTTCATTAATGGGAGAGAATCTAAAGGGAGAAAAGGTAGATCAGAGCAATCAAGGGAACTAATATACGTCTTGCATGGTGTAACCGGAGAAAATGAGTTATCCAATCGATCTTGAAAGCGATCAATTCGGGATTTACGATCAAGGATTAGATACCCAGAGCCTTCTGCACAACACGCAAGAACGACGTAGCAAACTCTGACCATCTTCAACGAGGATGCGAAGGGAGTCCATTTCCCTCATAATGACTCCCTGGTAGTTTCAGTACTGATAGCCAGGTGGGAGATCAAAAGGGTACTGGTCGACACGGGCAGCTCGTCCAACCTTTTATACCTAACAGGGTTCCGAAAAATGCGATTCACTGAAGAAATGCTATTGCCCAATGACCAACCAATGGTAGGTTTCAGTCAAGAACTGTGTTGTCCACTCGGTATGATCCAATTGCCAGTCAAAGCGGGAGAACCAGAGAGACAACGAGTCTTGTTGACAAATTTCCTTGTTATTGATGCTCCATCTGCATACAATATGCTTCTCGGAAGGCCATGGATACATGAGATGGGTGTGGTATCCTCCACCATGCATCAATACCTGAAATACCATACCGATGATGACATCGGGATAATCAAAGGAGATTAGCCAGTTGCACGCGAATGCCACTATGCAGCAATGAAAGCTTCGCATAGATAGCAATTACTGCAGTGACTAGAGGAGCCACTGCAACAACCTAGTCAAGCAGACCATGACCTTCCTGGTGACAATACGGCTCCAACCAGTCCAAGAGATTGACCAAACATTGGACAACCAGAAGAAGAAATTACAGTAGTCTACTTGAACAAGGGAGAATGAGAAAAAACATATCGTATTGGCACGAAAATCCACCCGAAATTTGCCATGAAATTGGTCCATCTGCAAAAGGATAATCATGAGATTTTTGCCTGAACAATGAAAGATATGGTGGGAATAGATCCGTCTGTCATTACTCGCAAACTACAAGTCAATCCGGACAAGAAGCCGATCTAACAAAACAAAAGGTCGGTTGCCCCAAAACGTAACCAAGCAATAAACGAAGAAGTGCACTGTTCGATAACTGCAAGAATGATAAGAGAATCTCACTACCCGGCCTGATTAGCTAACACGGTGTTGGTAAAGAAGAAGAATGACATGTGGCGAGTATGTGTAGATTAAACTTATTAGAAAGTATCCCACTATCGCGCATAGACCAAATAGTGGATGTTACTGCCGGACACGAACTCCCGAGCTTCATGTATGCATTTTTTGGCTACAATCAGATACGGATGCACCTTCCTGACCAAGAAAAGATGTCTTTCCTAACATAATGAGGTACATAAAGTTACTGAGTGATGCCATTCGAACTTAAGAACGCGAGAGCAACATACCAGTGACTGGTCAACAAAATGTTCAGAGACCAGATCGGCAAGACTATGGAGGTGTACATCGATTACATGTTGGTCAAAATCTTATGCTGAACAGACCATATCAAAGACATCGAACAAGCCTTCTCCCATCTCCGAAGATACAAATGAAGATGAACTTGGAGAAATGCACATTTAGAGAAGAATTAAGGAAATTCGTTCGATACATGGTCAACCAAAGAGGAAACGAAGCTGATCTGAAACAGATACAAACATTTCTCAACATGCAGTCACCAACGAACATAAAAGGCGTGCAAAGTCTCAGTGGCAGGATAATGATTTTGAAAAAATTAATTTCCAAGTCCTTGGACAAATGTCTACATTTCTTTAAAATTTTGAAAGGAAACAAGACATTCAAGTGGAACGAAGTGTGTGAGAAGGCTTTCCAAAGCTTGAATGCGTACATGGGGATAACATAACTGCTATCAAAATCGAGCACGGGGGAAACACTGTATTTATACTTGTTCGTGTCCGACCATGTGGTAAGCTTAGCACTGATACGAGAGGAGAAGAACGCACAAAAACTACACTACACCAAAAGGCCCATTTAGCTACACAGAGGTGGCCACGGCCCTAAACCGTTGGCTTATTTGCCACGGCCAGAAATCGTGGCCATAGTGGCCAACGGCCTAAAACCGTGGCTAAAAAAGGCTTGGCCACGGTTCTAAACCGTTGGTGTGTTTTCCACGGCTAAAAATCGTGGCTATAGTGCCCAACGGCCTAAAACCGTTGCTAAAATGCATGTGTGTTGCACATGAAAGTGTGGAGAAGTGGCCACGACTCTAAACCGTTGGTTTAATTGCCACGGCTAAAAACCGTGGCTATATCGGCCAACGGTTTAAAACCGTGGCTAAAAACAATACACCAAAAAGTTGCAACGGTTTAAAACCGTGGCTATAGCTGCCCATGGATTAAAACCGTGGCTATATCTGCCAACGGTTTAAAACTGTAGCTAAAGAAAATAGTTTCACGCTTTAAAATTGGAGGGAGCAGTTTCGCGCTTTGGCGAAAAATTTTGGGGAAAAACAGACATGGTGACTGCGCTTTGGCGAAAGAAATTGGGGTAAAAACACAGTGGAGAGGAGAGCAGATTTGGCGGAAAAAATTGGGGAAAAACTAGGGTTTTCGCCTTGCAGTTCCCTTTCTCTATTTTCGTTTCGATCGTCTTCGCTTCTCTTCCGAAATGGGCAAATCTAGCAAGAAGTCTCAGGTAACACTTCTTCCCCCTTCTCTTGTATTTCTGATTCAATCGATCGATGTTCATGTTCTCTGTTTCTCAGTCTTGTGTAGGTCGTTGCAGCCACCCCTGTTTCTGCAAAATCTTCAAAGAAAGGTTTGGTTTGGTTTGCAAAATCTTCAAAGAAAGGTTTGATTAGAATCTTCAAAATCGATCGATGTTCGGTCCGGACTGATTAATTAATGTTGGTGTTTTGTGGTTGTTGTTCGTTTTAATAGGCAACAAGAGAGAGGCTGATGTACCAATCGAGGAAATAGTGGCTATCAAGAAGCAGAAGTTGGACGAGAAGGTCGCCATCAAGAAGAAGAAGAAGGAAGAGACCAGTAGTTCCGAGGATGAGGATTCTTCTTCTGATGATGTAAGTGTTTTTTGTTAAAACATTGTTAATGGCGGCTTGTTTTATTAGTCTGAAGATTTTTTGAAAAAAATTAAATCATACCTTTTTCTATATGGGGTTTTGTTAATTCGGTGTAGGAGCCTGTTGTTCCTTCAAATAAAAAACCTGTTTTAGTTTCTAAGAACGCTTCTGTTAAAGGAAAGCCTGAAACCAGCAGTTCCGATTCTTTAGATTCTGATTATGATGTGAGTGCTTACTCATTCTTGATCTAACAATCATAGAAAAAAAAGTGTTTTTAAAATTTTTTTTTTTTTCATTATTTAGGATGTTTTAGTGTAGATTTACAAATGAAAATTAGAGTGTTTTCTATGGGAGTTGTTTCTTGTGTGTGTTGTAGGAGCCTGTTGTTAAGAAACAACAACCAGTTTCTAAGAAACCTGTAAAGGGAAAGGCGAATACTAGCAGTTCTGATTCTTCGGATTCGGACAGTTACGATGAATCTGACGATGTGAGTGCTTGGCTATACTTAATATAGTTTTTGCACGTACCATTATTCTCTAATGTGACTTTATTCTATTTGGTTAGATAGCGATGATTCTAATTCTGATGATGTTAGTGCGGATACTCTGGTTAATCACTGTTGATACTTGATTGATTTGATATAATTGCTATATCCATTTTATATCTGCAAATTTGTTAGTTTCTTACTTTAATTTAGTACATGAGCATTTGTCATGTCGTTTTAATTTAACAACTTCCTTGGATATCCGAACAGTATTGACATACCTTCAAAAGCATTGAATCTAATACCTACCCCATACCTTTATTCCCTTTTCTTTGGATGTTGAACATAATCATTGATACTGTTGTGGACCATGTCAGAGTAAATTTCGTCTGCATTTTAAAACCTATTTTATGTGAATGTGTGTTACAAGACTTACTTCAGTGCTGGATCCTTGTAGTAATTTTCCTTTTACTCTTTCGATGCCAATTATCATTTTGGAAATTTGATCTTATGATGTGTTGGCTTATTCTTAGGAACCCAAAGCCAAAGTGCCAGCCAAAAAGTTACATGTGGCTGCAGCAAGGAATGGTTCTGTGGCAGCTCCCAAGAAGAAAGAAGAATCAAGTGATGATTCTGATTCTGATGACAGCTCTGATGAAGAGAAGGTAAGTTCTAGCAGTGTCAAATTATTCTTGTGTGTTTAGCATATTTCTCTAATTAGTGCAAGCTAGACATGTATCTTTAATTTTGACTTGTTATTTTTTTTGTTTTTTTCTAATAATCGCTTCACTTATGCAGAAAAAATCAGCAAAGGCACCCATAGCTCCTACCAAGAAAGGAGCTGTCTTGGTCTCCAAAAAGAAAGATGAATCTAGCGATAATTAAGATGATAGCAGCTCTGATGAGGATGAAGTAAGTGCAATTGTTACTAATATTTCTAGTTTGTTTCTGTTCTCTTGTTTGTAATGCTTTTATGCATTTATATATAATGTCCATATTATCAACAACATTATTTCTTTCTTGCTGTTACTGAGATGATGTAGCATTTATCTGGATGGGAGTGAACATTCTTGTTAAAATTTTCAAGGTTTTCAATTTTGGTTTCAAAACAATTACCTGAGAAAGGCATTCCTGAACCAAATATATTATTACGTTAGTGTTGGTGTGGAATGCTTTGTTTACCTACCATTGGCATTGTGATTTTTTTTTACCTCTATTATTTATTCAATCATGTTTATTTTCGGAACATGCAGAAACCTACTGCCACCCAAGCTAAAAAGTTGCCAGTAGCCTCCAAAAAGAAAGATGAGTGAAGTGATGACTCTGAAAGTGAATCTGATGAAGAGGAGGTACATGTTTAATATTCTTTGCTTCAAAGCCTTACTTGTTGGATTGGCGTGGCTAAAATGTATATGACTTGAAGAGCGCTGATAGTGATAGTTCCTCTGAAAGTGATTCTGAGGATGACAAGGTTTGATTTCTTCACTGTAGTTTGTATTTTTCATGCAAGCAGGTTGGAGTGTTTTTTTTAAATCATCACTCTGATCCTGAAGGCAGGCCTTTTAGTAATGAGGTTTACACTACCTTTGTGATTGAGGTGTTAGTTTTGGATTAATTAACTATCTTTGAATACAAAATTCTCATCTGCTGCATTTATTTTGTTGTAGCCTGCTGCTAGTAAGAAGAATGCCAAGACTGTCAAAAAGGAAAGTAGTAGTGATGAAGACAGCTCAGATGAGAGCTCTGATGATGAGCCTTCGAAGGCCCAACCTGTGAAGAAGGTATAAGCTTGCTAAAATGCAACGTCAGTTTGTTTTCGTTCTGTAAGTAATTTTCACAGATTGTGTATATGGAGTTTTTCTCATTCCTTAGTATTTGATCTGTGCATTTTAGTAGCCTGCCAATGCTTCCAAGGAAAGATCTGATGAAGAATCATCTGACGAGGAAATGGTAGATGCTGCATCACCAAAAACCAATATTAAGCAAGTTGCTACAAAAACTGAGAAGAAAGCAGTAAGTTCCTTTTCTTTCCTTCCAATGAAAATAGTCATAAATTTTTTTGCTGCAACATTTAAAAAGTTCCCCTTCAAAATTGTACAGCCTCAAACTCCTGCTACACCACAAGAGCAAACCACTGGATCCAAGACACTTTTTGTTGGGAACTTGTCTTTCAATATTGAAAGAGCTGATGTGTAAGTGACAGTTTATTGAATCTATTGCAGAACATATTCCTATTATTTTTGTGTACTTATTTTGGTCCAATTCTGTTACAGGGAGGAGTTCTTCAAGGATGCTGGTGAAGTTGTTGATGTACGTTTTTCATCAGATGAGGATGGGCGGTTTAAAGGATTTGGGCATATTGAATTTGCTTCATTAGAAGCAGCACAGAAGGTATAACTAATTTCTCATGGGTTTTCCTCATTTAAAAATTTAATATCAACTCTTGAAGAGAATTTTCCTCATTTAAAAATTGGGGTATCCTAGCATATATCCAACATAACTCTATATTGAAAAGTTTTCCTTATTTAAAAATTTAATATCAACTCTTGAAGAGAATTTTCATTAAACATAGAGTTAACTCTTGTTTTCAATTTCCTTTCCCACCATAAATTAGATTATACAACTTTTTTGACTTCTACAAAGTGTCCACCCAATTGTTCAAAGTCCCAACTTTTCATCTCATTTGTCATCACACTTTCCTTATTGGCATAAAATCAGTTTTGTTCTCTTAGAGAATTCAAAAACTATATACATTAAATTGCTGCAAGGTGAAGAAGAAACACAGTGGTTGTAAACTCACTTTGCAACATTCATGGCTCCACAGACCATCTCAGCCTTCATTTTCATCTTGGTATTCATACCCTTCTCTGCTGCTCTGCCCTTCATCGTTTTGCATGGTGAGCTTCTCTTTAATTTCTCTTTTATATTGATTGAATTTAACATTTACAAAAGATGTTCTGGATTGATTATAGATTGTATGTGTGTGAGCTCCTGTGACTTTTATCTATTTATATGTTTCTGATGTTATATTTAATCAAAGGAGCCTTAGGAAATTGATTCAGCAATAATAGATTGAAATATATTTTCTCTGAGATTGCTTGACATGATTAAGTTATATCAAATCCTGATAATTTCACTTGGATTATATGATTATTTAGCGGTTTTATTAACACTAGATATGTGATTAGAAAGTATCAAAATTCCAAGCATCGGATTCATTGACCATACTACCAAAATAAATCACCATCCCAAGGCATTTTGCATATCATTTCCTGCTGGCACTTTGCATATCATTTCCTGCTTACGTTTCTACTTACCAAAGGCATGCACATCACACAATTTTGCTCTTCAAGTTACGACTATTTAACATGCCTTCTCAGTCTTTGTACTAGTGTTGCATATCCATTGCACTTTTCAATTATTTGGTTTGGAAAAAAAATTGTTTGTCATGTACAAGGATATCTCGTGATCCTCATACCACTTAAAACATCTATTATCAGCACACAGTTTTTATCATCTCACTGTTGTAGCTATATTCATATTATACGGTTTCATCTACTAAAATCTCTTTCTTTCACTTGTATTTAAATAAATTTCCAATTGTATTAGTGTATGATATTACCAGGTACTAGCAGTTTTTGTTGTTCTTTTTGGGCTTTGATTTGTTTGTCCAAGATATATTCATGTTGAGACAGTTACGACTGTAATATAGTAAGAATATCAAGGAGTTAGACTGCCTAATACACTTGATGAGTGATTTGTCATTAATTTGTGCATGTATCTCCATATGACGTTTCTGTCATTACATAGTTGCTTGCATGGGAAATTTAACTGAAGTGAATTGATGGTTCTGTTGAGTAGAATATTCTTCTATCAACTGCCGACAGCGACGCTGTGATAAAAATTGCCGACTTTGGTCTTGCAAGGTAATAAGGCTAAATGGTTTAACTCTCCTATTGAATTAAGCTTTATCCTTCTGCAACTTACAATTCCTTTTTGTTGAATGCAGGTAGATATGTGGAGTTTGGGTGCAATTATATTTGAGCTTCTGAATGGTAACCCTCCTTTTTCGTGGTAGAAACAATGTGCAGGTACCTCCTTCCTTTCACTGCTTTTGTCATAATATGCCAGCCTTCTTTCTGTATCTTATAAAAACAGTTTTGCAGGCTTTTATAAGCACAGCTGCGACAATCTACAAGAAGATTCAGGACGGTGTCTTTGATGTATCAAATGAGGTTTGTTCACTAAACATTACTTTTGCTGCTAGACTATGAACTTGATTGTTAACAGAGAAAGAATGGCTCCCTGCTTATGTGATGAAAGAATTTTGTCAACTCGGCAATGTTTTGGCTTCACCTTTTCTTATTCCTTTGATAATCAAATCAGTTTGACTTGTATTTTACAGGTTAGAAGAATTTGATTCAAGTCGAATCTCAATTCTCAGGTAAAATTTTCGGATTCAACCAAAATTCAAATATTTGAAACTCACCATCCCATTGCATGGTGACACCGTTTGCATTATTGATATCGTCTCAAGCTAAATGTTTGGACATGGTTTAAGATTTTGATTTCAAGTTGTCAGGATTTGAAATCATGATCTGCAATTCTGCATCCAACTAAAATATGTAAATTTGTTATGCTCTGAATGAGAAAAAATTTACTATTACCTGGAGTATGTGTTGCCATTTGCAGTTCAGAATATGTGCATTTAAAAATGATTTTACAGTGCAAAATTAATTACTGAAATAAATGAGATATGTAAGTAGGAGCAGTCCGTCAAGTTGTCTCTACTATTTGGTTTTATGTCATATCAATGCATGTAAAGATAGATATTGAAGTAATACAGGTAATTCTGTATGATGTTTTAGTGAAGAGAAGCAATCTTCCTTCTTTTACTTTCTTCTTTTCCCATAGAGAAGTTCACCATAATTAGGTTGTAGTCACCAATATTGGACATTATTATGTTTCTAAATGCTAATTTATTACAGATTTTGACTTTTCATCCAACAATCAGTACATTGCTTCATCATCAATGGATAAAACTGTAAGAGTATGGGAGATATCAAAAGGCCATTGCATGCGAGTGATATACGGAGTTTCTTCACAATTATGCATACGGTTTCATCCTGTGAGTACGAACTAACGCTGATGTTCTTTAATTCAGTGATATGGTAAATTCATTTTCCTATGCTGTTTTTTTTTCTCCTAACATTTCTAAACTACATCCATCCATTTTATGATTTACTGATTTGTGTGAGGCTGCTCCCAGTCAATTGCTTGTGTTAGTTTTGGTGATTTAATGCATCTCAGTGTCATGTGTCTTTGACAAGTCTAGCTTTTGAGGAAAAATATTGGCTAGTACTATTGCATATTTTTTTCCACTCAAGTGTGAAATGAATCATAACAAATAGAATGTTAATGATTTGAGTTTGAATGTTAGTTATTTACTTTTCTTCCTGACATACACAGATTTCTTCTTTTTTTTCTTGAAAGTATGAACTTTGAACATGTGTTCCTGCTAAAGGGTTGAAGCTAGGATGCACAAGTCACAAAGCAAAACCAAAAAGTGATTAGGGAGTGGTAATGTCTAATGGGGGTGTTATAATTGTGGGTGGTCACATTGCTTTGTTGGTGACAGTGGGGATTAGAAATTGGTATTCCTGTCTGGTCATGTTAGAAATTGGGGATGTTATATTTGAATTTCATAATGTTTAATTTGTGCAACTTTACGTGGACAACTGCCTTGCACACTTGGATGAGATGATGGGCTTGAAGGCAATGCTCATGAAAGCCGATCTCTTTCATCTCGTTTCAGGCATGTGGAAGACTCCGGCGGAGCGCTGCTTTTTGTGGATGGGTGGGTTCAAGCCCTCTGAAATCATCGAGTTTGCGACCAGCAGCAAGCTCGCATCAGTGCGTCCCTCGCAGAGCAGCAGTTCGTCCCTTGCAGCAGCAGCAGTGATTCCCTCGCAGCAGCAGCAGCAGTGCGTACCTCGCATCATCAGCAGATCGTCCCTTGCAGCAGCAGCATTGCGTCTCTCGCAGCAGCAGCAGCATCAACCGCAGTTCGTCCCTGGCCCTGCCCATAGAATCAGACCAAGAGGGAAAACCTGAATCAACACAGGTTAGTCAGCATTGCGTCTCTCATATCATATCATATTGCATGAATCTATCATATTTTGTATAGATGACAAGCTTCCATTGGTCAAAAGCAATTTTGCTAGACATATTGGATATTCTTCTTTTGTATCCATGAATGTCAAAGAATAACAACTTAGCTTCCATATTGGATATTTTTTTACTGAAAACTGTTTTGAACAGTTGATTTGTAGTGTTTTTGTGTTGCATTCCTTTGTATGGGATCACTAAATAGGTTTTGCGAGTGAAATTAGATCTGATGAGGCTCAGATAGTAGTTTTATAGGTCTTTTTGAGTTATTATTTAGAGGAACTGATGGAATTTGACATTATGAGCTGAAGTTCATTCAATTAGTTGGATTTGCAAGCAAATTTTGCTAGGTTTTAGTTAATGCGAGACAATAGAACTTCTAGTCAGTTATAAGTCTTAGGTAGATTGTATTTCTTGTGATTAATGATGAAATGTGAAGCTGAAGGCTGAAGTGACTAAGATGTATTTGTTTTAGATCCGTTTCAGTCTGAGGTGATTTAACAGTGAGAGAAATGGAGGGGAGAATGAACAAGTACCGGCAAACTAGTCCAGAGAGGGCTATAGTTTGGACGGAGCCATCACCGAAGCGGCATAATAGAAAAGTTGTTGTTGTTTATTATCTCTGCAGAAATCACCACCTTGAACATCCACATTTCATTGAGGTTGCACTCTCTTCGCCCGAAGGTCTTCACTTGAGAGGTATGTGTCTGGCTTGTTTGTTACTTTGTTATACTATATTTCTATTTGAATTTGGGAATGCTGAAATTTAGTATGTTTTGTAGATGTGATTAATCGGCTTAATGTCTTGAGAGGTAGTGGCATGCCTTCGTTGTATTCGTGGTCTTGTAAGAGGTAAGAGTGTTATAAGAACTGGTTTTGCATTCAAAAATCCGCAGATCATAACTGCCAGGACAGTGGGTACTCTGCAGTGAAACAGAGCGCACTCTGGTTTGCGACCAGCAGCAAGCTCGCATCAGTGCGTCCCTCGCAGAGCAGCAGCAGCAGTTCGTCCCTCCCAGCAGCAGCAGTGATTCCCTCGCAGCAGCAGCAGCAGCAGCAGCAGTGCGTACCTCGCATCATCAGCAGATCGTCCCTTGCAGCAGCAACATTGTTCCACTTTCTTTGTATTTGAGATATTTAAGTTTGTGTGTGTGTCATTGTATTTGAGATATTATTTGATAGATTTTGTGACTCAATGTAATACATTATCTTATTAATTACATTACTTTGCCTCCATTCATGGAAATGTTTAAGTTTGGCACATTAAAATTTTTATTTTCTAGAAATAAAACTTATAAGATGTAATAAAAAGTCATTTGACAGCAAAAAAAAAAAAAAAAAAAAAAAATTTGCCACGGTTTTAAACCGTGGCTAATTATTGCAACGGCTAAAAACTGTGGCTAGTACTGGCCACGGCTTAAAACCGTTGCTAAAGCTATTGCAAAGGCTTAAAACCGTGGCCAAACTTGCAACAGTTTTAAGCCGTGGCTACTCCTGCCCACGGCTTAGAACCGTGGCTAAGATTTTGGCAACGGTTTATAACCGTGGCTAAATCATCAACCGTCCTCGAGATAAAACTGTTGCTAATATTGTAGCCACGGTTTTTAGCCGTTACTAGGGATTTAGCGACACCTCTACAGCCCACGGTTCTAAGCCGTGCCAATGGGTTACCCCCACGGTTTAAAACCGTTGCTAATGGCCATTTTTGGTGTAGTGCTAGTATATTAATCAACAAAACACTTGCTGATGCAGAGATCAACTACCCGGATTCGGAGAAACTAGCGCTTGCCCTAATCGTATCCTCAAGAAAGCTACGACCATACTTTCAAGCTCACCCAATCATTGTCATGACCGAACAATGACTTTGGTCAGTGTTGCACAAACCAGAGCTATCCGAAAAAATGGTGAAATAGGCAATAAAACTCAGTCCATTCGACATCAGCTACGCCCCCAGAACCACAATAAAAACTCAAGCATTGGTAGATTTCATCGATGAATTCACAAGCAGCAATGACCGCCATCCAGATAGTAATCATGAAGAAGAACAAATAAAATGAACCATCAATTAATGGATCCTTCGTTGCGACAGAGCATCCAACGAGTCGGGAAGCGGAGCTGGAATGATCCTATACAACTCGGAATGTGTAACATTAGAAAAGGCGATAAAATTCAGTTTCAAAGTCTCAAACAACGAAGCTGAGTACGAAATAGTAATAGCCAGATTGCAATTGGCAAAATACTTGGAAATAAAAGAGATTAGTGTCTTCACTGATTTCAAATTGATTGTAAATCAGCTGAATGACAAATTTTAAGTCAAAGATACTCGAATGAGCCTACCACCAAAAGACTACCGAGCTGATGGAAAGTTTCTAGGCTGCAACCATTCGGCGATGTGTAAGGGCAGAGAATGAAAGAGCTGATGAGCTAGCCAAAGAAGCATCACAGGCTAAAAAAAATGATAATCCACTTGTCACGATATAGGAAAGTTCCATACTGGAAAATCAAGTGCAAGAAGCATGTGCAATGGGCCAGGAAAACAATTGGCCAATTCCAATCCTCTCGTATATAATGAACGGAGAGCTTCCAACGGACAAGACGGAGGCACAAAAACTACGAAACCGAGCAGCACGGTACACTGTGATTAATGACAGATTCTACAGGAGATCTGCTACTGGCCCGCTATTAAGATGTCTCTCACCCGATGATGTTGACTATGTTCTGCGAGAGATTCATCATGGTACATTTGGAAACCATCTAGTAGGAAGAACACTAGCGCACAAAGCCTTACACTGGGATACTATTGGTGACAATGCAAGAGGATGCAAATAAACTCGTTCGCACTTCATGACCATTTGCACAATGGGGGGGGGGGGGGTTGGATATCTTAGGGTTGTTCCCAATGTCCGACAGAAAGAAATTCCTCCTTGTAGCGGTAGATTACTTCTCTAAGTGGGTAGAAGTGGACTGTTAGCAAAGATAGGGGAAGCTCAAGTTGAAAAGTTTATCTCAAAAGACACAATATGTAGATTCAGAGTCCGAAAAGTGATTTTCACAGACGACGGGAAGCAATTCGAAGGCAAGAAGGTTAAAAATTTGTGAAAGAACTTGAGCATCCAACAACACTTCTCGGCACCCGCCCATCCACAGGAAAATGGGCAAGCCGAGATCACCAATAGAACAATCCTAGAGGCGATCAAAAGGAAGCTCGAAGCATCAAAAGTATTGTGGACATCCAAACTGTCTATCATCCTTTGGGCTTACAAAGTAATAAAAAGAACTCAAACAAGATGGACTCCTTTTGCCCTCGCATACAGGTCAGAAGCACTGATACCTGTAGAAATTGGTATGCCAACATTCAAATCCGAAGAGTTCCAAGCAGATGAAAACAATGAAGCGCTGAGAGTCAGATTTGATCTCCTCGAAAAAAAGCGAGAAAAGGATTCTATCTAAATAATAGCCTACCAACAACGGATAACCAACTACTATAACTTAAAAGTAAAGCCTCGCACGTTCAGTGTCGGTGATTGGGTACTCCGAAAAATTCAACTCAACATAAATTGGGAAGGACCATACAAAATGATAAAAATCAACAGTCCAGGGATATACTGATTAGAAAAAACAGAGGGCGAACAACTACCACGACTATGGAATATAGAGCATTTGAAGAAATATTTTCAATAAAACTCCTTTACACCCTTCATCTTGCGTTCAAGCAATAAAGTCTAGTCGAGATGAAGAAGTCAAACTAGAGATTTTACTCAAGGAAACACACAACACGACCCAATTATCGGGCTACGAGTAAAGTCTAAATATATGTATCCGGACAAGCTAGTCGGACGTGAACATAAGACTTCTAGTTTGATCAACCATAAAATAATAAAGTACCCGGACACATGAGCAATACTTTTTCTTTTGTCGACTATAATGTACGAAATCAAAAGTCAGACACGTAAAGTCGTATTTCATAAAAAGCTTCTACATAACTAATATGTCAAACATCGAAGCACTATTGTAAAAATTTGGACAGACAAGTCAGAATTCAACTAGGAACGTCAACAACAAAAGGCTAAGTCTAACAAGTTAGACGGAAAGACATACTGCATACAAACGATAATAATAAATAGAATGAAATTCTTATTGATTTTCTAATTCATTACATCAGAAAAGATTACATGAGTTCGGGAGGGTCAACAAGAGTATTCAAGAAGAGGCATACAAAAGGAGTTGAGCATTTGTTTTAGCAACAATATCACTCAATGGATGAAGAGATGACTGTTCCTTATCAATGGGATCACTCAGCGAATCCGGAATGGGTTCCTCTGTGTCCTCGAATACCTACTCAGCAAAATAAAGATACTCCAATAAATCCAAAACTTGCGACTCAATAAAGTCTAGGAAGTTGTGACGACCATTGACTACTCTTTTCCAGTCCGTTGCTTCCGCAGTCATCAATTTATCAGTAATTGATGCAAGCTTAGCTCGAATCGACGCAAGTTCGCCCTCAACAGCAGTAAGCCTAGCAGAAGTTGTCAATTTGGCAGTAGCAAACTCGGTATTCAATTGAGCAACTCGCGCCATAGAGACTTTCAGACTGGCAGAGTACTCCGCAGCAGAGCGCTTGGCCTCGTCACGATCAACCCTTTTTCGAACTACTCCTTCTCAGCGATACTCAACTGAGAATGCAACTTATTCAACTCCATCTCGGAGGTCTCAAGTTCGGAAGCAAACTTATTTCGAATAGCCTCAACATCTTTCAGTGAAGTCCGAGCAGCTTCAGCAACCTTTGCATACTCCGTACATTGTGCTCTCAGCGGATCAAATTTACGGAGAACATGAGAAATAACCAAGGCCTGCTCCGCCATCTTCTGCTCAACGAGCGCCACCTGATCGCTCGCAACCTTATAATTTGACCCGATACTGCTAGCATAAACGAGGTGACTCATCCCTTCCATGAGATGCTTGAGACCTTCATCGAGGTGATTACATGGCGGATGCCTTCTTGACCAACCACCCATGACAATCAACGATGAGATTACAAGCATTATTTGCATGTCAGTCTCAAAATACCAGTTGAATTTCTTAAAAACAACAGTTGTAGGATGGGTAGCAGGGAGAGAAGTAGGCAACTCCATGGCACTCGCGACGATAGAAGAAATATGAATCTTAGAACTTCGACCATGAGCAACGACTTGATCTTCCAACGAGGAGTCGAACTCGAAATCAGCCAAAGTCTTCATGCTGTTCAGATTCTTAGACAGTTTGACACCAAGCTGGAACATCTTGTTGTCAATAACGTGAAAATCATCAACTGATAAATCAACGAAATTAGGCATGCCATACGAGGAGACAAGACTCTTCTCACGATTATCTAAAGGATGAAAAACTTCTTTTTGCTCCTATCAAGAGTTTGATTTATCTCCTCAACCTCTCGAGCAGTAGGATCAACAACATCATTGCCACCCTTATCAAAATATACTAGAGGAGGGGGATTCCTGGTAATCTTAGACAGACAAGCGGGACTAGGAACTTTCCTCTTTCTAATGCTCGAGCCAACATTAATGGCACCTCTAGCAATAACATGAGCATTGCGATCCGTAGGCTTCTTAATGGAGCTCACTTCCTAATCAATGCTCGCATTGCCAATGACAGCTGAGGGAGTACGCTCCTACCCCTCGTCAGAAATGACAACATTATCGGCACATGCAACAGTAACTTCTGAAGCATAAGCTTTCATAACCGTTGAACGATCCGCCTCGCTCATAGTGTACAGACCACAACGATCGATGATATGCGTAGTAAGGGAAGCTTCTACTGGAGACTGGGGTAGCTTATTAAATCGATCACGGAATTCTTGCTCTTCCACATACAAAAACAGTTTGTTCCTCTTGGGTTCTCAGAACAATCACAAAATATGTACATTACGTAACTTGAAATAATCAGAAAAATGGATGCGTAAAACCATGGCCTCGACCAACCCCTATACTCATCTCTAAGATTCTTAAAACATGATGGACCATGAAGATTACAAGTGCGGTTCATGTTTACACTAAACCCTACCAAGGAGTGCAGAACCCTGATGCTCATCGGAGTCCCAGATAAAATGACCCTTGCTAAGGTTGAGATCATTACTCTTTAGCCGTTAGGAACCATCTGCGCAGGAGTGATGCCCAAGAAATCTAGATACTCCCAGAACAATTATGGAGCTGGAAGCCTAAGACCCACCTGAAACATGCCAGGGTACAACGCAATGTAGCTCGGCCTTGGACGACAAGGATTGTCACCCTCTTCAGGCTAGATGATCTCAAGGTCTGATGGAAATGAATAGTCATAACAAACACTATCCAGAGTCGTCTGCATCGCTCGCTAGACGAAAACTAAGCTTCACAAATAGCAAACACATTACCACTTAGAAACCCTGAAGCTAGAAATCGTTATAAGACAAATATGAAATAGAGAAAAATCAAAGTCTGGAAACAAAGAAAATTCAGTATTCCCCTCCTCATTTTTATAGGGCTGAACAACGAAAGGACTACTAATAGGAAAATGTGCGAGAAAATATGGTCGCGCGAACTCCCAAAAATATGCCGAAACAAATAGGTGGATGAGACATCGGAGAAACAAACACAATAACAACTGGTAACGACACTAAATGCGCCACGATAATGAAATCGAAAATCCAATCGTCGTACAGTTAGTGGTTACGTCAGCATATCCACTAACTAAGGGGGAGTAGCTGATGATACGTCAAATAAGACTGTCGTCACAACCACACACATTGCAGAGATCATCCATCACAAGGATCAAATATTCCAAAACCAGGCCAATTCACAAAGCCCAAAAAGGGCAGATCCAATCATAAAAGCCCAAATAAGGCTCATCAAAATAAATCATAGTCAGAGGACCAATAGAGTTTTCCCTCAAAAAGGATGAACATTACAGAAAAAAAGAGCCGTGGAGGGAGTTATGCCCCCGAGGACGTATCTTCATAAATGAGGAAACCATTACAGAGAACGTCTCCCCTCATTGCACATATCATGCTTAAGTCACGCAAAAATTTAAAAACGACCACTATATAAGGTAAAGGGAACATTCGACTAAGGTATGCAATTTTAACTTAGTTATGTCTAGATTTATCTCCATCTGCAACTGAGTTACTGACTTAAGCATTAGAGTGCCTTCAACCACCAAAAAGTTGGTCTTCAGCAATCTAGCATTTGTTTTGCAAGTCAGACTTATAGGAGACCAGATTTGAGATGCATCAGTGTCTACTAAGTTGCACCTTAAAAACGCATAAATCAATAACAATCGACAAAAACATACAATCCAAAATATTGTACCTATTTCGGTCATCTATGTTGATTAATTCCAAAAACCGATCTTACTCTTTTTGTCACTTAGCATAGGCACAAGACTTGGTCATCTAAATTTACTCATGTAACAATCTTTATAAAATCATGCATAAGGTGATCAAACATAAACAAGATTCATATGAAGGGTTAAATAAAATAAGAAATTAATCAATTGAGCCTCGTAAAAATAGTGTATTAAGGCATGTCAAAATTCTAAGGAGTCATAATTAGTGCTTCAATCTATCCCTAACTAGATTGTTTAGCTACACATATTGCAAGCAAGATTGGGTTTCCATCTTTAACTATGTTTCCCTTTTTAAGACCTGGCCTTGCACATGGCATTAGTTTCTTTTTCTCCATTAAAGTACCTACCAAATACCGAAAAACACATAATATAACTACGTCGAAAATTATTACAGAAAATACTTGAATTAACCAAATAATCTAACAATTACACTTAGAAAAGCAATGTTCAGAGTGCACTTTTATGCACTCATCACACCCTCAACCAACTTGTTGCTAGTTTCTAGCAATTCAAGCGACTCAAACTAACTAGAATTTAAGATTGAAATAAAACTCCTCTATATACCACTTTCGCTGGCACTTTCGATTGCATTTAGCGAATGCAACAAGCCTTTAAACCCAGGTGTCTCTAGTAGACGAGTTATAGTCTCGTGAGAGTTTACCAGAGTGGTACTCACAAATACTGTGTTATTTTCAACAAATTGCTCAGTCTCAACTTCAAATATCACAAATTGTCAATGAGAGTAAAGTATCACAAAGAAATGGTTCTCATTCATTAGCAAATTTAAAATAATAAATTGCATCTTCACAAGTTTTAGAACTCAAAATAAGGTACATCACTTATAAATGGCGAGTGAGAAACCACAAGTTCCCTTTGGTGTAAAGTGAACCAACATATAATTATGGGGCTTCGAAGTAATTCCTATATACATGACTTACTACCTCAAAATTCATTGGAATTTCCATTTTATGAAACAATCAAAGCAATGAATACTAATACAAATTAATTTTTTTTTTAATAATCATCAATGATATATGTGTGGATTGTGCAATGTTTAACTCCCTTAAGTTTTCTAATTGACCCATGTGATGAGCTTTAGACCAATGAATCCCAAACCAGATGGCTTTAGGACATTAGATGTAGAAACACCCATACGAATATACTAACTTGAGCAAAAATGACTACAAAGTTTTTTTTTTTCTGGAAAGTAAAACTAGCCATAACCCGAAGTTAAACTAGCCATAACCCGACTTCAACATGTGCAATATTTAGCTCCCTTAAGTTTTCTAATTGACTAATTTAAGGAGCTTTAGACCAATAACTACCGAACCATATGGCTTTAGGGAATTAGGTGTATAAACACCTCTACGGGTTTACTAACTCGAGTAAAAAAGATTACGAAGCTAAACTAGTTTATTTATACATTAACATCATGCTAAGGTTACTTATCCAACAAATCTCCCTCTTTATCCTGAGATATAAGCATGCATATTTGGTTTCACCTTTTCATACCCCACACTATGTGCTAAATTCAAAGTGAAACAAGTGGAATACTCACTAATAAAAAAATAAGTAGTACAAAAATTCAAATTTCCTAGACATACGATCATGTGTTCACCATTTAAACTTGCTAATGAATTTTGAATCAAAACTAAAGTTCAACAACACTCTAAAAATAATTTAATCCATTATTAAGTTCAACATAACCATGCCAAGACATCACTGCAATTTTTTTTAAGTTCAAATTTTTTAAATTATTGTTTTTAGAATTTTTTTTAATAAAAGAAAAAAAAAAATTTCTACACCCCCAACCTAAGTCGGAGATTTTCCTCAATGTTAAATCAATCCGTTGTAATGAATAAGGGAACAAAATAAATAAAAATGATCTAACAACTTAGCAAAATAGAAGATGAAAATAATAAAAATTAAGCAAGGGAGGGACTTAGCAAGATTTCTATAACTCGTGAGCGCCTTAGCATAAAGTTCTCCTTTGCTTTTTGGGTTACTTCCCAAGAAGTGCTAAGTTTATAGTCTTCAGCCAGGTTGTGTGACTCTCATGCCATGTACTGAACGGAGTAGAGAGTCAAGTCATCATCTCTAGGCTCAAAGCTCATCTCAATGTAGGGCTTCACTGTATGTTCATTCACCTTAAATGTTAACTTTTTCTCCTTACTATGAACCTCTACAACTTCATGAGAAAAAACACTGGTCAATACATAAGGACCATACCATCTAGACTTGAGTTTTCCAGGAAAAAGTTTCAATTTTTAATTGTAGATTAACACCTTCTATCCCACATGAAAATCCTTCCTGATAAGGTTCTTATCATGATATGCCTTGGTCCTTTCCTTGTATAGTTTGGCATTCTCATAGGTATCATACCTCAATTCTTCTAACTCAATCAACTGCAGCTTCCTATTTCATATCAAAATTGAATTTCATGGTGGCCCAATAATCTCTATGTTCCAGTTCTACTGGCAGGTAACAGGCCTTCCCAAATACTACTCGATATGGAGTCATGCCAATAGGGGCTTTGTAAGAAATTCTATAGGCCCACAATGCATCATTCAAGCATAGTTGATAAGAATATAGATGAGACATTTTATGCCCCTAAATATACAATTTCTAAGTTCAATTATCTAATAAAAATATCTCATTACGTGTGTTTTATAGAAATTCAAGCATTAATCTCAAATCATATACAAAATGACACAATAAGGCTATGATCAACAACAAGAAAAACCCATTGGAAGTTTACCCAAGCATTGTCAAAGAACAAAAATTTTCAAGCCCAAAACCCATAAAGTCAATCCCACAAAGCACCACCATCTACAGATCTCGAGAAAATCAACATAAAGATTTGGACATCCACATGGCCAACTTTATCATAGCCAAAAACTTTCTCTACAAACTCCAAAAGTGTTAAGTCAAAACTCCACTATCCATTCTCACATTTTTACTCCATCACTTTTACACTCCACCTTATTTCACTTTTACACTTTTTCATATCTTTACTCCATCACATTTACACTCTGTCTTATTTCACTCCAACACTCCACCTTCCACCTCATTATCCTTACACATAAGTCTCACACTTTTTCACCTATAAATACCCCACACATGATCACACTTGAAGGGGACTTGGAAATGTTTTTGGAGGAGAGAAATTTGGAGTTAGAGATTGATAGCTTTGGAGTTTATTGTTGTAATGTTTTTATTTTTTCTTTATATTTATGTTTATCATTATGAGTGGCCTAGGTGTGGCTAATCTTCACCTTAGGGTGTGGGAAAACCCTATGGGAGGATGACCTCATTTAGGTCCACTTAGGTTGGTTGTTTTAATATCTCATGTATTTAGAAGTTGTAAATGTTAGCTTTGTTTAGTAACTTTGGTTTAATCTAATTTATGAAGATGTTAGAAGTGTTGTCTTTCATTAATATGGATACATCACTTGCTTTTATTTTCGTTATTAAAAAGTCTAAACTATAGTCTTTATTCCATATTGTTCTAACAAGCCTTTTATTTGATGATTAAGATCTTCTTTATCTAAGACTCACAAGCCACTTAACCTCTACTGTCATGGGTTTTGAGGTTATTGACTTGCAAGTCTAACATGATGTTTAAATGTTAACACATGGGAGATTAGATCCATAGTATTTTATTTCAATATGGATTCTTTAATACCATGCTTTTATGCTAGAGTGGAGGATCTATACAACTTGATGCTTAAGTGCTTAAAAGTTATATTTCCACCCTAAAGTGAGATGAAAATCAAGCTTAGGGTGTGCTCATGAGTATGTTTGAATGCCAACTAGAAGTGTGGTTTAATGGGGCTATCAATCCATGGTGGTGATCCCAAAAGCCCTAAGATTTCCTCTCTCAAGTTTCATTTTAATCCAGATTTACATTTGCTCTTGTTATTTAAAACATTATTCAATTTTTTTACTAGGTTAAGATTTGAAGTTGATTTTTAAAGTTAGTTTCAAAAATTTAAATCTCGTTGTGGGATTCAACCCGTAGTTGCCATTATCTAACTCAATAGATAATCATACGCTTGGGATATAATTTGAGATTGATCAAGTTTTTGGCACCATTGCCGAGGAGAGCAATGGAAAACAAGTTTTAAAATCCATCTTTTAATGCGTATCACTAGTTCCGTTTATGTTCATTTTCATAATCTAGGTGCATTTGCATTATTTTGACACATCTTGTAGTCTGAAAATTCTGATGCATCTTCATGTATGCAATTTTTTGAGTATCAAACGTTTGCTGTTTTATTTATTTTAAATTTCTCTTGTAAATATACATGATCTGAAATTTCACGGTTATCTTTCCATTTGTTCATTGGATTAAAGGTTAGTGAGAAACGGTTTTTTGAACTTGGACTACCTGTGCTGGAATTTGACTGTTGCAGATGACTGATGTTTTGGACACATGTTTCTACTAATTGAGAGCTTTGTTTTGAGTGTTTCCAAATTCTGAATTGTTTTACATTTTGTCTAGTTTCTATATCATCTTTTGGATTTCAATTTGAATAACTGGTTGAAACAGAATTTGAATTCTAGTAGCAGATACACAATCTTGACAGTGTACTATTTGTTTTGTTCACTTCGAATTTTCGCAACTTTCTGGTCGCAAATGATTTTTTAGAATTTTTCTAAAAAAACTTTGGTTTGTTAGTAATCTAGGGAAATTTTTAAATTTTAATTTCATCAAGTAAAACTCTGCACGAATTTTCAAAGTCGATCTATCAGTTCTGGAAAATTTCAGTAGTGCATTGTTTTGGCAAACTTGAATTATTTTCAAATCTTTGGTTCTATACTCTGTTTTTGAAGCCATTAATCATTCTCCCATGGTATAATTTTCAAGTTATACACAAAGAAACACTTGACAAAGAACTTTGGTTAACTTGGTGAACAATGGAGGACACTTGGATCATGATTAGGACATTTTTTGTTTTTTTTGAGTAAGTGGGAGGACGTAATAAATTAAAAAGAGTCTAAGATACAATCAGAAGCAAAGTGAGGTACCTCTCTCAACTCACTTCGAATATCCTGTAAAAAGTCTCTCTATAACGTTTTTGAATGTTTTTTAATTTTTTGCAAGATATCAGACTGTGCTAAAAGCAGACCTAGCTAATTGCAATTGAGTGTGTTTCGATTACCCAACTCATCAATCCAATTTACGTTCAGACTTGGCCAAACTAATTAAAATGAACTCAAATAATTAGAGCCAATGAGAACGGTGTTCATAGGACCTCACAATAATAATAGACCGTGTCGAACTCTTTCGAAGCAGGATTGTTTTAGTGCCAGTTGGTATGCACCGGTAAAGGCCAATGTGATTGCACCACCATTTCTTACCTTTTCGCCTCGAGTGTGGTGTTTCGACGGAAATTTGCACAAGTATAATCTTATTGTGATTAGGAACACAGGGTTTCTTGAAAGTTTTTAAGTGATAGCTAAATTTGTGAAAACTCTTTGGATCTTAAAAACGCCCTTTAAAGGCTTAACCAGTTCTAGCATACCAAACATGGTAAAACCTAGCTAGAACACATCTCTGTCTAGTGTGGTGGTCTAGAGAGTTTTTATGTAATAAGCTACCCCTTACTTACAAGACATATGGAAAAATCTAAATAGGGTGAAAATTAACTTTGAGGCGCTCAAAATAACTCTCCACTCAATTAGATTTAGTCTTAAAATCAATTGTGCCTTTCACTTGACTAAAGATAAGCAATTTGTTGTGTGCTACACACCAAGGACTTGTTTGTGCATCATCTTCTAAGCGAATTGCACTTAGTTTAGTTTTTCATTTGCGAGTTGTGATTGTTGTATGAGCATTTGGTCACAAGACCATACTCAACACTTGACTCGCATTGATAGATCATTTGAAGGTGTTTCATCATTGTTTGAAGCAATGTTCTAAAAATTGTTGGGCGGTAGGCGGGGAGCGAGCAGAGGGCTAGCACCCAGAGGCCTAGGTGGAGCCTAGGCGGGGGACTAGGCAATTTTTTTTTCTGTATTATAAATTATGATTTATAAAAGTTAAGCATAGTAGCATGTAAATTACATCTAATTCAATGCCAAAATACATATGCAAAATGTATTAAAAATTAATTTTTAATTTTATAATTTTTTTGAACTGTAAATAATAAAATAAAATAAAAATTCAAAAACCCACCCAGGAGTCCGCCTAGCCTGCCCAACCCACCTCGCGCCTAGGCGGCCAAATAGGAGGATTTTTAGAACACTGGTTTGAAGTCGCAATGACGGATCAAGGAAACGAACAACATAGAGTTGAAGTTAGGGAAAACCTAGTCAATGATGGGGGTTGAACTCTTTGAGAATATTTTTCCCCAATAATACAAGATCAACCCTCGAGCATTGTGTTGCCACACACCACCGCAACTCACTTTGAGTTGAAGCCACATGTGATTTCGTTATTACCTACATTTTATGGCTTGGGTTTATTCTCACATCAATGAGTTTTGACAATTTGCAACACTTTCAAATGTCAAAATTTCTGTAATGATTTTGTTATTCCTTTATCTACTTAGGAAAAAACAAAGATGTGATTAGACTCATTACCATCTGGATCCATCACTCAATGGGAACAATTGAAGTTTAAGTTCATCAATAAAATCTTCGCAATGTCGAAAACTATTTCCCTTAGAAAGGAAATCCAAGATTTAGGCAAAGAGACGACGGACAATTTTATAAAGCATGGGAAAGATTTAAGAACTTGTTACTTAAATGCCCCCATAATGCTTTTGAGACTTGGAGGTTGGTACAATACTTTTACAATGGGTTAACCCAAAGTAATTTTCATGTGATTGAGTCAATGAATGGATGAAACTTTTTGAGTTTGAGTGATGATGCAACCTTTGAGTTCTTTGAGAAATATTCAGGGACTCTAAACAGTGGGATTATGCGAACAAAAGAGATAAAATCTCTACAAATAAGGTTGGCCTTTACAATGTAAAGGAAGAGGTAGATATCCACGCTCAACTAGAATATATGAGACAAATTAAGGTTTTATCAGTGGCTCAGTCTAAGTAACTGAGACTATTCACCTAGTCATGAAGGTTTCAGGCAGTGAACTTAACACATTTCCTTACACCATTTGCACGGAAATGATACATACGACTCCTTCATTTCCCATCTTTTATCGAGAAAAATAGCGAACCCTTTTAACGAAACATACAATTCGGGTTGGCGAAACCATCCCAATTTTTTGTGAAGGCAAGATCAGCCTCAAATTCATAGAGAACATCAATCCTATAGGGGACCAAACCAATTTCACTCTCAAAGACAACAATTTTTTAATATGCCTCACCAGAATGGTCAATTTGTTGGACCACAACAAAACAAGTCATCCTTAGAAGAAATGTTGCAAAAAATGATTCAAGCCCAGAACATGGCTACTCAAGCCAACACTCAGGCCATAGTAAATTTAGGGGAACAAATGAGTCAGCTAGCAACCATTATTGGCGATAGAGAGAAAGGTAAGTTTCCTAGCCAACCAATACCAAATCCCAATGGACAATTTGTGTCACAACCACATAATCTCAACATCAACAACATCTCAAAAGGCAGTTTGAAATATGAACTGGTTCAAACTAAGATCTCCAACACGAGAAAGTAAAATCCATTATGACTCCGAGGAGTGGTAAACAAGTTAATAATAAGTTTTAATTACCCAAAGATATTGAACCATTTAAGTCTCAAGAAAAGGAAAAAATGACCCAAGTGTCCATGAGTCCACCAGTTAGGAACATGGTTCCTAAGCAAAGCCAATAACTAGAATAAATGAAACCCTTTGTCCCAAAAGCGCCATGCCCTGAGAGACTTTTACCACCAAGGAAAGATCCTTTGAACGTTGACATCTTAGAAGTGTTTTAAACAAGTGAACATCAACATACCCTTCTTAGAGGCCATCAAGTAGATACCTTCATATTCCAAATTTCTCAAAGATTTGTGTATTGTGAAAAGGAGAACCAATGTTTGTTGGCAAGCCTTTCTTACAGAACAAGCCTCATCCTACGTCCAACAACGTACTGTTGTGAAATACAAAGACCCAGGTTGTCCAACCATTGCTTTGAGAATAGGTGAGAATGAGATCAAGCAAGCTTTGCTAGATCTAGGAGCTAGTGTCAATCTATTGCCCTTTTCAATGTACAAAGCTCTAGGTTTGGGGGGAGTTTAAACCAACTTCCATCACCCTCCAGTTAGCGGATAGGTCAATCAAGGTTCCAAGGGGAATCATTGAAGACGCCCTTGTTCAAGTTGATAAGTTCTACTTCGCAGTAGATTTCGTGGTGTTAGACACTGGGCCAGTTACAAATGTTTAAAACCAAATCCCTATCATTTTGGGTCGTCCATTCTTAGCAACATCAAATGCCATCATCTACTGTAGAAATGGTATCATGACATTGTCTTTTGGCGATATGACAGTTGAATTTAGTGTAATCCATAGTGTCCAATACCCAGTTGAGGAAGAATGATGGGAGGAAGTGAACATTATAGAATGCCTCAATGAATAGTTTTTTTTTGAGACAATGCTATCGTGACCAGTTGGAGGAGTGTTTGACCCATTTTGGTCTGGACCTCGATGATGAAAATACCATTTGAGAAGTCAATTCACTGCTTGATTCTATACCTTTACTTGACACCGATACTTGGAAACCAAAGGTAGAGCTCACACCCATTGGTAGCAAGCCAAAAATTCCTTTATTAGTTGAGCCACCAAAGTTGGAACTCAAACCATTGCCCAACCATTTGAAATACACTTTCTTAGAAGACACTAATACCTTACCTGTCATCATTTTTACTCACTTAGATAGGGAAAAGGAAGGTAAGTTAGTGGAAGTGCTCCAAAAACACAAAGAGGCAATTGGTTGGGTTGTTGCACACATCAAGAGAATAAGTCCTTTTGTGATGATGCACAAAATTCATCTCGAAGAGAATGCAAAAACCTCTAAAGAACCACAAAGGAGACTAAATCCTACAATGAAAGAAGTTGTGAGAAGAGAAATGATTAAACTTTTAGATGCGTGTATTATATACCTCATATCTAATAGTTAGTGGGTTAGTCCAATTCAAGTAGTTCCCAGGAAATATGGCATCCCCATTGTGAAGAACGACGCTGATGAGTTGGTGCCTACTCGTGTCCAAACCGGATGGCGAATACGTATTGATTATCGGAAGCTAAACTCAATGACTAGGAAATACCGTTTCCCTCTTCCCTTCATTGATCAAATGTTACAGTGGTTAGCCGATCACGAGTGTTATTGTTTTCTCGATGGTTACTCTGGCTACAACCAAATTTCAATTGCCCAAGAAGATCAAGACAAAACCAAAATTTATTTGTCCATTCGGTACCTTTGTAAATAGGTGTATGCCTTTTGGTTTGTGCAATGCACTCGCAACATTCCAAATACGCATATTGAGTATTTTCTCCGATATGGTAGAAAAGTTTCTAGAAGTCTTCATGGATGACTTATTTGTCTTCGGTCCTAGCTTTGATCAATGTTTGAATCATTTAACCCTTGTGTTGGAAAGATGTAAGGAGGATATCTTATACTCAATTGGGAAAATTTCATTTCATGGTGATGGAAGGTATTGTGTTAGGTCACATAATTTCAGAAAGAGATGTTGAAGTAGACAAAGCCAAAGTTGACACCATAGCTAATCTACCACCTCCAAGAACTATCAAAGAAATCTGATCCTTTTTAGGACAAGTTGGTTTCTATCGTTGGTTCATCAAAGATTTCAACAAAATTGTGAGGCCCTTGTGTGCAGTTTTGATTTTCACGATGAATGCTTGAAGGCATTTGAACTGTTGAAGTCTGAACTTACCTCATCACTCATTTTTCATCCACCTAATTGGAGTGTTCCTTTTGAGATAATGTGTGATGCGTCTAATTATGCTATAGGCGATGCGTTGGGGCAACAAATAGACAAACATTCCCATATGATCCATTATGCGAATAAGATTCTCGATGGTGCACAACTCAATTATTCCACCACGGTAAAAGAGTTGTTGGCAATTGTTTTTGCCCTTGACAAATTTAGATTCTATCTCATTGGATCCAAAATTATTGTCTTATTACTTCAAGAGTTTGATCTAGAGATTCAAAACAAGAAAAGAATGGAACATGTGGTTGTTGACCACTTATCCAGGATAATTGTGGAGTCGGAGAAAGAATCGTTACCAATAACAATTATCCAGGATAAGTGTGGAGTCGGAGAAAAAATCGTTACCAATAACAGAAATCTTTCCCTGATTAACAATTAATGATGATCGCTCATGTCCAGTCACAACCACCTTCATATGCTGACATTGTGAACTTTCCCGCTACAAAGAAAATTCCAGAACATTGGTCTAGGCAAGATAAGTTCAAGTTTCTATCCGTAGTCAAGTATTTTTCTTGGAATGATCCTTATATCCTCAAATATTGTCCAGATCAAGTCATTCATAGATGCATCCTTGAGTTAGACCAAAGAGATGTCTTAGCATTTTGCCATGGTCATGCTTGTGGAAGCCTTTTTAGTGCGAAGATGACTGCCGCAAAAGTTGTGCAATGTGATTTTTATTGGCCCACCCTCTTTCAAGATGCCCATGTATACTATCAAGGTTGTATAAAATGTCAACAATTAGGGCGTATATCTCATAGACACATGATGCCTTTGATCCAATCCTGATTATGGAGCTCTTCGATGTGTGGGGTATTGATTTCATTGGCCCATTATCAATTTCATATGGTTTCACATACATCCTTGTTGCGTTAGATTATGTCTCAAAATGGATTGAGGCCATAACATGTATGACCAATGACCATAAGGTAGTTGTCAACTTTTTTAAAGGAGTACATCTTTGCTCGTTTTGGCACACCTCGTGCAATCATCAGTGATAGAGGTTCCCACTTTTGCAATAGAGTGTTTGAGAACTTAACAAAGAAGGATGGAGTTACCCAAAAGTTTGTTGTACCGTACCATCCGCAAACGAGTGGTCAAGTAGAAGTTTCCAACCGGCAAATCAAGCAAATCCTTGAACATACTGTTAGACCAGATAAAAAGGATTGGAGTTTTAGATTGCCAAAGTCTTTTTGAGCTTAGCGTACTGCATTCAAAAGCCCCATAGGAATGTCGCCCTACCGTATAGTATTTGGCAAACCTTGTCATTTACCCGTTGAGCGCGAGCACAAAGCTTTTTGTGCAATCAAACGTTTTAACTTTGACCTCGATAAAGTTGGTGAACATAGAAAGTTGCAACTAAATAAGCTTGCTGAACTTAGAAATGATTCATACGGTCTATCCAAGAAGAATGAGAAAATGAAAAAAGTCCATGATAGTCAAATCATGCGAAAAGAGTTTCACCCAGGTCAAAAAGTACTATTGTACAATTCTCGCATTCACATATTTCTGGGGAAGTTAAAGACTCGTTGGTCATGACCTTTTACTGTCAAAACTGTTACCCATGGGGTGTCATCACAATTAAGAACCCAAAATGCGATGGTAGCTTCCAAGTTAATGGACAACATCTCGAACCCTTTTTTAGATCTCTGTAACACAGAAGTTGAGGAGATCCTTTTGGAAGACTCTGTTTACTTAGATTAACTGCCATTTGTACTCATTCATTGTATATACCATTGTGGTCTGTGATATGTCAACATTCATTTGAGCATCAAACAAACTTACGGTGATCTCTACCCTTTGCTCCATTATTATTGTTTATCTTTAGTTCATATTTGACCCATGGTGTCTTATTTTAGAACATTGAGGACAATGTTCGATTTAGATTTCAAAGGAGATATTTGAAAACTTATGTCTCATTTGAAAATGGGTTGTACATTGAGTAAAAAAAAAAAAAAAATTGTGTTTTTCGATATTTGTAACCTGAGTACTTATCCATTATGAGATTAGGTTCTATAAATATAATTGCAAAGGCTTCTGAGTGTAGGTTTAGAGCTATGAAAGTTAGTAGTTTGTTAATATTAGACATTAGTTTGTACTGCTCAGAAGCTAGACATTTTCTAAGAGTTTGCATTGAGAGTTTTGTTTTAGCTTCAATGTTCCTGTTTAAAGTTGTAAAAGTGGAATAGTTATCTGATGAACATGAGAATAATATTGGAAACTTAATCCCTATGAGATTTCTAGCATTTCTTATTTCTGAGGGTTATACACTTATTCTGAATTTCCTAAGTTTGACCTTATCTTGTGCATGATCTTTATAATTTTTATTTCTGTAAAAAACTAAGAATAAAACATCAAAGTTGAATCATACCACTGCAGTATGTTCCTAAGTTCACCCAAAGCCTAGAAACCATGTTATTATTGGGAAATGAAGAAAATTCATTATTTCCCTAGATTGAGCCTTCTAACCTACCCATGTATTGTTTACCCTTGGAGCCACCAATCGATAACCCAGAATAAGCCAATTATGTTTTCCTGACCCTTGTGCTTTTGAGAAAGGTTGGAGATGAATGATTAAAAAAGGTTTTATCACCTTTAATGGATAAGTATATCTTCTTAATGACAAAACGAATGGAAATAGCTTCACATTCCATTACCATTTTGTAAAAGGCTTTCACAAAAAAAAAAAAAAAAAAAAGTAGCCCCTGTTTTTCACATCAATGAAGATGTAAAGCTCTTTAATAGAAAAGAAAGAGTTAAATCAATCCATGAAGTTCATCACTTATAGAAGACCTCTGACCTCATAAAAAATACTTTTGTTTGCCTTTAACCTTCATTGTGATCCTTTCCTAAGCCCCGTTACAACCTTGTCAAAATCTTATGTGAATTAAGAAATACTGTGGTGAATAAAGTCAACATTTTCAGTGGGTGATATTCCTTCTTGAGATCACATTTATTACATTCTCGAGTTCCGATCGTTTCATATGTTAACTATCCCTTACTAATTATTTCATATTATTCACATACATATGAGAGAAAATAGTTAAATCTCTGAGTGATTATATAGCTTGTGAGATTTGAAGTTAAAGCGAATTTTCTAGAATGTGATCCAGAGATTTGTCCAGTTTTTAAACTAAAATTTGCAACAAAGAAGATGATCAAACTCTTAATATAAACTTGAATGAATAATTCCTATGTCTTTTGAATAGTGTTTACTAAAGTCACTTATTGACTTAATATTGATCAATAAGTTACATGAATACATCTTTTAAAGCTTAAGCATTCAAGTAGGAACTCTTTGAGGTTAAATAAAGACAGAGTTATTTTTTTACAAATTTTTTTTCAGTTCGAGCCCCGAGTATTACTGATGTTTATAGGTATCATCTCTAAAAACCCTCACGAGACTATAAATCGTCCAATAGGGGAAACTTAGAGGTTTAAAGGCTTGTTGCACATGCTAAATATAACCGTGATTCCTATGGAAATGAGTTAGGTTTTAGTCTTTGTTTTCTTTTGCTTGAGGACTAGCAAAATGTAGGCTTGGGGGATTTGATAAGCATATAAATGAGAAATTTTATGCCCATAAATATACAATTTCTTAGTTTAATTATCTAATAAAAACATCTCATTACGAGTATTTTGTAAAAATTCAAGCACTAATCTCAAATCATTTAGAAAATAACACAATAAGGCTATGATCAACAACTAGAAAAGCCCATTAGAAGTTTAAACATGCATTGTCAAAGATAAAAAAATTTCAAACCCAAGACTCATGAAGTCAAGCCCACAAAGCACAACCATCTATGGATTTCGAGGAAATCAACATGAAGATTTGGACATCCACATGACAAACTTTATCATAGCCAAAAAATTTATCTACAAACTCAACTATCCATTCTCACGTTTTTATTCCATCACTTTTATAGTCCACCTTATTTCACTTTTACACTCTTCCATATCTTTACTCCATCACTTTTACATACCACCTTATTTTCTTTATTTCACTCCAACACTCCACCTTCCACCCCATTATCCCTACACATAAGTCTCACCCTCTTTCACCTATAAATAACTCACACATGATCACACTTGAGCGGGACTTGGAAATATTTTTTGGAGGATAGAAATTTGGAGTTAAAGATTGAGAGCTTTGGAGTTTATAGTTGTAAGGTTTTTTTTATTTTTTTATTTTTTATTTTTTATTTTTTATTTTTTATTTTTTATTTTTTATTTTTTATTTTTTATTTTTTATTTTTTATTTTTTATTTTTTTATTTTTATGTTTATCACCATGAGTGGCCTAGGGTTTACCATGTGTGGCTAAACTTCACCTTATGGTATGGGAAAACCCGATAGGAGGATGACCTCATTTAGGTTGGTTTTTTTATTGTCTCATGTATTTAGAATTTGTGCAATGTTAGCTTTGTTTAGTGACTTTGGTTTAATCTCATTTATGATGTTATAAGTGTTGTCTTCCATTAATATGGATACATCACTTGCTTTTATTTTCATCATTAACAAGTCTAAACTATAGTCTTCATTCCATATTGTTCTAACAAACCCTCTATTTAATAATTAAGATTTTTTTATATAAGTCTCACAAGCCACTTAACCTCTACTCTCATGGGTTTTGAGGTTTTTGACGTGCAAGTCTAGCTTGATGTTTAAATGTTAACATATGGGAGATTCGTAGTATTTCATTTCAATATGGATTCTTTGGATGCTTTAGTACCATGGTTTTATACAAAGTTAGAAGATCCATATTGTTTGATGTTTAAGTGCTTAAAAGTTATATTTTCCACCCTAAGGTGCGATGAGAATCTAGTTTATGGTGAGCTTATGAGTATGTTTGAATACAACCTAGAAGTGTTGTCTAATAGGGCTATCAATTTATGGTGGTGATCCTAAAACTCTAAGATTTTTTATCTCAAGTTTCATTTTAAGCTAGATTCACATTTGCTCTTGTTTTTTAGAAACATTATTCAAAACCATTTTTTACAAAGTTAAGGATTTTAACTTGATTTTCAAAGTTAGTTTTCCAAACTTTAGCCCTCCTTGTGGGATTCGACCCGTATTTTCCGTTATCTAACTCAATAGATAATCGTGCACTTGCAGTATGATTTGAGATAGAGTAGTACCGACCAATATTTTCTTTGAGCATTCATTGTCTTTTCTAGGATGTTTTTTATCTCTCTGTCACTTATCTTCACTTGACCACTGGTTTGGGGATGATATGGAGTGCCAACCTTATGTGTAATCTCATATTTTTTTTTACCAATTAAGAAAAGGTTGGTTGTTGAAATGGCTACCTCCATCACTTATTATTGCCCTTAGCGTCCCAAACGAATAAATATATTATCCTGCAAAACTTCATAACAACCTTGTGATCATCAGTCTTTGAGGGGACAACCTCAACCCATTTAGAGATATAATCCAAATGAGTTAGAAAATGGATCCATGAAGTCAGTACCCCACACATCAAAGAGCTCCACCACTAGAATGTTTTGTAGTGGCATCTGATTCCTAGAGGAGATGTTTCATGTATGCTGACATCTATCACAAGATCTACAAAATGAAAAAAACATTTTAAACACACTAGGCCAATAAAAACCAGATTGTAATACCTTCATTGTCGTTTTCTTGGCTCCAAAGTGCCCTCCACATGCAAGTTGATGATAATGGCGTAAGATACTCATATGTTTCTCTTCTGGAAAACCTTCGAATAATCTGGCCAGAACAAAATTTGAACAAGTATGGCTCGTCCCAGTAGTAGTACATTGATATTGATATCAACCTCTTCCTTACCTTGCTAGAATCTCTGGAGGGAAAACTTTATTCGTTATATAATTAACAATATCTGCATATTGAGGAAGTGGTACCTCTACTATGAATAACTGCTCATCTGGAAATGATGCACTCAAGGGAAGCTAGTTCCCTTCTTCATCATGAAGTAACCTGGATAAATAATCTGCCACCACATTATCACTACCTTTCTTGTCCTTAATCTCAAAATCAAATTCTTGTAACAACAATTCCCATCTGATCAATCTAGGCTTAGCATCTTTCTTAGCAAAAAAATATCTCAAAACAACATGGTCAGTAAATACAATAACTTTAGATCCAATCAAATATGACCTAAACTTCTCTAAAGCAAATATGATAGCTAACAATTCTTTTTCAGTAATAGAGTAATTAAGTTGAGTGTCATTTAAAGTTCGAGAAGCATAATAAATAGCATGAGATATCTTACCAACTCTTTGACCTAGAACTACACCCAAAGCAAAATCACTGGCCTCGCACATAATATCGAATGGAAGGTTCTAATCAGGTGCCATCATAATCGGTGCATACGTGAGTAACCTATTCAAATCAGAGAAGGCAGTCATGAAATCTTCTGTCCATATGAACTCAACATCCTCAGTTAGCAATGCACAAAGAGGTCTGGAAATCTTGGAAAAGTCTCTTTAAATCTTTTATAAAATCTTGCGTGCCCTAAGATGCTTCGCACCCCTTAACAAATGTATGAGGTGGTAATTTGGAGATAATGTCAATCTTTGCCTTGTCCACCTCAATGCTTCTACTAGAAATGACATGACCTAATACAATGCCATGTTGTACCATGAAATGATATTTTTCCCAATTCAATTATAGTCTTCACATCTCTTAAGGACAAGCTGCAAATGGTGGAGACATTCATCAAAGTTAGAACCAAAAAGATTGAAACCATCCATGAATACCTCGATGAACTGCTCCACCATGTCTGAGAATATGCTCATTATACACATCTGAAATGTGGTTGATGCATTACATAACCCAAATGACATCCTCCAATAAGCAAATGTGCCAAAAGGCATGTGAAAGTAGTTTTCTTCTGGTCCTCTGGTGCTATAGCTATCTGATTATATTCACTATACCCATCTAGGAAACAATAATGACTGTGACCCACCAACTTCTCTAACATCTAATCAATAAAATGGAAAGGGAAGTGATTTTTCCTAGTTTCATTATTGAGCTTTCTGTAGTCGATGCAAACTCTCCATCCTGTGGGCATTCTGGTAGGAACAAGCTCGTTCTCCTCATTGTTGTGATTCTACTCTTCTTAGGATCCACTTGAACTAGACTCACCCACTTGCTATCTAAGATGAGTTAGATAATGCCCACATCCAACAACTTCAGAACCTCTGCTCTGACTACATCCTTCATATGTGGGTTGAGTCCTTTTTTGTGCATTTCTGGAAGGCTTTGCATTGTCTTCCAGAAGGATCCTATGCATTCACTTAGCAAAACTTATTCCTTTGATGTTAGCAATGGTACACCATAATGCAGTTTTGTGCTCTCTGAGAACTCTCTCAAGAGCTTTTCTTCTTCCCCCAAACTCAAACTGCAGCTACTATCACTGGTAGGGTCTGGTCCTTTCCTAGGTACACATATTTCAAGTGGTCTGGCAGCTGCTTCAATTCCACATTCGGTACCCTGACAATGGAAGGGACAAAAGTAGTATTAGTAGGCATAAGAGTTTCAAATGGAGGTGCCTACTTACTTGAATGAGACTTAAAAACCTCAAGAGTATACAGCTTCAATGATGTCCCTCATCACACTGTCATCTCCATGTTCAGAATTAAACCTTGTGAAATTATGAGTGATGGTAGCCTCCAATGGATCAATGTTATGTACCAAATAAATATGCTCAACGACGCTTTGAACTACATCAATATTAAAACAATCATGTTCATCATGTGGTAATTTTAATGCATAAAATACTTTAAATTCTATCTTCTCACAATTTACTTTCATGCTTATAGTACCCTTCTTGACACAATTATCAACAGTATGCATACAGGGTCTTCCTAAAATAATAGGAAAAGATGATAGAGTAGAATGTTCTTTCATATTTAATACAATAAAATCCACAAGTAGCATAAACCGATTTACCTAAACCAAGACATTCTCTAAAATACCTCCAGGTCTTTTGATGCTTCTGTCTGCCAATTGCAATGATACTAGGATTGGTTTAAGTTCTCCCAAGTTCAATTTCTCATAAACTGTTTAGGGCAGAAAATTGTTACTAGCTCCTAAATCAAGTAGAGCGCGTTCAAATAATTGATCACCAATTCTGCAAGGAATAATAAAACTGTCTGGATCTTTTAGCTTAGATGATAATTTTCTCAACAAAACTACACTTACCTCTTCAGTCAATGCAACTTTCTCATATTCCTGAAACTTTTTATTGTGAGTACAAAAATCCCTTAAAAAAACTTGGTATAAGATGGAATATTTTGAATTGCATCAAGTAAAGGAAAATTAATTTCTATTTTCCTTAATTTTTCAAAAATATCACGAAATTTGGTGTTTTTCTTTTGCTTGACTAACCTTTGAGGGAAGGGTGACAATATCACCTTCTCTTTCTCACTTATCTTGCTGGAGGTTGTGGTTTCTGTTGGATGTGCTTCCACTTAGGTTTAGTACGATTTGTGCTGGAAACTCTCCCTTCTTTCTCTCACTTAACTCCTTGGCCATATTCCTTGCTTGTGCCTCCAATATCTAAATTGCTAGACTGGTTTGAGCATTGTATGTTGCTATGTAGCAATGAACTAACATATGGCACCTTTGACATCATCTTTCTTGTGCTCAGGATTTGTCTATACCTCTTGTGTTGGAGGTTGAAAATTATTTCTCTACTAAAACTTTTTCTGTTGCCCCTGTGGATCTAGACTGTTCTGATTTCTAGTCCAAGCAAAATTGGGGTAATTTCTCCACGCTGAATTGTAAGTATTGGAATAAGGATTGTTCTTAGGAAGATAATTGTTTTGTCCCACATAGTTTGCATACTACTGCTCTGTAAAAGAAGACATAGGACAAATCTAAATAGAATGATTAGAATGAGAACATATAGCAGATACCTCTACTTGAGCAACTTGTTGAACAAGAGAGATGTTCTGGGTTGACATTGCTATCACAATTATATCTAGTTTCCTCTCCATTATCGTTATATGAATTTGGATTCCAAAATTATCGCTTACCGCATGGACACCCTTAACTTTCAATCATGACCTCCCTCTTGGTGAGAATTGCTGAGAATTCTCACTTAGGGTCTCAAATAACTCAACAATTTCCTCATTATGTTTTCCATAAATACACCTCCACAAACATAATCAACAAAAATTTTATTAGTATTATTTATACCTTTGTAAAGAGCTTGTACATGATCATCTTGAGATAGATTATGGTGTGAATATTTGAGAAGTAGCTCATTGAAATGTTCTCATGCTTTAAATAAAAGATCTCCATCTTTTCTGTTAGAAAGTTTGAATTTTCCTTCTGAGCTGCCTTGTATTTTGAGCTAGAAAGAACTTCTTTAAAAATTTAGTAGCCAACTCCTCCCAATTATCAATGGAACCTGCAGCGAAAGAGTTCAACCACAACTTAGCATTATCTCTTAAAGAAAAAGGAAAAAAAAAATTAACCCGATTCCTTCCGGATCAAAGCCCTGGATATTTTGAGTCTTGCAAATATCAAGAAAATCCCAAATGTGTAGTTACAGACCCTCTAAAAATGTGCCCCTATAATGTGACACCATGTTAAGCAAGTGAGGAGATAAATTTAAGTTGTATTTCATTGTTGGCTGGAATGCAATGCATGATCGTTGATTGAGATTTTGTGGAATAAATAAGCTCTTCACTGGTTTTCGTACTAGTGGATTTTCTACTTGTTTTTTGTCCATTTCTTCTCCAGGTTCTATTTTCACTGCTTACCTTTTAAGTCCTCTAAAGGTTTGTTCAATCTCTAGATCATATATACTGATGTTTACGACCTAGGACCTACGACCAAGCATAAACGAGATTCAATCATGCAAATTAACACATACGATTTGGGAAGAATAGAAACTGAAGAAATCAAAATATATTGTTGAGCAAGTTTTTATTTTAATAAAAACAACTAAACTAAAGAAAAAAGAATTAAAAACAATTTTAGCACAGTCCTCAACAACGGCGCCAAAAACTTGTTATACAAGTATTAACATAAATAATAATCTTATAATTTTATGTTTTACTTACAAGTGCACAAGATCATACAAATAGTAAATATAGCAAGAACGAGATCATTTTACAAGGATTGGTTTAACTGTGTTTAAAACATTTTTCCTAACACTACTACTTCAATGAAACCTTATAATTAATTGACTATGAAAAGATAATGAGAAAAATTAAATGTAAAAACTAAATATGTTCAAATAGTGAGAAAATAAGTTAGAGATTCAATATCCACTACTAATCATTTTTCTTTGAATAACAACATGCACAATGATACAAAATAAATTTCAATTCTCAAATTTTAACCTAAGGGCATGAGTGTCTACTTCTTCAGCTATGGATTTTCCTAAACAACGAATTTAGGCATGGGTGTTTACTCTAACTCCTTTTATTCTCAAGGTATTTAGCATGGTTTCTACTAAGTTGCACCTTCAAAATGCATAAATCAATTGAAATTGAGAAAAACATACAACCCAAAACATGGTATCTATTTCGGTCATCTATGTTGATTTAATCCAAGAACAAATCTTACTTGGTTCTTTTTGTCACTTAGCATAGGCACAAGACTCGGTCATCTAAATTTACCCATATAACAAGCCTCATAAAAATCATGCATAAACAAGATTCATATGAAGGGTTAAATAAAATCATAAATTAATCAATTGAGCAATTTAAAAATAGTGTATTAAGGCATATGTCAAAATTCTATGGAGCCATAACTAGTGTTTCAATCTATCCCTATTGTTTAGCTACACATATTGCAGACAATATCAATATTCAAATAAAGCACTGAAAAGTAGAAGAAATTAACAAACTATGATTTAGCAATGCAGACTGATGTAGGTGGAGCAAATAGCAAAAAGAATTAAAAAAAATTTCCCTCCCTCTTACTTTTTCTACTGCAATAGAGAAACTCGCACAACAATGATTTTATGCAGCCACGCACGAAACAACTAATTCATCTTCCTTCCTTTTTCTTTTTTGCTTCTTCTTCTTCACACAACTTCAGTTCACAAATAGAGCATACTCAAACCAGTTGCTAATTCATTGTTCAATCGGATCCCAAAAGACAACAAATTTGCAGCCCAAAAGAAGGTTGAAATTGCAACCCCTTCTTCCCCTTTTAAATTCCTATATTTCCTTTTTAATTTTGCCCCATTTCCTAACGGGTTTCGACCTAAAATTCTTTGTAAAATTCGGTATCCAATCTCTAACTAGGTGACCTAGCCTTGCACGTGGCATTAATTTTTTTTCTTCATTAAAGTACCTGCCAAATACCTAAAAACGCATAATGTAATTAAATGGAAAATTATTACAGAAAATACTTGAATTAACCAAATAATCTAACAATTACAGTTAGAAAAGTGATATTCAGAGTGCCTTTGCCACCATCACGATGGTCCCTGGCTTAACTGTTGCCCATTTTTGCGAGTTCGAGATCAGTGCGATCAGCAAGGACAAATATGAACACGACAGTTTGGTGCCGTTAGTGTGAAAAGACGATAAGTTTCCCCGAAACGAACATACAAAGTTGTTTCTACCTAAGAAAAACATCGAGAAATGGTCACCAGCACCAGATCTTGAACAATCAACTACGATGTCGAGCAAGACGATGTTCTAGCTGGCGAAGCCCAACCACAAGGGCAAATCAATCTGATCAGAAGGCTGAACAACCACACTGTCCTGTCACGGAGGCGATCGTGGCTGCCCCCAACATGAGTATGATCCTGTTCCACCTAGATCACTTAACAAGGGTGGTGGAAAGGATCACTTGAGATTGACAACATTGATCTAAGACCAGCCAAAATATGGGAGGACCTCAGATCCAAGAGGACGCACAGAAGCACGTCCAGGAGGGCAAAACCCTTGTAGAGGAACAAAGAGCTTGTTGAGAAGACAACTCAAGAGGATGAGAGGATTGTGGGGACCATATTCCAAGGACAAACAGGACCATGTCGAGAACCTGCTCCAACTATGGGCATCCAACCCTGATGTCCTGTATGATCTCACCATCCCTCCATTCTTGGAGGAGATCATGAGTGCCTTTCTTCCGAAGAAATACGTCCGTCCCACAGAAGCTCGAGTTCTATGATGGAACATCAGATCCGTCAGATCATGTACGCCATTCAACCATGTGATGGCCCATAAAGAAAGTTTAGAAGAACTTTTTCCACCAACCGAAATAAGGTTGCTCTGACCTAATTTCACTGTCTCCAGCCCAAGTTTATCGGTTCGTTCCAACACCTGGCAAAGGTATTCATCACCAGGTTCATCAGGAGCCAATGGATTAGGAAAGGGCGCCTTTATCTACTAAGCTTCAAGATGAAGTATGGCGAGATCCTTAGGGAGTACATCACTGGTTTCAGTGAAAAGTTGACCTTGATCGACGGTTGCAGTGACGACACATCAGTTATCGCATTCACCTCTGGCCTTCGAGGAGGTCAAATTTACAACTACCTCACCTTAGAGCCCCTAGTGGATATGGCGGGTCTGCTAAGGAGCGCTCAGAAATACATCACCCCAAAATAAATGTTGTTTGCCAGAAGGAGGAAAGTGAGCCAAAACACTCCTACAGAGCCAAGGAAAGGGATGAAAAGGGGATAGTTCCAAACGAAAATGGAGCGAGAGCCAGAGTGGTCTCAACCAAGAAAAATTGTTCAAACCCAACGGCTAAAAGTACTCCTATTACACTCCACTTAACTCTAGTCTACCAGAAATTTTATCCATCATGGAAAAATGGGAAGACATTAATTGGCCATCAAAACTCAAAAGAGATCCTTCAAGGCGTGTTAAGAATAAACATTGTTCTTATCACAAGGAAATGAGCCACGACACAAAGACTACAGGAGCCTCAAAGATGAAATCCAGTACTGGATCCAGAGAGGATGACTGAAAGAGTTCATCGGCTTCGGGGACATGCATCCTCAAGGTGAAGGAATGACACAAGAAGCGTGAGACATGACTCCTAACATGGTATGTGTCCTTCAAGTAACAAACGAAGAGAGGGAACACTCGAATCGTTCACTAAAAAAATCAGTACGGGAATTGTGAGTTAGATTGCACTATCAAGATCACCTCGTAAACATGTATGATAGGGGAGAAAAGCCCCAAGCTTAACATTCATAGAACGTCACATGAAGGGAGTTTGCATCCCACACAACGATGCCCTAGTCATCTCAATAGAAAAAACAAACTGGGAAGTAACAAGATCGTTGGTGGACACAGGCAGCTCCATCAACATATGTTCCTAAACGCATTCTTGAAAATGCAACTGACAGAAAGAGAGCTGACACCTTCAAATCAAGCCATGTTCGACTTCAATGGTGAAAGATGCTCTCCGGTCAGTAAAATCACGTCGGCGGTGGTTGCAGGTCAGCTAGATCTACAAAGAATTTTGATGACAGAGTTCTCCGTTGTAGATGCCAACTCCGAATATAACGTAATCTTGGGCCAACCTTGGTTACACCAAATGGAGGCAGTCATCTCCACCCAACACCAATGCCTCAAATACCTCTCTGATGGAAAAGTAGGGACAATCAGAGGAGACTAAACTATCACTCTGGAATGTCAATATGCCACAACCAGGCAATCAAAAAATGGGTCACAACGACCCGAGCAAAAGGATCTGGATGAGGAAACCCTAAAATCCAGATGGAGAGGACTCGCTTCCACCTTCGGATGTTGAACTTCGATCGAGCCTAGGGGGAAAAATGAATGTTGGGCAATCAGAAGAAGAAGCCATCAAAATATACTTGGATAGCCTAGTTAACATGAAAGCAGTTTAGATAAGCTCTAATCTCAATAGAGCCTTTAAAGATCAGCTAGCCATGCTCTTAAGAGAGAACCAGGAAGTCTTCGCTTGGAAAATGAAAGCCATGGTGGGGATCGACCCACAGTAATCATGCACCGACTGACAGTCAATCCTGATTTGAAGACAATCCGACAAAAAAAAAAGGTCGGTGTCGCTCGAGTGCAACTAGACCATTAATGAAGAGGTGCAATGAATTCTTAGTGCGGTATGATAAGGGAGCCTCGTACCCAAAATGGCTGGCAAATATGGTCCTGGTGAGAAAGAAAAACGGGAAGTGGAGGTCTACATGGACTACCCCTACCTTAATAAAGTCGGTCCGAAAGAAAACTTTTCACTGTCCCGGATACACTACATCGTGGATGCAACATTCCGGACACAGCCTACTCAGCTTCATGGATGCGTATTATGGCTAGAATCATATCCGTATGCACCAGCCAGACCAAGAGAAAACCTTCTTCATAACGGACAGTGGCACATACTGCAATCGGGTAATGTTATTCGGACTGAAGAATGTGGGGGCAACATACCAACATTTGGTGAACCGAATGTTGAAAAGACAAATCCAGAAGACCATAGAAGTTTACATCGATGACATGCTGGTAAAAACTCCATAGTCGCGACCATCTGGTAGACCTCCAATGAGCGTTCTCCCAACTGAGGAAGTACCAAATATAGCTCAACCCGTGGAAATGCACTTTTGGGGTGCAATCAGGGAATGGGCTACATAGTTAAACAAAAAGGGATAGAGAATGATCCAAAGCATATTTAGGCTCTTCTCGACCCACAAATATTAAAGAAGTTCAGAGCCTGACTGGGTGGGTGGCAACTCTAAATAGGTTCATTTCCAAATTTTCAAACAAATGCCTCCCTTTTCTTTAAAATTCTAAGGGAAACAAAAAATCCCAATGGGGAGAACAGTGTTAACATGCCTTCTGAGATCTGAAGGCATATATGAGAAGCATGGAGCTGCTATCAAAACCTACTCCGAGTGAGACGCTCTACATATATCTTTCAATCTCAAAGCATGCTGTCAGCTTAGCTCTGGTTCGGGAAGAGAAAAGAAAACAAAAGTTCGTCTACTACATTAGCAAAACATTCGATGAGGAGGATGCTAACTACTCTAATCTAGAAAAACTGGCTTTTGCGCTAATGACTTCCTCTAAAAAACTAAGACCCGTACTTGTAAGCTCCCACTCCAGTCAATATTGCACAAACCAAACCTATCAGGAAGAATGGCCAAATGGTCAGTGGAGCCAGGACAATTTGACATCCACTGCGCTTTGAGAACGACCATCAAGGCACAAGCATTGACAGACTAAATCGCGAGTTCACTGGGATAGGAGAACCGAGATTGAAAACCAGCAAAGAAACAAAAAGCTCATGTCACCCCCAAAGGTATGGATCTTGCGTTGCGACGGGTCATCCAGTGTGAAGGGTTCCAGAGCGGGGATCATCCTTTACACCCCTAAAGGGGTCACCCTCAAGAAGGCTATCAAATTTGGCTTACGTGCCTCAAACAATTAAGCGGAATATGAGGCTCTCCTAGCCGGGTAAAACTAGCCGGAAGAATCAGAGTAGAAGAAATCACGGTGTTTAGCGATTCCCAACTGGTGGTCAATCAGGTGAGTGATGAATTCAATGTTAAAGAGCCCCGAATGAAGGCCTATTGCAAGAAAACAATTAGCACCACTCAAGAGAATATTACTCCTTCGCTGCTCTAGGGCAGACAACCAAAAAGCCAATGACTTGGCTGGAAAGTCCTTTTCCGCAGAGAACGCTTCTGATGCACTCATAGAGTTTCAGGAGAAGTAGATCCTAGCGGAAGAAATGCTCCATGAAACCTTCTCCACAAGCATGGAGACCAGCTGGATGAGCCTCTTGATCATCTACATAAAAGATGATGTCCTCCCAACAGATAAGCTAGAGGCCTGCAAGCTGAAAAATAAAACGGTGCGGTACAAATTTCTCAACAACAGGTTGTACAGGAGATCAAGAGTCCAAAGATGGACACTGGCTCATAAAGCCCTCATGTTGGGGTAATATTGGCCAAAAATGCAACAAAAGTCCAAAGATCTGGTCCGCAAGTGCGATAAGTGTCAAATGTATTCTCTGTACACACATATGCCTGCACAGAACTTGGTCCCAATGACCAACCCGTGGCCCTTCGCTCAGTGGAGATGGACATCATAGGCCTGTTCCCCATCTCCAAAAGGAAAAAGTTCCTCCTTGTGGCTATCGACTACATCACAAAATCGGTAGAGGTAGAGCCCTTATCCAAGATAAGAAAGAATTAGATCCAGAACTTTATTTGCAAATCCATCGTCTGCAGGTTCAGAATACCATGATCTTGGTCAGTGATAATGAGACTCAGTTTTAAGGCGGGAAAGTCAAGCTACTTTGCACCAAACTGGAATCAACCACCATTTTTTTGCGCCCGATCACCTCAGGCCAATGGATAAGCAGAAGTCACCAACCAAACTATCATAGAAGCAATTAAGAGGCGACGCAGCCAAAGGGCTCTGGGTCTTTAAGCTTCCGGGCATCCTTTGGGCATACCATAGCACAAAAGGACTCCGACTGGAGAAACACCATTCGCACTGACCTATGGGGTCTCAGGCAATGGTTCCAGTAGAACTAGGAATGCCTGCGTTCAAAACAGGGGAGTTCAGGATGGGGGACAATGACGAAGCTCTAAGACTTGGGTCTGCTATCATTATAGTTATCTATTAACAAAAGATGACCCAACACTACAATAAGAAGGTTAAGCCTCGAGAATTCAAAGTCGGTGATTGGTACTAAGGAAAACCTAGCCGAATACACGAGACCCAAGAGAAGGCATGCTACGCCTGAACTAGTAATGTCCCTACAAGGTGACAACAATAAAAAGGCCAAGAACCTACTGGCTTGAAAACCTGAGTGGAGAGTGTCTAAAATGGCTATGGAATGTAAAACACTTGAAAAAGTACCATCAGTAAAGGTACTATCTTTAAAAAAACACATTTCATTACCCCATGCAGAGGAACATACCTAATCTGACCTCAGGACCACGATGGCACTCACACAGACCAAACCCAGTCGACAGACAATTCACCGCAAGCAGACGAGCCCAGTCCACGGATGACTTACTGCTCCTAAGATAATGTAGTTCGACCATAGGACCTCAATGGCACACATGCGGAGCGAATCCAATCCACGGACAGTTCACTGCAAGCAGGCAAGCCAAGTCCAAAGACGACTTACGTTCCTAAGGGAACCTGGCCCGACTACAGGATAATGGCGCACAAAAATGGTCGAGCCTTGTCCTATTCAGGACATCGAAAACTTGCTACACAAGTGACCTAGTCCACCTTAGGAGCAGTAGAATGCCAGTGCGAATGAACCAAGTCCACGGAGAGTTCACCGCAAGCAGGCAAGTCCAGTCCACGGACGACTCACCACTCCTAAGGGAACCTGGCTCGACTACGGGGACCATGTTGACGCACAAACGGACGAGTCTAGTCCTATTCAGGACATTGACGGCTTGCAACATAAGTGATATAGTTCGCCTTTTGAGCCAAGGAACCCAGCGTAAACCAAACCTAGTCCACGGATAGTTCACTGCAAGCAAGCGAGTCCACTCCATGGACGACCAACCGCTTCTAAGACAACTTGGTCCGAATACAGGGACCACAATGGCGCACAAGCGATCAAGCCTAGTCCTATTTAGGATGTCGGCAACTTGTCGCATAAGCGACCTAGTCTACCTTAGGAGCCAAGGCAACAACAGTGCAGACTAAACCCAGTCCACGAACAGTTCACCCCAAGTGGGCTAGTCCAGTCCAAGGACGACTCACAACTCTAGAGATGACCGAGTCCTCCGAAGGAACTAAGGTAGTGCACACGCAGACCAAACCCAGTGCACGGAGTTAGCCAACAAGTCCAGTCCACAGACGGTTCACCACTCCAGAGATAGCCTAGTCCTCCCCAGGAACTAAGGCAACGCACGCACGGACCAAACCCAGTTCACGGACAGTTTCGCAAGCAAACGAGTCTAGTCCATGGACGACTCAACACATCTAGTCGTTCCATTCCATACGGACCAAGACAACGCCCTAACTACCAATACTCAACTATATGACGAGTTAGAGTGTGATTCAGAAACTGCTCCTAAGAAGACTAAGTGATTTCTCTGTCATATCAGTTTTACACAGAGTTGAGTAACAGTACTTCAATGGGCCATCACCTGCTCGGAAAGCAACCAACCCGCTTACATAAAGATCATTCTTCAATGATTTAACATTATTGGCGAATCAGGTTATTTTGCTAAGGGAACTGCATAAGCTGAGTCAAGACTACACGCATCTCCTTCGGGACCAGACCAGCTCAGTCCCTGCTCAGAGTGAAACTGTCTCACCTTTTTTTAACAACCAGTGATTTGTCCGCACATGCCAATATGACTCACATTCATTCGGAGCATACAAAAGAAGTAAATTCCGAACAACATACTTTTTTATATTATCAAAAAGTTATTACAAAGCTTGATCGACTGGGCAATGCAAAAGTTTACACACTACAAGTATCTGAGCTTGGTATAACGTAAGGTGCGAGCGAAGATCCGCCGAAACACATGCCAAGACTTTGCTCTGCCAATCTGCCTTCCAGAAGATGATTAAAAAATGGAAGCAAAAGAAGTGGCAGTGGGAGAAGCAACCTAAAGTTTGTTGATGATGTGACCCCTTAAAGGAGGAATGCTTGAGGTGATGCAAAATCAGCTCCCCAAGGCCGTAGACCACACACACTGGAACTCGCTCCGTCAATCTGCCTTCTAGATAGGGCATCACGAGTGAAGCTCAGGAAAGACCAATGGGAACAACAACCTAAAATTGATTGCAGGTGTTATCTCCCAAAAGTGATGGCGGAAGACGTCGTGGGAGCACCAGAAGATGGAAGACAAACTCGACCCCTAAGGGGAAGTTCGTACTCTTTTTTCGCGATGTTAGAACAAATTTAGAGGTTCCACGAAACCACTGGAAGCTCACTCAAATCAGGTGGATTCTTCCAGTAGCATGACTTGTTAAGATTCATCGCTGCAAATGTCAGAACATTCAGAGACTCCATCAATAGGGGCTCCCATTTGTCTCTGAAGAGGCCAAGGCAAAAACACATTCTATAAAAAAACACATTTGAGGAACAGGCTCTACAGTACATATGGTAACGCCTGATCCTAAGAGAAGTAACCTATATATAGGCACGATGTTCACAGAAGGAGGTCACCCAACAGTTGCGTCAGCATTAAATGCTACACGAAATGAAGGGGCGACGGTTCCAAGTACAACTGCACCAAAACAAATTCATTGATTAATGGAACTACACGCAACCCCATTAATTGAAGGGAGTAACTGATGAGACATCAAACATTCACTCAATCACAGTCGTACACATGGCATGGGCTAACCCTAACACGTGAAAGGCTTCAACTCAGTCCTAAGTGGGCCCATTCACACACTGTTGTTTAGCATGTAAGTCAGGTGCCCAAGCCCAAGACACACCAACCTAAGAGGCATGGATCTTAGGGCTTGGTCCATGACAATAAGGTCTAAACACTAATCTCAACGATGTTATAGGCCAGAGATCCACTAGCACAAAGTCAGTTCTTAGCCCAATCCAGCATTGGGTACTAAATAGAGCCAAGTGTCGAAGAGACTTAGTCATGCACATGTAAGATCTTATGTGAGATCTCCTCCATCACGCCCTCGATTGCAAGGACAGTTGGAGAGAAATGCTCGCTATAAAAGATGGTGAAAGGAAGAAGAATGTATGCATACACATTGCAATTTTCACTCTTCCTTGCATTGATATCCGACTTAAGCATCGGAGTGCCTTCGGCCATCAAGATGGTCCCTGGCTTAATCGATGCTCATTTTTGCAGGCTTGAGATCAGTGCGATCAACAAGGACATATCTGAACACATAAATTTACATAAACCATCATCTCTCCCAATGTTTACAATTAAGTTAGAGATTATAATCTTGTAGAGTTGTTATTGAGTTTCCAATATTTTACTATTGATTTGAGTCTGTGTATCGAGAGTCGAGTACAAATTTGTTTCGTCTTGTAGTGCTAAATGTATGTTATTGATCATTGCTTCTTGGAGACAAGACACCTATTAGAATAGTAAGCACCGTAGCAGGGGCAAATTTATCTTAAGTAGTGTTCTAAAAAAACGTCTAGGCGCTAGGCGACTGAAGCAGCCCAGGCTGGGCGGGCTAGGCGGGGTTTTTTTTTTTATTATTTCTATTTTTTTTTACTTCCAGTTCGGAAAAAAAATTAAAAACAATTAAGACTTTATTTTTCTTGTACATTTTGCATATGTATCTTCGCATTGAATTGGAAGTAATTTATATGCTATTTTGTTGAACTTTTATAAATTATAAATTATAATAAATAAATAAATAACCGCCTAGGCCCCCGCCAAGGCTCCATCTAGTCCTCTAGGTGCTAGTCCCCTGCTCGCCGCCCACCCACCGCCTAGCATTTTTAGAACACTGATCTTAAGTACAATGTGCCAAGCCACATGCCTGGATGACCCAGAATCCGATAAGTTTTTTCTGTTTTCTTAATTCTCTTATTCAATTCATCTAGTTTATTTAATTTATTTTGATTTGTTATTTCGTATTTATTTTTCTGAATTTCCACACTTGCTAAATTCCATTAATCTCGGATTATTTTCTAACAATCCTAAGACATAATTTGATCTGGATTTAGTGAGATAATTGGTGTTAAGTAGTGGGGAGATTTTCACCAACATTGTTACTCGTCTCTGATCATTTGGGTGGTGCATTATTTTTTGAAAATATGTCTTTTTCTTTTCTTATATGATATTGAAATATCACTGCCATATACTGTTGGTTTAATTAGTAATACAGCCTCAGTTTGACATAATGAGACTTTATTGAATACTTGAATTGTTGGATTTTGAAATTCAATAATTACAGCAAGTGGATTTGTATTCAGTAATATTTGAGAAGTAATGTTGCTTCATGTTGGGAGCGCCACAATTTTGAGATGCATGCATCTACCTTCCATTAACAATTAGCCATTTGATTTAAACAAACTAAATGAGACAGGTCTCATAGTTTGATATTCTGGATTTGAAAACTATTTTGATTAAATCATGGCTCCATTAAACATGAAACAAAGTATAGATTGTTGGTGATGTGGCTCGATTTGAGCTTGTAATAGTTCTACATGAGTTAAGGAGCTGCATCGCGTGAAGTTAAGAATTGGATGTGTCTCTCACTAGCGACGAGGCCTTTTAGGGGTAGTAAAGCCCAATTGTTAAAAACCCTCACTTGAGAGTCGTAGGTATTTAAGTTGGGGACAATATCGTTGCTTGAGACATGTCCCTTGACTGACTATCTCATGTGCATGTTGTGAGGTGGTTTCGGGGGGCTTTGCTCTCTTCATCCTTGGACCAAACATAGCTTGGACATAATATGTTTCTTCACCCATCATAACTTGCCGACAATCTCGTGTGCACGCTTTGAGGTGCTTCCGAAGGCCTTTGCTCTGTTCACCCCTTGACTTTTTTTTTTAAATTAAACCTCTAGTATACAAGGGAAACTTTGGGATATCAGACTTTTATTACTATGCAAAACAATGGTATACATCGGGGTGCATTACGAGTTTACCTGTGGGAACCTACACTAAAAATTATTTCAAAATTCTAATTTATGCAGTATGAGTCTGATCCAAACATAACAAAGCTTTAGGTCGACCAGGTAAAGATTGGGCAATATAAATATGGCTGACTTTTTCCTCTTGAGCAATTATGGCAAAAACATCTGCATTAGCTTCCCGAAACATATGCGCACATGTGCATTCCAACTGCTGGCTAACTTATGCAATCGTACTCCAAATCGATGCTAACTGTCCTGGAATCTTGTATCTCCCATAAAACCACTCCCTCACAAGCATAGAATTTGTTTGCACTACCACCTCTGCAATCCCCAACTCCTCACACAACCTAATGCCTTCTAATAGAGCCAGCGATTCCGACCTGTTATTTGAACATCTACCAAGAAAATATTTACTTCGCCATAATGCAATTCCCACCACCATCACACAAAACCACTCTCCTGAAATCATATATTCCATGGCTGAACCATCCCCATTTAAAGCCACCCAATTCGTGGGCGAAAACACCCAATAAACAACTATCGACCCTCTCTCACCTAAAACCATATTAGCTTTCAAACTAAGTGCAGAGATTATTCCATTAGGGTCGATGATTTATGTTTAGGAGCAAAAACCTGCATCACCAACTTCAACCAATGTCTAACTCGACTACATACCGTGCATTCCATTCTTTGCCTTCATATACTTTCTAGTTTCTTTGAAGCCATATCTCCCATAAAATAAACAATGGTGTCAGATTATAGAGCATACCCAGCTGAGTTGTCTTCATAGCATGTTGAAACCACACCTGTAACATGGAATAAACTTCCCTGGTGTGATGAAAATGAATATCAAATATGAATTCAAAGTGGCGCCAAACTCTAGAAGCTAAAGCACTTTTGATAAACAAATGCTTAGACTATTCGAACTTTGGCAAAATGCAGCAATGGCACTTCGATGCAAGCTCGAAACCAATCCTTCATTCATTTTCCATTAATTGTGATGTTTCCAAAAATCGTCCTCCTGTGAGTTTGACCTGTAAAACCACTGTTAGACTGCCAAAGGCCACCTTTTTGGTGGCTGGAGGCACTCCGATGCTTAAGTCAGTAACTTTGCTGGAAGAAGAAAGTAAATCTGGACAAAACTCAATTAAAGTTGCATACCTTCGTCGAAAGTCATTCCCTTTACCTTTTATAACGGTCGTAGTTAACTCTTTGCGTTACTTAAGCATGTGAGGCGCAACGGAAGAAGATGTTTCTGTAACAGTCTCCTCTTTAATGGAGATGCGTTCATGGAGACGTAAGTCCCTCCACGGCTCTTTTTTGGTGCAACGTTCTTCTTTTTTATGTGAGAACGTATAATGGGCTTGAATTTGTCTGAGCTTGGATTCGGATCCCGCTTACGCTTCCTTAGAGGTGGGCCTATTTCGGGCCTCTATAATTGTCCTCAATACTTTTGGGTTTTATAAGTTGGCCCAATGGATCAAGCGATGCATTCTCGTGATGGGGCTTTATGTCATTTGTACGGTCGTGATGATCGGTCTATTTTGATGTATCATCAGATACGCCCCCTTTAGTGAGTATGGTGACATGTCCACTAACTGTGTGATGGTTGGTATGTCCATTGTGTTTTTGCACTGACTTTGATAACTTTTATTTGCTTGATCGTCTCGGTTACTTCGTTGTCTATTCGTTTTCGCGCTTATTTTTAAAGCGCCATTATGTCTCATATGTCGCTCAGAGAGCGGTCTCTTCGTTTCCCAGTTGCTTAAAAGGAGTTGTGGCTACTCTTCTTCTTTTTTACACCATCTATAGTGTTATTTCTTTTCTTCTACTGCTTTTTTTCGTCATTCGTTTTCCCCTGTTTAAGATACCTATTGGCGAGATTTTAGTTGGTGATCAACTTTCTGCTTGTGAAGCTCACTTTTCTCCAAACAAAGCCTCTAAGACTACTTTGGATAGTGTTCGCTCCAACTATTCTTTGCCTGAGGACCTTGAAATCATTATTCCTAGCAAAATTGACAGTCTTTGTTGCCCGAGGAAAGGATATATCACATTGAATCCTCGCATGTTCTATGTCGGTCTCCGGTTTCTTGTTTCAGAGTTGTTATAGTCATGTTTGGACTTCTTGAGTATTCCTCTTGCTCAAATGGGGTCAAACGACTATAGGGTCATGGTTGCCATGTATGCTAGGGCCATTCTTTCTGGTATTTTTTTAACACCTCGAATCTTGCATTCCTTGGTGGGGTTCAACGTGACATCCAACCATACATGTTTTATGTATTCTCCTGCATGTTTTGGTAACCTTAATGACAACATTAAGGGTTGGTCGCGGGATTGGTTCTATGCGTCTGTTGGTTTTGGCCACTTCAATTTGTGTGGTCTTCTGATAGTAAGGTCTTTTCGAGCTCCTCTCAAACATCGGAATATGAAATTGACTGCTGAGGAGCAAATTATCATTGAGCGCTTCTTGGGGCTTTCGGTTGTCCCATTGGGTTCCTATCCTACTGATGATATGGTGAGGAGCAGTGGCCTATGCGTCATGAATGAAACTGAAAGGGCTTTGTTGACTGCGAGGCAGGCTGCAGAGATTGTTGCATGTGCTGTCGGGGATGAAGTGGTCATTGATTGGAAAGTGGGCTCTGATGTTACGGATCTCGATGCTCCTATTCGTATTGCTACCAGTCCTTCCAGAAAAAGGAAAGTGGCGAGGCCAGTTAGTCCGTTGAAGCGTTTGTTTCTATCTTTCGATTGAGTGCTGAAGAAGAAACGACTTGTTGATTATGTGTGTCGCTTGACTCTTTATTCGGATTCTATGGACAAAGATCCTTCGAGGGATGACCGCTGCTTTCTGCAGGAGGCGGAAGAGTTGAGGCTGGTTCTGGAGAAGAGTGAGAATGATATTGTTCGTCCCTTGGATGATGGTGAAAAAAGGCTTATCTCTGCTTATGGTGGTCTTGACATTATCAAGTGTTCTAAAAAGGATCCTCAGTCATTGGATGAAAAGATGCTCCAGTTGGCTGTTGTTCAATCTAAAGAACTTGGCAGTCAAGGTCTGGCCTCTGAGTTGCAGTCTCGTCCTCATCCTTCACCTCTTGCTGACAGAGGGATGGAGGTTCCTATGTCCGCAACCTATTTGAATCCTTCAACTGTCATTTGTTTTGTCTCTAACGAGCGACGAGATGATGATGGAGGTTCTCATGTTGTTTCCTCGTATTTTTTCAGCCATGGGTGGTGTTGGTTCCTCCATATTACCTGATCCTCGCGTTCTTCATTCGCAGATCAGTTGGAAGGAACCTACTTATGAGGAGATCCGAATTAAATTGGATGGAAAATCTGTTGGTTTTTTCGACTTGGTGTGCAGGATGGTGCACCCAAACTGATAAATGAATGTCACAGGTAGTCGGTAGAGAGGCCCCCGATGTCCTGCTGAATTTGGACCTTCACCTTGAGGATGGTGTTAGGCTTATAATGGAGGGGATGAATCATCTCACTTATGTAAGGGTGATGGGCTTGAGTCGTCAGGTCAATCACAGTCTTATGGTTTCTTTGGAGAGGAAGCTTTTCGTTCTTCTCCCAGTGTTACCCATGTTTCTTACCAGTATGACGCGTTAAAAGCGTGATGCTCTGAATGAACCAAGGCGGCTGAAGTTGCTTGGGTGTCGTTGGCCGGTGAGGAAGGTGCACGGGATCGTTCTGTGGTCGCACTCAAATCTCTTAGAGCTGACTTGGAAGGTGTCCACACACGTTTGCTCAATGTGGAAAATGAGCTTTCTATTGAGAAGGCGTTCCATCATGAGACCGCGCGACCCATGATAGAACACTTTTAAAATTGCGATATTGCTGAGAAAATGGTGGAGCAATTGTTGTCTTCACTTGACGAGGTCAAGGCTGATTCCTCTGCGATGCTTTCTATTGTCGAGAGCCAACTTATCGCGGTAAGAAGTGAGCTTGCTTTTGTTGAGGATAGACTCTGTGTTTTGGAGGTGGTAGACTGGCAACGTGTTGTTGATGGTCAGACTGAGCTTTTGGATTATATCGAGGGTCTTGGTGTTGGTTTGACCCAGTATCGTCCTTTGGTGCATCAGACTTTTGAAGACGTGGAAGATGTAGTTGGAGATGCCGCTGAAGATCCTCTGGTGTCCCACTGGCTGAAGGATCGCTTCCTCTTCTTGAAGAAGAAGTCCCTGTTGATGATCCGGCTCCTGCGGGTGATATTGTCGAGGATATTATAAATGTTTTCGCTTAATCTTCTGTTGTTGCTTTTGTAATTAAGCGAATTTTGAATGAATGGAATTAGTTCCTTTATCGTCGTTGGTCACTTCCCGGTTTCTTGAAATTTGCATTCGATGTTTCACAGATGTTTGTAGTAACCTTTCGGTGGTTTGATTTCTCCCATGCTTTAGTATGCATGCCTTGATCTTGTACTTGTTGTTTCTGAATTGTTGTGGAAGGTTGTTTTGGTTGCGTATTTTCTTTTTTGAATTATTCGCATGATATCTTGCTTTGCTAGCTTGCCATGATACGAAGTTGCTTCGTTCAATTGGTTTGTTCATTCAAGGTGCAACGCTCTAGTTGATTCAAAGTCGTTTCATTTAGTTGAAACTTTTACTTCATTAACTCGATTCCTCGATCGATTTGAAGTTTTTGTTAAGTTTGACTCGGGTGTCCAAATTTTGCTTCGTTTTGTGCGACACTTTGGTAGACTCAAAGTCGTTTCATTTAGTTGAAATTTTTACTTCGTTAACTCGACTCCTCAATCGCTTCAAAGTTTTTGTTCAGTTTGACATGGGTGTCCAACTTTCGCTTCGTTTTGTGACACTCTAGTCGACTCGAAGTCATTTCTTTTTAGTTGACTCGTTCTTCCGACTTTTACTTGGCTAACCCGACACCTCGGTCGATTCAAAGTTTTTGTTCAGTTTGACTCGGGTGTCCAACATTCACTTCGTTTTGTGCGACACTCTGGTCGATTCAAAGTCATTTGTTTTTAGTTGACTCGTTCATCCAACTTTCGCTTCGTTTTGTGCCACACTCTGGTCGACTCGAAGTCATTTCCTTTTAGTTGACTCGTTAATCCAACTTTTACTTCGTTAACTCGAAGTTTTTTTTCAGTTTGATTCGGGTGTCCAACTTTTGCTTCTTTGGTTGATCAGACCAGAAGCTTATCATGAATATTTGACTTGCGTCTTGATTCTTTGTGGGCTTTTGCGCCCATTGTTTTTGTGCTTTGCTATGAAGTTGCCCATTGTTTTTGTAGCTTTGCTATGAAGTTGTTTTACTTTTGTTATATGTCGATTCCGAAAATGAAACTTTATTGATTTTTTCGACCATTTCAGCAGTCGTTTTCCTTGAGTTGCTCTGTTACATCGTGGAGCGTTTCTTCTTTTATTCATGCGTTGCTTATTGTTTACCCTGGCGTTGGTGCTCGTGCCTCTGCTATTCCTTCTAATTTATGACTTCATTTGCTCACGTGCTTGTTTTTCCCAGTTTGGCCCTGCTTATTGTGGCCTGAAGTAGTTTGTTAGTTCCTTGCAATTGATTTTGGTCGAATTTGTCTCTACTATTGAGGTCTTTTGAGTGTTGGCCTCTCGACTTCGATATAGGTATATTCGGGTGGGAGGTACTTCTTTCGCAGGGCGAATGTTGTGTAGGGAATATATTAATTCCCTTGATCGCTCCTTTGATCCCGTGGCGGTAGCGTCTGCTTTGTCCTTGCCCTTGAACTACTTATCTGATATCTCGACGAATTCGTCCAATCGTCCTCCTAGGATCAAATGTTCGATGTCTTCTTTTAATTTGTAGTAGTCCTCGGTATCATGCCCGTGATCCTTGTGGAAAGAACAATATCTGCTCTTGTCTCGTCCTTCCGAGTCTCCTTTCATTCTTGTAGGCCAGTTGACATTCTCCCAGTTTGATATGTGTTTTAAGATATCGGTTCAGTTTTCTTTTAGGGTTGTGTATGGTTTATACTCATTTCTCATTACACTGGTTAAATTCGTTCATAATTGGGTCATTCCGACTGCAATTTCCTGGACTCCTGCTGGTCAGACTCTTTGCGCCCGTCACTTCGATGTTTCTTTAAATGATTGTTGTCCTCCCGTGATCCGCTATCTCGTCTTCTTTCATCTTTTCTATCTCGCTTCCTCGAATGGTTCTCCCTCTCCTGGTCATTCTTTCTCCTCACAGCTTTCATTTCAAAGAGGGAAATATGTTTATGTGCTATTTTCAGCAGGACCGCCATGCCTTTTGGAGGTTCCAAGTTAAGGGCATCGAAAAAGGTACCTCTCTTCAATCCTACGATGAAAGTTGTAGTGGTTGTGTCGTCACTACATCCATCAATCATTGTCAGTATGTTGGTGAAACGAGTAACATATTCCCATATTGTTTCGTTCGGCTTTTGTGGATGTACAGAAGGTAATGGGCTCCTTCTCTCATCCATTGGCTCCCGATGAATTTTGTAATGAAAGTAGTGGCTAAGGCTTGGAAAGAATCTATTGATCATGGCGGTAAGCTGTCGAACCAATTCATTGTTGTGAAAGCGAGGCTGGTTGGGACGTTTTGCACAAGATCGAGTCTGTGGTTTCCTTTAGAGCCACTGCACCAAAAGGCTTGATTAGCTACACGGAGATGGCCACGGCTCAAAACAGTTAGTTTATTTGCCACGGCTCCAAACTGTGGCTAGAGCCTAAAATCGTCACTACACAAAAAGGCTTGATTAGCTACACAGAGATGGCCACGGCTCAAAAGCGTGGCTACACTACAACACATGTCTTCAAAAATGAAAACGCTGTAAAAAAACTTGGGCGGGCTTTTTGGCGCTCGCTTCTTTCCTCCCTCGTTTTACTTGGCGCTCGACGTAGAGCTCGATGAAACTTCTTCACCCTCCCTTCAATCTCGTCATCTCCCTCACTGCTTCCTCATCTCGCCATCTCCCTCCCTGCTCTCTCCATATCTCCATCTCCCTCACTGCTCTCTCCATATCTCCATCTCCCTCACTGCTCCCTCCATCTCGCCATCTCCCTCACTGCTCCCTCCATCTCTCCATCGCCCTCATTGCTCCCTCCATATCTTCATCTCCCTCACTGCTCCATGAGACGCCATGGTTGGCAACGCCCTCTTCACCCATTACATGTACTTCTTCTTGACATAAAATCCTATCTTTCAATGCCCATGATACCAAACTTCTCAAAATTTCATTATTTGGAGAGAAAATTTTCAAACCCCATTGCTTGAAACTGCGTTTTAGGTCTAATTCCACATACCCATTTGTTAATTCTCTTTTATTTGCAATATAAATTTGTGTTTTTGAATACCAACTTTTTAGTTTTTTAGGTTTAGATGTCTAATTCGTCATTTTTTCATAGACTTCTTTAGCCCCAAATGTCATATTTGGCATCTACAACTATAAAACCCTAATTTATTTTAAGGTTACTTGAAAATAGATTGTAGACTAACAAAACATCAAGACCCACTTCACAAAATCTGGTCTTGCAGCTTGTTTTGTTTAATTGAACCCCACAAATTTTGAACTTTTCATCTGTTGGTTTGCCACTACGCCTTATACTGTAAACCCAATTGCTGATAACTTAATTTTTGAATCCTTGATGTCTTGAAATTTAGCTCCTCTTATTGTTTCACTTATAAATTGCAGAGTGTAGGGATGGCAGTGTACAGTTTTCTTGTTGTGGCCTTTTATGCATTTTTAGGGCCTTTCCTGGGAAATCAGATTGTTGAGGTCGTAGTACTCTCAATTTTTTCATTTGTGGTATGATACATAAGTTGCTTCCCAAGTTCTAATTTTTTATAGTCAGGGTATTGGTTTGATTTGGGTTTTCACTCTTCAGGCACTTTCAGTGATGTTTCTATTTATAAGGTGCACTGCAATTGATCCAACAGATAAAACCAGCTTTAGGAAGAGAACAAAAACGAAATCCAACATGTTACAAACCTGAATTATTGGTCTATATTCAGTCAGATAGTACTGAGGTTCTTCAGGAGGATGGAAAGGAAGATCCTCAGGTGTTTTATAAGGAAGAAGTACATGGATCCATGGAAAACAAATGTTCAGGTCGAACCCTTACTACCACTCCTATTTGCCTTTAAGGACGATGTTGTTTCGCCTGATTTTAGAGATGACGATATCACATTTTGCTCACTCTGTGACCTTGAGGTTGGTAGTGCATACAACCTTCATATTGAAACTTATATGGAACTTTATTGTGTTTAGGTGAACAATATTAGTTTATTCAAGTAGAATTAGAAGGTGTTTGAGTTGAATCCTCAAATCTTTTTCAGGTGAAGAAGCGCAGCAAGCATTGTAGGACTTGCAACCGTTGTGTTGAAGAATTTGATCACCACTGCAGGGTAAGAGGCTCAAGCTATTTCTCATGGGCTATTTTTATGCTTTATTCAATTTGTATCATTTGATAATTGATTGAAAATGGGTTTTGGTGTTTTTGTCATATAGTTAGACATGCAAGTACATGGAATAAATACATGTTAAGGACTCCTTTTTAAATATTTATGTCGAATAAGTACATGTTAAGCCATCATACCATAGTAAGTTAAATATATATATCGAATAAGTTGAATATTTTTATTTTTTTATTTTTAAGGAAGTTTAATATCAACGATTTTAAGGACTCCTTTTTATATCTTAGGATATATCGAATAAGTACATGTTGCATTTGATTGTTAAAATGTTGCTTGCATTTGCATGGAGTCTCATTGAAGCACAAGCTGCACAACAGTGAGTTTGGTCACACTTACATCTTTATTTGTGATGGTGTAGAGTATTTTAGAACTTACATGAGTTTGGTATTCTGTCCACACCAATTGGAACCCTTCATTCTGCCAAAATTGATGCAATTTCAGATTTGGTTTGGTAATAACAACAATAACCAATGGTTCAATCATGATAAAACCATTCATCCAAAACATCAAATACCTCCATTTTGAAAATACTGTATCCAGATAATCAGCTCCAAGAGCATAAAACTTCGATTTACCAGTGACTGTGGAATTAGCTGGTAAAGCCAACTGTTTCCTTATCAACAGTCTCTGGTTTGGCCTGCGAAAATATGTCAAGCGTCAGTAACTCTGAGTTGATATAGTAAACACAAATATGTCCTATATTGCATGTTTTCAAAATGAGGACTTGGACACTGTTTCTGAAACAGGGAATGAAACAACTACAATATTCGCGTATGGATTCATATTCCATCCCCAACAGTCTACTTATAATTGTAGAACCATTCCAAACCGTCTATATTTTACAACTTATGGAACAATCATTATAAAATAAAAACTCAACCAAACTCAGGCCCTCATCTTAAGCTTCAGCCTCTATTATGTAGTCCATAAATTGCATAAAAAAACCGGTAGAGGTACAACGAGGACACAGCCAGAAGTGGTTTCAATCCATATAACTATTACGGTAATTATTTAATTTAGTGAGACAATCACTGAATCTTTGTTTTGACCTTAATTATCTTCATCCATTTGTATCTTTTTAGTTTGCTAATGTCAATTCATATGATATGATAGCAAGTGATTTCAATCCAGTACTGTTGTTGTTTCTGTACCAAACCTCCACAACCATTTCCCGAGTAATGTTAGTTTTACCTCATCTTTCTAAATCTCAGACCTCCTTGATCAACTGGGTTGCAACTTCCCCCATGAATCAATTGGTACTTATTCTTCTCCCAGTAGATCCCCCAAATGAATTTTCTTATTAGTTTGTTGTCAATAGAAACATGGATGACATTGAGACTTAGAATTATGTTGGCAATCCTGAGTGAGTAGGGAAATCATTACTTCCAATGTTTTAGTTCCCGAGTTATGTTTACTTACATATAGCTCTCAATCAAAACTTGTAATACAGGGTAGATATCTAATTACCATGATGGAGTCTATATTGTGTATTCATTATACTGTGCATTTTTACATTGTTTTTTTAGGTGTGGTAGTGGATAGATTAAGGATTTGTGCATTATTATGTTGTTTTTCAGGTGTAGGAGTGTATAGATTATGGAGTTGATTTTCGTAGAGTCAGGCTAGCTGATTCGTTGTTCATGAACACATGGCATTTGTGCCATACACATGAAAATGTGGTTGGTTTATCTCAGTCAAGGTCTTCAAGTTTTCTCCTGTTTCTTGTGTTGGTTTTAGTGTTATGTTTGAACTTATAAAAAGTGCATACCTTGTTGAAATCTTGTCAGGACTGTAGTGAAATGGCTGTTGCGTATAGGCCTTCTCATGCAAACGCAACATATGACTTTATGTATGGAGTGTGATCTGTGCAGGTGACCTCTACTTCTTACAATCAGGCTACCGCTTTCTACTTAATACAGTTCTATAGATACCAAATATTTAATTTATGGTCTATTTGATATTGCTGCAAATGGAACTATAGGGTGGTGGCAGATCTTCAGCAAGAGAAACTATTGGGAGAGTTGCAGCAGGACCGCTTGCAAAGACTATTCTCAAGGCATATTCAGGAACTGAGGTGTGTTTTTACTTCTTACATTGGCGATTTATTATTTTTTTTTGTTGTTGCCTTCAGCATAATGGAATAAATTAAATCTGGTGAAGTGCATATTGTAGTTTGGCAAGCTTGGGTGGTGGCAATTTATGATTTTTTTCTTGTTGTCGAATGCTAGTGGTGGTGGCAAGCTTGGGTCGCATTATACACCATCAAAATCCCTAGTGAACTCATCTCAGCATCATTAGTTAAGACCTCACCTGGACTAGATCGGATTTTGTCAAGCCCTTGGTCAAAGCAGAGAAGTTCCGCTGGAAAGGAGATTGTAACAGAGGAAATGCTTGAAGATTTCTTGGCAGATGTAGATGAGAAAATTGCAACATCAGCAGAGAAGTTGATGACTCCTCCACCAACTGTTAATACTTTTGGCGTGGCTAGTCCTGTTACAGTTGCCAATTCAAGTAATAGTACTTCTGGAACTACAAGGAGTACACCACTTAGGCCTGTGAGGATGTCTCCCAGCTCCCAAAAATTTAGTACCCCTCCAAAGAAAGGAGAGAATGAGCTTTCGCCAGCCATGTCAATAGAAGAAGCAATTGAAGCTTTTGAAAATTTGGGCATATACCCTCAGATCGAGCAATGGCGAGACCGCCTCAGGCAATGGTTTTCTTCATTCCTGTTAAATCCACTGCTCAACAAGATTGAAACCAGTCATATACAGGTTTGTCATTGTTATTTTGTACATTGTATTTCTAGAGTTTAAGAACTAAAGGGGTTTCAGTCAAATATTACCAAGACACATATATTTGTCTGTGCACAAGCAAGGAGATAAGATAAACCACTTGGGGTTTCAACATATTTTTTTAATTGAATTCTTCTTCTACAAGTTTCTTTTGTTACATGCTTCCATGACTTGTCAATGTAGCGTTATGCAATGTAGCATCCATGACTTCTACAAATTTAATAGATACTTGGCTTCATTTGAATGCAATTCCAAGGTTTCATTTTACGGTTGATTTTGTATTTATCTAGCATATAGTTTGTGGAATTCTATTCGTGCCGGAGGCATGACACGGTAGTCGTGTCGTAGGCACGGGTACACGCCACATGGCAAGTGTCTGGTCGATCTTAGTAAGGACTGATTTTGCAGGTGTGGGGCTGTGATTTTGCTGCAGCAGCAAAAAAAATTTAATTTTTTTTCGATTATATTAATTTGCAACGGTTTTAGACCCTCGCAACAAACCAGATTTCTTTTTTTTTTGAATTTTGTTTTGACTTGCCACGGCTTAAAACCGTGGCCATCATTCATGCAACGGCTTAAAACCGTGGCCATTATGTTTGCAACGGCTATGAGACCAAAACAATTCAAAATAAGTGATATATTTTGCCACGGTTATGGAACGTGGAGCATCTAGCCATGCCGGGTAGCCGTGGCTAAACCGTGGCTAATTGCAGAAAATCATCAAGCGTCCTCGAACATAAAACCGTTGCTAATATGTGTTGCCACGGTTTATAGCCGTCAATGGTGATTTGGCGACGCCTCAAATGGCCAGGCCTCTAAGCCGTGACAATAGGTTACCCCCATGGTCCCAAACCGTTGTTGATGGGTATTTTTGGTGTAGTGAGCCATCATATGGTGAAAGTGTCTTAGGTGATCAATCGGGTCGGTGGTGCCATCGTATACTTCAAATTTTGGCGGAGTGAACTTCTTTGGCATTGCCTTCTTCATGAGTTCGTCAAAGAATGGTGGCTTGGCCAATTCATATAGTATGTTGGCCAATTCAAATTTTGTTTGGGATGAGTTCATTGCTCTCAACGTTTCCCTGTTGGGGTTCCGTTAAAGCTTTGTCGCTCCCTTGAGTTTGGATAGTAAAGTTTTTTAGGCGGTGCAGGAGTAGGGTCGGCTGGTTGAACCCGTTCTTGTATGATTTTCTCCAGCATCTCTGTCTTGTATTTCATCTGAGCCATGAGCAAGTCTACCCGAGGGTCTGTGGCAGAGACGACGGCCGTCTGGGCCATTTGAACTATTGCGTGTGGTGGATCCACATTTTCGGATGCTAATGGTTCGGTGATCCGGATTGTGTCTTATCCTCTGGATGTTAGTGGTGCATCGGAGGGAGAGTTGTCGTAATCTGGGGTCTGCATTATTTTATCTAATGGTTGGCAGGCCCTTTGTCAGGTTGTGATGAATCTTTATCATTGTGTGTTTTGTAAAGAGTAAACTTGTTTCCCACGGACGGCGCCAAACTGATGCGTCCAAAAATCATCCTCCTGTGAGTTTGAACTGCAAAACCAATGTTAGACTACCAAAGATCACCTTTTTGGTGGCCGAAGGCACTTTGATGCTTAAGTCAGTAACTCTACTGGAAAAAGGAAGTAAATATGGACAAAACTCAGTTAAAGTTTCATACCTTTGTCTAAAGTTCCCTGTACATTTTATAATGGTCGTAGTTAACTCTGTGCATGACTTAGGCATGAGAGGTGCAACGAAAGGAGATGTTTCTGTAACAGTCTTCTCTTTAATGGAGATGCGTTCGTGGAGGCGTAGGTCCCTCCATGACTCTTTCTTGGTGCAACGTTCTTCTTCTTTATGAGAGAACGTATAACGGGCTTGGATTTGGGCTTTGATTCGTCTGGGCCTGGATTCGGATCTCGCTTACGCTTCCTTAGAGGTGGGCCTATTCAGGGCCTCTATAATTGCCATCAATCCTTTTGGGCTTTATGAGCTGGCCCAATGGATCAAACACTGTATTCTCGTGATAGAGCTTTATGCCACATGTACGATCGTGATGGTCGGTTTATTTTGATGTATCATCAAATTGCAATAGCCTCTTGAATGAGTTACCACACAAACACTTAAATCTTAGATGGTAAAGGGGATCCCAAATTAGTTTAAAACTCTATCAAGTTCCCCCTTATTACGAACAATATCATACCCTAACTTCATAGAGTATTTATCATTTTGTGAGTGCAGCCAAATGCGCATGTCTTCAGCCATCCAGCACCTTGTGACAATACTGAAAAATCTCGCTTTGCCTCCTCTCTGATCTCATCCTGCAACAAAGCAAAATCCACATATGCACAAGCTTCCAAGTTGGCCATTCATCCAGAGTCTCCTCATTAGGGACATACACACCAAACACACTCCAATTCTCAAAGAAGAAATTAATTTACGAGCCCCCACCAACCAGCCACGAAGAGTTATTAATTAACAAAATGTTATGCTTCAGCAGCTCCTTGAGAAATTTCAAAGAATCATTCTTTTCTTTATACACCATCAGCGGTACTGAGTCTATGGCATACTTTCTTCTCACTAAAGCAACCCATAAAGATATGGAATGTAACAAGCTCCAAAGAGTTTTCAAACGAAAAGCCCACATAACCAATCGCAAATCCCAAACACCTAGCTCGTGCTCATAAACTAGACAGCTTAAACGCAGCCAAAACACCCTTTTTTCTTACATCTTCCTTCAGAATCTCCCAAAATACTAAAGACAAGACTACGAATAATATCTAAAACCTTGTATGGCACACACGTGGCTGCCCACTCGTAAACTGGAATAGAAGTCAGCACAAACCGAATTAACACCAACCGGCCACCAGGCGATGGTAAAGTTGATTTCTAACCACCAATCCTTTTCTTAATTTTTTCCATAATCTCATCAAAGTAAATAGCGTTTCCTTTCCCTTCATAAATAGGACCCTCTAAATATATGAAAGAAGATGACTTATGCTGAAACAATGTCTCCTATCCAATAGCCTCAATATAGTCGCTTGGCAAATTAACAGCAACAATAAATGCACTATTCACCAGATTAAGTTTTTTACCAGAAACCGCACAATAATCAGATAAAACTTCCAAACACCCTTAAATTGAAGTCTCTCTGCCATTGAGAAAAATCAAAGTATCATGTGCATAAAGGAGGTCAGTTATCGAGTTGCAAGGCCTTGGCGTATAACAATATTCTATTTGTCCTCTATGAAAAGCCGTAGTGAGCACTCTATTTAATACTTCAGCCGCAATAACAAATAGCATTGCGGACAACGGATCTCCTTGATGTAGAATATTCATTATAGACCCCTTGCATAAGGACTGAAAAATCACAATTGGAAATTAATAAACAAATCTGTTATCAAACCCAAATTTTCTCAATATCACAAATAAAAAGCCCATTCAATCCTGTCATACGCATTTTCCATATCAAGCGAATTGAAAATAATTTTCCAAACAAAGGCACGCTTCCCAATAAAACACGTTATTTCTTGAGCTAGGCCAATAATTTTTGTAATAATTCTACTTCACAAAAGCTCCATGTTTGTGTAATATAATAGTTGGAAGTATTCCTGCCAGCCGCTAGACAATAGAATGGTTGGTCTACAAATGTCTAAGTTGTTATTTGTAGTGCAACAAGGTTAATGTTCATTGTGATGTTAAAGCAGAATAATGGGACGTGGCATTGTGTTAAGGACCTGAATTGGATTTTTGATTTTTCCTTTAAATGAGGAAGAATAGTAAGTACACTAATGATTCAACTCAGTTCAATCGGTCTTCTTCCAGCAGAATAATTTTATTTGTGTGTAAGACTCGTAAGGACTACACTGACAGATGGAGCATTTTGTTCCGAAAGATGGTTGAGACAATTAATAAATTTCTCAGTCGACTGATGTTGAAGAAACTGGATGATTAATCTAGTAGATGATATAAGGATACAAAACTTGTTGCGGGTATGCAATAATTTTGATGAAGGAGAAAGACCTGTTACCATACAGTTCAATAATGAATTTCATGCCAGTATTTTAATATACTCATTTGAAATGAGTTACCCCAATGACGTACTAGTCCATGAACATGTATTTTTCAGGAAGTGGTTCCATGAAGATAATTTCATGACAATATATATTCAAGAAATGTAAGGATGAGAAGAGATGATATTATGCATCTTTTTGCTGATTCTCGTATATAAATCTTTGTGAAAAATTATGAGATCAGTGATGATAACATAAGGTTATTAAAACCATAAGGGAATGCAGTTGCTCTCTTAATAGAGAATTTATGATGTCTACACAATTTTGTGAAAGAAAGAGCTAATACTGCACATTGAGGGGAATGGGACTAAAGCTGCCACCAAGAGTCGTCATGATAGAAAACCAACCTAGGGGATTGAAAATCCCATAGGTTATATAAGACAACGAAATCATGGATGACTCACCAATCGCCCCAAGGGAATTACCTCTTCTACCACTCCGATGATGTGATAGTGCATCCTACTACATAATGGGTGTCACCTATGTGAAGTCTGAAGTGGGCCGCTTCCATGAAAATTTTAAAGGTTGAATTCTTTAAAGCACTTCATGAATCAAAGATCCATTCAAGGCCGAAATGACCACAATCACATGAACCAAATTGTATTAACTAAGAAAGACTTGTGTGAATACTAGTGTCTTGATATACACAAACGGTCGGGCAATTCAAGGCATCAACTCCATTGGTTAGCCAGTATATTCAATAATATCTCACTGGGGAAGATTCAAAGCCATAAGTTATCTATCTCGATGCATAACTTCTCCGATTTGCACTCTTAAGTTTGTCATTGTCTTTTAATTTGTTTATTATTTTCACTCATGTGAGGAATTGATTGGAAATTATTTTATGCTTTTAAAAATTATTTATGAGTGAAAATAATTAAATTTTATGATATTATTTTCTAGAATTTTCTTATTTTGAAAGGTGACTTTGTTCCCAAAAGAAACTTGGAGTCTATGGAAAAACACTTGTTTTGAGGGGTTACCATTTGATTATTAAGAGTCATTTTGGTTTTGGAGAGTGTTCTTGGTGGTTCATATAACCCATCATGTCTCCCATTGTTCAGTGTTATGTTAGAGACTGCAATCTTGTTTAGAGTTTCCAATATTTTACCATTATTTTGAGTAGTGTATTGAGAGTACAAGCATAAATTTGGCTCTCTCACACACACACAGACTTGTTGTAGTGTTATGTCTATGTGATTGATCGTTGTATCTTGGAGACAAGACGCCTATTAAAACCGTAAGCAGGGTAGCAAGGGCAAATATGTCTTAACGACAATGTGTCAAACCACATGCCTCGATCAACCTAAGGCTGATAAGTCAATTCTCTTTTTTCCTAATTATTTTATTCAATTTTTTTTTTTTTTTTTGTTTTAGATTTATCTTTCTAAATTTCCATTCTCATTAAATTCCATTTCCCTCGTGTTATTTTTCTTATACTATAATTATTGGCTTCTACATTTTAGTGTTGTATTAATTTTGTGTATTTTCTAATTTGTTGTTGGTCTTATGGGCCTTGTGAAGGTGAAAGAGTTACTAAGGTTGAGGACTAAGGGGAGAGTGTGAGTGACCCATTGTTGTCAAAATTTAGGAAAATGTAGATGTCTTATTTGTGAATTAATACAAAAACAAAATTGGTTAAGTTGGTAAAACTATATAGGTTGAGCGGAGACTTATTGTAAAAATCTATTGACTAAATTATAACGTCATGCATACTGGATTGTGAGTAATCAATGGAATTAGATCATTCAAATACGACCGTCAAGACTCAACCAAATGCGACAATGCAAGAAGAAGAAATCAAGTCTACGCCAATCAAAATCAAAGCCAAAGTTAACCAAGGACGAAGTCAATTTATGATACCGAAATCAATGATATGATGACTAGTAAACCAATATTAAAACTTCAAGAAGACAAGTCCAAGACGGTTGAAGTTGAAAAAAGTGGACAATGCCAAGTGGCATTTGAAGACAAGGCAACAATGTGTGGGAACTAATATTCGAAGTTTGAATTGGGACATCTTCTCACCTGAGAATGAATATTTTCTTGAATATTCCATCACTTTGGGCATGCTCATGTGCTTAAAGGAGATACCTATGTAATGTACAATAACACGTGACTAAGAGAAAACTTTTGTTTAAAAAAAGTTGTCTCGACATAGCACTGTCAACTTCATTCTAAAAGTGTCATTATCAGCAAGCGACTGTTCTAATAAAGCAAAGAGTCGTTCTGAAACTAGCTACTCTAAAAAGCAGATCATAAGATAGTGAAGTCGACTTCTCCCCCCAGGACCAGTCTATAAATAGTTGCATCCTCATCTACTTTTATCAACTTTGGGAGTTCAAAAGAAACTTGTGAGAACTACTTAAGAGCAGGAAATCCATTAAGATTCAACAAAAAATAAGAACGAGTTTCTCCCAATTTTTCAAGAGGAAATATCTCAATACTATTTTTTAGTGAGCTAAAAAAATCAAGATTTCAAGTTGAGAGTTTAACCTAGACCAAACAACTTCTTCATGAGATATAAAATCCTTAAAGTGAAACCTTCATTTGTTACCTCAAACCTTCTTATTTGTAAGGGTATACTTCACTTCTACTCTATAAAGAAGTGAGATATTTGAGCTTAACTTTCTCCCATCCTTCTATTTGCGAGACATTACTAGAGAAACCCAAAACTCAATTGACCCCATGTGGGTTCTTGAATCTGTGAAGTGAATTCATACGAGTAAGTGCCACAAAAGACCCCAAGCAAATGATAACCCTTCGTTGCACTCCATGATGGTGTGATCCTTGGCTATTAGATAAGTCTTGTGGAGAATAGACTATAAGAGTAGGTAGTGTCTCCAAAATCCCAGGTACACGATCGTCAGACTTGGTTGTGTTGTGTCCTACATGACGCCAAGGTATTCGGAAGACTCGCCCAACAAAATACTTGGTTCGTGTCGGTAAGTCTTAGAGAATTAGGGCGACTTGACCTTGCTGGGTTATGGAACATTATTTGACAATGTAGTTATCTTTTTATCAAGATAATATAAACTTGAGGCTTGCAGGCCCTGTACACCGATTAGTTGAGGCCAATCAAACCCTGACTTTGGTGGCCGACCCTGTTATATTTGTATGGTATTATCTCTTCCACTCTCTTTGCATGTTTGCTTATCTTATTTTCTTTGATATCTCATCTTGCACGCTTTAAGTTGTCCTGTTTTACAAATCATAGTTTAGTTCACTTGATTTGTGCATCAAGTCTTGGATTTACTTTGCGAAAGGATTTCCTTAGAATCAGATTTTATCGATTCCAAAACTTGTGAGATCGCCCATATTAAGAGGTGAATCATTCATTATATTTCCTTATCTTGATTGTTTTATTGGTGGTCTAGTATAGGAGATTATTTTGAACACTAAATTTATACAAAGTGTTCATATAGCCTACTAACTTTTACATTCTTTAGCAAAAGTTTTTCAAAGAAAAATGATTTTCAAAATTCACCCCCTCTAGTCTTGTTCATCATATCTTAGAGCACCCATGAGTGGTACTTGGAATTACCACTGCACTTTCACTCAACTCAATTTGAACTTTGAGGTGGTTGTGCTTCTGTTAATGCTAGAGTTTTCTCTCTGACACTTTATATTTACATTTAGGAGAATTGCCGAAAAGTCCATTCTCAAGAAAATAAGTGTCTAAAGAAAAGAAAAAACATATTTTCATTATCTAGAAACTCCCAGAGTTTGACTATATGTATTGAAATCGACACAAACGACCCTTTCTTTCTAAGGTGGTGGTCCGCACCAGTGAACCTGGTTTCATAAGGGCAATATAGGAATTTCAAAAAAATAAGAGAAAACCCCCATATGAGCCGACTCGGTCAAGGTATATTTTAAAATAAAAAAATTCGAAATTGTCATTTTTTCAATAAATAGGGGTAACGTGGCTATGGTTTTTAGAATGGATAATTAGAACTAATCTTTTTAGCTTAAGTTGACATGAAATTAGAGACTTTTCGTAATTACTTATTTAAATTGTTTTAGGATATACACTGTCCAGATATTGCATTTCGTGATTCTGGGTATAGTTTTCTAATGCCTTCATGGAAAGGTGTTTCAGATGGATTCTGATGAAACATAAAAACGGTCACATCCTGAGTCATACACATGTCAAGATGATCTCGAGGAACTGCGGGCCCCAGCATCAGCCCAACACTAATTCTGCCCAAGAGGTTCTAAGCCCGCCCAATTCAGTCTGCCAGACGGACCTGAACTCTTACAGCATGTTAGGCCCACACGTCTCATAACTATCCTCAATACCCGTAAATCCTACTAAGAAAAGTATCTCGAGGATCAACTTCGGACGAGCAACTGCAACAACTCTCTTTTTCCAACTAGGAAACAAATACCAGAGTACATTCCACACAAGCAACCTTCTTTTTACGGATTGCTCTCGTATTGGGAACTATCTCCCGCGTATCTAGCAGCACAAGGCTAACATGGAACTTCTCTCCTATAACACAACTCCTAATTAGATAAGGATATCCACGAAACTTTTCTTCCTAAACTACGCCTTCGATGGCATGGTAGAACCAGGACTCCTTGCACTATAAATAAGACATGAGGTTGGTAAGCTAAGGTACGCTACAAATTCTTTGTTTACAGCATTACACCTTCCTCAAATCCTTGTCTGACTTTAGCATCGGAGTGTCATCGACCACTACAACGGTGGTCCGTGGCTCACATGCGTTACTTGTGCAGGTCAGCAGGTTAGCAGGACTAGGTCAAAGTAGGGAGTGGAAAACAACTGCATCAGTTTGACGTCGTCCGTGGGGACAACAAAGTTCTTAACTTTTCATTAGCGTCGTCTCCTTTCACAACCCAAAAAGATGGTGACCACTAGGTCACGCAACAACGGTAAACAAAAGGACACATCAAACGCTCCGATTCACGCAGCACCACCGCTTTCAGCGGCTCCGGTCATACACGGGCTACAAACTCATGCCCCCGAGCCGACGACAGCAAAAACATACCCCCGAAACGATAGGTTGTCATCTCAAATACAACAGATAGCCAAGGCGGTGGAGGCTCTCACGCGAAAAAATCCACCACCTGCCAATGGAGATGAGGAACATCATGGGCCTCCGTCTCCGCAGGATGGTAGGGAGCAAGCACAGGAAGGCCAAGCCCCTGCCAATTCTCATTGGACTAGGGGAGGCTGCGCGGCTGACGTTGAGCCTGCCGCCAGGACAGAGTGGCTCGACCCTGGGAACCTCCTCTGCAGAGGGGTGCACGATCCGTACGTGCTATACCACCTCTCCGTCTCGCCATTTGTGGACCGGATCATGAATGAGGCTCTTCTAAGGAAGTTCACTCCCCCGAAGCTCAACTTCTACGACGGAACCACCGATCCTTTCGACCACCTACGTCATTACCAACACGTAATGTCCCTTACAGAACGATCTGAGTCAGTTATGTGCAGAACCTTTCCCACTAGTCTGAAAAGCTCAGCACTAACGTGGTTCCACAAGTTTTCGTCGAAGTTGATCGACTCCTTCAAGACACTAGCAAAGAGTTCCTGACACGTTTCGTATGGAGCCAACACTTTTGAAAAGGCCGACACTACATACTCTCTAAAGCAGAGGTCCCACGAGACTCTCAAAGAGTATGTCATGCGCTTCAGCAACGAACTGACTCTCATCGATGGATGTAGCGATGATATGGCAGTAACAACCTTCACCGCGTGCCTCAATGAAGGAAAACTCTACAATTACCTCATCTTAAAGCCCCTTGTGGACATGACAGAGCTCCTCAAGAGTGCTCAGAAGCATATTACCTTGGAGGAGCTAAGAACCATGAAGAGGGAAATCGAAGGCGAGAAGAAGCTCTCCACTCCTAAGGATAAAAAGGAGGGCAAAAGACGCGAGGATGAGGAACGAAGCAAAAAGGAAGAGCAATGACAACAGGCCAGACCCTGGTTGATCCAGGCCAGAGAAAACATCCAACTACGTTGGATCCAGGACTATGACACCCATCAATGCCTTCCTACCAGACGTACTAAACTCCATGAAGAACTGGGAGGATCTGAAATGGCCCCTAAAGCAGCATTGGGACCCCGCCAAGCGTGACAATGGCAAGTGATGTGCATACCACAAGGAAAGCGGCCACAATACAAACGACTGCAAGAGTATGAGGTATGAAGTTGAGTACTGGATCCGTAGAGGCAAACTGAAAGAGTTCCTGAATTTTGAAAAATAGCCAGAACGAACCGAGGACAGGAGGAGTCAATTAAAGAAATAGCGAAGGAGACTTCGGGGATAATATATGTCCTTCATGGAGTCAGACCAAATGAAGACCAGTCGTACAGGTCTCGCAAGCGGACCTTACTAGAGATGGGGACACAACCCGCGGATGAGGACAGACGCATCTACCACTCAAGGATTCAAGGCCCCATTTCCACATTGACCTTCACTGACAAAGACCTTGAAGGAGTCAGAGCGCCACATAATGACGCCCTACTCATCTCGGTTTCCATAGGAAGGGTGGAGTTAAATAAAGCACTGGTGGATACAGGTAGCTCGCACAACGTCTTGTTTTACAACGCATTCCACAGTATGGACCTCAAAGAGGAAAACTTGATGTCCTCAGACTGCTCGCTGATTGGATTCAACGGAGAAAAGTGGTTCCCGATCGGAAAGATAAGGTTGGCGACAGTGGCAGGAGAGTCGCAGCTAAGAAAGGTCTTGTTTCTGGACCTCATGGTTGAATACACACCATCAACCAACAACCTTATCTTAGGAAGACCATGGCTTTACCAGATGGAGGCAGTAGTCTTCACCCTTCACCAATGTGTTAAGTACACTACTAACTACTCAGAAGGGATGATACACGGGGATCAATCTACGACACGAGTCTATCATTACACCGCACTGAAACAAATAGAATGCTCCCATATCCAGCTACATACTGCGGGGTAGCCTAAACCAATACGAGGCCAAGCAACAGCAGGGGCATCGCTTTCTAACAATGCGGAAGCTGTCTGCTCTTCTGCCTAGCGAAACGGTGAACCCAAGGCAAATAGGAATACATCCCCCTACGTTCCGTTAGTACAGAGATTGACCCCTCTACAAGATTTACTCTTCAATAACCTTTGAAGCGCCTCAACAGTCCGTTGAACGATCCACAAGGGCAATCCGCATTCACTTCGAGGCTAGGATCAATTCCTCCTGCTCAACAGTTAGTCTGCTTTCAATTGTTTATTTCCCTTTCCATAGTCAATGTAGAGTTTTAGTTTTTAGAGACTATGTGATTTTCAATCATTTAAGAAATGAAGGAAAAATTACAGAAATAAACTCTATTGATTATTTGAATTATGTAACAACATGCGCCCTGAGGAAGATACAAAAGACTACATACTACCAGCATATGAGTACAGTGCGACATGAATAAAAGATCACCTTGACGATCTAACTACGTAAAGGTGTCTGAAGAAGGACATGCAAGCTATTTGCAAGTGATAGTAAAGACATACGAATGGACTTCGCTTGACCCTTTCCCAAAATCAAAAAACAAAGTGCCAGAGGGGATTGAAGGAACTGAGCGGTCAATTGCTCCGTCAAATCACCCCAGAAAGCGATCGTACAACAGTGTTGTAGACCTTACAATGGGGTGTTGATTTCCTCAATAGACATTCCACCCCCTTACAGGCTCCCTCAAACGATTTTCGGCCTCCAGAAGGGGGATGGAAGAAGACAGATGAGGATGGCCCCAAGCGGCCACGTCAAGAAGATCTCCCAGTGCTGTCAAGCAAGGCCACCTTTCCAATGAGCGATACCAGGAGTGACTGAGACCTACCATACCCGGAAGCATCGGACATCGGCTAATACTTCGATCAACCATTGGCTAGCAGCGGGGTACACAAACACGCTGGCACAAGTGGCACAGAGTAACACCAAGGCATTTCCCTTGGTAGGAAACCCATACTACTTCCCCACAATATGAAAAGAAATTATGAGATCTCAGCAGGCAAACTACGTGCCCACCCACAACAGGTGACCATGCATAACAACGATTATGATTGTGCATGATTGGGGCAAATGTCAGAACATTCGGAGACTCCGACAATGGAGATTCACCTTCAGCCTTTGGAAAACCCAAAGCATTTTCTTCAAGCAAGAACATTACAGGAGATGAGCTCTGCGAAAGATAGTGCCTACAACGATTGGAGAACACCATTACATAGGAGTAATGGTTCACCAAATTGGCCTTCTGCATTAACTGCTAAGCATAGAATACCGTATGGGAAATGAGAAGACGACAGTTCTCGAGGAAACTGCACAGACCACATTCACTCAATTAATGGCGATGCACGCAACCTCATCAAGTCAAGGGGAGTAACCGATACTCAACCGTCACACAATCTACGCCATACACCTGTCACCGCACGATCTATGCCGTACACGTAGCGCAACTGAACAGAAAACTCTTACTCTTCCTTTGCAGGCCCAAATATTCGATCCACTTGGCCCACCATTCAAACAGTATTCTACTACATGCTAGGCATGAGTGCAAATCCAAAGCAACCTTGATGCACGGACCGTACCTACGGATTGTTGTTTGTTTTAAGGTAATGTTGTCCGCACAGTGCGCAACACTAGCGAACATGGGTTTTCATTCCCTCAAACGGGCGAAACCCCTCTCCAACTGGACAAACTTAGTCAGCTTAAGTTGATGACGACGACTTCTGATATCACCCGACACCTAGTCCGCTTAGTGCGGATCTCGATGGTCTAGGAAGTGGGAGTCTAATCAGCGCTATCACGCCTGGTGACGACGACTTGCCAGGGATCATTGCCCCATTTGCGGTCAATGATCGTTGAACCCCATCAGGTAAGCCTAGCTGGTAACGACTAGCAATGAAAGCTTCTGATGGTTTGGAAATTGGGAGCCTAGTCAGTCCTGAACTGATTCCGACGACTTACCACTGCGCGAATGTAGATGATTTGGAAGGTGGGAGCCTAGTCAGTCCCGAACTGATTCTGACGGCTCGCCACGGGACCACTGCTTTTCAGCGTGGTCTCCAAATCACCAACCCTAGACTTGTAGCTCCTATTGCGCGGGTGTAGATAGTTTAGAAGATGGGAGCCTATTCAGTCCCGAACTGATTTCAACAGCTCGCCATGGGACCACTGTTTTTCAGCGTGGTCACCGAATCACCAACCCTGGACTTGCAGCCCCCATTGCACGGGTGTAGATAGTTTAGAATATGGGAGCCTAGTCAGTCCCGAACTAATTCCGACGGCTCGCCATGGGACCACAGTTTTTTAGTGTCGCCACTGAATCACCAACCTAGATTTGTAGCCCCCGTTGCAAGGGTGTGGATACTCTAGAAGGTGGGAGTCAAGTCAGCCACGAATTGATTCCGACGGCTTGCCATGGGACCATTGCTTTTTAGCGTGGCCGCCGAAAACTCCAAAATTTGTAGCTTGATAGGCACAGGTGTAGATGATTTGGAAGTTGAGAGCCTAGTCAATCCCGAACTGATCTCGATGGCTTGCCATGGGACCACTGCTTTTCAATATGGTCGTCGAACCCTTTTACTCGAACTTGTAGCCCCACTGCGCGGGGCGGATGTAGATGGTTTGAAAGGTGGGAGACAAGTCAGTCCTTAACTGATGTCGACAACTCGCCACGGGACTACTACTCTTCAGCATAGTCGCCAAACCTTCACTCCCCCAATCTGCAGCCCACATTGCTCAGGCATAGACGGTTCGAAAGGTGAGAGCCCCAAGCAGCTCGCCACATGACCACCACTGTCCTACAACAATCGCAAACATGAATCTAGCTAAGTCAGCGTCTTCACGCTCAAACGAACTAACATTCTAATATTAACAAAGGCCACTCACGCTGATACAAAGATCGTATGGCCAGTGCCCAGATAAAAGCTACTTAAGATGCCAACCTGAGCTTACGGCGTCTGACTCGGCACGAACGCTCTGACACATACGCTCGATCATCGCAACTCGCCCATAACAGCAGCTGCAGCCAACCGATCAGACAAGTGAGGCAATCCTCAAGCAGCTTACCTTGGGAACAAGACACAGCTCGGGCAACTCAATCCTTAGCTAAACTGTCCGCAACATGCCCACTATCAAACATGACTACACAGTGATGACCCTGAGTCATTCACAATGCAAAACGGTCAAGCTCTCTATCACAGATAGACTAGTCAACTGCCTATTGATTCAACCAGCCTATGCCAAAGCAAGATGACAAGGCGAAACAAAATACATGCCATAGAGACAAAAAATACGAAACGAATAAAATTGTTTTCATTAATGGTCAAAATGGAAAGAGGTACAAACACACAAAGTTTACTCCTTATCAGGAGAAGGTACAGAAACAAAAGAGCTACGCCTAGTGGAAGAAATAGCAGGAGTTGCGTCCACACGAGCCACATGACCTGGACATCAGGGCCAAAACTATTTTCCTCGTTCGCTGACGCAGGGGTAACAAACAAGTCTACATACGACATCTTTTTATAAAAGCCAAGATCCCACTTCAGATGCTCCTCCTTCATCAACGCCATTAGCTCCAACCTGCCATGTACAACCCACTGAACTCGCATTCGCCTTGTTCCTGAATAAGCTCCTCATCGCGCACCTTCGCATCAACAAGTTCACGCTCCAATAGCTCCAACTTGCCAGCCAGCGCGTCGACCTGAGACTGCTCTGTGGCCAAACTGCTATTAACAACACTAAGCTCATGCCACTCCAACTCGAGCTGGTCCTCGACCTTCCTTGCCTCTCGAGCATAGAACTCCACATCGGATTCTAATTGTTGCTTTTGAGCAACCTAGTCAGCCTTCTTCAAAGCATTCTCTTCAGCAAGATACCACAGTTTAGAATGCGCCTTAGCCGCAGCTTCCTGCGCAACCTCTATGTCTCGGAGAATTCGGTCCAACTCCTATTTGAGTCTATCTCTCTCGAGCACCGCCTCAGAAATATCACACTCAAGGACCTTCAAACTAGCCCCTTGAGTCTTAGCGGCCACAGTTGACTAATCCAACATTTTCTCCTCAGCCTGCTTCTGTAGCCGATCAATTTCATATAGCGCATCAGAATACAGCGCCTGCATGTGCGAAAAGACACGCTTCAAGGCGTATACCCTCTCACGAGCTGCCTCGACTTCCGTACAAGCAACGGCCTCGTGGCTCAAGTGAGACATACCCATCATAAGGTACTTCAAGCCCTTGAACATACACCCTTCTAGCGTATCCTCATTGGGTTTTAGAGCACAATCCATCAACCAGCTGTGACGCCTGCTTATATGTTTCCTCAAAGCATACTCTACGTCCACCTCTTGGTGCCAGACCTGTGAACTCATCTTTACCAAGTCCGGTGCAAACATGCTTATCCGCACATTAGAATGTAGTTTTTCCAGATCAGGAACTACGCCAGCACCACCCTTCACGGTTGCCACTGTCCTCAGGCTCTCATCCGTGACCTTTCCTTTGTCACGAACAGCTGACCCTTTGGTGCGAGACAGCTCGACAGGATCTGGTGGGAGAGGAGGCAGTGAATTATCCAAAGGACCCTCCAACACTTCTAGTTGTGGCCTGGAACGAGACGGTAAACAATGCGGACTATGGGAAACTTGTAGCTCGACACCACGACTACTATCAAAAAGCTCACCAATTGGACGATCAGATTCCACAACCTCAGGCGGGTCTTCACAAAAACCTTATGTTGGAACAACCTTGCAAAAATCAGCAACAGCAGAAGCCGCCATTGCAACTCGCCCCAGACGATCATTCAAAGCTTCGACCTGCGCGTCATTGAGATTCGACCTGTCTTCAACCCCTGTAAACTGCAGGTAATCTTTCTCCAAGCTGAACACATCAGTCTCTGCCCCAACAGGCTTAGCAGACTCGCACTCTTCTCTCACTAGATCGGGTCGTACTGAAGGCAACCCAGTTCTAACATGGGATTTTTTCCTCACAAAACAGGCAAGCGTTTCAGACAGCTCCTCCACGTCAGACAAACGGGAGCTTTGGCCTCAACAACCTTCCTCTTCCTTGAAGGGGCCCCATCTTCCAACTTAATTCGTGATACTCTGTATAGAGTGGGGGCAACGTGCTAGCTGTCCCACAGCCCACTACGGATGAAGTTGGAAACTCTTATGACATCGACCATGTTCCTTTTTGGCAAGCTGCGAAACGTTTCCAAGATGTTTTGCGCCTCTAATGAAAGAGGAGTAATGGGAACCTTCCTGCGAAAAAAAACAAGCAATGAATAGCCAGCCCGCAATTAAGCATAACAAAGTCACAGGAAAGGGTTGACTCACGAAACGGCCTAAACTCTCGCTCAAGCTGACGACCCTTGCATTGAAAATACTTCGAATCCGCAGGGACCAAGAAGCAATACTTCTGCAAGAACTTGAAATCATCGGGCATATTCACAAAGCAAGCTGGCGACACCATCTTACAGACAACGTTACCCTTCAGTCGGGGAGAAGTCAGCAACTGAATTACTTGCAGAGTCACACTGACGCCGGCCTCCTTAGCACTAATCAAAATCTGGAGGATGATCCTATATCCATTAGGCCCCAACTGGGCTGGAGGAATCCTTAGGAGATCCAAGAACTCCCAAATCATGTCCAAAATCGAAAAACGCACTACAGTTTGAAGCATCCCACAATGCAAGCAGATGAATACGGCCGAATGTGACATTGGCGTTTGGTCACTCGTCAAGACATACAACAACAGGTCCTCTGGGACCCAAAACTTCGTACGAATTTTGACAAGACCAGGCTCGGACAACAACGTGTCTTCAAAAAACTCCAGGCCCTTGGCCAAGGTTGCATCGTCAAAAAGGCTTTGTTGAGCCATGAAGAAGATGAACAATCTTTTCTAATCAAAGCGGTATCTCCAACAACAAAGAAAGTAGAAGAGTCAGACTCTACACTGCGGATGACCTAAATAGATATCGGGTTCCCGCCTCTTTTCCACAAGACCGACCCACGTTCAATTAATGCAGCGCGCGACTCAAGCAACAATTCATACTCAATCATCATGAGCGGTGCATCCCTTGAAGATATGAGTTAGCGAACCGATGTGACGACCCACTAACTCGGGGGGAGTAGCTGATGATACATAAAAACAATCACACCCTTGAGTCATACATGTGCCAAGATGATCTCGAGGAACTACGATCCCCAGCATCAACCAAACACTAATTCAACCCAAGCGGTTCTAAGCCCGTCTAATTCAATCCGCCAAACGGACCCAAACTCTTACAGCATGCTAGGCCCACACGTCTCACAACTATCCTCAATACCTACCAGAGTACATTCCACACTGGGAACCTTCCTTCTACAGATTGCTCTCGTATTAGGAACTATCCCTCGCGTATCTAGGAGCACAAGGCTAACAATGAACTTCTCTCCTACAACACGACTCCTAATTAGAGAAAGATTTCCACGAAGATCTCCTTCCTAAACTACGTCTTCGATGCCTTGATAAAACCAGGACTCCTTGCACTATAAATAAGACATGAGGTTGGTAAGCTAAGGTACGCTACAAATTCCATGTTTACAGCATTACTCCTTCCTTAGATCCTTGTCTGACTTTAGTATCGAAGTGTCATCGGCCACCACAACGGAGGTCCGTGGATCATGTGCGTTACTTGTGCAGGTCAGCAGGACTAGTTTAAAGCAGGGAGCGGAAAACGACTGCATCAAATTCCATTTATGTCACAAAGATTCATCTGCAAAATGCAAGTTGCAATTTCATTATAATTTCTTGATTCTTGCACATACTCCAAACTAATGCAAATTAACATAAACTGAAATTGTAAGGTCTCTTTTTGAATGACTAAAGTACCTTCACCAACTTACTATACATCATCATGTGCAAGGATTGTGATTTCGTTTTTCAAGTTAATTTCGGTCTCCTGATTTTAAGAAATATTTTGGTATGTAAAGAAAAAGAAGTAAGAAAATTTGAGGATATATATATAATGAATTTCAAGAGTATTTAAAATATATGCAAATAAGTGGCAATTTAATAACTCTATTAAGCACATTAAATGAAGCATAAATACCAAGAAATAAAATAAACATGAAATCAATATATAATTAGAAAATTAGAGAGTGGTTTCAAAAATCAATATATAAGTAAAAGAAATGATAATTAGAAAATCAAGTGGTGGTATAAAAAATCAATAAATAATTAGAAGAAATGATAATTATAAAAAAATAAAAATAAAAAAAACTCAAAATTTATGAAAAAACTTCGAAATTTTTCGAGAAAACCCTCAAAAAATTGTAATTTTTGGTAGTTGTTTTTGTATTTTTACGAAATTTACAAAAGATCTCAAAATTTACCAATAAAAACTCTTGAAAAAATGTAATTATTTCTGTCGCCGTTTTTCTTTTCGTAATTTCAGAAAAACAAAATTCTCAGTGAAATTTCGCGAGATTTTGTGAAATCTCATTCTGTGATCATGTGTATGTTGAGGTATAAATTTAACAAATGAAAAACTCGTCAAGATATTAATCATGTTTTTTGGAGAATTTTGACAGTAGGGGAAAAAAACTAACTTCTAGGACGTAAAATGGTAAGGATAAAATTGACAACATAACCGATTGTGAATCCAAATTAGCATAAATAGATTTTAGAAAATACTTAAATAAAAAAACGGTTTGGATTTAGATCGATTGTAGGTGATCCAGTTCGGGTATAGGTCAAATATGATTTTGTCATTAAAAATCTGAAATATACCATATTTTAAAAATCATATTCCATCTCTATTTATGTAGATGCCAAACACAAGTAAATATTTGAACACAGTTGAAAAATCAAATCCGATCCGAACATAGTAATTTGAATCTAGAGTAAGACTAGGGTGCCTGGTACCCTGCCTGGTACTATGCCTGGTGGGTGCCAGCACCGTTGATTTTGTATCGGAACAAGTGTTACACTTATCTCGACGCAAATCAACGATGCTTGGCACCCACCAGGCATAGTACCAGGCATCCTAGATTTTTCCTTGAATCTATTCGGGTTAGATACGGTTATCCGTTTTGTAGTCGGGTCCGGATATGGTATGAAATTAACATCAGGTCGGATTCGGATCCAGAACCGGATTTGAGTATAATAATTTGGATTGGGATATGGGGCTTTCTATGTATTTGTACCATATCCGACCCGTTTTGTGAGTAGTTATGCCCTAGTCACTTCATCTACTTCCTCCATATTTGATTCCCTCCATAAGTTATTTTCTTCCCTATCAGTTCTAGAGCGGATAAGAATTCTGGGTTGGATTTCACCCAAATTAGTTGCATTCATTCAAAAGCCTAGACTTGGCAATTCCTATGAATCTAATTAATTCATTGAAATTATTCACCACACCTCCTCCTCTTTTAGGAGTATGACTAGATCCCATTATGAGTGGCCTAATGTGTGAAAGGCCCTAATTTAAATGTGACGACAATACATACTGATGTGTACTCACTTAACCAAATTCGCAAAATGACAAAATGACGTTGCTTAGCCTCCACTAATTAAGACATTATTTGGTAAACAATTCAAAATATTATAGTAAAATGGTTTGTATAAAACAATGGTTTTGGTAATCAATCAAAGTCCGACAACGAAACTAACCCCAGATATAAACTTATTACAATCATTTTGAGTCCAACTCTCTACTAAAATAGGATTTGGAGCTTTAGAACTTTAGTTGCAGAGGAAGAGAAGATGGAGGAGGCCTTAACAGAGGGTACCCAACGAGCATCAGATCATAGGGGTGGCCTTAAAACCATGCCCTTCATTATTGGTACTTATCATATCCTCTCCCCTTTCATTAACCAACATATCCATGATTATTAAGTCTTGAATTATATATACTTTTCTCTTTAAATGTTTTTTCAGCTAATGAGGCGTTTGAGAAGGTTGCGAGCTATGGTCTCATGCCAAACATGATTTTGTACTTGATGAATGAATACAATATGGATATCACAACCGGAACAAGTGTTCTGTCCCTGTGGTCTGCAGCTACCAATTTTCTCCCCATTGTCGAGGCATTCATATCAGATTCTGTCTTAGGCAGATATCTGATTATCGCATTAGGCTCCATTTCTAGCCTTCTAGTAAGTATAATTAACTGTTTTAACGATCTCCATGTTCATACTGATATTTAATTCGATGAAGCCATGAAGGTGAAGGTAAATTATCATCTAATGTTAAGCATGGACTCCAACAGTGGCATCAAATATTATACAATAAATTTTACTATCAGAACTTTGCAAAGATCAATAATTTAAAAACAGATATTGTCTCTGAAGTCATTTTAGTGGTGCATTTTTTTAATTTTTTAATTTTGTGTTATTTGTTTTAAAATTTCGTGTCATGTGAAGCATGACACTATAAAAAAAAATAATAATAATAATTAACAATACTAACATGAAACATAAAATAAATCATCTCGGTCTCACTAACTAACCTGACCAAATTTAAAACGATACAATCCAACAAATGTAAAGAAAAGTTGCACCCACTAAAATAGAATCAAATATAATATGTGCTTATCTAAATTGAGTAAAATATATTCTACAAATGTACTTTGAAATATAATTACTATATTCTAATTTCTTAATAATAACCAAAAAAATGCGAAGAAAATTGAACTAATTCATCAAAAACTTTTGGCTTGTAACAGGGGATGATTCTACTATGGCTAACAACCATGATTCCAGAAGCCAAGCCACCCCATTGTGTTCAATCCTCCAAACTCTGCAAATCAGCCACACCAGCCCAACTCGCTCTCCTTTATTTCTCGTTCATGCTTATCTCCATTGGAGCTGGTGGCATCAGGTCAAGTTCCTTAGCTTTTGGAGCAAACCAATTACATAAAGGAGAAAACCCGAACAGTAATAAGAAGGCATTACAGAGTTTCTTCAATTGGTATTTCGTTACATCCTCAGTTTCGGTCCTTCTCTCGATGAGTGTTATAGTTTATATTCAAGATCACTTGGGATGGAAAGTGGGGTTTGGAGTTCCCGTTGTTCTCATGTTCTTGTCCGCATTTATGTTCTTGTTGGCCTCTTCGTTTTATGTTAAGATGAAGGTTAACAAGAGCTTGTTCACTGGGTTTGCTCAAGTCATTGTTGCTGCCTTCAGAAAGGGTGGTCCTTCTATGCCACATGAAAGCTCTCATGCGTGTTACCATCACAGTGACGAATCAAAGATTGTTTCACCAACACAAAATTTAAGGTATTTTAATCAAAGAATTATTATGAAAACACTTACAGTAAATCAATGAGTCCCTAATGCTAATATGTTACTTGGACACATAGAGACTACATCGAAGGAGATCATGAGTTAGGTACACATATACACTTATTAATAATTGTTGGCACGTGATTTTAGGTTCTTAAACAGAGCTTGCACCATCACAAATCAAGAAAAAGACTTAAAGCCTGACGGAACACCTACAAATCCATGGAGTCTCTGCACAAGTGAGCAAGTAGAAGAACTCAAATCAGTCTTGAAAGTAATCCCAATATGGTCTACAGGAATCATTTTATCAGTAACTGTGAGCCAATCCTTCCCGGTACTCCTAGCCAAAACTATGGACAGACATGTAACTTCAAATTTCCAAATTCCGGCAGGTTCTTTTGGCACATTTACAGTCGGTTCTCTTATCATTTGGATTGTAATATATGACTGTCTGCTACGCCCCCAACTAGCAAAGCTCACTGGTAAACCTTATGGACTTGGTGTAAAACAACGTATGGGCATCGGACTAGTACTGTCATGCTTGGCAATGGCGGTATCAGCAATAGTAGAAACCATTCGACGTAGAATTTCGATTGATCAAGGGTTCATCGATGATCAGCATGGAGTGTTAAGCATGTCAGCAATGTGGCTAGTCCCACAATATTGTTTGATTGGCTTAGCCGAGGCTTTCAATGCAATAGGACAGAGAGAGTTCTATTACTGTGAGTTCCCAAAGAGTATGTCAAGCATTGGAATTTCCATGTTTGATTTGGGAATGACTTTTGGGAGCTTGATTGTAGGACTTCTAGTGAACATTGTGGATTATGTTACTAAATGGGGTGGTAAAGAGAGTTGGGTGTCAAGTAATGTTAATAGAGGTCACTATGACTATTATTATTGGCTTCTAACACTGTTAAGTTGCATTAATTTTGCGTGTTTTCTCATTTGTTGTTGGGCTTATGGACCTTGTGAAGGGGAAAGAGTTAACAAGGTTGAGGAGGAAGAGAGTGTAAGAGATGCACTGTTGTCAAAGTCTGGAGAATGAATTATAGATCACCAATTTCAGTTTGAATTTTATTTTCTTTAAAGTTTTCCATCACCGTAGAGCTCCTTATTTTTGTCTCTCCCTCGATGTTGCTTCACTTCAAACGCCTGTTTCATCTAAATAATTTTAAACATAATATCATTAGAAAATTTTTCGAAGGTCATTATAATGGTGGATATTTGACCTTCACATTTAATATCAACTAAAAAATTTTCAAACTGATTATATCTAACATTTGAAATACCAAACGTCCTCGACGCTTTCCAAATATAAAATATTTTTAGAATTGTATTGAATTGTTGTGTTATTTTCTTGACTGGATATAAGCTTATATAAGCTAACTCCGACCTAACCTTGTGGAAACAGGAAACCTAAATCTTCTTATTCTATTATGACTTTCCTAACATATTCTATACTAACTTTCCTATTTTGTAACATATGTTAACTTTTTTTTCTTTAACACTCCCCCTCAAGTTGGACTGTATGTTTGTAACATCCAACTTGTTAAGAAGATTATCAAATTGATAAGTCATCAAAGCAGTGAACAAATCTGTCAGTTGATGTAGTATTCCAACATGCTTAGTCTGAATAGTACCTTCTTGTATATTCTCTCTAATCAAATGATAGTCAATCTCAATATACTTCGTTCGTTCATGAAAAATTGGATTAGATGCAATGGAGTGCAACCCTGTTGTCACAAAACAATAGGGTTGCCTGAGGATGATTAATGTGCAAATCATTAAGAATGTACCTCAATTAGGTTAACTCACAGCATGTGGAAGCAATGGCCCTATATTCTGCATCAACTGTAGATATTTCCACTGTAGTTTGTTTCTTAGCTTTCCAAGAAATTGGTGAATCGTCAAGCATGACACAATAACCTATAATGGATCTCCTAGTATTTCTACATCTGGCCCAATCTGCATCATAATAAGCTTTCAACTGTATTGAGCCAGTGGAAAAGAAAAAAATACCTGGTCCTGGTGAAGCTTTGATATACCTCAAGACCTTGTGTGCAACATCCAAATGTGGTATTCTGGACTTGTCCATAAACTTAGGACATGTACATAATAAACCAAATATGGTCTCATGATTGTTACATATATGAGCCTTCCAACGTGTCTGCGGTACGTTGCGGGATTTGGTAGTAAATCTCTATCATCCAGTTTGAGCACCAACTTTTGATCCATAGGATAACGTGAAAGCTTTGCTCCAAGATACCCCGTGTTTTCCAATATTTCAAGTACATATTTTCGTTAAGATAAAGCAAAATATTTCAAGTGCATATTTTCATTAAGATAAAGCAATCCTTTGGATGACCTCGCGACTTCAATGCCAAGGAAATATTTCAATTTTCCTAAATCTTTGAGCTTGAACTTTGCAGCCAGAAATTTCTTTGTTTCATCAATGTATTGGAGATCATTACTTGCCAATATTACAACATCAACATATATGAGAATTGTAGTAAAGTTGTTACCCTTGGATTGGACGAATAATGAGTAATCAGCCTTAGACTGATTGTAGACTGCTGATATGATAACAGAGGATAACTTAAGGAACCATTGTCTCAAAGCTTTCTTAAGAACATGTAAAGACTTGTTCAACTTGCATACTCGAGTCTCCCCCTTTCGGCCGAATCTAGGAGGAAGACTCATGTGCATATCCTCAAAAAGATCACCATAAAGAAAAGCATTGTTGACATCAAGTTGACATAAATGCCAACCCTGTGTGGCTGCAAGAGCAAGGAGAACACAAACAGTAGCCAATTTAGCAACAGGAGCAAAAGTCTATTTGTAATCAATATATTCAACTTGATTGTATCCTTTAGCCACATGACAGGCTTTGTAGCACTCAACACTACCATCTGGATTAAGTTTGATCTTATAGACCCATTTACAACCAATTGGATGCTTGCCATGAGGAAGAGACTGTAAAGTCCAAGTGCTATTGGTTTCTAGAGCATCAATCTCACTTCTCATGGCCTGACGCCACTTTGGATCCTGCATAGCCTGCATAAAACTGGTGGGTTCTTTGACTGAAGAAAGAGAAGTGGTGTAAGCCTTGTGAGAGGTGGATAAATGGTCATAGGAAAGAAAATCAGAAAGGAGGTAAACAATACTTGTAGAAGGCCCAATGTTCGAAGCAGATGAGTGGGACGATCAGGAAGGAAAAAAAGCATCAAGATGATATTGTTGAAGATAAGATGGTCCACGGGTGGCATGAGTGGAGGTGCGAAGTGGGAGAGGGGAGTCTAAGGGTGGAACAAGGGTAGGGACAACTGCCCGGGGTTGGGATTTTGGGGTTTCCGACCAGTCGGTGGCAGAGGCATCGAATTGGGCGACCGATCGGAGAAAAACACAATTGGAGGATAAAAAATAAAAAAAGCAGAGCATGGGCGACCGGTCGGGGAAGTGTGTCTGACTGGTCAGCGAAGTGATTGTGCATTTTGTCAGAAAAATTATCTTCATGAAAGATGACATCATGAGAAACAATGACCTTTTTGTGGGTGAGATCATAGACTTTATATCCTTTTTGCCCGTGAGGGCATCCAAGAAAGACACATTAACTAGAACAAACATCAAATTTGCTAGGACGTTGGGCATGTGTGAAAGCAAAACATAGACAACCAAATACTCAAAGGTGAGAGTAAGTGGGTGGTTTGTTATAGAGAAGTTCAAAAGGCGTTTTGCCTTTAAGAATAGAGGACAGTGTGCGATTAATGAGATAGGCAGCAGTGAGAATTGTTTCTCCCCAAAAATGTTTAGGGAGATGTGCTTGAAACAAAAGAGCACGAACGACATTTAAAAGATGTTTATGTTTGTGTTCCGCCACCCCATTTTGTTGGGGCGTAGAGACACAAGAAGTTTGATGGGTAATGTCTTTTGAAGCATAAAAATCAGTGACAAAAAATTAAAGTCCATTATCACTGCGAATGGTTTGAATTTTCGAAGAAAATTAGTTTTCAACATAATTGATGAATGAAATTAAGAGTGTGCGTATGTCAGACTTGTGTTTCATGAGATAAATCCAAGTACATAGTGTATAATCATCAACAATTGTGAGAAAATAACGCGCTCCAGAAAGGGAAACAACGTGATATCCTCCCCAAATGTCAACATGTAATAAGGAAAAAGTAGTAATACTCGAAATATAGGATAAAGGAAATTTATTTCTAGTTTTTTTTGCCAAAGGACAAATAACACATTTATTGAAAACACAAGTATAAGCATCGCGAAAAGATACAGAAAAGAGATGGAGAGTTTTGTCTGAAAGGTGACCTAAGCAATTTACCATAACACAAGGTTGTTGTCTTTAATGATGTGACAAGTGGTGGAAGTTGTGGTGGTGGTGCCATCCAGGTAGTACAAACCATCAAGCTATCAATTGTTGTCCCAAACATCTTCCCCGAACCTGTATCAGACAAGAATTGTTGAGAAAAATGGTGAGAAAAAAAGAATGTTTTGTGAGTTTTCTAATGGAAATTAAATTAAGATTAAAAAATGGAACACAAAGAACATCGTGCAAGGTAAAAACAGAAGAGAAAGTCAATGTGCCAATGTGTGTAACAACAACAAGTGTACCATCAGGAAGCTCAACGGTTCGATTGTGGACGGGTTTGGAAAATGTGAGTAAATGATGGTTATGAACTTTATGATCAGTGACGACGCTATCAAAGATCCAAGATGAACAAGAGCCATGAGATTTGAAAGATAGTACTTTATTTGTCAATTTTGTAATAGAAAGGTCATTACCAATATTGTGAGCCTTGAACTTGTTGTTGGTCAACAAGGCCATGATTTGCTTGCACTGTTCGAAAGTGAATGGAAAAGGATTGGATGGTTGCACATCCGAAGAGTAGACACATTGTTGCCCCTATGACGATCTTTCTGAAAACGTCGTTGTTTAGCGGGATCGACCTTCTTAAATTTTCAACAATAGTCGACAGTGTGCGATTTCAATCCACAATAATCATAAGTGAGATGAGAACGATAGTTAGCAGCAGTATGACCTACCCTGTCACATGTTTCACACTTGACGTCGAGATTAAAAGGCTTTCTGGGTCCTCCCGACTTGTCAGTGTTGCGTGCACCTTTGGGATCAATATTCCGCATGGCAAAAGCGGCATCATCAGGTATGGTGAGTTTGCCAGTAGAGATCTTTTGCTGGCGTTCGTGATGAATCACAAGGGAGTAAACCTTGTTGAGTGGAGGAAGAGGTTCCATCAACAAAATTTGACCCCTAACAAAATTGTAGGCGTCGGTTTGCCTCATCAAGAACTTTATCAAGCGTTGAGTGTGGACATATGCAAGAAAGGTGTTCATGGTGTCACTAGTGTCTTCAGTAAAACCAACCATAGCATCCAATTCATCCTAGAGAGCTTCCAATTTGGTAAAGTAGGCACTCACATTTATCGTCCCTTGAGTGCATCCATGGATTTCAGAGATCTGTACGTAAATAGTCCGTGCATACCTTTCTTTCAAATCAACCCATACATTATAGGTCAATTCACAGTACATGGCACTTGCCTGGAGGTCAGGTGAGATGGCGTTGATGAGCCATGATTTCACCAAGTTGTTGCAACGATCACATTGTAGTAGTTCGTCATTCTTGGCTTTGTCGCCGGATTTCCTGATAGATCCAACAACAAAATCCAATTTGTTTTTGGCTTTAAGAGCCATGGTCATTGCTTGACTCCATATATTGTAATTGATAGGAGTAAGCGGCTGTGAAACAAAAGCCACTCCAGGTTGATCGGAATGATGAAGAAAGTATGGGTGATGAGGATTATCATAAGGTGAGGTGGTGGTGTTGGAACCACTGCTTGTATTGTCGCCCATGGTGGCGGCGGCTACGAAGTGTACTGGTGGACTGACTAAACTCTGAGGTGTTAATAGCCTGATTTTTAAAATCAGTTGGTGTACTGGTGAATCTGATTGAACCTTTGAGTGCCAATAGCCTAATCCTTTAAATCAGATTTCTTGAACTTTGAGATTGATGATCTTAGAAAGAGGATTTCCTTCTTTGAAAAACTTTCAAAGAAGCTCGAGGAGGATGTACAATCATCAGAGTCTCAAACAGTTGAAAAATTGAAACATGAGCTAGTGTTGGAAGATTCAAAGCAAGTCTCAGAGGTGTGTGAACCTAAGCAAGCATTTCAATCAGAGTCTGTGAATGAGGCATATTCTGACAGAGTTTCTTCTTCCCTGCTTCAGTTCATGAACTAGAGATCACACAACAAAGAGAGATCGCACACCAGCCAGCAAGGAGAGGATTTCACCTTTCTTTTTCCTTCCTGAATCAGCTGGTAGAGAGACTCTTCACGCAACAACCAGCAGCCCAGAGTTGAGAATCGCAGCAAAGAAGGAGACACAACTGTAAAGAAAATAATTGATAATTGTATTGAAATATTATTGTGTTTATTCATTGACTGAATACAAGTTTATAACGCTAGCTCTGACATAACCTTGTGGAGATAGGAAACTTAAGACTTCTTATTGTATTTTGACTTTCCTAATATATTTTATACTGCCTTTCTTATTCTGTAACATAGGTAGACTTTCTTTCTTTAACACTCCCCCGCAAGCTGGACATGTAGACGCAGACGAAATGTGCAGCTTGGAGGGAACTTTGAAGTCCACTTTGATGAAGAAATCATGATTGTCGAGTGAAACTGCTAATTGTTCGACTCGAGGTATCATGATTGTAAAATTTTGAAAAATTCTGGATGATTCCTGTTTAAGAAATCATGACTCAATTCGAGTATTGGTATTGTTCAATTCGAGTCAACACTCCTGTATGAAGAAATCATGACTCAATTCGAGTCTTGGTATTGCTCAATTCGAGTCAACACAGATGCTGGATGATTCCTATATGAAAAAATCATGACTCAATTCGAGTCAACACAGAGTCGATCACTTATCAATCATCATCAACAAATCGATCACAAACGTCGACCAATCCTTTTCGACATCAATCAAACCCTGCCAATCAATCATCATCAACATATCATCGGAATCATTGATCAATCATCACTGATCAGTTCATCATCATCATCGTCACGCTGATCAATCGTCGGAACCACTAATTAATCATCAATAAATTAGATCTCGTCATCATCAATCATCATCAACACTTTCCTATTCTGTGACATATGTAGACTTCTATTCTTTAATAACAACAAGGAAGAGTTCGCGCCCAGCTGACTTCTCTTCACGCCAAGCAGCAGAGAGAAACCACGACCACCCTTGTAGTATGCCTCTATGTCACCTCTCTCATGTGCAGCAACCAGCTGAGTTCTCCACTCCTTCACTCAAAGATCGCAGCACCAACTAAGAAGAATCTCAACTAATTGAGATCGTGATGGCAACCCCTTCTTCTCCTTTCAAAACCCTTTTATTCTTCAAGGGGGAAGAAAAATAACTCGTGGGGGGGGGGGGGGGGGGGGGGGGGGGGGGGAGTGGTATTGTGGCGGCTAAGGTTTAGTTTACCATCGCTCTGATACCATGAAAAGAAAATATTCGTAAAATTGTAATGTTATTTCCTTGACTGAATACAAGCTTATATAAGTTAACTTTGACCTAACCTTGTGAAAACAGGAAACCTAAGACTTCTTATTCTATTATGACTTTCCTAACATATTCAATACTAACTTTCCTATTTTGTAACATATGTAGACTTTCTTTCTTTTAACACTTTCATTTTTTGTTATTGTTGTTTACTTGTATTCATAAGGAGCATTATTGATAGAACGAAGGAACATAGTAAATATTGAATAGTGAACTAGTAGTGCCTATTTATCACTTACATAGCTTATCTTGATGAAATAAGCTTTGAACCTAAATAATAATAATAATAATAATAATAATAATAATAATAATAATAGGACTTAAGCATCTAGTAGTCTTAATACAAACTAAATAGGACTTAAGAATCTAGTAGTCTTAATAATAATAATAATGAAATAAAATTCTTAATTCTAAGATATCTAGTAGTCTCGATACAAACTAAATAGGACTTAAGCATCTAAGAGCATCTCCAATGGACAATCTCAAAAGCCAAATATGGCAATTATTTGAGCTTTGAGGGTGAATTTTCATGCTGCAATGGAAAACTCAATGGATTTGAACTTTCAGCCCAAACCATTGTTAGAAATGGTAATGGGTTGAGAGGATTTGGGTGGAGCTAGACACACAAATAATTAAGTTCACGTAGGACTCTTCAGCATGTCTAGCTCAATTGAATATTTTGACCCTATATCTAAGGGTAAATAGTATAAAGATGCTATTTGCACTCCAAAAATTATTTTTAACAAATTGTTTTGAGATTTTATTGAATAATTCATTGGTGTACATCCACCCTCAACCTCAAATTAGTCGTTGAGCTCTCCATTAGAGATACACTCAGTAACCTATTGATAGGTGGTTTTGGACGCTACGTAAACCTGTTACAACATCGACCATAAATCTACCAGCGAGGCTAGTCCCATATTGGTAATTCTTCAGATTCCTTGAGAGATATTTTGTCAAGATCAAATACAATGAAAATCATATTGCAATTATATAACACTAGGAATTATATAATTAATTGTTTGGTAAAAAATAAATTGAATCGGTGCAAAGATTGACAAGTGGAGGTTAAGGGTGGGCACGGGACGGGATGGACCTCATCCCTATCTAATCCCGTTCCTATGGGATCAGGACGGGATCGGGATGAAATAGCCTCATTCTAATCTCATCCCATCCCAAATGACGAAACGGAACGGAAATGGGCATGACATTGGAATCTTCTCCTATGTTCATTATGTTGGGCCTCAAACAAAAGCTTTTTTTTATTGGGTAGAAATTATTATCTCATATCATTCTTAGTTGTCTCTACAATCAAGTTATTACTGATGATAGCAGCCAAGAAAAGCAATTATTGCTCATGATAGCAGAGACTAGAGGGCATCCCAAAGAATACCAACAGGAAGATTAAAATGGAGGTGTTCTGCAAAATTGTGGCCTTAATTCAAAACAGCACTGTAGAGCAAATAAAATCAATATTTAAATAGATGCCTGAGTAATTAAAAAGCATGGCAACCTGACAGAGGATTGTTCAGATAGATGAGTTGAAGGCTCGACAAACCAGAACAAATGCATTGCGAAGAGATGAGACAGTAACTAATGATGGACAACAACCTCAAATTTCATACACAGGGCCACAATGGAAAACAAGGAACATTGAACTGCAAAATTCAATCTTGAGGGCCACAATGTGAACAAATAGGCAGTGCTGCCAGTGTGTACTATATTTGGAAAGGCATCAGGAAGGGAAAATTAAGAAATAAATTGTGGCATATAACAACTAACTCTCAAGATATAGGGCTTAAGCATGCCTTTGAAGATAAGGTACTACCCACTGATCAGGTGATCACACCATTTGACCATAAGCAATTAAGTAGTTTGATTAGCACAACAAAAGGAATGTATTTATGTAGTTTGATAAAAAAAAGTAAGTAGATTTAAGTAGTTTGATTAACTTGGGTGTTATTTCATCAATAAAACTATTAATAATAAATAATATAAAAATCAGTTCTGGATGGGACAGGATCGGAGAGATTGAAAATCTCCATCCCACTCTAGATCGGAACGGGACGGAATGCCCACCCCTAGTGGAGGTTGTTAATCCCATCCCTGCGTCCCACGGGAAGCATTCCAATTAATTAATGTAGGGTTAATAATCAACATCTCAAAATATATAATACTAATATTTTGAATCACCAAACATTTGTGGATGACTTGTGTGCAAAAGAATGGATAATTATCTAATAATAAGATATAGTTAGTTGGAGAAGAAGATGCGTTGCTGAAAGGCAAGTCTTTGCTTAAAATAATGTGTGTGAATGGGATGATAATGCGTGGATCTCTCCCTTATAAACATTCGTGACAATTCGTCCTTAATTGATGTGGAACTATTCAAGTCAACACTATCCCAACAATTTGTGCCCAAAATATCTGTAGCGAAAGATGATTTAAATCTTAGCTGCAAAAAGGTTGAGAAAATGGAGGAGGCTATAGCAGGATCCAAACAAAGCCACCCAAGAACAGAAGGGAGGCCTTAAAACCACGCCTTTCATTATTGGTAACTACTACTCTTCCCTCAGTGTCTTGTTGAGTTCTTACTTCTTACTTCTTACTCATTTCCTAACATCTTGTATATATGTTGGGAAGTTACTTTTTTTTTCTTCAGCTAATGAGGCATTTGAGAAGGTTGCGAGTTATGGTTTCTTGACAAATATGATTTTGTACTTAATGAATGAATATCGAATGGATGTGGCAAGAGGAACAAGTTTCCTCTCCCTCTGGTCTACAACAACAAATTTTCTCTCTATCGTTGGGGCTTTCGCATTAGATTATTTCTTTGGAAGATATCAAACCATAGCGCTAGGCTCTGTTTTAGTCTTCTAGTAGAAATCAATTCATTTCATCAATCCCTCAAGCAATTTACCAACACCTGTATTTTATTTATTGCAATGCCTACTTATAATTTTACTACGTTATTTATTTTTTTAAATTGTAGCGCTTATATTGATCATTGGTTTCATCGAAAAAATCTTTAAAAATAATTCAAACGATACCAAGTATAACAAAAATTCGACAAACAAGTAGATAGTTATAACAATTTTAATTTTGAGAAAAAAAAAATTTATCTTACTGCCACATGTACATTACACCAACATTTTTACCATTCTTTTTCAAATTTTTTTTTTTTATCATTTTACATGTTTTATATTTAAAAATATGTCATTATAGGAAATGAATTTCAAGCCTTAACATATTTCCCAACTTTCGATCCTAGCTGATTTATAAGATAGATTTGTTTTTGGCTAAATATGAATTATATGCTACGAAAGTAAAGCGTCATGGTGTGTTAAGCATGGAACAATAAGAAATCATGAAATATTATACAATAAGTTTATTATTATAAATCTCAGGTCAAGTCACACCGGATTTGATTAAAATGGTTGCCACTTGCAAAAGCATTAAACCATAGAACAATAATTATTAATGATAGATAAAATATGAATTAAATCTGCTCATCCCTGACATCAAAATAATATACAATTCTTATGAAACTTAATGTGCACCCACTAAAAATATACAATTCATCATATAAATTATGCCATTTAATATGTTTGGTTCCTACCGATTATACACAATTAAAAATAAAGTAAAATAAAAAGAGCAGTAAAGGAACGACGAAATAGGCTGAATTAAGAGGGAGGTGGACTTATCCGCATCGCCATCGCCATGTAAAACTAAGAAGGCACTCGACTTCATTTACTATTATTTTGTTGTGTCACTAGGCTCTTTCATTTTTTCACTGTTTTTCATGGAATTTCTATCTTTGTGGGTAGCAAATTAAAAGAAATAAATCTTTTGATAAATAAATGTACTTTGATGAGATTTTCGTAATCAAGTCTTCTATGTGAGAGAATAAAAAAAACATAAAGAGAAAAGAAACAATGAACTATTTCACACATTATGTTTTCTTTGTAACAGGGGATGCATGGTTCTATGTTCTTGTCTGCATCGTTGTTCTTGTTTGCTTCTTCATTCTATGTTAAGGTTCCAGCTAACAAAAGTTTGTTCACTGGACTTGCTCAAGTCACTGTTGCTTCCTTCAGAAATAGACAGCTTGTTTTGCCACCAAAAAATGCTCATGGATCGAATTACCATCACAGTCAGGGAACCCAAGTGATCGTGCCTACAGAAAATTTGAGGTACCCCAATCAGACTGGGTTTATATATATTTATTTATGACCCAATGAACAAAAAATACGTCATGGCGCACAAAAGATGTATCGATCATGAGACTGTATCATACTGACTTTTATGACTCTTGTAGATTCCTAAACAAAGCTTGCAGAATCACAGATCATGAGAAAGACTTAAAACCTGATGGATCAGCTTCGAACCCATGGAATCTATGTAGAATTGAACAAGTAGAAGCGCTAAAATCAGTCCTGAAAATAATCCCATTGTGGTCTACTGGAATCATGGTAACAGTAAACATGAGCCAACCTTCTGGATTACTCTTAATAAACAGCATGAACATACACATTACTTCAAATTTCAAGATCCCAGCAGGCTCTTTTGGCATGTTCACGATTGGCACACTTACAAAATGGGTTGCAATCTATGATCGTTTTGTGCTCCCCCACCTAGCAAAGCTCACTGGCAAACCCTACGAACTTGGTGTAACACAACGTATATATGGGCATCAGCCTAATTCTCTTATGCATGGCAAGTGCAGTATCGGCCATAGTAGAAGGTGTTCGACGAAAAACTGCAATCGAACAAGGGTTCATCGATAACCCAAGTGGCGTGTTGGACATGTCACAAATGTGGTTAGTGCCACAACATTGCTTAAGTGGCCTAACTGAGGCCTTCATTGCAGTAGGGCACACTGAGTTCCCACAAAGCATGTCTAGCATTAGAACTTGTTTGTTTGGTTTGGGGATGAGTGTTAAAGCTTAATTGTAGGACTTCTAGTGAACATTGTGGATAGTGTCACAAAAAAGAGGGGAAAGGAGAGTAGGGTGTCAGCTAACATCAATAGGGGCCACTTAGACTACTATTTCTGGCTTCTAACCATTCAAAGTTTCATCAACTTCTTGTATTTTCTTGTTTATTGTTGGTATTATGGGCCTTGTGAAGGGGAAAGGGATAATGGGGTTGTGGATGAAGAGGAGGAGAATGTAAGAGACACATTGTTGGCAAAGTCTAGTGAATTATAGATGATCAAGTTGGACGAATGAAATTTAAACATCTTGAATGTATGAATTTTAACATAGCAAGGGAGCTTTGGTTTACAAAGACGATAGATGAACTTGAGATTAATAGAAAATTTTTCTTATCACACTTGGTGCGAATCCTGAGGTATGCATGTTGTGAGTAGCTGAAACTTTGACACATTTTTTTTTTTGTAGTTGTGTCTTTAATTTTACTCCAACTTTCGAATTTCGTGGTTTTCTTTCATACATTTTGGTTTTTTTGCAAAAAAAAAATAAATAAATAAATAAAAGAGAGAAAAATTTACCTATTTCGGTCTAATTATTTCGTGATCACTGCCGATCTGCGCTGTGCTCTGTGCGAAACTATCTCTCCGCCCTCAATCGAATTGATCTCTCACCCCATCAATCGATATGTAATGTGGTGTGTGCAATCTTTCCCCCCTTCAATCGATCTGTGTTGTGATGTACTGTGTGTGATATATCCCCCAAATTGTATCGTCTCAATCAACCCACTTAACTCTTATGACTATATCTCGTGTACAAACCTCTCCTAAGTTCAATGATTCTTTGGTTTGTACTTTGTAGCTTGTTGAAGGAAGAGGAGCAGATGCAGTGAAGACTGCATCATCAACAAGGCTACTCAAGTTGGGGACCCATGTGCACTTGCGTTCTGTTGGCTCAATCTGCATTTAAATGACTCTTTTATGTTTCCACCGAAGCCCAACTACTAAAGCCTGTTATTAACAAAAACTCAATGATCTTTATCCAAAAAAAAAAAAACGTCAATGACGAAGAGGGAAAAAATGGCAAGAAACAAGACAATTATTGTGGAACTTCTAGAATATAGTAATATAGTGAATGTCCACCTCCTTCCACCTCATGCTTATGAGGTTGGGTTTTATAAGCCCATAATGTTACAAGGTGTTAAGTGATTAATGATTTTTTTGCCTATAAATAAGTTTCTCTTAATAAGTTAAGAAGATGTACAAGAATACCAATTGTAGCTCAGTTGGTCAGACATCCACTCTCCTTGTGAGAGGTCGCGAGTTTGAAACTCACCAGTAAGGATTTTTTGAGTTTTTGCCCGATTATTAGGAGCACATTTGCTCCGCCGTTGATAAGCCTTCGGGTATTAAATGCAAATAGACCGGAGAAAAGCGAAAACGAGTCTTCATGCAAGGTGGAGGCGACGAGAATATTAATGGCAATAATATTGTAGCATTTGGGCCTGGTTTGGTTAACCCTATAGAGTCAGTAGCTTTCATGCATGGATTAATAAATAAATATAAAGGGTCAACTACCCAATTTAAAAAAAAAAGATGTACACAATTGTATAAAGAGTCGGTCTTTATTTTTCTGTGTTGCAACTTCTCTTTTCACTTTGGATTTTTTTTTCTCAATTACAAACCAAGTTTATTTTAACACCTTATCAACACAAAACTCCGACCAATTGAGCGATATGTGATTATTATATTTTACTTTGATCTAAAGGCATTTGAGCAATAAATTTCGTTTGGTAATTTTTCTTTTCCTTTGTTTTTCAAACTCTTTATTCAAAAGGGTTTAGAGGTAAATAATTCAAAGAAAAGCTTAAATGTGATTGTTTCCATAATATATACTAAATTTAGTGGATGTCCTCACAAGAAAATACAGTTTCCATGGCGGCGTGTCATGCTTGAAATTAAAACTTTGTTTAAATCTCAGACTCCTCATTACATACATCACAGTATCACACATGTTGGAACACAGGTTAAAATAACAAAATAATCTCCATTTCGAATTATGTGGTGTTTGGTAGTACCAGTAATGATGGTGCTGATAATTGAGCAAATTATAGGCTAGTTTTTGTCATGTATAGACTACTCGCATAAGATGAAAAATTCAACCCACTAGAATAACTAAAAAGATAGAGGATCAATACCTCATCGACTTCTTCGCTTGACATTTATCGTCCCCAAAATTGTCCTCCAAAGAAACAATGAAAGGTGGGTGTGGCAAGCTAACAACGTCGAAGTTCGTCCCGTGGTCTTACTATAGCTCCTGTATACCTTTCCTCCACGCTCGCGTACCTTGTTACTGAGGTTTTTGAAATTGCTTATGGTTTAAATTGATTTGTTTCTCATCAAACTATTAGAGTATTTTCATTAAATAACACTCAAATTCATAAGATTTAAGCAAGGCCCAACCTCATCATGTTTTCTCTGTTGGAACTCCTCATTTTGTTATGTTGATTATATTATTCACTGATTTCTCTTTAAACCCAAAGCCTTGTTGAAAATTGTGTAAAGAGACCAGGCAGAGAGAGGTGAGGTGATAAGTATACCAAACGTCAAAGTATGTGCCAAATAACAACCTGTCTCTGAAATGGTTTTGAAAAATGAAGCCAATATAAAATAAAAATACAGGTGGTAAGCTAGGTGGTGTTGAGTTAAATTCATTTGGTTCATTTGGGTAGGTGTGCCCATGTGTTAATATTGACCAAGGTGTTGAATATTGTATTGTATGCTCTCCATGTGAGTTTAGGTTTCCAAGGTAGTATGAGCATAATTACTTTCACCCAAATTTGTGTCTATTATAACCACTTTGTTGTCAGAGACTCAGACATAAATCTTTTGACAAATATTGTTATTTCGAAATAAGTAAGCAATTAAGCATAAACATTGTTTACTATAATATTTATAGCATTTGTCACAATGATCATTATTTTTTTTTTGTAATTTTCACTTTGCCCCTATTATACATAGCTAATTAATAAGTAGACCCATCATTAATCACTATTACAGTTGCCCCCCTTGACTAGCGATACACGTCCAAAGACCGTTAGGGCACACACGTATTTGAAATCAGTCATATTTGAAGGACAAAAATGTCCTTCAGTGATCTAATGGCTGAAATTTAAAGTTGATACAAATGATCCAATGGATCCAACGAATGAGATTAAAATCTCAAATCTCATCCTACGGATAACATTCAAATTACTAACTGGGGAATCGTTACACAGGGACAAAACAACTCAAATCTCAACTCTATGACTCTTTGAATGGTTACAGATTGGGAAAGACTTTCATTGGAGTTGGGGAAGTCGAAGTAATCGTTGGGGGAGAGGAAATACGAAGTAGCCATTGGGAAATATTCAGTAGCCGTTGGGTTAAACCCTATTTAAAATTGATACAAACTCAAGTTTGGAACTTAGGGTTTCATTACACAAGTTTGGAACAGATCTGAATATTTCGTCATAGATTTGAGTTCAAAACATCATAATGAAGGTAAGTTAGTGATTTTGATTTCATTTGGACGGTTATGTTGACTTTTATTGAGATTTGTAGATGATCTTCAACCTCTCGCATGCGTTTTCTGAACCAGGAGGCATTCTTACATTCAAATTTATTATAGAGGGTTAAGTTACAACCATTATCTATTATAAGGGATAGGGAGTAATTAAATTTTGAGTTTTCTACCAGGTTCCTTGCGACCACTATCATCAGTATAATCATACAAGTGAAGACTTTCCTTATTTGTATTATGCGTGTCCCAATAATTGTTGTAATGGAGTCTGCAAGCTTTTGAAGTCCAAAACCCAAATAAGATGTTCATGGCATGTCAAATATCTGGTTGTAAAGGGTTTCTATGGCTTGATGAAGTTATTATGAAGAGAAATGAATAAGGTAGTTCAAGCTCAAAAGCAAATTTCAACTTAAGTTCCAGCTCAAGTTCAAGTTCAAGCTCCAAAAGAGGTACTTGTTTCAAATGTGATAGTCCAAATCATTGGATGAAAGACTGTCCATGGGTGGATCTTCCATGTCTAATTCCTTCATGCTCTGGAAGGATATTATCAAAAGATCTCATCAACCTCATACACAAGGGCACAAGCACCTCAATTGTGATTCTTGCACTAAGGGGTTTGAGTGGTTAGGAGTTGTGATACCTAATAACATACCTAGAGGCATTGGTCAAAACCCTATTACTTCAGTTGAAACCACTGAACAAGCTGAAGTTGAACAAGCTCAAGGCGGAAGAAGTAATAACTTTCCAAATGAAACATTTATTGTCCAATTGAGTATGGCAATTGAAGATCTTTGTAAAGCATTTCTATCTACCCTAAATAAGAAGTGAATGAATATAGCATTCAATATCAGTGTTGCAACAATATGTCATTCAATATGTTATTCAATACAAGTCTGAAACTGGATGTAAATAATAACAAAAGAAGTCTTCAAAAACATATTTAAAATAGTCATTAAGTCTGACAAACAAATTCAAGACTGACATGCCCTTCAATACTTGCAAAATATCATCAAATGCATTCATTCATATACTTGCAAAATATCATTCAAACGTCTGACATAAACATACATAAAATAGTCAACAGTATCACCATATAAAAGCCATCAACAATATCAATACTTACATTACCATAAACAAAGCAAAAGAAGTTGGTATGTTCCCCACTATAATAGTATCATCATAAAGTATTGTCTTCAAAAAAAAACTCTTCAAAACATAACAAGTTAGTATCACATGTTTGGTGTTCTTGGCCCCATAGGTTGATTGATCCATTGATTGTCATGTCTTCATCTGCCTCTACTAGCCTGGAACATTGGTGGCCTTATTGGAGGAGGCCTTACTCCTTGTGCAAATGGATGAGTTGGGAACATTGAAGCATGAAGGTTGTGCATGGTTGGAGCTGTTGGCATTTCAGGCTGATTGGGTTGTTGTGGAGGTCGGCATGTTTCTCTCCCAGTTCCAGAACCTGATTTGGCACTTTTTTTCTTGTTGTTCCTACCTCTTTTGAATCTAGGTTTTGCCCTAGATGTCTGTTCACAACCTTGTATTTGCTCCCTGTGAGGGTTTTTACATGTTCTATTGTTGTGAGCTTCCAAGCCATACTTTTTGCAGCTTCTTGCTTCCTTTTCCACCTGTTCATCCTCATCCCTTCTTCTTTAAATCATTGGTATCCCAGAATGTCTTTTCACTAGAGGTGAGAGCACCAAGCATGCAGGCTACCACACATAAAAACAATCAAACAATCTAATCTAAGACTGGTACTTACTTCTGGCCACTCTCTCATATTTGGTACTTACTTCTGCCCACTCCGTCATATTTCTAATACTAACTATGCCCCTTTAGTAAGCCTCCAAATATGCTTTCACAGAATGATAAAGACTACAATACCTTATATAATATGCATTATATAAGGAGCAAACATTAAGTTTCATAGAATACTTACTCTGCCTATATGTGTCTGTGATTGGCTAGACAAACAACTTCATGCACACAGATGTTGTCTGTCATCTCCCATTGTCTACAATCACAACATCTGACACGTGTCTTCACCCTCAACTTAGAACCGTTGTCATTATGTATGACTGTGATGAAGCCATCAGTACACCCAAATTGGTTGAATTGGTTTCTCATCTCCTTGAACTTGTCAATGAGCTTGTGAGCTCTAGGTACTAGTCCATCTATGTCCCAACTACTACTTTTGGCCTTTCTATCATACATAAGCCTTATCAGAAGCATGTGATACTCATCATGAACTTGCAGACTAGCATTTCTCTAAGCTTGAGAATCCAATTGTTGAAACTTTCACTGAATTTGTTTGCGATGTGCTCTGAGCATACTCTACTGTCAAAGTAAGTCCTGCACCAAGTCTTGACATCCCTTTCAACTAGCCACTGATGTGTTCTTGGATTACTTTCTTTCAGCTTTTTCAAACTGGAGATATAGTCAACCTCTTTATATGCCCTAGCAGCTTTCCAACAAAGCCTCATCAAGAACTTGCCTCCAAATTCATCCTTCTTAAAGTTCTTGTACATATGCCTAAAGCAAAACCTATGGTCAGATTCTAGAAAAAGTTGTTTCACTGACTCAATCAGCCTTTTCTACTAGTCAGAAATAAAAGCCAACTTCCCCACATGCATATTCAAGTGCATCTAAATGATGCTCAAGAAGTGGAACCAAGATTGGAAAAATTCAGACTGGTAAATATAGATAGCAAGTGAAAATAAATCATTGTTTTCATCCAAGTCTGTCACAGACAAGCAACAACCCCCATATTTGCTCTTCAAAAAGCAACCATCCAACCCAACCAAAGGTTTACAACCATGTTGTCAACCATATAGATGCAGAGAATGCCACACAAACCCCAATGAACCTATTGTCATCATCATTTCTTTAACTAGAAGCAATACTACCTGGATTTGTTGTCAACAGTTCAATGCAGCAAGAAGGGATCTTCTTATAACTGTCCTTATATGAACTAATCAGTTCGGCCATTATTTTCTGCCTTGCCCTCCAGCCTGCATGGTAACTCACATCAACAGTGTGTGTCAGCTGTGAACTTTGTCAAGTGAGTAGTAATTATGGACTCACACTCCTTGGCAACAAACCTAGCATTTACCATTGGGTTTTTTCCATTATCAACACCTATACATGTGTGCTCTTTCCCATGGTCCTAACACTAAGAGTGTACCCATCCTTTTCCAAGGTTGAATAGCACTGCCATTTGCAATTTTTACCTTTACACACTACCAAAAGTCTATTAGGATCATTCTTCTTGAACATCATCACAAACTTGTTCCTCACTGCATACTTTCTTAACCAAAACCTAGCTGCCTCAACAGTGTCCCATTGTTTGCCAACCTCCAAAACCCAATCATCTGTTTGCCTTTCATCACCACTCTCCTCACCATACACATCAACAGTTTCAGCAACAAATGCAACATGCTCAGTTGGAGGTGAATGTGCATCATGCTCATGACCTTAATGGTACTCCTCTTTTACAGGGAGGTCATCCAAATGTGCAAACTCATTGGCTTGAGAAGGACCAGCTGAATGGGCTTGATCTTGTGGTTGGGCTTGAGATGGACCAACTGAATGGGCTTGGTCATGTGGTTTGGCTTGAGATGGACCAGCTGAATGGGTTTCTGCCTCAACTTGGGACTGTGCATCAGTGGTTTTAGGTTCACTAGAGGGGAGGTCATCATCAAGCTCTTCTTAATACAACTCTTCAAAGTTTTTCTGTTCTTTCTCAACTTTTGACATCACTGACTTTCTCATTTTCTCATCTTGGGCCTGAGCCTGACCACCCTTGTTATCTTCCCACAAGTACTTTGACATTCACCAACATCAGATCTGTCATCTTGTACATTCACTCTTCTTGAAGACTTCCTAGAGGAGTACCAATCCTTTGGTGTACTTTTCCTTGGGGTAGGATTCCTCTTCCCGTTCCAACTTCTTTTGGCACGCACCTTAGGCCTCAGATGGATCTTACTAGGAGGGGTGGGTTGTGTGGTAGGGGCAGGGGCAAGGTCAACTTCAGCAACATTTGGGGTTGAAATGGGTTCAGGATCTACTAAACTAGATCCAAGATTGGTGCTCTCATGTACCTGTACTAAACTATATCAACAAATATATGCAAAGTATCACTGATATCAATGTTTGCATGCTTTCATAAGCACATTATATCTGCATCATTGGCTATGTCCATCCTCACTCCATTATCTATAAAGGTATGTGTATCTCCTAGTATCAAGGCATGCTTCTCTTGCTTTGCTACACCTTCAAGTATACTCTTGTTAAATTTGTCCCAATTCAGAAAATCCCCATGAACTCCCACAAAATCAATAGATTTCTCATTCTTGTAGTCAGTCACGTTGCACCTACCAGGGATCTTAGCCCTCTTACTCCATTTCCCATCATAGTGAACAATTAAATTCTAGACTTTCAACTCTTGTCCCCATTTTCCATTACTGCAAGGAAACACATTCATCAATGAATACAATAGAAGACATGCAAACCCATGCAAAGTAACATGTGTCATAAGTAAAGAGAAAATACAAGACAAGTACACATAATGCTTCATAACCATAACACTCAATGAGTAGCTAACAAACGAAAACAATGATTCATAGCAATTACACTCAATGAGTAGCCTAACAACAACAACAATGTTTCATAGGCATTGCCATAACAACAACAATATAGCTTCATAGCCATTGCCCTAACAACAATAACAATGCTTCATAGCCATTACACTGAATGAGTAGCTTAACAACAACAACAACAATTATTCATAGCCATTACTGAATGAGTACCCTAACAAAATCCCTAAACCTTGCACTAAATGAGTACCATAACAACAATAACATCATTCACTGAATGATTCATAACAACAACATCATTCAACATCAACATTATTGCACTGAATCAAAACACTAAGCAAATAAGCAGTGTATGACCCATCATTTGTGCAAATGAACAAAAACCTAACAACAACAACATCATTCACACAATCCACGAACACATGCAACAAAGAATGAAACCCTGAAATAGATGAAAAAAACTTACAATACGTCATGCCATTGAACAGAGGGAGGTCTTAGATTTGGCTTGACGTCCTCTTTATGAGTAAAATCTCGCCTCAAATCTAGTCCCTCTTGACTAAAATCACTAAAAAATGAGAAATCTTTCCAATGAATACTCGAAGAAGTGCTCCCATCGTCACTGCTACTACTACTCACCAAAACATCGAACATGATCCTCTTCCCCTTCCCCTTCCCTTTCCCCTTCCCCTTCCCCTTCTTCGTCTTCATCTTCGTTCGAGCTTGCAAACAACACAACAAATCACTATAGAGAGGGAAAGGGAGAACACAGAACAACTGAATTGAGGGAGTTTTCCCTCCACTCTCCAACTCTGTGAGGTTATAGAGGACAACTCAAATCTAATCGGTCAACGTCAGTTCATCAGTTGATGGACAGTTAGGATGATGCAATTGGTCACATCCTTCAAATCGTGCGTGAAATGCACGTAAAGGGCATTTTGGTAATTAAATTAAATATCGTGCGTGCCCTGATGGTCTTTGGACGTTTACCGCTAGTCAAGGGGGGTAACTGTAATAGTAATTAATGATGGGTCTACTTATTAGTTAATTATGTATAATAGGGGGCAAAATGCAAATTACCCTTATTTTATTTTGGTCATGTTATCCCACTAAAATGAACTTGCTTAAAATAACTTTTTTGAAACAAAATAGATCTGGTATGCAATACAAAGTTACATATGTGTGTATTTTATACACCAACCATATAAATTTCGTAAAATATATTTATATGTGGGCTTTTCTTTTTTAAGTTTCATGTCATCTGCATTACACACCTCATAAAGAGTTATTCTATTTACCAAGTGACGTGCCTTTATGAATGAACAAATTATATAAAATATCTTTCAAAGTGGTAGCCTTAGAAGTGGTGACAAAGGTAATCATCCCAGAAGTAGTCAAATAATCACTCTAGCAGAGGTGATTACCCGGGCAGAGGTAGTCACAACACTTACCGCATGGTTCAAATCCTGTTTGGTACATTGATAAAACTCTTGCGAAGGATACTGCGACTCCTTTTAGTGATGACACTTGTCATAAATGTAGTAAATGTTAACATTGGTCACATGTTTGTCGTGCACTAATAGAGGCAGTAAAGAAATATCGAGATTCCATAAAAACCAAAGAGACAAATTCGATATAATGGGAAGATAATAGTCATCATTCCTTTCATTATTTGAATTTACTCCTATTGCAGTAAAAATCGAGAGCCTTATTTTACTCATGGTTTTGAGTTAGTTATTTATATACTTATTGCATCAGACAAGGCAAAGGATCTAATGAAAAAATCATGGTCTCTGATATTTCCTGAAGTAAGTGTCACTTTTAACTGTAAAAAAAGATAGAGGTAGAGCACATGTAAAACATAAATACCATGAGTATGAGGCAACTCCAGCAGAGGTAGCCATTAACCAAAATAATTACCCCGGGAGCTGTGGTAATGACAATGTTCCTACATGTCTAATTTTATTTTATAAACCACCTGAAGTGGTCATCTGCTCCTTGTGACACATAAATATCATAGATGATGTTACATCAGAATATTTATTGCTACTTGTGAAACCTATGCAGTATATCATGTTTTGATTTATTTACTGCATACATTTTATTTGACAGTATGGTTTATAAATGCACATGATGGACAATCATATTTGTTTCATTGTTAGTGTCATTATCCATAATTTATTGACAAATCATAACATTTTCTCAACATTAACCTTTAAGACACAAATGTGTCTATCATAGCTGGACCTATGTAATTTATTAGAGGTTATCCCAATCATTGAAGGCACATGCAGAGTCTCATCTTCTATCATTAAATGACATATTTTTATTTATCCAATGTGTTATATTTCTGCGGTCCCTAAATAAACTTGCTTAACTTCAAAATATATACATCATATCTAATGTTGGAAGCTAGCAGCTTACATTAGAGATATATGCTTTATATTAGAGATGTATGCATTAAGCCTAAAGCTTACATTAGAGATAATCCCTTATTAATTTATTGAGATTATACAACTCTCCGTGTTGTTGTATCAAATGTCACTTTATGCCAGAAGCTTAAATAAGCCACCTTTAACACATTTTACTTACAAATACAAATCTCCTTTTTCACCTAGTAAACGTTTTATTAGATGATATCATATATGTTTACGTGTCACACGTTATTTTGTTTAGCGCACATTTAAGTTACACGTCTTCAACTTGTTGGAAGATTTTTACTTATGCAATCTAGACTATTCCATAGTGCTTGAGAAAAGACAATATTGAGTACTGCGAAACTACTTAGCCTTAGCCTATTACGCAGATTCTCAGTTTTAACTGGTGACATTTTTACTGCTAGTTTGCAAACGCAATTTTATAAGACACAATTTCCGCCATTAGGGGGAGATATGGAAATAGAACGGTGTTGAATACTTATAATGATAATGATTTTTATTACTAGATTTGTAGATGAATTTAATGTGACTATATTCCTACCGTTATGGAAAGATAGGCAAGTTTTTACTTCACACATAGTGACATGGAACAGTGTGAATTATAATAGACTATTTCATTCAACTTTGTATAATATGAAAATTTTGAATTAATTACTTGATGAAAATTAATGATACCACATTGTACCAGCTATAAATATACATGCTCAAACTTATATCCCTGAAGGACAAAGTTCGAATAAGGCAGCTAGTGAATCTACGACACGTTATAAGCGTAATAGGTATCTACTCAATTTTTTTCCCTGAAGGACAAACTTTGAACAAGACAACTAATGAATCAGTTGCATGCCAGATGCGTCGCAGATCTATAGGTTCCAAAGATTCAACTCCTGATAAGGAAAAATTAGTAAAAAATTTATGCTCTAATGCTCCCGAAGAAGCAATTCTTGAAACTCCTGCAAAAGTTGTATGGGCTCTAGCAGAAGTTGTACATGAAGCTCCAGTAGTAGCATCAATAACGCTTTTGAAGTGGTTAAAGCTCCAGCAATAGCATTACATGACGTTTCTGAGGTAGTCATGTAACTTTGGAAGCATCATTGAGTGACATTCCAAAAGAAGTCATATTTAAAAAATCCAATTTTTCCATTACCCTAGAAGTGGTTATTCGTATACCTGGAGTGATTTAAAAGCCCCCAAAGAGGCTTACGTATTTGATAATAATGAGATCTCAACATATTATGGAAAATTGAATCAAATTGATAACTATAGCAAGACGTCACAACACGCACAAACTCATCATCATAATCACGTAGTCGCAAGCTTCCATCCACAGTCACACGACCCATCATCGTCCATATCTTATCATCTCTCCTTTTCTTCATCATCCATTCTTCATCTCTCTCCCCGATCATTTTGCAATCCAGCCAGCGCCACAGACCACCGTTATCGACCCATCACAGCACAACCATTGTCGTTCCCTCATATCGTTATTCCTTCTCTGTCACAAGGAAGCCCAGCCTCTATCACACCCCTTCGTCTCTGTCACCTTCATCAACCTCTCATCATCACAACATAAATCTCACAATCCAGCCCACATCCCCTATCGTCTCCCTATCGCCAGAGAATCCACTCTAACCAGCCACAAAATCATCATCATCCCTGATCTTCGCTATCGTACAGTCCATCTCGCCTCCTTCCAGATCGCATCCAACTACCAAAATATCAAAGAGTGATGATATAAATAAAGATACTCAACTAAGAAACATCTATGAAAATCGACAAATGAAATGATTGGCAAAATGGAAAGATATTGTCCAAGAGGAATTGAATTCCCTTGAGAAATGTGGTGTTTTTTGACCTATAGGTGCAAACACTAACGTGTGTAAACCCTGTTGGTTTCAAATGATTGTTGTAAGAAAGCAAAATTAGAAAAAGAAAATTGTTAGATATAAGACAAGACTCATGGCACAAGGGTTCCCAGTTATGGATATGACTACATTTCTACTAAGTTCTGTAATTTCTAAAAACTTGATATGCGACTTATAAATGTTGTAACTATTTATTTATATTTGAATCTAGATACAAATATTTATAAATCCCTGAAGGATTTACTTTGCTAGACATAAATATTTACATGAAAATCCCTAAAGGATTTATTTTGCCTGAAGCAAAGCCATGAAATAATTACTCAATACAAGTAAGACATGTTTTATACAATTTGAACCTTTCCAGAATAATTTGGTATAATTATCTTAGTAAATATCTGTGTAGGGAAGGTTATGCAAATTTGGCCATGTGTTTTTATTAAGAAATCGTTAACTACTTTTATCGTAATAACAATTTATGACCATAATATAACTCTTATTGACCTTGAAAATACTCTTAATTATATAGCGACAAAATTTACGATTAAAGACCTTGGAAGAACACCTTTTGTCTTGGCCTGCAGATCAATTAAATTACTAGTACAAATTGGTCCATCAATTAAGGTATATTGACAAGATTTGTGAAGATGGACAACTCTCATCCACTTTGTGTGTCCATGGTCGTCCTATATTTAAGTCTCAAGAAAGACTTGTAGCAACCAATTAAAAGATACTCGGTCCTGAAGTACCATATCTGAGTATTATTGGTGCATTGTTATATTTGGCATCAAGTGCATAACGTGATAGTCATTTTCTATGCATTTATTAGCAAGGTATAATTTTGTACCGGCTTATAAATATCGGCATGGCATTACACATATATCTTTGTTGGATCATTGATATGATTTTATTCCTATGATTTATCTAACCATTCCCACTTAGTTGGTTATTCAAATTCAAGTTATCTGTTTTACCCTCACTACAAGAAATCTATTATTTACCAACAAAATTATTGCAACGAAAATTAATTTCCTTGTTAATATTGTAGCATTGTCAACGAATAAAAATTTCCTTGAAAAAACCATAAACTTATTACTGTTTTCCAACAAAATATATTTTGTAGGAAACATTCCTTGTTAAATAGATGGCGGGAAGCATTCCCTCTAAGCCCAATTTCCCACAAAATTGATTTAACAAAGAAATTAATTATAAGGCCACAAAATACTTGTTCCTTGGTAATTATGGCATCATCTGGAATTAAATTTTTTGTTGCTAAAGAAGATTAATTTTAAGAACAAATCACTTTCCTTGTTAACGAATATTAACAATTATTCATCTCTCTTTAGTAAAGAAAATATATTTTCTTGAACAATAATCACATTATTGCTAATGATTTTGTTCGTTCATAATGATTGATAATTTTTTTCATTAGTTTTTTCTTGTTAAAGCTCGTTTATTAATTTATAGCAAGAAAGTAATATTCCGTTGAAAATTGTTACACTATTGGCAATGTTTTTTATTTTGTTAGAAACAATATCTTTTTTAATTAAATATCTGTAGCTAGAAAATAAGATTTTGTTGGTAATTATAACCTTGTTGGTAACAAATTGTTTTCTAGATAAAAAGTGATAATTATTTTTGATGCGGTCTTTTTTCGCTCCCTGATTTGACCTAGTCTCACTGACCTGTGCAGGTAACGTACGTGACCCACAGACCACCGTGGGGGTGACCGATGGCACTCTGATGCTAAAGTCAGACATGGCACTGAGGAAAGTGTAATGCTGTAACATGGAATTTGTAGCGTACCTTAGCTTACAAACCTCATGTCTTATTTATAGTGTAAGGAGTTATGGTTCTACCAGGACATCGTAGGCGTAATTTAGGAAGGAGATCTTCGTGGAGATCCCTCCCTAATTAGGAATCGTGTTGTAGGAGGGAAGTTCCCTGTTAGCTCTGTGCTCCTAGTTACGCGGGAGATAGTTTCCAATCAAGAGCAATTCGTAGAAGGGAGTTTTCCTGTGTGGAAGATACTCTAATGTTTGCTTCCTAGTTGAAAGCAGAGAGCAACTGTAGTTGCTCGTCCAAAGCTGATCCTCGAGATACTTACCTGAAGAGGACTTACGAGTATTGAGGATAACTATGAGACGTGTGGTCCTAGCATGCTGTGAGAATTCGGGTCTGTTTGGCGGACTGCAGTTGGGCGGGCTTAGAGTTGCTTGGGCCGGATCAGTCTTGGGCTAACGCATGAGGCCGAAATTCCTCGAGATCATCATGACACGTGTATGGCTTCGGGGTGTGACCGTTTTTATGTATCATCAACTTTCATGAAAATTTGTTTCTCGTTAAAACTCACTGACTATTTTATAGCGATAATTTTTTATTTTGCCGGAACTTGGTATATTCACTACAAGAAATGTGTTATTTACTATCAAATTTTATTTTCCTTGTTAATGTGTTACTATTTCTAACATAAATAAATTTCATTGGAAAAACCATAAAATTGTCACTTTTTGTAACAAAATCTATTTTGTTGACAACTTTTTTTTGTTATAGAGATGACCGAAAATATTCCTTCCAAAACCAATTTCCCACTAACATTATTTAGCAACAAAATATTTCTATGTCAACGAAATTTTAGTTTGTTAGTAATTATGAAGCCATTTAAAAAAATGTTTCGTTGCTAATAAAGATTAATATTATTGACAAACATTTTCTTTGTAAATGCAATATAACACTTATTCGTGTCTCTTCAGCAATGAAACTAAATTTTCTCTAGTTAATTATTACGTTATAGCAATGATTTATTTGGTTGCATATAATGAAATTTATTTATATTTAAAGCTCCTATCTTCTTTACAGTGGAAAAATATTAGTTCGTTGAAATTTTTTTATTAGTAGCAATGATATGTTATCGAAAAAATCAAATAATATTTTTTATCAATCAAATATAATTTTATTTTTAATTATAATATTATGGGTAACAATTTATTTTGTTGGTAAAGATTGATAAAATTTTCATGAACTTTTTTTTTCTTATTAAGGTCCGTTTTCTTATTTACAAAAAATTTATTTTATTTTATTAGGGATATAACCAATTTCAATAACATATCTAGCATTGAAATGCTATTACTATATATTTTGTTGCTAAATATAATGGCGTTATTGTGAATTTTTTTCATTGCTAAAAGTGGTAAATATTTCACATAAAACTTATAGTTGCGAAAATATTTAATATTAATTTATAGTGACAAAATATTATATATTGGCCCCTATTATATACGTAGCAATAATGTTTTATTGGAAAAGAAGATTAATTTTAATTTAATAAGCTATTAAGTTAAGCCTAAAAAATTTGTCAGGAGTTCAATTCCCATTAAGCCTAAAAAAAATAAAATTATACAGATTTCCATAGTGGATTATTACTACCAAAATTCATTAATAGTGGTGTCCTTAGAGTTGAGAGGTAGATTGGATCGTATAAGAACCGAGAATGATCGTTTTGTCTATAATGTTTTCCTTGGTAATTGTTAACGGTACTTATGACAACTTTCGTTGGTATCATTTTACCAATGAAAAAGTTCTATGATAAAGGTAATTACCTTTTCCCATGATAATTTTCCTTAAAAATTCTAAGTTTTTTCGAGAAAAAAATCCATAGGTAAACAAAAGTTTTTTTTGCAACAAAACAATTTGTTGGTAAAGATATTTGATTTTTACCAACGAATTTTCTTGGTAGTTGTCAATATTACAAACACCGTGTTTTCTTGACTTATCAACCGTTTTACCAACAAGAAAATATAATTCCTTGGTAAAACCCTTTAGTTATGGGGATGCCTCCACGAACCCAATAACGAATTTTTTCCTTGTTAAAAGTTTTGTCCAACAAAATTTTGATTTTTGTCTAGAAATTTTTTTCTTGAAAAATACCTTAATTGTTGTAGTGCCTTATAAGAGTTTCTCATAGGCTTCATCAAAGGAGATCGAACGAAACACATTCTAGTAAAGTTATACTATCCACATGAAATTAGAATAACCATGTGATTGAATTCGAACAGCTTCAGTATAGTGACCACTTTGCAAATTTCTTCATCAAATTTGTTTACGAGATTAACATGCGCCGACTTAATCATCAAAATATTTCAAGTTTTACTATCATGATCGAAAATCATTATCTGGGGGAGTATCCAAAAGTATATCCCTCGGTATTCATCCAGAAGTATATCCCCTAGTATGCATATAGAAGTATGCTACAGATCATATCAAAATACACTATTAGTTGATTTATGCTCGTTGAACTCTTTTTCCTTCGAAAAAGTTTTTTGCATAGGCTTTTCCTATCAAGGTTTTAACGAAGCAACATTATGCACATAATGTATCCTGAAGTATGCAAAAGTGTTGGTTGTACTATTTTTCATTTGATATGTTTTATCCCATTGGGTTCTTCCTGTCAAGGTTTTAATGAGGCAACTGTGATGCAACAATGGTGGTAATACAATCTTCATTGCATAAAGGATACGCTCACGTACTCCAGAAGCGACGAAAGTTTGAATGCCATTTTCATAAATCGTTACATGGTAATAGACTGAGGTGATTTACAATTTCATTCATTTGATGGGATTATCAGGGGGAGCATTCCATAAGAGGGACCTGATTTTGCTAAAGACTTTGGACAATTTGCATGTTGTACTCTTTTCCTTTACTGAGGTTTTGTCCCATTGGATTTTCCCAGCAAGCTTTTCACGATGTAACATTTTGTGCATCGAACAAGACTTTAAGGGAGAGATAACATGCGGTGAACATCCAAAGGAGATTAATCTAGAAGCTTCTAGCATATAGTGGATGTCTAACTCCATCCACCTCATGCTTATGAGGTGGCATGGTATAAGCCCATAATGTTATGAGGTGTCAAGTGATTACATGATGTTAGTTGCTTAAAAATAAGCTTTTGTTAATAGTTAAGAAGTAGTACGAAATTGTATAAAGAGAGAGTATTAGCATATAGTGAATAAAATAGAGAATAAACTAATACAAAGAATTATCATTCAATTACTCTTTTTTCACTCTTTATTTTTCTGTGTTGCATCTTCTCTCTTCACTTGGATTTTTTTCTCCATTACAAATCAAGTTTATTTCAACAACAATTACATTATAACCAAACCACCTCTTGCACTCTCAGCCACTTAAAAATAACAAAAAGAACAATCATAAGACCCAGGTTAAGTGAAGCCTAAGTGATAATAAAGCTTGGCTTGGGCTTGGTAGTTAGGCTATTTATGTGCATCTATTTTTTCACATATTTCATATATCCTCAAAATTTATTATGTACATTTCATGTATCTTCGAAAATTTTACATTTTTTTCTTTACATAACGAAATATTTCTTAAAATTAGGACACCAAAATTAACTCCAAAAACGAAATCACAATCTTTGCTACAGGGTTAGAAAAAATCGAAACATTTTTTCTTTAATAATAAGTTTTGTTGATTTGATATTAGTAAAATAAAATAGGTGAACTCAAGTTTAATATTCTAAAATATACAAAAAAAAATCTAGAATAGTTTGCATACGCTCTCAGATGCTTTGAGTAATAATAAAATTTGAAATGTTTAATCTAATAGATCTACCATACCCTCAACATGTGGAGATGGATGGAATCTTACTGCACAAAATCAGCATTGTCGCTAGCCAATTAGAGATTAATTTTTACTTAACAATATGATTAATCCAACATGAACTTAATTAATCATATTATTTTTTTATAATAACAATTATTTGTACTATGTATAACACCTGCAAGTTAGATGAATAGTGCTGATGTCTTCGACCTAATTTTTCAGATTCAAAATGTCTTTTCTCTTTTTTAACATCTATATTACAATTCATAGTGGTGTTTTACTATTCATTGTTGACTGGGACAAACTAAGGATTTGAGATAAAAGATTGATAGAATTGAAAGTTTGGAAATGTGTTGAAAATTGGGATTCATTTCCTATGATGAAGACATGTTTGTAAATATAAAACATGTAGAAAGAGCAAATCAAATGAAAATTTGTGAAAAAAAGTTGGTGGAATGTACATCTGGCGGAGAGAGAAAATATTGTATTTTCTTATTTTTTTCAAAATAAAATTTATCATAACTATCTAGGTAGTTGTCGAATAATGATAAACCTGGTATCATTGAAATGCAATTTTGAAAATATTTACAACAAAACCAATGTTCAATACAAATATTTAAAATTTTAAAATAAGTATTTTATTATTAAATCCTGTAAGTATTTTTAATATTTCCATTCCTAAGTAAATATTTTTCAAATAAACGGACGGTCATTTTAATGAACATTTAAAAAAAGACCCCGAACATTCCATGATTCTAATTTTAACAGAATTTGACTTTAAAAAAAATTACTATTTTTACCGTAAAATAGGTTTGCCCCTAAAAAAATTAGTTTTCATTTTAAACTATGAATTTATTTTTTTGGAACAGATTAATGGCAATAGTGGCGAGGGTGTTCAGTGCATGATAATTGAAAAAAAAATATATGTGGAGTGCCAAGGACACAGGTAATATTCTAGTCTATATTACAATTTAGAGTGGTGTTTTAGTATTCATTGTTGATAGGGATAAATTAAGGATTTCAGATAAAAGATGGCTAGGATTGAAAGTTTGGAAATATATTGAAGGTTGAGATTCATTTCTTATGATAGTATGTTTATAAATATAAAACATGTAGAAGGGCAAATCAAATAAAAAATTGTGAAAAAGTTGGTGGAATGTACATGTGGCAGAGAGAGAAAGTATTGTGTTTTCCTTTTTCTCAAAATAAAAATTATCATAACTATCTAGGTAGTTATCGGATAATGGTAAGCCTCATAGAGTGAGGCTGGGGAACCAGGTTTTGCAACCCAAATGATGTGGTATCATTAGAGGAATTTTTTTACAACCTCAAGATACACAAACACTTTGGAGATTTCATCTAGTCTTTCAAGATCACGCCACGTCACCCTAATTGCAAAAATTTATTTCCTAACATTTTCGAACCTGATATCATTAAAATGCAATTTTGAAAATCATTCCAACAAAACCATTGATCACTACAAATACTTAAAATTTCAAAGTATGCATTTTATTATTAAAACATATAAGTATTTTTAATATTTTCATTCTTAAGTAAATATTTTTCAAAGAAACAAACGATCATTTTAATGAACATTCAAACATAGACCCCGAACATTCAATCGAGTTTTAACAGAGTTTGATTCTAAAAAATTAGTATATTTACCATAGGCTTGCCCCTAAATAAATTAGTTTACATTTTAAAATATGATTTTTTTTTTTTTTTTTTTGTTATGGAATTGATTGAGGGCAATGGTGGGGATGGTGGTGAGGTTGTCTAGTGCATGATGATAATTAGCATAAAAAAAGTATGTGTGGAGTGCTAACGACACCGGTAATATTCTAGCCTATATTACAATTTAGAGTGATGTTTTACTATTCATTGTTTACTGGGACAAACTAAAGATTTGATATAAAAAGGCTAATATTGAAAGTTGGGAAATGTATTCAAGGTTGTGATTAATTTCCTATGATGACATGTTTGTAAATGTAAAACATGTAGAAGGGAAAATCAACTGAAAAATTGTGAAAAAAGTTGGTAGAATGTACATGTGGTGAAAAAAGAAAGTATTATGTTTTTTTAATGACATTTATCATAACTATCTAGGTAGTTGTCGGATAACGGTAAATCTGGTATCATTGAAATGCAATTTTGAAAATCTTTCCAACAAAATCAATGATCAATACAAACACTTAAAATTTCAAAATATGTATTTTATTATTAAAACATGTAACTATTTTTAATATTTCCAATCCTAAGTTAATATTTTTCAAAGAAACGGACGGTCATTTAAATGAACATTCAAATAAGGACCTTGTACGTTCAATCGATTATTATTTTAACAGAGTTTGACTCTAAAAAATTAGTATTTTTACCGTAAAATAGGCTTGCCCTTAAAAATATTTAGTTTACATTTTAAAATATGAATTTTTTAATGAAAATGATTGAGGGCAATGGTAGGGATGGTGGTGAGGTTGTCTAATGCATGATAATATTAGCAATATATATATATATATATAATATTCTAGTTTACAAACAAATTAAATAGGTAAGTAAACAGTAGTTGTGTCTTTTAAAAGAAAAACTATTACACATGTTTACCAATTTACCCTCCCAAATTTAAACTATTTACAATCAAAACATGTTTCTCTAAACATTTATTAAGTATACCTAAGCCCATAACAAAATTTATTTGAGATCCCTCCATTATCTATAAACTATAAATAGGTTCTTGCATCTAACTTTTGGTTCCCATTTTGCCCTCCACATTTAATATTTTTAAATTCAAAACCAACCCCTCTCAAACATTTATTAATTATACAAAAGCCCCTAATTATAATTTACTTGAGCCTTTCAATTATATGTAAATTATAAATAGCCCCTTACAATAGTGAGATTGTACTTTTCGGTTACAATAATTTACTCATAAAATTTTAGCTTTTACTTATTATTTAATTTTTAAAATAAAATAAAAAATATTGAATATACACACGCATAGTGTGCGCCCACACCCTAGTGGCGGGTAACCAACATGAACTTAACTAATCTTAATTTTTAAATTATATCCCAAACAATTGATAGTAAATGCGAGGAAGTTCAATAAAAATAGGGATCCCTAAAAATATTGCTTTCAGATTTAAATTAAAGGGTGTTTGTTTTTGCTTTTGGATAAAGTCAGAAGTCTTAATAAGAAGTTGGATGCATTGTTTAGAGCAGTGTAGTCAAAGCCATCCAAAGCCACCGCTTAAAGCCAAGCCATGACATCTCACTTCGCCTTGGTCAAAGCCAGACCACTACCCTGAAGCCACAAAAGGCACCACTTTTAGGACTTTTTTTGTTGAAGCGCGAAGCCACCAAATCCATGGCTTCATTAAACAAAGCCTATTTTTTGCGTTTTTTGTCTTTCTTTTTCCTCTTTCTTTTTATCTGTTTAGAGCTTCACGACTGAATCAGAGAGCTTCAACAACAGGAGTTGAAGATCTTATTCGAGGTAAAAATCTTTTTTACCTTCAACAGAGCTTTACTGAAATTTCCACTGTCATGACCCTAAATAAGAAACCCACATTTGGACATTGATTATTTATGCATTAATAATCTATACGTTAATAATATTGTTATTTTTTGTTTACTTAAGGTGATTGATTATGGAAGAAAACCGTGGGGCAAGGGAGATTAGTTCTCGGGAAGACATTGGTTGGAAGTATGGTGTAGCAGTGAATGGTAACAAACATCATAACATAGAAAACAATATCAACACTTACATTTACTTGAGCTAACATCTCTAAATCTAGTAGAAAAGCAAAATGCGTATATTTAGAAGCTTAGATAAAAGCAAAATGCATAGATTTCCTCTTTTTTATATAATATTAAAATCATTTTTTCGAATCGATTTACTTGGGTAAAGCAAATCGCTTCGCTTTTTACTTAAATCCAAGTCATGGCAAATCGCTTCGCCTTCACTTCTCGCTTTGACTACCTTGGTTTAGAGTGTTTGTTTTTAGTTCTGATCAGAAGTTCAACTTCTGATTGGAGTAAGCAACAAAGAGGTGTTGGTCATTTAGCATTGAGTGCTGACTAAAAAATTATTGCTATTATTGTTGCCCCCATCTTCTTAAAAACAAGTATGGCTAAATTTTGACGACACATCTTCATTCTCTTCACCAAGCACTATCGTTCCACAAACCTTCACAAGGACTCTTCAACAGTAAGTATCTAATCTCGTTTCTCTCCTTCATATTTGTTTTCTTTCTCTGTATCTTTCAGTTTTTCTTCTCTCCCCAACTCTCCATCTCGTGTATATTTTCAAGTTTTCATTATGTAGCATGTAGTTTTGAAAGCTTTGACAAATTGATCTCCACCGTATAATGTCGGGTTTCCAACCCACCATCTCTCCATTCCTGTATGTGTCTCCTCAGTGGGCATAATTGTTAAACAGTTTCCATTCAGAACCTAAAAACAAACACATTTCAATTTTACAATTTCTAATTAGCAGCTCATTCAAGAGCAAAACAAACACTTCATTCAGAAGCTCGTTCATAACTTTTAACTCCAGTTAGAAGTTAGTTTCTCAACACTTATAAAAACCGCCATCTTAGTCTTTGTATTTCTTCGTTAACCTCAATTATCCTTCTCTCTGCAGATAAATGACTTATTCCAAGCTTTGCTTAATTGTAGACAAAGAGAAGATACAAATGACATGGAGGTTTCAACAGATCCAAACAATATGAATGAACAAGCATCAAAGCGGAAGGGTGGCCTCAAAACCATGCCTTTTATCATCAGTGATTAATTACATACATTATTCTACCTTTATTACCACCTATTTATAATTGCAGTATTTTCTAACTAGACATCGGTTTTGTGTGCATATTAAGGTCGCAAGCTTTGGGTTTCTGCCCAATATTATCTTGTATCTAATGAAAGTGTATCAAATGGAGATGCCAACAACAACAATTGTTTTGGCCTTATGGTCTGCAACAACCAATTTTCTATCCCTTGTCGGGGCATTCATATCGAATTCTTACTTGGGACGTTATATTAGAATCGTGTGAGGATCATTTACTAGTCTTTTGGTAAGTGAAACAAACTCCTGGGTTTGCTAAATATATCTATCAGAATCTTCACAGAAAAACAAAGGTCTTAAAAAATTAAAAATTAAAAATTAAAAAAAAAAAAAAATGTCTGATAGTAGTACCTTAACCATTCAATGTCCATTTTAACCTAAATCTTGCATTTTAGCTCCAATGTCAATATGTTATATTGATTCATCACGTGAAAAGGGGTTTGATTGCTTCGAAACGCCTTAAGGTAAAACTATTATCTCATTTATTAAATTTGAAGTTTAGCCTACACAATTATGTATACTATGACACTGTAATACTAACTTATCATGAAATGAATACGAATCTCATGTTACACGCAGAAGTGTTACAACTACCTAAATGCAAAGTTACCTAACAAAAATAATAAAACCAGAGACAACAAATTTACGTGGTTCGGCAATTTGCCTACGTCCACGGGCAAAGAGAACAATGTTACTATTGAAATCAAATAATACAACTAGAGAAAATCTCCAACACAATACACGTGTCTAAATGACACCACACAAATACGCAGGTTGCATGTATGACAAACTCTCTCTCTCCTCACTTCTCTCACAAACACATCTCTCTTACAAAGTGGAAAAACAATAACACATCAACAAAAAGGAAAATAACCCTAACAGATAACACAATCAATTGAGGATGATGAAGAATGAATAACCCTTTCTTCTATTATAGTGTGTTGAGGCGGTGCAGGAGGGCGATGGAAACTCTTTCATCACCTTTTTCTCCCTTCTCTTTGATAGATCTCAAATCTTACCACAAGTGCACGGTTGTCTATTGAGTTAGATAACGACAAGTACGGGTCGAATCCCACAAGGAGAGCTATAAAATTAGGAAAACTAATCTTTAAATCTCTTTTGAAACTTAACCTAGTTGAAAAAGAAGTGATTGGTGAAGTGTTTAAAATAAAAATGCAAAGTAAAACCTAAATGTGAGAGTTAGGGCTTTGAGTTTACCATCATGAGTAGATGACACCATTAGACCACTCTTAGATTAATTTTTTCCAAATTTATTAACACATCCTAAGGTAGATTCTCATCTCACCTTAGGATGGAAAATATGGCATTATGAGCAAATAGATTTCAAGCTTAAGTTACATGAGTAACCTAAGAATCAAATGTGGTTTAAAAGCATACAAGGAATCCATATTTAAATGAAACATGAAATATCTAACAAATCAGAATGAAAATTAGATTAAAAATATATAAAACATTATAAGGAGCTTGTTAGAGAAATTGCAAGTATAAAAACTTATCTAATCTTGAGCTTAAGAAGTAGAAGAAGATAGCATGAATTGAATTCATATGATGAAAAACAAAACATCTAATTTACCTCATAGATTCTTGAACAACCAAGCTACAAGACTAATCTAACTACAAATGCTTCTCTAATACATGAAAATGAAAATAACTAATCTAAAAGAGAGCCATATTTGAGCTATCATCTAGTGGGCTTACCCACACCCTAAGGTGGGATGTTAGCCAAACATGGTAAACTCTAAGTCAAACATAACTTATTTCTCTCTAAACTACAACTACTTCAACTATTTTTCTCTCCAAAGTGTTCTCCCAAGTGTTTCATGTGTGGGATATTTATAAGTTAAGAAGGGTGAGAATTATGTATAGAGATAATGGGGTGGAAAATGGAGTGTTGGAGTGAAATAAGCAAGAGTGTTAGAGTGGAATAAGGTGGAGTGTAAAAGTGATAGAGTAAAGATATGGAAGATTGTAAAGGTGAAATAAGGTGGTGTGTAAAAGTGATGGAATACAAATGTGAGAATGGATAGTGGAGTTTGTAAATATTCTTTGGCTATGATGAAGTTCCATGTGAATGTCCAAATCTTCAAATTGATTTCCTCGGGATCTATAGATGATGATACTTTGTGGGCTTGACTTCATGGGTCTTTGGGCTTGAAAATCTTTGATCTTTGACAATGCATATGTGAACTTCCAATGGCCTTTTTAGTTGTTGATCTTAGCCTTATTGTGCCACTTTGTGTATGATTTGAGATTAGTGCTTGAATTTCTACAAAATACAAAAAATACACGCAATGAGATGTTTTTATTAGATAATTGGATTTAGCAATTTATATTTAGGGGCATAAAATGTTTCATTTATATGCTTATCAAATCTCCCCAAACCTATATTCTGCTAGTCCTCGAGCAAAAATAAAAACTAAAACCTAATTCACTTTCGTAGGAATCACGATTATATTTAGCATATGCAACAAGCCTTTAAACCTTTAGGTTTCCCTATTGGACGAGTTGTAGTCTCGTGAGGGTTTCCAGAAATGATACTTACAAACATTAGTAATCGATACTCGGGATTCAAAAACAAAACTTTTTTCCTTATTTAACATTAGAGATTTCCTACTTGAATGTGTAAGCCTTAAGAAATGTATTCCTGTAACTTATCGATCAGTATTTAGTCAATAAGTGACTTCAGTAAGAACTATTTAAAAGAAATAAGAATTATTCATTCAAGTTTATATTAAGAATTTGATCATCTTCTTTGTTGCGATTTTCAGTTTAAAAAGTGACCTATCTCTGGATCACATTCTAGAAAATTCGCTTCAACTTCAAATCTCACAAGGTATATAATCACTCAGAGATTTGGCTATTTTTTCTCAAATGCATGTGAATAAGATGAAACAGCGAATAAGAGATAGTTCACATACAAGACAAACGATCGGAATTCGAGAATACAATAAATATGATCTCAAGAAGAGATATCACCCACTGAAAATGTCGATTTCATTCGCCACAGTACTTCTTAATTCACCCTACACACTTCGGCCAAATTTTCCTAAGGATTAGATAAAATTTTGACTAGGTTGTAACGGGGCTTAAGAAAGAGTAACAATGAAGGTTTAGGACAAACAAAAGTACTTTCGATGAGGTCAGAGGTCTTTTATATGAGTTGAACATCATGGATAGGCTTAACCCATTTTCTGTTAAAGAGCTTCATTGATGTGAAAACAAGGGCTAATTCTTGTTGTTTATTTATTTTTATTTTTTGAAAGCATTGTACAAAATGATAATTGAATGTGAAGCTCCTTCTATTTATTTTGCCATTACGAGGTATATACCTATGCATTGATGGTAATAAAACCTTCTTTAATCATTCATCTCCAACCTTTCTCAAAAGCACAAGGGTTGAAAAAATATAATTGGGTTATTTTGGGGTTATCTATTAGTAGTTTAACAACAAAACTATTAATACGATAGCCTTCAAACTGACTCCAAGGGTAAACAATACATGGGTAGGTTAAAGGGCTCAATCTAGGTAAATAATGACTTTTGTTCATTTCCCAAGAAAATCATGGTTTCTATGCCTTGGATGAACTTTAGAACATGCTGTAGTGGTATGATTCAACTTTGATATTTTATTCTCAATTTTTTACAGAAACAAAAAAATATAGAGGTCATGCAACAAGATAATGTCAGACTCAAGAAATTCAGAATTAGCATATAACCCTCATAGAAGAAAGGCTAGAAATCTCACAGGGTTCAAGTCTCCACTATTTTTCTCATGTCCATCAGATAAATAGTCCACATTTTCAATTTTAAACAAAAACATCTAAGCTAAAACACAACTCTCAATCCAAACTCTTAGAAAATGTCTATCTTATGAGTAGTACCAACTATTGTCGAATATTGACAAACAACTAACTTTCAAAGTTTCAAATCTTACACTCATATGCCTTTGCAACTAGATTTATGGAACTTAATCTCATCATAGATAAGTACCCGGGTTACAAATACCAAATTTTTTTTTTTACTCAATGTACAACTCATTTTTAGATGAGACATAAGTTTTGAAATATCTCCCCCCAAACCTAAATCAATTATTGTCTTCAATGTTTTAAAATAAGACACCGTGGGTCAAATATGAGTAAAGATAAACAATAACAATGGAGCAAACGATAAAAATCGCCATAAATTTGTTTGATGCTCAAATGATTGTTTCCATATTACAGACCACAAGAAAGGTATGATCTATAGGGTTAGACAAGACATCCAAATAACACAATTATAGAAATGATATATTCAATGAATGAGTACAAACGACAGTTAATCTTGGTTATGAAGCTCTAAAAAGGGCTTGAGACGTTGTCCATTAACTTGGAAGCTATTGTTGTCTTTTGGGTTCTCAATGTTGATGGCACCCCATGGGGTAACAATTTTGACAGTAAAAGGCTCTGACCAATGAGTCTTTAATTTCCCTACAAATATGTGAAGGCGTGAAATGTACAAAAGTACTTTTTGACCTGGGTGAAACTCTTTTCGCATGATTTGACTATCATGGACTTTTTTCATTTTCTCCTTATATTTCTTGGATAGATCGTATGCATAATTCTTGAGCTTCATCAAGCTCATTTAGTTGCAACTTTCTTTGTTCACCAGCTTTATTAAGGTCAGAGTTAAGACGTTTAATCGTCTAAAAAGCTTTGTGCTCGAGTTCAATGGGTAAATGACAATGTTTTTCAAATATTAGACGGTAGGGCGACAATCCTATGGGTCTCTTGAATGTAGTGTGATAAGCCCAAAGAGACTCTGGCAATCTCAAACTCCAATCCTTACTATCTAGTCTGATAACTTTTTCAAGGACTTGTTTGATTTACCGGTTGGAAACTTTTACTTGACCACTCATTTGCATGGTTTGATACAACAACCTTGTGGGTAACTCCATACTTTTTCATTAAGTTTTCAAACACTATATTTCAAAAGTAGGAACCTCTATCACTGATGATTGCACAGGCAAAGATGTACTCCTTTAAGAAGTTGATAACTAACTTGTCATCATTGGTCCTACAAGCTATGGCTTCAATCCATTTTGAGACATAGTCTGCTGCAAAAGTATGTAGGTAAAACCATATGAAGTTGGGAACGGACCCATGAAATCAATACCCCACACATCAAAGAGCTCCACAATCAGGATTGGAGTTAAGGAATCATGTGTCTCCGAGATATACGCCCTAAGTGTTGACATTTTGTACAAGCTTGATAGTACACATGGGCATCTAAAAAAAGGGTTGGCCAATAAAAACTGCATTGCAAAACTTTTACAGCAGTATTCTTCGCACTTAAATGGCCTCCACATGCACGATCATGGCAAAATGACAAGACCTCTCTCTGGTCCAACTCAGGGATGCATCTATGAATGATTTGATATGGACATTATTTGAAGAGATAAGGATCATCCCAAGAAAAATACTTGACATGGATAGAAACTTGAACTTATCTTGCCTAGACCAATGTTCCAGGATTTTCTTTGTAGCAAGAAAGTTCACAATGTCAGCATACCAAGGTGGTTGTGACTGGACATGGCGATCATCATTAATTGCTCATCTGGGAAAGTTTATGTTATGGGTAACGGTTCTTTCTTTGAATCGATAATCATCTGAGATAAGTGGTCAGCAACCACATTTTATGTTCCTTTCTTGTCTAGAGTCTCAAGATAAAATTCATGAAGTACAAGAGCCATTGGATCAAACGTGGTTTTGGATCCTTTTTAGACAAAAGATATTTTAGAGCTGCATGATCAGTGTTAACAATCACTTTGATCCAATGAGATAGGATCTAAATTTGTCAAGGGAAAAACAACTACCAACAACTTTTTTTTTCGTGGTTGAATAATTGAGTTGTGCACCATCGAGAATCTTACTCGCATAATAGATCACATGGGGATGTTAGTCTATTCGCTGCCTCAACACAACTCATATGGCATAGTTTGACGCATCACACATTATCTCAAAAGGAATACTCCAATCAAGTGGACGAATAATGGGTGTTGAGGTAACTTCAGATTTCAACTGCTCAAATGCCTTCAAGCATTCATCATTAAAATCGAACGAGGCTTCCTTGGCCAAAAGTTCCCACAAGGGCCTCGCAATTTTGCTAAAATCTTTAATGATCTGACGATAGAAACCAGCATGTCCTAAAAAGAATCGAGTTTCTTTGACAGTTCTTGGAGGTGGTAGATTAGCTATGGTGTCAACTTTGGTTTTGTCTACTTCAACACCTCTTTCTAAAATTATGTGACCTAACACAATACCATCATTCACCATGAAATGACATTTTTCCAAATTGAGTATAAGAATTTTCTCCTTACATCTTTCCAACACAAGGGTCAAATGATTCAAACATTGATCAAAGCTAGAACCGAAGATAGAGAAGTCAACCATGAAGACTTCTAGAAAATTTTCTACCATATCGGAGAAAATACTCAAGATGCATCTTTGGAATGTTGCAGGTGCATTGCACAAACCAAAAGGCATATGCCTATATGCAAAGGTACCGAATCACTACTCCAAAATTGCAATTTTGCAACACAATCAAAATTTTAATTGTATCATTCTTCAACTGTAACAACACTTGTATTAGTTTATTTTTATAGTTACTGTTTTTATATGATACAATCCTAAGCTATGCTCTTAAACTGTGTTACCAATGGTGGATGATCTTTTATTTGAAGCAATTCATCACCTGATCTAACGGTCACGTCATAAAGCCTCTCATTTGGAGTCTCTCCATCTCTCTTTCCTCACTCATTGTTCATCGAAGCAACTCTCACTTACTATTGGTGTTCCAAAACTCAATTAGGACTTCCCTCTCAATTCATGTGGTTCTTCCTTTCTTGATCCAACTCTCACTCGACCATCACTAAGGTTTCTTCCAGTCACTGCAAGGTAAACGCACACTCTCTCTTGTTTTGCTCTAGGGTTTAGTTTTCTTTCCTTCCCTCTTCTCTCTTAATCCCCTAATCATGATCATCTAACATAATTAATTGCTTCTGGTATGTTTTGATCGTAATCTCTCCTTCGTTTTGTTGAAATCTCCTCGAATCCTTTTCAATTTCATTGTTTTTGCTCGATCTATGAGAGATCGTTAAAGTTTTTTTTTCGCTCGGTTGATTTATTTGTTCGTCATCGGATTTTGATATCATATCGTCTATGTTTGTTTGCTTAGATTTAGAGAAACAAGAGATGTTTGATCAAATTTCGAAGGTTTGAACCAAAATTTCTACACTTCCATCCATTCGAACGTTTTCTCTGGGTGAAATTATTTTCAAGTTGTTTTTGAGTTACTTCACTGAAATTTAGCGATGAACTCTTGTATATTTTGATGAGATCTCTCGTTTCTTATGGTCAATTTCTGTGTTTCTTACCAAATTTCAAGATACGGTGCTTAGTTTTGTAGATTATTTGTTTAAATGTAGTGAAATACCAGATGTTTGTTCAATTTTACTGAAATGAAACAATATATGTTCATATCTCAATCTCTTTTGTCCGTAAACTAATAAATTTCTCTTGTATACCAGATGTTTGTTCAATTTCTCTTGGTCAGTTTGTATTTGAATTGATTAGTGTATCTAAAATGCATTGCATATTATTTATAATTTGATGAAATTTCTCACTAAAAGATATGGAACTGTCTTTTATATTGATGAGTATCAAAAGTTAAAAAGATGCAATTCCTTCAAATGGAAGCTAAGCACAATATCATTTCTAAGGAGAGGTTTTTTGGTTGAAGAAAACACTTCTTATAAGTTAAAAGTGAACATGATATTACTGCCAGCTGAAGGCCTATGTAATCTTAGGGGGGGCTCTCCATTCCAAAATTAGTCTCAAAGCCATATAGATAAGAAAATGTCAATAACATCTACAGTAGGAACAAAGATGTAAATTATCATCATGATGGTGCCTCATTGCACTAATAACAACTTTTTACTCACGGTGTCAAGATGTATCTGAAACTCATTGAAACTCCAGTTTAAGTTACAGGTTAAATCAACTATAGTAAGATTGTGCCATGCACACATTTTGTATGTTATCAAAATGCCTTAGAAATCAAACATCTATTTCTAGCCATGGTCCATGGTAATTAGAACAATTTACGACAAGACATTGTGATTATACATGAAATGCTTAGTGCCCTGACATTTCCCATCTATTACTAGTAAGTTCACTGATGAGTATCAAAAGTTTCACTTGATAGGTTGTTTCTGTCTCTTTGTTGAAATTCTATTGAAATTTGCCTCCAATTTATGAGCATTTGATTATTTTTAAGATACATAAGCGAATTCATGTTCGTTTTGCAGTAAAATACCGTTGTTTGAATTCATGTTCGTTTTCTCTTTCTCATTATGAATCATATCGTGGATTTAGAGGTTGAAAAGAATTGGCCAATTAATTATTTTTTATTGGGAGAGATCTGAATATTATGAGGGGTGTTAGGGCACATTATGAGATTATATTCATAGTTTTATTTTCACTCGTGGAAAATAGAAGATATTTTTACTAAGAATATATTTTGGTCAGACTCAGACAACTGACCTTTATTTTTTGGTGAATAAGAAGTGTTTTGGACTTTTTTAGACAAAAAAGTAAAAGTGAAAGTGTGAAGAATATGGGTGCTCTGCTTCCACTCTCCACTATTGCTATTGGTATTCAAGAGTTTAATAGATTTGGGGAGCAGTGAATTCGGATTTTAGATTTTAGATTTTAGATTTTGGATTTTGGGGATGGATATTTATGGTGGAGGCAATCAATATAATCTTTTTTAGGTAAGGAAAATAATAATGTATAATGGATGAAAACAAGCAAAGAAAATGTTGTTGTTGTTAATTTAACCTTTTAAACGCAATTGAAACCTTGAATGATTGGGTTGTTTACATAGGTTTTTTTTTTAAAGCAAAAACCTATAAGTTTTTTCATTGATGTGTGAAGCAAAAGGAAATAGGTTGTAGAACGATGGGTGGAGGAGAATGTAACCGTATAGTATCTCTCTGATTTATTTTTCTCTAGTGATCAAAAGAATGAAAAGATCATAAAGTAATCAAAGTTTGTAATGGAATGAAATAAAAATAAGAATATCAATATGATGTAATAGGAGTAGTTTTTATTGCAAATTAAAGGTTTTGTTAACAGAAGAGGAATGGCCTTGTGTAGTATGCTAGACAAGCAGTAAAAGCTCCATGGAATTAGGGTGTAGTTCTCAATTTGCCTCAAATCAAACATGTAATGAATGTGTGCCTACAGAGTTTTGGAAATGTGCGGCACAACAACATTATAAGTGATATTATTTGTTCCTAATATTTTATTTTATCAACAAAAACAATTTTTTTTTGTGAATTCGTTCTTGTATTATTTATATGTTAACGCTATCTTTTATGCCTACCATATTTCCCTAGTCAGAAGTTTTATTTGTCATATGTAGGGTTAAAGCAGGGTGAAAGTTGCTTCTTCCAGAGACCAAAACTTTGGCATTCCTCAAATCTTTCAGATTTTGAATCAAAGGTAATTTTTAATCTACTGTTTATTGTATGATATGTGTAGATGTAATTTATTTTTGCACTATAGTGGAAGATTTGTAGATGAAATTGATTTTAGTTCTTTTCAAATTTGAGACAATAGATACTAAATTTACTTCAATACATAGTTTTCTATGGGTTTCCTTTTTAGATTCAATGCTAATTTATGCTTGTTGCAATTGAATATTGCTTGTTTGTGAAGAATGCTATTTGAGGATGGGTACGATGATTTAGTTTTTGCTTGTAGTAGACTATGGTGATGAGGTTCCGTATCTATTTTCTCCCTTTAAGTAGGATTAGGTGTTTACATGTGGGTTCAGAGTGAATTGGTTTAATTTGCAGCAATAAGAATTCAAAATTTAGTTTGATTTTTGTTGGTAACCAAAGCTAGCAAGTTGTTTCAAAGTGCCTGAAAGGCCATTTCAGATATTTGTTGTAAATGGATACTTTGATATAAGAAATTCATTGCATCATGGCTAGATGCACATATTATTTTAAGACTCCAATACAAATTATACAACTTATTTTAAGATTATCTTGTTAAAGCACAAAGATTGTATCGTGATGTATGGATGGAAATGAAGGAACTTACAACTTGATCATGTCACACACCTTAGAATGCAACTTGTAGATATGAAATTCTCCTGAACCACACCAATACCATGCATGTTTTTTTTTTGTCCATCTCATTTTGTCCCATTCATCTCAACCAAGCTTAGCTTTCAATTTCATTTCTGCCTATAAGTTTATTAATTTTGTTATACAATATATCTACTAAATTGATATTTAGATTTTCTACCAGAATGGATATGAACTACCAGATTACTATAGAAAAAAGTGTGAGCGTGGAATGACTGACTTGTTTAGGCGATTCAAATCAATGTTACATAAAAAAATTTATGATCCTTTTCTCACGGACAAGGAATGAGAAGCTAATGGACCTCCTGATATTAGAATAGATCATTGAAAAGGTTTTCTCAAGAATGGGTCTACTGTTACTACTAAAGAGAAAAGGAAGCAAGCCCAGAAAAATAGATCAAAGTTTCATCGCACTCACAACAGTGGGCGTTTTGGTTATGCTAGGGTAGAATACAAAATGGTATGTTTTTTATTGCTACACTGCCATAGTTTCACTTTAGATCTTCATAATAAGAGGCTAATATCATTTGAATTTGCAGAAAAAGAAATGGTCAAATCGTACAAAACTAGTCACACGCATAGATGTGTGGGTTGAAGCTCATACTAAGAAAGATGGAACTGTCCAAGAAGATATCGGATCAATCATGGTGAGCATCAAGCTTATATTCAATTTTTTATTATTACTAAATGTTGAGTGCCACTTGTTTTTGTTGGAGATAATTGGCTGTGATGATGAAACCACAGCTTTATGCTAGTTCTGCTACTGAAAACTTTTGATAATTGGCTGATGTTGTTGTTCAATAGTTACCTTTCATTAATATATACCCGATTGCTTGTTTGGCTGTATATATGTTGATGCAATCGATTTTCGCTCCCTGCTTTGACCCTGTTCATGCTGACCTGCACAAGTAACGCACGTGAGCCATAGACCACCGTGGGGGTGGCCGATGGCACTCTAATGCTAAAGTCAGACAGGGATCTGAGGAAGGTGTAATGCTGTAACAAGGAATTTTTCGCGTACCATAGCTTACCAACCTCATGTCTTATTTATAGTGCAAGGAGTTCTGGTTCAACCAGGCCATCGTAGGTGTAGTTTAGGAAGGAGATCTTTGTAGAGATCCCTCCCTAATTAGGAGTCGTGTTGTGGGAGGAAAGTTTCATATTAGCTCTGTGCTCCTAGATACGCGGGAGATAGTTCCCAATCCAAGAGCAATCCCTAGAAGGGAGTTTCCTTGTGTGGAAGATACTCTGGCGTTTGCTTCCTAGTTAGAAGCAGAGAGTAGCTGTAGTTGCCCGTCCAAAGCTGATCCTCGAGATACTTGCCTGAAGTGGGCTTACAGGTATTGAGGATAGCTGTGAGACATGTGGGCCTAGCATGCTATGAGAGTTCGGGTTCGTTTGGTGGACTGAAGTCGAGTGGGCTTAGATCCGCTTGGGCTGGATCTGTGTTGGGCTGATGCTTGAGCCTGTACTTCCTCGAGAACATCATGACACGTGTTCGGCTCAGGAGTGTGACCATTTTTATGTATCATCAGTTACTCCCCCCGAGTTAGTGGGGTGTTTATGTCGGTCCACTAACTAGTTATAAAGGCGACTGAACCGTCGTGATGATTAGACCTTAGGCGTTGGTTTCGAGCAGCGCATGACATTTAATAGGTACGCGACTGCTCGAGGGAAAGTTTGTTTTGCCTCCCCTATAAATATTTATTGTTCTGAGGATGATTTTCCCATCGTTATCTGTGATATCATTTTGAACCGTAGTATCTGTTCTTTCTTCCAATGGCCGACGGTGTCAAAATTGCTTTCAAGAATCCATTATCCCTCGCTTGTATGAATCAGTTTGGTGATAGTTTGATCGATGAAACTAAGTTGATAAGACTTCGTAATTTGTACCGTATCCGAAAAGATTTGTATCTTATTCCTGCGTCTGGAGTGTCAGTTTCGATTATACCTCTTCATGGGTTTATAGGCATGCACCAAGGTATGTTTGAGTTCGGACTCCGATTTTCGGTGCCTGATTATGTCTGGCACTTCTTTACTCATTTTTGCTTGCTCCCACTCAGGTGGCTCTGAGCGGGTTTAAGATACTGCTAGCAGTTCTCCTGAGGGCTCATGACGCTGGCCTTCGTTTGACTCCACCGGTGATTCATTACATGACCAAAGTTCAGCTGGATTCCAAGGGTATCTGTATACTGACTTGTCCACCTTGTCTGCGTTTGACGGTGAGTAGCGCCGAATCCTAGGAGAAGCAATGGTTATTTGCTTCAGTGGATTCTAGCTACTTCAAGCTCGGGAGTCGTAGAGTGTCCCGATACTTTCAGTTCGATCGAGTTGAATTCTTCTTTAGTGCAAACGTATATTTCATGTTCTTCTTGTGATGTTGGTCCTGATGTTTTTTCTTTGTTTCAGAGAAGTTTGTTATTCCGTTCCTCAGTGAGGAAGAGAAGCAACTGGAGAAGAAGTTTTTGGAGCTTCCTTTGATTTTCGTTGAGGATGTAGTAATGCCAGAAGATGTCATACGCAGCGGGCTACTGCAGTGCTTTTAAGGGGCTCACCTAGTTTCAGGTTCCCCAGCTGAGGGGGTGGTCGCTCATCGTGTGAGGAAAAATAGCCTATCCCTGCTCAGCCCCTCCAGGCTTGCTGAGCTGGAGGCAAACGTGCCTCCTATGGTTGCCTCGAGAAAGAGGCAATCTTTTATAGTGGCAGCCTTTCCCTTTGGTGGCCGTACTTTGGAGCCGCATGTTCCTGTCTCACTCCATCCTGAGCCCATGAGAAAGTTCCTTGCTTTGGAGAAGGCCTTTGTTGATCTGTGTATGTCATACTCGGATGCACTTTATCAGGCAAAGGGTTCTAGCACTATCGCGGACAGCGAGGGTGTGGAGGCCATGACCCTTGTTGTTGATAAGGTAGATGAAATGAGGGCTCAGTTGAGGGATACTGAGTCCGACTTGGTATCGACTCATGTGTATCGACTCATGCCGAGCTGAAGCGGACTAGGGCAGAATTGGAATGCTTGGATACTGCTATGGGCAGGCGGGCCTCTAAACGAAGGGCTGAAGAAGCTAAGATGAAGGGCTTCGCCACACTCTAGAAGCAAAGCAGATGCGGTACGAGGAGCGCTCGCATTATGAAGCATTGCTGGGCGCGACAGATTTTGACGTGTCTGGCAGGAGGCCGCTAATCTCGTCTTAGGTAATTCGGGGCAAACTGGAGCTCCTAGATCTAATCAAGGGGGAGTATCTCGATATTGATCTCAACTTCACCCGCTATAGAAGGGCAACTTTTGGGCTGATTCGGCAAGGGGAAGGCTCTGGCGCTGCGAGGCTAACTGATGAGGATGATGCTTCTCCTTAGATTGTAATGTCCATTCTTGGGCAAATATCGTGTAGACATGTTTTCTCTCTTGAATGAAAGTACTGTTCTGCCTTGCATCATCGTATTTGCTTTTGTTGCTTTGTAGATTATAGGGTTTGTACTGTCAGCCAGAATTTTTTTGTTAGTCCAAATATATTGTTGTGTTGTATCACTGTTGTGGCAGATTAGGGGTTGATCAATGGGAGTCATCGTTGGTCAAGAGCTGACCAAATTCTTTCAGTCATTGTCTGTAATGACTCCCTCGGTGTTGGCGAATTCGCGCTGACTTTTGCCTCCATTCCTTCAGTCGTCGTGATCTGTGCGGAGCGGGTTAAGCTTTGCATGAATGGAGCTATTGTCATCAATTTCAGACTGATTAAGCTTTGCTTGGTAAGTTTGGTGACCATTGTCTGTATCAAGAGCAATGATCCCTTGGCGAGTCATCATCACAAGCGGACAAGCGCTGACTAGACTTCCACCTCCTCAGCTGTTGCAACCCGCGCGGAGCGGATTAGGCTTTGGGAACCAAAAGCCATTGTCATCAGTCGCGAACTTACTAAGCTTACCTGGCTAATTTGGCAATCATTGAGAGCAATGATCCCTTGGCGAGTCATCACCATCAGCGGACAAGCACTGACTAGACTCCCACTTCCTCAGCCGTTGTGACCCGCGCGGGGCGGATTAGGCTTTAGGCACCAAAAGCCATTGTCATCAGTCACGAACTGACTAAGCTTGCCTGACTAATTCGGCGATCATTGAGAGCAATGATCCCTTGGCAAGTCGTCATCATCAGTAGCCTAGCACTGATTAGACTCTCACTTCCTCAGCCATCGTGACCCGCAAGGAGCAGATTAAGCTTTAGGCACTAGAAACTGTCATCATCAGTCGCGAACTGACTAAGCTTGCTTGGCTAATTTGGTGATCATTGAGAGCAATGATCTCTTGGCTAGTCGTCATTATCAACGGACAAGCATTGACTAGATTCCCACTTCCTCAGCCATCGTGACCCACGCGAAGTGGATTAGGCTTTAGGCACCAGAAGCCGTCATCATTAGTCGCGAACTGACTAAGCTTACCTGGCTAATTCAGCGATCAACGTCGGCACTGAGAGCAATGATCCCTTAGCGAGTCGTCATCATCAATGGACAAGCATTGACTAGACTTTCACTTCCTCAGCCGTCGTAACCCGCGCAGAGTGGATTAGGCTTTGGGCACTAGAAGTCGTCGTCATCAGTCGCAAACTGACTAAGCTTACTTGGCTAATTCGGCGATCATTGTCTGTACTGGGAGTAATGATTAATTGGCGAGTCGTCGTCACAAGCGGACAGCGCTGACTAGACTCCCACTTTCTCAACTGTCGCGACTCGCGTGGAGCAGATTAGGTTTTGGGAACCAGAAGCCATCGTCATCAGTCGTGAACTGACTAAGATTGCCTGGCTAATTCGGCGATCATTGAGAGTAATGATCCCTTGGCGAGTCATTGTCATCAGCGAACAAGCATTGACTAGACTCCCACTTCCTAAGTCATCGTGACCCGCGCAGAGCAGATTAGGCTTTGGGTAAATGTCCAAGTCTGGCCGTATCCGGGGTTAGCAAGGGTTGTAATGGACAGCAGTGGAAGTTTTGGTAAACACTAAATATTTTATTGATAATACTTTTTGAGATGGTCTACATTCCAACCCCGTTTTAACCCGTCGTCGTCAGCGTCTTCCAACCAGTATGTTCCTGGTCTGTTAATCTTAGCAACTTTGTAAGGTCCTTCCCAATTCAGATTTAACTTTCTTGCCTCGGCTTCTTTGGTGTTTTGTTGAGTCTTCCACAGTACCCAGGCTCCCACCTTGAATTCGCATGGCTTGACCTTCTTGTTGTAGTATTGCGCCATCAGTTGTTGGTAGGCGACTATCTAGGTGGAGGCCATATCCCATTTTTCGTAGAAGAGGTCTATTCCCACACGTAAGGCTTCGTTGTTCTTGTCCATTCTGAACTATTCCATCCGGAAGGTTGGCACCTCAAGCTCTACCAGTTACATAGCTTCTAACCCATATGCTAGGGTGAAGGATGTCTCTCCGGTAGGGATTTTTTGGTTGTTCGATATGCCCAGAGTATTCCTGGTAGCTCTAGAACTGATTTTCTTTTGGCCGCATCGAGTTTTCTTTTGATGGCTTCTATGATTGTCTGGTTGGTAACTTCTGCCTGGCCGTTGGCCTGGGGGTGTCCTAGCGAGGAGAAGTGGTGCCTCACTCCCAGGCTTTTGCACAGTTCTTTGACTTTGCTACCTTCGAACTTGGTTCCGTTGTCGCTTACCAATACTTTGGGGATGCCAAATCTGCATATGATGGCGACCCATATGAATTTTTCGATCTGGACCTGCCCTATTTTGGATAGGGGCTCGGCCTCGACCCACTTGGTAAAGTAGTCGACGGCAACAAGAAGGAATTTTTACCAGTCGATGCCGGGAAAGGTCTGACGATGTCCATTCCCCATTGCACAAACGGCCATGGACTAGTCATTGGAGTAAGTGACTGGGCCAGCATGTGGGTGTATGGTGCGAACCTCTGACATTTGTCGCACTTGCGGACTATATCTTTAGCGTCTTGCTGCATGGTCAGCCAATAGTACCCTAAAGTCAGGACTTTGTGGGCAAGGGTTCTCCCGCCTGGGTGATTCCCGCATATGCCACCGTGGATGGCTTCCAAGACTTGTTTAGCAACATAAGGCGATAGACATCGAAACAGTGTCCCCGTTACCAATCTCCTGTATAATTTGTCGTTTAGGAGAGTATACCTTGCTGCTCTATTTTTATGTTTTCATGCTTCGACCTTATCTGTTGGTAAGGCCCCTGATGTTATATATTCTAGTATCAGAGTCATCCAATTGAGCTGGGTCTCCGCGGTGCAAAAATTCTCGTGCTCTTCTTCGTCGAGGCTTGATTTCTCCTAATATTCTGTGAGGCCACTAGAGACCTCGCTGGAGGCCGAGGCTTCTTTCGCTAGCTCGTCAGCCCTCTAGTTGTCATCTTACGGGCACTGTGTGAGCTGACAGTTTTTGAATTTGCTCATTACGCCGAGTACCTTGTTGCGGTTGGCTATCATGCGCGAATCTTTGCTATTGAAATCTCCTTTGACCTAGTTGACTACTAGTCTTGAGTCGCTGTATGTTGTTAGGTGATCTATGTCGATCCCCAAAGCTAGCTTTAAGCCTGACAAAAGGGCTTCCTATTCGGCCTCGTTGTTTGAAGCAGGGAAACCAAATCTGACGGCCTTTTCGAGGGTGAAGCCACTAGGGGAGTGGAAAGTGATCCCTACTCTACTCGCCTTATCAGTTGAAGATCCATCACAGCGCAGGGTCCAAAATTGGACACCGGATTCCATGAGTTGGTAGCCTGCTTTCGGTTATTCTCCGTCGGTTATTTCAGCAATGAAATTTGCGAGCGCCTAGGCTTTGATGGCGATTCTTGGAGCATAGTTTATGTCAAACTGCCCAAGTTCTATTGAACATTTCACCATCCTACCAGATAGCTCGGGTTAATGTAATATCGAGTGGAGTGGGTGTTTGGTTAAGATCGTTATTGAGTTGGCCTGAAAATTGGGCCCTAGTTTCCTGGAGGATACAACTAGCGCAAGAACTATTTTTTCCAGGTCCGGATAGTGTGCTTATGTTTCTACGAAGGTTTTTAGGTGTAGTATTCTGGCCTCTGGGTTCCTTGGTCGTCACGTACGAGGGCTGAACTGACAGCTTATTTAGAAACAGACAGGTACAAGTATAGTGTTTCACCTATCATGGGCTTCGAGAGTAGCTTTGGACTCCCCATGTATGTTTTCAATTTCTGAAAGGCTTGTTCCCCTTCCTCGCTCCACGAAAATCCTTCGCTCCCTCATAGTATTTTGAAGAAGGGGAGGCACTTATCGGACGACTTTGATATAAATTTGTTTAGTGTTGCTATCCTCCCAGTCAGGCTCTAAACTTCTCTGATATTAGATGGGGACTTCATGTCGAAATGAGCTTGAATCTATTTCGGATCGGCCTTGATTCCCCTTCTGTTAACTATATAGCCTTGGAATTTCCCAGACTCGATTCTAAACGTACACTTTTGTGGGTTGAGCTTCATCCGATATTTCATGAGTTGGTCGTATGCTTTGGCAAGGTCCCGCACGTGGTTGGGGCTACAATAGCTTTTTACCAGCATGTCATTGATGTATACTTCCATATTTCTACCGATCTGTTGCTTGAATATTCGGTTAACAAATCGTTGATAGGTAGCCCCAACATTCTTTAAGTCGATTGGCATCATTCTATAGTAGTACATTCCCCTTTCCATCATGAAAGAGGGTTTCTCTTGATCTAGGGGGTGCATTAATTTTTAATTGTAGCCAGAATATGCGTCCATAAAGCTGAGGAGGTTGTGTCCTGATGTGGCATCTGCGATCTGATCGATCTGGGGGAGTGGGAAGTTGTCCTTAGGGCAGACTTTGTTTAGATCGGTGTAGTCTACGCACACACTTAACTTCCCATTTTTCTTTTTTACGAGAACGGTGTTTGCCAGCCAGTCGGGGTATCGTGTTTTCTTGATCATGTCTGGGTCGAGTAAACGATGTACCTTATCGTGTATGATAGCGTTTCTTTCGGGTGCCACGACCCTTTTTCTGCCTGACAGTTTTCTTCGAGGGATCTACTTCGAGGTGATGGGTGATTATTGAAGGGTCGATCCCCACCATATCCACGATAGTCTAGGCAAAGATGTCCTGGTTAAGCTGCAGTAGCTCCGTAAGTTCCTTCGCCACTTCCTTGTTTAAGTGGGAGCCGATCTGGATGGCCTTACTATTCCTAGGGTTGTCGAGGTAGACCGTTATGGTTTCTTCTTCTGGCTGTCCAACATTGGGCCTGCCCCGAGGGCTTACCAGTGCCTCATCGCCCTGTGTCGGTTGTTCCTCTCTTAGACCTCGAGTTGGGCGGAGGATAGCCATGGCCGTTTGGTTGACTGCCAGTTGAAGATCGTTGGATGGCGAAGTCGTCATGTATTAACATTCCCTGGCCACTGATTAATTTCCTTTCAATGTACTAATTGCTTGGTTCGTAAGATATTTGACACACTGGTGCAGGGTAGAGACCACCGCCCTCATTTGATGTAACCAGAGTCTGCCGAGAACCACATTGTACGCCGAAGGCGTGTCGATCACTATGAACTCTTGGAATAGGGTTTTATGAGTCGGTTCCTCTCCCGCTATTATCGTCAGCTATATCTTTCCTATGGGGAACTGTTTCTCACTACTGAAGCCAGTCACTGGACAACTATTAGGGATTAAGGTTGTTTCATCCAGCTGCATGCTGTGGAGCGTGCAGAGGAACAGAACGTTCATCGAGCTCCCAGTATCTATCGACCAGGGATCTTCTTACCTCCCATCCCGCAAGGGAAACTGTCACCACCAGGGAATCATCGTGCGAGATTTGTATGCCCTGGAGATCCTTTTGTGTGAATGCCAACAGTATAGATGAGCCCTGTTTCTGACCATGTGGTGTCGGTTGTCCATCACGTACAATGTGAATCCTCAAGCCTCGAAAAGCCCTTTTTCTGAGCTTGTTGGACATTTCGGACTCTGAATGTGCTCCGTAAAACACATGTATCCAGTTGGCCGAAGGCTCCCCGAGTTTGGTCTTCTTCCGCTCTTATCTCTGGATGACGAAGCTTTGTGCTTTATTTGCCGAATCTGTTGTGTTTGATGGAGGATCCGGTGTCAGAAGGTTGTCAAAATCTCATTTTCGCAAATCGTTAATGAAGGTTAAGACGGTCGTTGCATCGTCGCATGAGCTGACGGTGTTTAAATCATTGTTGAATCGAGTTAAATACATCTCGTCAAAACTTTGCTTCATCGATATGAATATTTGAATCATTAACTGGTTCAGGTGCATGGGAAGAGATCTTACATCCGGCTCGAGATTCAACGGTGTTACCATGTGCACGGGGGTGCGACTGTGTTGCCCACGCTCGACAAAAACCACAGGGATGGTCTGAGCGCTGGACGTGTCCTCTGATTTTTTGCTGTTGCGTGACCTAGTAGCCACCATCTCTCTGGGATTTGGTAGGAAACGACGCTTAGTGTAAAGTTAAGAACTATGTCGTCCCCACGGAAAGCGCCAAACTGATGCATTCGATTTTTGCTCCCTGCTTTGACCCTATTCCTGCTGACTTGCACAAGTAACGCACGTGAGCCACAAGCAACCGTGGGGTGGTTGATGGCACTCCGATGAAAAATTCAGACAGGGATCTGAGGAAGGTGTAATGTTGTAACATATAATTTTTTGCGTACCTCAGCTTACCAACCTCATGTCTTATTTATAGTGCAAGGAGTCCTGGTTCTACCAGGCCATCGTAGGCGTAGTTTAGGAAGGAGATCTTCGTGGAGATCCCTCCCTAATTAGGAGCCGTATTGTAGGAGGGAAGTTCCATGTTAGCTCTGTGCTCCTAGATACATGGGAGATAGTTCCAAATCCAAGAGCAATTCGTAGAAGGGAGTTTCCCTGTGTGGAAGATAATTTTGCGCTTGCTTCCTAGTTAGAAGCAGATAGCAGTTATAGTTGCCCGTCCGAAGCTGTTCCTTGAGATACTTGCCTGATGAGGGCTTACGGGTATTAAGGATAGCTCTGAGATGTGTGGGCCTAGCATGTTGTGAGAGTTCGGGTCCGCTTGGAGGACTGAAGTTGAGCGAGCTTAGATCCGCTTGGGCTGGATTTTTGTCGGGCTGATGTTTGAGCCTGTACTTCCTCGAGATCATTATGACAAGTGATCGGCTCAGGAGTTTGACCGATTTTATGTATCATCATATGTGATGTATTGAAAGGTTTTTCACATTTGGGTATTTTTGTTTGAGTCCATGGACCTGAAAATGCCTTGCGTTATGTGTGTTCATTCTGTTAGTAGTTATGGTTGTGTTTTCATAAAATGGGTTTTGGTTGGCGCTGGCTTGAATTTGCATTATTGTTAGTATACTGAGTGAAATCTTGATTTGGGTATTTATGACTTGTGCTTGAATCATGCATTAGTTAGGTTTTAGTTGAATTGAGAATTTAACAACCATTTTGAGGAGGGGTTTTTGGAAGCTCTTATTAAAATCCTAGTGCTCCCTTTGTTCTTAGTGGTTTCTTTGTTTATTTGATGGGATCTAACAATTTTGATAGATGGGTTACTTCATTAAAAATAATATGGGTATTGTCTTGGTCATGGGTTATTGTCAAAATCGGATATAATTGAACAAAGAGAAAAGAAGCATAATGTGAGCATGTCTCCTTACTCGCTTTCTCCAATTATATACAGATAATATGCTAATAAATTAAGGGGCTACTATTTTTGTCTTTAGTTTTTTGTTTATGTTGCTTTGTCGAATTAAAAACAGTCTTCAGTTCAGGCCTTTATTTACCTCCCTTAAGGAGCTATTCCATTATTGTTTGTTAGTCCATCTATGAATTGATATAAGGAGCCGGGTCTGTGTGTAATTGAGCATGTATATCTTATCTTCTATACCATTAGAATTCTACATTGTGAAAGCGTAACAGCTGGATGCCCAAAATACCTTTCATTAGAGTTGTTGTTCAATGGATGGATGTGGTTATATATTATATTATTTATGGTGAAATTCTTTGGTTAATGCAATTAATAAAGTTTGGTAATTAATTTGGAATAATTGTTGTTGTTTTTTAAATATAGGAACAAATGAAGGGCATTCAATTGAATCAGGGTGAGAACATTGATTGTTCATTAGAAGATGATCTCTTAGGGAAGGTGTTTGGTAAAGACACTAGGGGACATGTTCGTGGTATTGGCTCTCTTGTATCAAGAATGCAAATTGAAGCTTCACTTTTGCATTAGCAAAGGTTTTATCACTTGAGATTGAAAATAGTGGTCTTGCCTCTCTAATAACCTCCATGGAATCTCATATGGTCACTATGACGGAACAAATGCAAGAAATGATGGTAAGACTCTATTTCGTGTGATTTGTATACCACTCACACTCTTTGCATTGATTTTCTATTGAGTTTTGATTAACATAGCCCCATCGAAGCAAATCTAACGCTTAGTGGGAAGCATTTAAATTGAATTTTGTGAGATTTTTATATCCCTCACACTTTTTGCATTGATTGTCTATTGAGTTTTGATTATCATGGCTGATGTCTCAATGACATTCATGTAATTGATGGATTGAGAATTTATAGTTATTTGTTATGTATATTGCAAGCTTTATTGAACGGATACATGAGGATGGCTCCACCCATGACCAAGGAAATGTTAGAAATGTTGGTTCTACATCCAACTCTGCTACAACTATACGATCCAAAAAAACCGAAGTTAGTTGTGAATTACTAAGCTTGGAGCATGAAGTAGTAGCCAAGGGGCGAGTGGTCTAGGCCAAGCACCGTGAACTTTGTCATGGACACGAAGTGGATGAGTTGGAAGAGAAAGTGTTGTTGGATGAGATGGTAAATTACAATGCTACTTTATACTTGGGAAAACAAGGTGGTGCAACCTGTTTTCGAGGCATTGGTGAGGGTGGCTTTGTAGTGTGGTTGAAGGCACTGATCAAATATCTATAGGTTAGTAACTCTTGTTTGTTTTTACCATTTTTTGCTTTTGCCATTTAACCTTGCTAATAAGCAGTTGAGATGTCATGAGCTAAGTCTTGTTATCCTGCTATCTCAAACGGAATGTTATTGATTAAAAACTAAACACTCAAACAACAACTGCTATGTAGAATCAGGTGTTTCAATACTGGTGAGTAATATTGTTTCTCTGTGTTATCATTCGATTGGCTACACAATTTTTCAATTAAGCACTTTATTTTATGTTAGATGTTTCTCATTTTTTGTTTTATGCAATTCAGAGGAAATTCTATAGCTGCAACTAGCCCTGCAGGATCAGTATCAAGTTTTGATGTGCAACTTTATTTTCAAGATGACAAGGTACAATGCATTTTAATTGCGTGTTTTGTTTTGATACAATATTGATCATGAGTAGCAGAATATGATATATTATTTAGCTGAACCAATGGGGTTGTACAAAGAGTTTCTATGTACATAATCTTTCACCAACAATGAAGTGTGTTTCTTGACCATTATGATCCATGAGCATAACGTAATGTGCATATGTTTTAGGGACTAAGAACCAAACTCCTTGATCCCTGATGCAGTCATTTTCCACTCTCTGCTTTGACCTAGTCCTGCTGACCTGCACAGGCAACGTACGTGAGCCACGGACCACCATTGTGGTGGCCAATGGCACTCCGATGCTAAAATCAGACAAGGATCTGAGGAAGAAGTAATGTTGTAAACAGGGAATTTGTAGCATACCTTAGCTTACCAACCTCATTTCTTATTTATAGTGCAAGGAGTCCTGGTTCTACCATGCCATCGAAGGCGTAGTTTAGGAAGGAGATCTCCGTGGAGATCCTTCTCTAATTAGGAGTCGTGTTGTAGGAGAGAAGTTCCATGTTAGCCTTGTGCTCCTAGATACATGGGAAATAGTTTCCAATACGAGAACAATCCGTAGAAGGAAGATTCCATGTGTGGAATGTACTCTGGTATTTGCTTCCTAGTTGGAAGTAGAGAGATGTTGTAGTTGCCCGTCCAAAGCTGATCCTCAAGATACTTGCCTTAGTAGGACTTATGGGTGTTGAGGATAGTTGTGAGACGTGTGGGCCCACATGTTGTAAGAGTTCGGACCCGTCTGGCAAGCCGAATTGGGCGGGCCTAGAACCGCTTGGGTCGGATCAGTGTTGGGTTGATGCTGGGTCCCGCAACTCCTCGAGATCATCATGACACGTGTATGGCTCAGGGGCGTGACCGTTTTTATGTATCATCAGCTACTCCCCCCGAGTTAGTGGGTTTTTAATTCGGTCCACTGACTCTTTGAAAGGGTAACTGTACCATCGTAATGATTGGACTCGAAGCATTTGTCTCAAGCGACGCATGACATTTAATGGATACGCGACTACTCAATGAGGGAAAGTGCGATTTGCCTTCCCTATAAATATTTACCGTACTGAGAAGGATTTCCTCAATCTTATTTGCGATATTTTTCCGAGCCATAGTATTTGTTCTTTCTACTGATGGCTGACAACGTTGAACTTTCTCCCAAGGATCTGTTATCCCTTACTTGTATCGATTTCTTATAAGGTAGCTCGATCGACGAAACTGAATTGATTAGGCTTCGTAATTTGTACCGTATCTCGGGAAATTTGCAAATTGTTCCCGCGTCTGGAGTTTTAGGCCCGACTGTACCTCCTCATGGGTTCATAGGCTTGCATCGAGGCATGCTTGAGTCTGGGCTTCGTTTTCCAGTGCTCGATGATGTCTGGCGCTTCCTTATCCATTTATGTATGCCTCCCACTCAAATGGTTCCGAGCGGGTTCAAGATTTTGCTCGCAATTTTCTTGAGGGCTCATGATGTTGGCCTCTGTTTGACCCCATCAATGATCCATCACATGACAAAGGCTCGATTGGACCCGAGGGGTATCTGCATGCTAAAATGTCCTTCTTGTCTGCAATCGGCGGCAGACAACACTGAATCTTGGGAAAAGCATTGGTTCTTGGCTTTGGCGGATTCCAGTTACTTCAAGCTTGGGAGTCGTAGAGTGTCTCGATACTTTCAGTTTGATCTCAATGAGTTTCTTGGTTGTCAGTGCATGCATATTTTTGTATGTCCCTTTTGCGATGCTGTTCTGACGTGTTTTTTTTGTTTCAAGGAAGTTTGTTATTACGTCTCTCAGCATGGAAGAGAAGCGGATAAAGATGGAGTTTCTCAAGCTCCCTTTGACATCCATTGAGGAGGTCATAATGTTAGGCAATGCCGTACGTAGTGGGCTGCTGCAGTGTTCTCATGGTGCTTGCCCTGTGTCAGGTTCACCGGCTGAGTGGGTGGTTACTCGTCGCACGAGGAAGAGAAGTCTAGCTCTGCCCAGCTCTTCCAGGCTTGCTGACTTGGAGGCGAATGTACCCCATCATTTTTCTGAGGAAGAGGCAAACCTCTGTCAGGGTGGCCTCTACCCTTGGTATGTTGCGGTCTGCACAGGCGACACCGTCGAAGGGTCGCGGCTTTCCTCCAGATGCTTATGCTTCCGTCGTTGACCTAGAAGGGAGGAAGTTGGGCAGCGTTTTGATGTTCCACGTCATTGCGGTCCCGAGACGAATGCTCGCGCCCTTGAGTCGTACATTCCTGTTTCGCTGCACCTCGAAGCCCGCATGAGAGTTCTTGCTTTGGAGAAGGCCTTTTCGGATCTGTGGATGTCATACTCGAACTCTCTCTATCGGGTGGACTCCCTGGATGGTCGGTTGGAGAATCCTGACACTGTCGCGAACTGCAAGGGCATGGAGGCCACGGCCTTTGTCACAAAAGTGAAAGTTGCTGGTATGAGAGCTCAGTTGAGAGGTGTCGAGTCTAACTTGGCGTCAACTCGTGTTGAACTGAGGCGAACCAGGGCTGAATTAGAATACCTGGATGCGGCTATGGACATGTGGTCTTCTAATCGGGAGGCTCAGAAATCCGAAAGGAAGTGGGCGGACGCAGAATGGGCAGTTGAACGGCGGCAACTGCAGGCTGCAGTTGATGAGGGGCTTCGCCGCGTTCTGGAGGCGGGGCGGTTTCTGGCGGAGGAGCACTCGCACTATGCAGCCATGTTGGATGCAGTGGACTTTGACTCGTCAGGCAGGAGGCCATTAATCTCGTCTGAGATTATTTGAGGTAGACTGGAGCTTCTGGAGCTGATTAGAGTAGAGCACCCTGGTATTGACCTTGATTTTGCTCGCTAATGGAGGGTTTCCTTTGGGCCGATTAATCGAGGGGAGGGCCCTGGCACCGCGAGACTAACTGATGAAGAGGATGCTTCTTCTTAAATTATTTGTATCGCCCTTTCCTGGACGGACAACATATAGATATATTTTTTTAATGAAACCGTTGTTTTACCCCATATTGTCGTGTTTACTTTAGATGCTTCGTAAGCTATAGAGTTTGTACTCAAAATACATTGCTGCTCCGGGTCGATGTTGTTGACCGTGAGACAGATTAGGGGTTAACCAGAACAAATCATTGTTGGTGAAGGGTTGACCAAGCTCCCTTAATCATTGTCTATAATGACTTCCTAAGTTGTTGGCGGACAAGCACCAACTATGTTCCTATTCCTTCGGCCATTGCGACTCGCTCAAGGCAGACTAGGCATTGGGCACTAGAAGTTGTCATCATCAATCGCGAACTGACTAAGCTTACCTGGTAAGGTCGATGATCATTGTCTATATTGAGAACAATGATCCCTTGGTGAGTCATCGTCATCAGCGAACAAGCACTGATAGGGATGGCAACGGGGCGGATTTGAGCAAATCCATCCCCGCCCCGCTGGAGATCACGGATCCCCAAATCTGCCCCGAATATCCATTTATACAAAATTGTAAAAACCCGTCCCCGATCCGAACGGATTGAAGGATATCCGCCCCGGCCGAATATCCATTTGAAAAAAAAAAATCTTTTCAACATCACTATTAAATCAGTAATACCAGTAAGAAAACCATACAAATATTACAACAAAATATCGAAAACCAGGTTCAAATCAGTAATGGAACATGGAATTGGTGACATGATGTCTACATATCCTCAAATAACATAGATTCTCAAGCTAAAGATATACATATCTAAAGATTTTAGATCTAAAATCTACAGATCTACGTATCTATAGATTTCATATCTAAAAATAAACAGATCTCAGATCTAATAATATACAAATCTCAAATCTCAAATCTAAAAATATACAGATCTCAGATGTTAAATCTAAAAATATAAAAATCTACTCGTGAAGAAGTTGAATGAAGCTTTGGATGTAGACACCCAAGACAGATCATGAAGGAGATGGAGATCCCGAGTTACATCGAAGAGAAGGTGGGACACAGTCGCTGATCGAGGAGGAGGGACGTTGTTGATCAAGGAGAAGGAGGAACGTCGCCGATGATCGAGGAGAAGGAGGGATGTCTCCGATCGAGGAAAAGGAGGGACATCACCGCTGATCGAGGAGAAGGAGGGACGTCGCCGCTGATCAAGGAGGAGGAACGTCGTTGGCTGCTTGGAAGGCGAGGAGGAGGGACGTCGCTGGCTGCTTGGAAGGCAGGGAGGAGGGGAAAGGAGATGGAGGCGGTCGGGAGGTGTGGTGGTTCTTTCAAAAGAGAAGATTACAAAAGAGAAGGAGAAGAATGACAAGCAGAAGAAAGAATGAGGATATTAGCAAAAGAAATGGGTTGTGTCTGACAGAAATAATCAAATAAAGAAATTAGGTTTAGGGTTTTTATTCTTTTAAGTATTGAAGGGTATTTTAGTAAATACATAGGATAAACGGATATCCATGGGGCGGATATGGCCAAATCCGTATCCGCATCGAATATTCAACGGATATTGTTTCGATATCCGTATCCGCCCCAAACTCCATACAACCTTAACCAAATCCGCCCCAAACGGGGCAAGTGGGGCGGATATCAGTGAAAATTCGCCCCACTGCCTTCCCTAAGCACTGACTAGACTCTCACTCCCTCGGCCGTCGTTGCCAGCACATAGCGGATTATGCTTTGGGCACCAGAAGCTGTCGTCATCCGTCAGCGGACAAGTGCTGACTAGACTCCCACTTCCTCGGCCATCGTGGCTCGCGCGCAGAAGACTAGGCTTTGAGCACCAGAAGCCATCGTCATCAGTCGCGAACTGACTAAGCTTACCTTGCAAGTTCAGTGATCATTGTTTGTTTTGAGAGCAATGATCCCTTGGCGAGTCATCGTCATCAACGGACAAGCGTTGACTAGAATCCGACTTCCTCGGCCGTCATGGACCGCGAGCTGCATAATTGAGAGCAATTATGCTTTGGGCTCCATAAGCCGTCGTCATCAATCGTGAACTGACTAATCTTACCTGGCAAGTTCAGCGATCATTGTCTGTTTTGAGAGCAATGATCCCTTGGCGAGTCGTCGCCATCAGCAGACAAGCACTAACTAAACTCCCATTTCCTTGGCCATCGTGACCCACGCATAGCGGACTAGGCTTTGGGCACAAGAAGTCGTCATCATCAGTCGCGAATTGACTAAGCTTACCTAACAAGTTCAGCAATCATTGTCTGTTTTGAGAGCAATGATCCCTTGGTGAGTCATCGTCATCAGCGGACAAGTGCTGACTAGACTCCCACTTCCTCAGCCGTCATGGACCACACGCTGCGGACTAGGCTTTGGGCACCATAAGCCATCGTCATCAGTCGCGAACTGACTAAGCTTACCTGGCAAGTTCGGCGATCATTGTCTGTTTTGAAAGCAATGATCCATTGGCGAGTCGTCATCATTAGCGAAAAAGTGCTGACTAGACTCCCACTTCCTCGGCCATCGTGGCCCGCGCATAGTGGACTAGGCTTTGGGCACTAGAAGCCATCGTTATCAGTCGCGAATTGACTAAGCTTATCTGGCAAGTTTAGCGATCATTGTCTGTTTTGAGAGCAATGATCCCTTGGCGAGTCGTTGTCATCAGCGGATAAGCACTGACTAGACTATCACTTCCTCGGCCGTCATGGCCCTCACGCAGCGGACTAGGCTTTGGGCACCATAAGTCATTTTCATCAGTCATGAACTGACTAAGCTTACCTGGAAAGTTTGGCGATCATTGTCTTTTTGAAAGTAATGATCCATTGGCAAGTCGTCATCATCAGCGGAAAAGTGCTTACTAGACTCCCACTTCATCGACCGTCGTGGCCCGCACATAGTAGACTAGACTTTGGGCACCAGAAGTCATCGCCATTAGTCGCGAATTGACTAAGCATACCTGGCAAGTTCGACGATCATTGTCTATTTTGAGAGCAATGATTCTTTGGTGATTCGTCATCATCAGCGGACAAGCGCTGACTAGACTCCCACTTCCTCAGCCATTGTGGCTCGCGCTCAGCGGACTAGACTTTGGGCTAGTCAAGGGTTGTAATGGACAACAATGGAAGTTTTGGTAAAAGCAAATATTTTTTTAGATGCTCTACATTCCATAGTTGTTTAAGCCTGTCGTCGTCTACGTCTTTTAGCCAGTACGTTCCTAGCCTGTTGACCTTTGTAACTTTGTAAGGTCCTTACTGATTTGGGTTTAGCTTTCCCGCACCGGCTTCTTTTGTGTTATGTTGGGTCTTCCTGAGCACCCAATCCTCTACCTTTAACTCATGTGGTTTGACCTTCTTGTTGTAATATGGCGCCATACGCTATTGGTAGGCGGCATCTTGGCAGAGGCTAGATCCTGTTTTTCGTCAAGGAGGTCTAGCCCTACGCGCAAGGCTTCATTGTTGTCGTCTGGTCTGAACTCCTCCGTTCGAAAGGTTGGCACCTCGAGTTCTACCGGAACCATAGCTTCTGATCCGTATGCTAGGGCGAAAGGTGTCTTTTCGGTAGGGACTATTTTAATTGTTTGATATACCCAGAGTATCCCTGGTAGCTCTAGAACCCATTTTCCTTTGGCCGTGTCGAGCTTTCTTTTTATGGCCTTGAGGATTGCTCGGTTGGTAACCTCTGCTTGGTTGTTGGCTTGGGGGTGCCTTGGCAATGAGAAGTGGTGATCGATCTTAAAGTTTTTGCACAGTTTCTTGACGTTACTACCTTCGAATTGGGTTCCATTGTTGCTGACCAATATTTTGAGGATGTCAAATCTACAGACGATGGAAGTCCATATGAATTTCTCAATCTGGACCTGCCTTATTTTAGATAGGGGCTTGGCTCGACCCACTTGGTGAAGTAATCGACAGCCACAAGAAGGAACTTTTTACCGGTTGATACTGAGAGTGGTTCGACGATGTCCATTCCCCATTGCACGAACTGCCATGGACTAGTCATCAGAGTTAGTGGTTGGGCTGGCATATGCGTGTATAGTGCAAACCTCTGGCATTTGTCGCACTTGCGGACAGTATCTTTGGCATCTCGCTGCATGGTCGACCAATAGTACCCTAAAATTAGGGCTTTATGGGCGAGGGTTCTCCCACCTGGGTGGTTCCCGCATATACCGCCATGGATCCTACCTAGGACCTGGCCTGCCTCCGAAGGTGCTAGACATCGGAGCAAGGGTCCTATCATTGATCTTCTATATAATTTGTCGTTTAAGAGAGTGTACCTCGTTGTTTTGTTTTTTAGTCTTTTTGCTTCGACCTTCTCGATTGGTAGGACTCCGGTTGCTATGTATTTCAGTATCAGAGTCATCCAATTTGGTTGTGTTTCCGCAACGCAGATATCTCTACTTTATTCTTCATTGAGGCTCGATTGCTCTTGATATTCAATGAGGTCACTGGAGACTTCATCGGAGGCTAGGACTTCTTTGGCTAGCTCGTCGGCTCTTTTATTGTCGTCTCGGGGGCACTGTATGAGTTCGCAGCTTCACCATCCTGCCTGATAGCTTGGGTTTATGTAATACCGATCGAAGTGGATGCTTGGTCAGAACCATTATGGAGTAGGCCTGAAAATACGGCCTTAGCTTCCTGGAGGATATTACTAGTGCCAAAGCCAACTTTTCTAGGCCTGTGTAGTGTGCCTCCGCTTCAACGAAGGTCTTGCTGGTGTAATATACGGGTTTTTGGATCCCTTGGTCGTCTCGTACGAGGGCTGAGCTGACAGCGTTTTTGAAAACAGACAAGTATCGGTAGAGTGTTTCCCCTGTCGCCGGCTTCGAGAGTAGCTCTGGACTCCCCAAGTATGCTTTTAGGCTTTGAAAGGCTTGTTCGCATTATTCGTTCCAAGAGAATCCTTGGCTCCCTCTTAGTATCTTAAAAAAAAGGCATTTGTCGGAGGATTTTAATATAAATATGTTGAGGGCTGCTACCCTCCCAGTCAGGCTCTAAATGTCTCTAATGTTGGCTGGGGCTTTCATGTCGAGAAAAGCCTGAATCTGTTTTGGTTTGACTCAACTTCGAATGTACACTTATGTGGTTTGACCTTCATCTAGTATTTCCTGAGTTGGTCGAACGCTTCAGCGAGATCATGCACGTGGTCTGGGCTGCGGAGGCTTTTGACCAGCATGTCGTCTATGTAAACTTCCATGTTTCTTCTGATCTGTTCCTTGAACATTCGGTTGACCAGTCGTTGGTAGCCTGCGTTCTTTAAGCTGAATGGCATCACCCTATAGCAATATAATCCCCTCTCCGTTATGAAAGAGGTTTTCTCTTGATCTGGGGGTGCATTAATATTTGATTGTAGCCTGAATAGGCGTCCATGAAGTTGAGTAAGTCGTGCCCGGAGGTGGTGTCTACGATCTGATCGATGCGAGGGAGTGGGAAGCTATTCTTTGGGCAGGCTTTGTTTAGGCCAATGTAGTCCACACATACTCTCCACTTCCTGTTTTTCTTCTTTACAAGAACGGTGTTCGCCAGTCAATCGGGATATTGTGCTTTCTTTATCATGCCCGCGTTGACTAAGCATTGTACCTCGTCATTTATGATTGTGTTCCTTTCTGGCGCTACGGGTTTTTTATTTTGCCTAATGATTTTCCTCGAGGGGTCCACCTCTAGGCGACGAGTGATTATTGATGGGTCGATCCCCACCATGTCTCACATGGTCCAAGCGAAGATGTCCTGGTTACGCTGTAGCAGCTTTGTTAGCTATTTTACAAATTCTTCGTTCAAGCGAGAACTGATCTAGATAGCCTTGTTATTATGAGGGCTATCAAGATAGATGGTAATTGTTTCTTCCTCTAGTTGTCCGGCATTGGGCCAGCCCCGAGGGCTTACTGGTGCCTCAGTGTTCGGGGCCTATTGTTCCCCTTCTGTGCTTCGAGAAAAATGGAGGGTCATCTTAGCTGTTGGGCTAGTCGCTAACTGAGATTCGCCAGGTGGCAGGGTCGTCGTGTATTAGCATTCCCTGGCCGCTATCTGGTCCCCTCTTAATGTACCGACCGCTTGGTTCGTCAGGTACTTAACACATTGATGTAGAGTGGAGACTGCCGCTCCCATCTGGTGTATTCAGGGTCTTCCCAGGACCGCATTATATGCTGAACGATTTCTTCGAATAGGGTTTTCTGAGCCGAAACCCTTCCTATTGTTGTCGTCAGCTGTATCTTCCCCACGGGGAACCGTCTTTCGCCGCTGAAGTCAACCACCGGGCGATTATCAGGGGTCAATGTCGTCTCTTTTAGTTGCATATTGCGAAACGTATAGAGAAACAGGACGTTCATTGAGCTCCCTGTGTCTATTAGGGATCTTCTTACTTCCCAGCCCGCTAGGGAGATCGTCACCACCAGGGTGTCATTATGCGGGAGTTGTAGACCCTGGAGGTCTTCTTCGGTAAATACCAATGGCACGGGGGTGACTCGTTGTGGATCATGCTGTAGTAAGCGCTTGCCGCATGTTGCCTGAGTTTTGAGACCTCAAAGGGCCTTCTTTCTGGACCTGTTGGACAGTTCGGATTCAGAATGGGCTCCATGAAGCATGCATATTTTGTTAACAGATTGCTCCAAGGATTCAGTTTCTCTTCGGGTTGCTCGTTCTTATCCTAGGGCAATGGAGCTTTGTGCTTCCTTTGTCAGGTCTGCCATGTTCACCGAAAGGTCTAGAGTCAGAAAGTCGTAGAACTCTCCTTCCCGTAGTTCGTTAATGAAAGTTGAGACGGTTGTCGTGTCATTGCACATGTCGACAGTGGTTAATTCGATGTTAAGGTGGGTTAAATATGCCTTCAGTGTCTCGTCGAGCATTTGCTTCATTGATGTGAGCATCTTAATCATTGACAAAGCCTGATGTATTGTTTTAGGAGCGCCAACTTGACGTTCGCGCATTACTCGCGTCATCAGGGGTGATGAAACAGCGCCAGGCTGAGCGCTCAGTGCTTCCCCTTGCTCTCTCCTATTGTGTGATCTAGTGGTCACCATCTCTCTGTGTTTCGAAGGGAGATGATGTCAATGGAAAAGTTAGGAACTTTGTCGTTCCCACAGAGGCGCCAAACTGATGCAGTCATTTTTCGCTCCCTATTTTGACCTAGTCATGCTGACATGCTGACCTGCACAGACAACGCACGTGAGCAACGGACCACCGTTGTGGTGGCCGATGACACTCTGATACTAAAGTCAGACAAAGATCTGAGGAAGGCGTAATGTTGTAAATAGGGAATTGGTACCGTACCTTAGCTTACTATCATCATGTCATAGTTATAGTGGAAGGAATTATGTATCTACCAGGCCATCGAAGGTGGAGTTTAGGAAGAAGATCTTCGTGGAGATCCTTTTCTAATTAGGAGTCGTGCTGTAGGAGAGAAGTTCCTTGTTAGCCTTGTGTTTCTAGATACGCGGGAGATAGTTTCCATTACGAGAGCAATCCATAGAAGGAAGATTCCCTGTGTGGAATGTACTCTGGCATTTGCTTTCTAGTTGGAAGCAGAGAGCTGTTGTAGTTGCCCGTCCGAAGCTGATCCTCGAGATACTTGCCTTAGTAAGACTTATGGGTATTGAGGATAGCTGTGAGACGTGTGGGCCTAGCATGTTGTAAGAGTTCGGGCCCGTCTGGCAGGCCGAATTGAGTAGGCTTAGAACCACTTGGGTCGGATTAGTGTTGGGCTGATGTCGGGGCCCGTAAGTCCTTGAGATCATCGTGACACGTGTATAGCTCAGGAGCGTGACCGTTTTTATGTATCATAAATCCCGAATTCTTATTGTTGCACACGATGTCACGTCCCTGTCAAAATCATGTCTTCCAAATGTGTTCATCTTGATCATGGTCCTACCAATCGTACAAAATACTAAATACAAATACTCTTGTCTTGCTCTTTAGTAGGGTTTCATTTTTACAATTTCCAACCTAAAACAAATGTAAGGCTTATCATGTTATGATTTGTTATATTTGTTTCAACACAAATGGCACCATCTCCATAACCATCTATGTCATTGGATCAGCTTTCTCACTGTATCACCTTGCTTTCTCATTGGATCACCTTGCTTTCTCACTGGATTAGCGCCTTTATCTGCTCGTTAATTGCAGTTTCACTTTTCACTCTTTTGAAACATTAATTAGGTGTTAAATTGCTAGTATCAAACAAGATTGCTAGTATGTAGCCGATATAAACAAAGAGTAAAAGTTAGTTCTTTTTTTTTTTGGATTTAGAGATTATTGTCCATTCTTGTACATGTTTCAATTACATTGATGACTCAATAAGATCACATACATTCTTTTATATAACTTCTATTGGCACATTGAATTTTTACTAATTTACTTCGAAATTCATTTAAAATATAGGTTTTGCTATACGTACCTCTGGGATTTGAATATAGTAGTTTATGAAGATTTTGGATGTGTACTATCCATTTTTTAGCTTTTTTTATTTGAAAAAATGTTTCAAATTAGCTATAGTTTTTAAATGATACAAAACAAAATTGACTGTCAATTTCATTTGAAATCAGTATTAGCTAGTGTATGTAACTATATAAAATTTAGTATTAGTTTTATCACGTTGCAATTAATCCATTAGTATGGGTTGGTTGATGATACAGTTATTCCATTAGTATGGGTTGTTGATGATACAAATATTAGCATCACCTCATTTGGTATGGGAACAAAAGTGTTACAATTCATTTTAGCAACATGTAAGAGCTATAACAAAAAACCCTTTATGATCTAGTGGCAAGTAAATGTAGTTTTGTCTTGATCTTCTTCGAGAATTGGAATTTGGTTGTAGTAAGAGTGACCATTGAGAAAATAGTAACACTCATGACCGACTAACCGCTCTAACATTTTATCAATGAAGGGATGTACTGAAGTATTCCTCTTTATTTATATTTATTTATTTTTGCGCACCTCCACATACTAGATTCCAGTATTAGATATTAGGTAATAGCTTGCATTATTATATATATGATTGCGTTTCAACCATTACGGTCTCAACTATGACGTGCCTTTAGCTGATTCAAAACTTACCATTTGGTGGTTTTTTATTGTGACCAAATAAAGTCATCCATTGTTTCTGGAAAGCAACAAAGTCTTCATTCTTTTTCCTCCGGATCTCCACCATTATTGAACTTAGCTTTCCTATGTGCTGCAAAACCTTACCTTCAACCAAAACTTCTTCCTATATACAACAAACAAAAACACAATAAATTACTAAAATTTCAATCACAATGAAATGCATGATAAATAGTTCATGTCTCAAGGAGTTTCAACATTTCATGATGACTAAACATTTGAAATACAATTTTCTGATGTATGTGTTTATTTAATGATATAACAAGGAATCAAACCTCAATATTGACCGGTGAATAGTATGAAATATCAAAGTTTATGGGGGCTTTAACTACACTCGTGGCAGAACCTACAGTAGCACAACTCATATGGTCGATCAAAATGGCGACTGCTCCCATGGGTGGACCTACTAAGGGGCGAGGGGGACAGCTGCCCCCCTCAACTTTTAAAATATTTTTAGTATATATACTTTAGTCTTAAAAAAAATCGATTATATAATGTAGAATACAATATGATAATTGTTTATACAAATATTAGCATATCTTTGTTGGTGTAATGGTTGTAGGTTGATCATTTTTGGTAAAAGACCTGAGTTCGATATTCTTCGAGTGTATTTTTATTTTATTTTCAATGCAATTTTATTAGCAATTGCAAACATTAAAAAACTTATTAACATTAAAGAAATGAAATGTTTTTCACAAGTGGTATAATTGTATAAAACCTCCAACAAAAAAATATTTAAAATTAATATCTAAAATAATAACTATAGAATTCAATGAAAATATATACCATTAGCCAACTTGTACAAAATTTGAGCCTCATATAAACTAATTTTTCTATGAAATTTTATTATGATCATATTAAGTCCGCAAATTTCAAAAAAAAAACTTTAGCTACACCTAGATACTTATCCTAATTATTTTGCGATATTAGTTATATATTCTAGTTATTATGCTCGTTTGCTCCTTACTAAGGTTATCGATAGTGATCTTATTTTGGCTTAAAATTGGACTACATTGGATCCAATTTGGTATATGCAATGTATTTTTAATAGTTGTATTTTTTTTATTAGTTACTAGTTCAGGTAGAAAAAAAATTTGGTTTTACCATTGATAACTACTATTATCAACTAATAAGTATTTTCCATTACGCCCCCCCCCCCCCCCCCCCCCCCCCAACTAAAATCCTGGGTCTGCCCCTGACTGCTCCAATATGCCAATATCCTTCTTTGTCCTGTTAAACCATACATATCAACTTACCTCAAAACAGGATTTGAAAAAAAATAAAACATAACATAACAAGGATGGCATTCAAAACAAATACAAAAATGTAGGAAATGAGCTTACAGCTAAAATTTTTGGGACAACAAAGTTGCACTGGGGGAAACCTTCATGTGCTTATAACACCAGCAAGCTCTGAATTCCGAGAGTATCAATCTCATAACCATAGCTACCTGAGCTTATAGCTTCTAACTCTTTCTCGACTTGTAGCTTATAAATTTAAATCTCACAACAAAGTGTTATGTTCTTATAACTTAGATCTAAAAGAAAATCGAAACATCCAGGTAAAGGAAAAGGTTTTATTCTCATACTATGTGCTAAGACCTACTTCTTTCTTGACTCCCCATCCATTTATCCTTACAGGTGTTTATAAGAGCAAAGTTGTCTACCAACTTTGGGGACCATTGCCCTTTAAGGACTATGGTGATATCCTTGTGTGGGCGAACCTGAGGGGGAGGGTGCGAGAGAGGCCCGTGATGAAGAAGCCCAATAGGCCCGTGGATCTCAAGAAGGGTTAGGCGAGCTACCAAGAGAAGATTATAGTCCCACATCGCCTAGGTGAGGGAAAGGGATGTGCTATATATGTATGAGTTTGAATTTATAAAGTAATACGCATTTTAAAGTCGTGCGGGTCTTGGGCCAAAGCGGACAATATAGTACTCTGTGGATCGGGTCGTGACAACTACAGACAAGTGACAACAAACTAATAACAAATAACAAAAGTTATTTGGTGTAATTACAAGATATGGAATCACTTTTTATAAAACCAATAAATCAACTAACAAATGAGTTTGGATTATTTCCTCTATCATTGTTTTCAGTCCAGCTATATGTTATGATTTTCTACTTGTTCAAAACATAATCTTTGTGTCTGTTCATATAAATAGCAAAAAAAAAAATAATAATTTGTTCAAAAACATAACCATTGCATGCATGAATACAATCGTTAGTTTAATTAATTTGTTCTCATAATCGTTGTTCTCATATAAACAACAGAATCTATGGTAATTGACATTTAGGAAGGAAAACAATAGCATACTTTCACATTATTCAATAAAAGCTCGTCATCTTAATTTAGATTTTGCTATTTGGTTTCTATCGGACCATGTTAGTAACTGAGTGAGTGGTAACTTTGGTCACATAATGGTAACTTTATATATAACGAATAGTAAGTTGATGTACATTGGGTTATAATTTTTTCTGGATGTACTATACATCCAACTTCATGTATGTACCTAGGGATGGCAGTGAGGCGGATTTTCACGGATATCCGCCCCACCCAATCCGTTTGGGGCGGTTTTGGGTATGCTTAAACGGATTTCGGGGCGAATACGGATATGCAAACAACATCCATCAAATAATCGGGGCGGATATGGATTTGGACAAATCCGCCCCGCGGATATCCGTTTAATCATGAGAATTATTGAAATACCCTTGGCCTTTAAAAAGAAAGAAAAACCTAACCCTAGGCTATCACTTTCACTCCGCCTCAATTCTCGTCGTCTCTCTTCAAAGAAATCCTTGCCATCTCTTCAACTGAAGATCTTCTTCTCTTCTCACTGAAGATCTTCTTCTTCCAAAACCTTCTCTTCAACAGTTCAACTTCATCCTCTTCGTCGAAGTCAAGTAAGATCTCTCTTCAAAGAAAAGAAGATGATCTTCAGTTCTTTTTCGGAAGCCTTCTCTTCAACTTCATCCTCTTCATCGATTTCGAGGGCAAGAAAACATGAAGATCCACTGATCCACAAATCCAAAATCGATCTTGAAGAGGAAGATCCCCCATCTTGAATCAATCTTGAAGAGGAAGATGAAGATCCACAGATCCAAAATCGATCTTGAAGAGTCAGATCCCCCATCTTCCGCCTCCCCCAAATCGAGCTTGAAGATGAAGATCCACAGATCCAAAATATCTTGAAGAGGATGATCCACTCCGCCATAATCCAAAATCGATCTTCCCACAAAACCCTAGATCCACTCCGCCATGATCGTAGCTTCGGAGATGAAGCACAAAACTTCACCTTATACCGATTCTCTCCCTTATTCACCTTCGTAAATGTCACGCCCCGATTTTCGAGAAAAACAAAATCCTAAAATGCACGTAGGATTATCCGTTTCCCCAAAACTCGGGACGTGAAATTCAATAATGACAGAAACATTTAGCAGCAATGACAAAATATAGTTTAGAAAATAGAACAAACTAAAATTTATAACAAAACTCTAACCAGGAAAATACTGATGTTGCTAGCCCCACTAGCGGAATTCCCGTAACGCTGCTCAAAAGTCTCTAAACCTGAAAAGCTAATCGGCTACATTCCCAAAGGAATGTACCCAAGAAGCAAAAGCTCACTTGGGTCAGCAATAAAGCTGGTGTGAGAAATCTTCATCCCAAAAATCAATAAAATTGCATTTGATAAACATCAAGCTAAACACAAACAACAAACCATAACACCAATAGGTAGTTCCTCAACGAGGCAAAGGTGTGATGCAAGAAAACACAGTTCCAAGAATTTAGTTCCTCAACGAGGCAATCATATCATCATCCTAATATGTAAATATACATTTACCTGTACTTACCCTATAGGAGTTGACTATGGCAAGTCGGACCTGCAGAAATATTAGTGGACTTGCCATCCTGCATAAAAAGGATTAGAAACAATGCAACGTCATTTCTTCTTTTTATTTGAATTAGGTTCATCTTTTTAACGGATTGATCACTTAGACGATACCACATTCGCACCACCTCCGTGCCGAACATACATGCCCGTATGCCTCTCTCATATAAAGGAGGACTACTCCGTCATCCATGCCCAAGTGGGGACATCACATACAGACATGCATCGCGGATACCCCTAACTATATGAGTACCAAAAGCCACCCTTGGGCTATCAATGCGCATAAACTCACGTCACATTTTTGACGGATAAATATCAAAGCCTATTTTAGGCATACAAACTCACCACATTTCCGCAAGACTAACCCGAAGGTTATTTTAGTTTCTCTAGTAAGAAATGGGTGCCCCAACTCCGCAAGACGACCCGCAGGTCATTTAGTTTCTCTAGTAAGAGAGGGGAAATAATAAACCAAAGAGATGTGGTAGTTCTAAGTGATACAAGTCCAAGTGGTTTATATTTTCAGAAATCAAGGATTACCAATATCATTTATTTTTGATAATTCAATATTCCTCCACAATGACATTTTGTCATTCGTAAATTGATTCACAATCTATCCACCCACATTTTTGGGGAAAACATAGCATATTCATTAATCATGCTATGTAACAATATGGCAATCAAGCCACTCCTTGATTCAAATATCCAAATTCTTCATAATGCATAAACAAGTCAATATGCATACAAATCTCCAAATTTATCACAATGCATTAATATTCATCAACCATTCAAACACCAACCAAACAAAGTCACACCCAATCCATAAAATGGTAAACATGGGTGACCCCAAACATGAACCCAGCAAGCTAGAAAAATCTCACACATCAAACAGATCACAAATATTGGAGAGCAAGCGTTTGCAACACAAAACACCACAAATAAGGCAACCTCATTCTCAACATGTCTAAAATCTCACAATTGGATTACCTGAAATGAAACTCGTCATTTCCATACAAGCAATATACATACAATATACTGAATTGCTCATCCAAAGAGATAAAGGGCTAAGAGTTTCACTTACACCTTACACCCAAAATCTTTGAAATGGGATTTAAATCAAGCAATTTAACAAGCCTAAGAATCCAATCTAAAAATCATCAAGGACACACAAATACAGGTCATCACACCGCCAAACCAAAATCCAAATCATAACCACACATCCTCGCAACAAAACTCACAAACCCCATCATCAAATCCTCACAAATACAATCACTACTTCAGTCAAGAAATAAGGATTTGCAAAATATAGGGAATAAGAAAAACTCACAGTAAAAGAGAAAGAATGAAGAAAACTCACCTTTAGTATGTACGCTGATAGACTGCTGAGCATGTTTCAAATCTTTAAACGTGTTCTTCCTTTTGTCCCAAAGCTCTCATTTGCACCAACATATCCAGTGCCTTCTTATGGTATCCATGAAGAACACACCCAGCAATAATAGCATTCCAAGAAACAATATCACGTTTTGCAATATCCTTGAAAACCACTATTGAAGCATCGAGATCTCCTAGTTTTGCATTAGGTATAACAAATCAGTAGGACCAACACCACTCCCACCAGTACCATCATGTCGCCTTATTTGATCATTCGCAGAGAACCCCATTTGCTGCCCATTCTCATCCTTCAATGCAAAATTGTTGTTACTAACTTCCATCGAGGGTGAAGTAATCAAATTCTGGAATTCCATCATATAAGACCCAGTCCACTGGCTCCCTCTGTGGAGATAAAAGAGAAACATGAGAAGAGCAATGCCACCTTATAATGCTTCTGTAGACTGACTACCTATTTTCACGTGCTAGCCTATGACCACAACTTGATGAACCAATCGTGTGCAGTGATACAACACGAGGTTTGTTGGAGACTCCACTTCATTAGCACCAAACCCATCAATTAATGCAGTATATATCACTTCATTTGGCTTCATACTTTTCTCTATGATAGAAACAAATAAGCCATGGGCATCTTCTAACCTCCCTTCTTTGCAAAGGGTGTCTATTAGCATGGAATAAGTCCACTGATCAGGAACCAGACCATCCTCCTTCAAACATCGATGGGCCAATGCTCCTGTTTTGAAGCCATCTTTGCACCTTCCAGACTGCACCAAACTTCAGCACTTCCCAACGTCTTGAACTAGCCCATAAGCAGCCCAAAAACCAGAAAGAGGCTCTGATTTATCACAAAGACAGAGTAGTACATATGCTTTGTTTTGAAACCTTTTAACCTCTCCTTGATCACCAACATCTTCCCATCATACAACTCCACACTGTTTTCTCATGTCTGGTAGTTCATCCCAGTATATATAATTCTCAAGTCCATAAGGATCTGCTGCTGCTAGCAGATGCTGCGACATCAGTGTGACAGCCCATTTCCATCATTCACACCATTGAAGCAAACAATTTCAACATGCATTATGAACAGAGGTTGTGGGCACAGTATTTGTACCACCTGGTGAGCAAGAACCAAAAAGGAGAACCCATATACATCAAAATAATCTCACAGTATCATATAGAATCATTCTTCAACCCAAAACAGCCACACACCACACTTCCTACTTCCATGTTTACGGCACCAAATATCAAGAGATTCTCGTGAGAAACCCAACAAGGGAGAAATGCAATATACAACAGAATCATTAGCTCAATTTGAATTCAGAGCACCCTGATTGCAACATATCTGAACTTTCAAATCAGAGCTCATTTTCATTCCAATTAACAAATCACTACTTCATGCTCAAGGTCTTATATAAAAGAAGTTGATGTATGATGTAGCAGAATGTCATATACTCAAAGAAATTTTTTAAACTGATTGTGTACCTTTATCTGTGACATAACAAATGGAATGTTCCTCTCAATCCCAATCTGCTCAAGAAGCTCAAACCCATCAATTTCAGGCATGTGGACCGCACTTAATACAAGATCGAATTCGTTTCCATATTGAAGAAGAGCTAGCACATCTGACGAACTCCTAGGCTCTGCATCTTCTCGAACAGGTCCAAAGCTTCAGTAGTTATTGTTTTAGTCTCCACAGAAACAGAATGTTCAACTGCCTGACCAACCAAACCGATAGAATCACTAGTAACAGTTGATTCTCCATCTTGGATCTCGACCGAACCAACAGTCTCCACTTTTTCTACATTCTTGTCTACCTCTTGAATTTTAACTGAGCCATCAACCATAACATCTTCCACCACTTCCATTTTGGTTGACACATTGTTGAGACTACCATCAATGGACATCTTGGTTGCATCCTCATTCACCTCTAGGACTTGCTTCTCAATATCTTCCACCATTTTCAACGCCGCCATCGTGAAGAAAACACAAGGAAATGATGAAGGAAGAAGGAGAAAAGAAGAAGGAAGGAGGAAGAAAAGAGGGTTTTCTCTTTATAGGGTGGGTGGCTATTCGCCCCCACTAGCATTCTGAGAGCACCCGCCCTTTAATTCTCCAAATAAAACCCTAATTTCGAAATTCACATTCAATTAAATGTAACCCTATTTTATTTAATTAAAAAATAAAATAAATTATCTTTATAAAATTTAGGGGTGTTACAGTAAAATGGCTACGAAGCCCGTTCTGAAACCTCCACAACAGTCGATCTTTCTGATTACAACCATCAAACCCATCTCCCAATTCTTCATCTTCTTTCAATTTGTTGTCCTCCGATGGTGAATGGGAGTGCTTGTTGTTGTTGTTAAATGGTGATTAGGTGTGGTTTACTAGGTTCGGGATTGGTGTGTCTCTTTGTTGTGCTTCTTCTTCGACATTGAAATCAATTTGTATGAATATATGTATGCGATTGTGTACCTTGCTCTGTTCATTCAACATTTTTTTTAATAAATTAAATGGTTAATTGGGGCGGGACGGATATCCGCCAATCCGTTCGAGGCGGGGATGGTTTTTAACAAAATATATAAACGGATATTCGGGGCGGATTCGGGGATCCGCAATCCCTGACGGGGCGTGGATGGATTTGTCCAAATCCGCCCCAATCCACCCCATTGCCATCCCTATATGTACCAAAGAATTGCTCTTTATTTATTTCTTTGTTTTTATTTAATTTTGCCAAGATTGCCCCCTCACTTAGCAGACCAGCCTCAAGGATCTGTACTGATCTTAGGTGATAGGTTACAATTGATGTATATGGTTGCAACCATTATTGTCTCAAGTACATTGCGCCTTTATCTAATTCAAAGCTCTCTTTGGTGAATTTTGATTGAGACCAAATTGAATCATCCATTGTTTCCCCAAAGCAACCAATTCTCTATTCTTTTTTCCTCCTGACTTCCACCATTACTGAACTTTGCTTTCCTTTGTGATGCAAAACCTTTGCTTCAACCACAACTTATTATAATACACAAACAAAAGCACAACTAATGCAGATTTGAAAGTCAGAAAACCAATGAATAGTTCACTATCACGGGAACTATTATTTGAGGCAACATTGAATTAAAGGTTTTTGAAAATTTTATAAATATGATCAATATGATGAGTTGTCTTTCTTTAAGATGGAGAACTGATGAACCAAGGATTCTCTTTCTCCATCATATATGTCCTTATATCATGATCTAGTAAAGACTCAAACATCAATCTTAATTGTGAAAAGTACGATATATCAAAGTTTACCAAAGCTTTAATAACTCCCATGACAGAGCCTATAGCAGCACAACCCACATTGTCAATCAAAACAGCCATTGCTCCAATGTGTCAGTTCCATCTTTGTCCTGTGAAAACATATATATCACTTACCCCCTCAAAACAGCTATTTTTAAATAAAACCTACCATGCATGTCCTTCCAAACAAATACCAAAATGAAGGAAAATAAGCTTACTGCTAAAATTTCAGGACAACAAAGTTGCACCGAAGGAAACCTTTCTGGCCTCGTACTGCTCGTATTTACCAAAGCTTACAGCTTCCAAACAATGACGGAGCCAGGATTTTTGTCGAGGGGGGGCGGAGTGATGTCATAATTAATTAAATATAATATAAAAATTAGTTACTTTAACATGAAATTTTTTTTTTAAATCCGAAATTCTTCCTGGCCTGGAAAAACCAGCGAGGTTGCTGCCTGGAGAGGCAAAAATACACTTTTGCTCCCCTATTTAACAACCTTTTTGGAAAAAGGTGTTTAAAGAGGGGGGCAAATATACACTTTTGCCCCCCTCTTTAACAACCTTTTTGAAAAAGGTGTTTAAAGGGGGGGAGGCAAAAGTGTATTTTTGCCCCCCAGGCAGCAAACCAAGCAGGGGGACCCAGGCCCTGTAGAATTACTACTATATTCATTGATTACTACTATAGCAAAAAGGGGAGTACAACAAAGACAGTCATTGAAGATGATTACTATTATATTCATTGAAGATGATTACTACTTATAGAAACACAACAGAAGAGAAGAGTTTGAATTTAACCTCTATCTCTAACTCTAAAAGTAGAGTTTGAATTTGATATGTACATGATTTGAAAGATGAAGTCCTGGTTGAAGTGAAAAGTGAGAATAGAGGAGCAAATTAAAAACTAATTGAGAGACAAATAAATTATTAAAAAAAAATCTCAAAAGTCAATGGGGGCAAGTGCCCCCACTTGCCCCCACCTGAATCCGTGCCTGCTTCCAAAGCTTTCTCGGCTCTCACAGGAAATCTTTCTCCTTCTTGATCCATATTAGGGGTGGGCAAACGGGTCGAGGAACCGCGGATCCAAACCGAACCGGACCGTTTTACTCCAAACGGTTCGGTTCTGATTTTAAAAAATGTGAAACGATTCGGTTCGATTCCGGAACCGTTCTTAAACGGTTCGGTTCCGGTTCCTAATTTTTTTTTTCAAACGGTTCGGTTCCGATCCGTTTCGAACCGAATATATATACCCAACCCTAAATTCCCTAATTACTTTAGTTTCTAATTCGATTTCTAACCCTAGGTCCTCACTCCTCCTCACGGTGAAAACAAAGAGGCGAAGAGCAGTCAGACAAACAAAAGAAGAAGCGGAGAGGCGAAGAGCAGGCAGCGACTCACAGCACAGCAGCGACTCGCGAGCAACCAGTAACCACGACCACGAAGAGGTGAAGAGGTGATCTCATTGATTTCTCACCTCTCCTCCTTTTTCATTTCGATTTCTCTCATTTCTCCACAACGAAGAGGCGAAGAGCAGGCAGCAGCCGCAGCACAGCAGCGACTCGCGAGCACAATCTTCCTGAGTTCCTGTCGTTCCTGATGCAATCTTCAAACACATGGTAAATTTTCTAACCCTAGTCCCTAGTTTCTCTCATTTCTAACCCTAGTTTCTCAAAAACATGGTAAAATAAAATTTCCTTCCACTGATTTCATCCTCTCTCAATCTTCAATCGAACATCTCCTAAAACTGAGTTTTTGTAGACATAAAAAATTTCGACAAATAACTTGAGTTTACCATGTCTCTGTTTCTGTTTTGATAAATTTCCTAAAACTGTTTCGATAAATAAATTTCGACAAACAGAGACAAATAACTCTGTCTCTGTTTTTCTTCTTTGCATGATTCTAATTGTTGTTTGTTTTACTATCTCATTAATTTCCATTTGCTTCCACAGGTGAGCATGTTTTTCTGGATTGTTCAACACCATCTCTCCTTTCAAGTTTCAAATCAGATTGTTTCCTCTAATGGCACAAAAAAGTGTGAGTAAATTATTATTTTCCCTTACTATCTTGTTTTCTTGTTAAATTGATGAAGTCTGGGAATGCTGATTTATGGAGTTGGGTTTATAGCCCTGGTTCCTTTTCAACCTTCTAGTGATGATAAAAGAAATATCTACTTCCTTGTGTCCTTAAGTGTAGCAGCGGTAGTTCCATTTCTATTTTGGACCATAGAGTGTTATAAGATACATTCCTCGCATTTGCAAATTCCATGTGGACATAACATATTTCAAGTGCGGTTGCAAAAATTGCATGTAAATTATGAATAAGTGAGTAATATACTGATAAAGTGAGTTGTACATATCAAACAATCATGTGATACTGAATTATGTAATTTGGGTTAATTGTTCACTATTTCTAAAGTAGTGTATCAAGAGTACATTTGAGAAGTTGATGAGATGTGTGTCTATCAAGAGTACATTTGAGTAATTTGGGTTAATTGTTCACCATTTTAATGCAATCTAATTGTTTGATTCGTTTTACCATTTGAGACTATTCATGAGAAGTTTGAAATATTCCATTGTCTACCATATGTTGGAATTGAATGGGTTTGTAACGTTTGTTTATACTTAAGTATACAATTTTTGTTTATTGCAGGAGCAAAATATTAACTAGTTGTGTTCAAAGTGACCATGTCTGAAAGTATTACCCCCAACCAAACTAGTAAAGTAGCAACATCTTCTACTGCTACATCACCTTGTCCCGCACAAGTATCTACACCACAAACATCCATGCCTCCTCTCAACCCCCCCGAGTCCCAATTAAGAAAAAGAAAAACACCAAATGCTCCAAAAACTATACAATCTAGATCTTGGGTTTGGGATCATATCACCAAATTTACTGTAAAAGAATCACGTGAAGTTCTAGTTGAGGGTGGTCAGAAAAAGGTGATAGAGGTAGATGTACATAGGCTAAGTGTAAATATTGTGATCAAGTGTTTGCATGTGATAGTAGTGGAGGTGGCACTAGTACTCTTGCTAAACACATCAGAAGTGTATGCAAAAAGTATAAACCAAATATGGACTTACAACAGAGGGTTTTTGGTACTTCCAGTGATGGTAGCAGCATGCTAGTTGCTAGAGGGTTTAGTCAAGATGCAAGTGTGAAAGCCATTGTTGAGTTTCTAGTACTTGATGAGATGCCTTTTAATACTGTTGAGAAGGAGGGTTTTAGGCGGATGATGAGTGAAATACAACCAAGACTTCATGTTCCATCTCGAAGAACTATTGTGAGGGAGTTCTTACAAATGTATCATGACATGAAAGAAGGTTTAAAAGGGCAACTGAGGAAGCACATAGTCAGTTTAACTACTGATACATGGATAAGTGTCCAAAATGTGAACTACATGGTGCTCACAGCTCATTTTTTGGATGATGAATGGAATATGCACAAAAGAATCCTGAACTTTGGTGTCATTCCTAATCACCAAGGTAAACAAATAGGGAAGTTGATTGAGCAGTGTTTGGTAGAGTGGAAAATTGAGAAGGTGATGTGTATTTCAGTTGACAATGCATCGGCTAACAAGGTGGCAATTGAGTGGGTAGTTGGCAAAATGAAGAAATGGCAAAAAAATTCACTTATTTTGGAGGGTAAATATGTGCATGTGAGATGTCTAGCTCACATTATGAACTTGATAGTGAAAGATGGGTTGAAAAGGTTGGATAAATGTGTGGCATCAATTAGAAATGCTGTGAAGTATGTCAAATCAAGCCCTCAAAGGTTTGATTATTTCAAGGCATGCGTTGAGAAGGAGAAATTAAGTGATAAAAGTTTTCTTGTACTGGATGTGCCTACTAGATGGAATAGTACATATTTGATGCTAGAATCTGCCTTGAAATTTAAAAAAGTATTTGATAGGATGGGTGAAGAAGATGATAGTACATACTTGGGTTATTTCATAGAAGATGAGGAGTTGGATGATGATGAAGTAGATTCCAGAAGAAAGATTAAAGGCAAGGTTGGGCCACCTGGTGAGAAAGATTGGGAAAGAGCCGAGGTTTTTGTGACTTTTTTGAAAGTCTTCTACCTAGTGACTATTAAGATGAGTGCTAGCAAGCATCCGACGTCCCAAACAGCTGTCCATGATGTGATTGCCGTGGAGGCAGAGATTGATAAGTTGTTTTTGCCAGAACATATGTATTTTGGAAGTGATGTGGAGAATGTGCTACGTGACATGGCTGTGAGCATGAAACAAAAATATAATAAGTATTTTGGTTCAATTGGGTCCTTGAACCAAATATTTGTTGTTGCTCTCATCCTAGACCCAAGGTTCAAGCTGAGACACTTTTTACACTTGTGTAAAAAGAAATTGGGGTATGTTGAAGAGGATATTGAAGACAAAAGTACAGAAATTACGGCATTAATGAAGGAGTTGTGTGATGAATATGCTCAACAAGCTGCCGGTCCCCAAAAGCAACTAAAGGGTTCAAAACAGGTAATCACAAGTTCAAAATTTTCTTCAAATGTTTTTTCATTATTATAAAGTTTATTGAGTATTCAATTCATACTTTAATTTAGTCAAAATTTTCTCTTTCTTTTGGTTATTAGAATTCTCAATCAAGTGCTAGCACTTGCTCTTCATATGGAAAAAAAATATGTGAACTAGCACCAATCGAAAGTCCTTCAATACTTGATGAGATGATGGATGATTGGGAGAAGGAGCTAGAAGATATGGAAGATGTTGTGCTTTCACATGAGGTGGATAGGTATCTCATGGATCCATTAGAGAAAGCTAACAAGATTGAGATGTTTGACATTTTGAGATGGTGGAAGCTGAATGGGACCAAGTACCCCACACTTGCACTGCTAGCAAAAGATGTATTGCCTATTCAAGTGTCAACAGTTGCTAGTGAGAGTGCTTTTAGCACCGGAGGCCGAGTGATTGATCCCTTTAGATCATCTCTCACTCCGAATTCTGTGGAGGCATTGATATGCCTCCAGAATTGGATAAAAAGCGACTACGTCAACAATATCAACAACATAGACTATGAAGCAAATGCAGAAGAAATTGAGTTTTATACAGAATGTGAAAAAGGTAATACAATATTTGTGCTTTGTGTTGTTTGAATTTAAGTTATAGTTATTATTTATTAACATATTTATGTTTCTATTCATTGTCTTGTTTGTTTGTCAAAGACTTTGCAAAGTTGATGATCACAACATCTAAAGGCAAAGAAAAGGATGCAAGCTCAAGTGATCCAAGTTCTCAATCAACATTAAAGGGAAAGGGAAAGGCAAAGGGATTGTTGATAATTTGATTTCAGAATTTTCAGGGGATAGGGCTTTATGTTTTCAATGTAATAGAATTTTGAATCTGATTTTGAACAATGTAATCTGATTTGTATGATGAATCTGATGTGTATGCTGAACAATGTAATAGAATTTTGAATCTGTTTTTGAACATTGCAAGCAGAAATTTCAGTGTGTGTTTGTGGAATGAGGGTGGCTGTTTGTGGAAATTTTAGATGTATATGATTGCAGACAGAAATTTCAGTGTATGTTTCATTCTATGATTCTCAATTTCCAAGTATGTCATGGCATGAGGGTGGCTGTTTGTGGAACTGTTGCAGACTTGCAGTCTATTGGTTCAGGCAGATTCTAGCATTTTACTTGCTTTCATGCATTTAGGTGAAGTTCCTAAGGTGTCACTGTCTGGCATTGAAACCTGCAACATTTGTTATGAACAAATATTTATATGATCATATGGAAGTGTTGAACACAGAATCTAACTGGTAGGCAGAAATTGCTAGTGCCAATGCAACTGCAACTTTGGGCTTGCAATACAAAGGGGACTATGAGCTCGACCCTAAGTAAAATGTATGTCACAGCTGTGCTGCAACTCATTTTCACCTTCTGTTTGTTACCAAGTCAGGGTTGCTTTTCCTCATCATTGCGGCAAACTCGTCATAATTAATTCGTCCATCCTGCAAGGAAATAGAGTAGATGTATAAAAGATCTATAATAGGAACCGTTTGGAACCGTAGGAACCGAACCGTTGTAAACGGTTCGAGTTAGGTTCGATTCCAACGTTCAAAATAGAGGAACCGAACCGAATCGGAACCGATAAAATTTTAAACGGTTCGAGTTAGGTTCCTCAAAATTTGGAACCGAACCGAACCGTGCCCACCCCTAATCCATATGTTATTAAATTACTACCTTAGGTAGATCTAGATTGATCAATCCAAGAGAAATCATAGAATCATATTCGACCCCCTGTGCAAAGTAACAAATAAAGCACACACAAAGATGCAAGTATTTATGTGGCTTAACGAATCACCTACTCTATGATTGGTGATAAACCACACATTGAGATGCACTATATTGGTGAACAAGAAGATTATAATCAATCTCTTTAACCCTTTGCCTTCTCTTGTATTTCCCTTTCCTGGCCCTAGAATTGCCAAGAAGAATTCTTACACTATATTGGAAATCCATATAAACAAATATATAGATCCCCAAACTTTACAAGTAAGAAAGGCATAAAATCCCACTTAAAATAGAAGTCTGGTTGCTAAAAATATACAGCCGGTGTCCAGACTTGAGTTTTGTCTTTGGACATGAGTTCTAACCTGCTTGAAAGCATTTGAACTGCGTCTTGACATGATAATTATGTTGGCACTCAGACCTAAATTCACCTAATTGAGCATCCAAATTGTGTCTTGATGCGAAAATCGTTTTCGGAGCCTGCCTTGAATTTACTTATTTTGAGTACTTTGAACTGGGAGCCATATTTTCAACAATTTTCCACGTTGGCGAGCAATACCCCTTGGACATTGTAACCATGACTTCAAATAAAAAATCCTTCACCTCCTAGTTATGCAAACCTCCATAGAGCATCTCAAATTACCATTATCACCAACACCTGCACCCAAAGGTGCTCAAACCAACAAAACTTATAGCAAGTTCAAGCAATGCTTGAACTTCTCTATCGTAATAGTCTTAGTATCATTTGTATGAACCTTCTTGAGGATAATTTCACCCGAAGAAACAACCTATGATATATTATGGAACCGTGTACCAATGTGTTTTGTATTTAAATGATACATTGGATTTTTCGCCAAGTAAATGGCACCCTGACTGTCACAATGCAATCGAATACCATCTCTAACCTCAGTTCTGTCACCAAACCTTTGAGCCAAAGTGTCTCCTTGGATGTTTCCATCGCTTCCATGTATTCAGCCTCCGTAGTGGACAATGCTACAACCTATTTTAGCCTCGATCTCCAACTGATAGGACCTCCAGCTAATGTGAACACATAACCAGTAGTAGACCTTCTATCATCCAGATCACCTGCATAATCTGAGTCTACATTCCTTATAATCGTACAACCACCCTAAGTCTTCTAATATTGAATTCCCAAATTTTTCGTACCACGCAAATAACGCATAACCCATTTGACAACATTCCAATGCTCTCTCCCTGGATTTGTCATATACTTGCTAACCCTACTCACTACATAGGCCAATCAGGCCTACAACTATGACATACATCAAACATCCAACTGCATTTTCATAAGGAACCTGAGACATTTCCCTAATATCATGCTCGATAGTAGGCTTTTATTGTTTAGACAACTTGAAATAACTTGCTAGAGGCGTCAACACTGATTTTACTTCTTGCATGTTAAACCTCTCTTGCACCTTTTCGATGTACCTCTGTTTTGAAAGCATGAGCTTGCCTACACTCATGTCCCTTCTTATTTCAATACCAAGGATCTTCTTTGCAGCACCAACATCATTCATATCAAGCTCTTTGTGTAACAAGGACTTCAATCATCTACATGAGATGACATTTTTTGCAACAATCAACATATCATGCACATATAGAATCAACATAACAAAACATCCATCACCAAGAAAATGAACATAAACGCAAATATCATACTCATATCGTGTGTAGCCAATCTGCACCATGAAGGAATCAAACCTTTTATATCATTGTCATAGAAACTACTTCAGCCTATAAAGTGACTTCTTCGATCTGCATACATTCTTCTAGGGCTGGGCAGGTCCGGGTAACCGGCCCGAAAACCAAAACCGAAGCCTGGACTGAATTTTTTAAAACTGAAATTTGAAAACCGAGACCGGACAGAATAAGGCCGGTTAATCGGATCTCGGTTAACCGAATTCTCGGGTCGGGCCGGTCTCGGTTCAGATGTGAGAAAACTGGGATCTCAAATACAGAGCAGTAAAAGAACACCATCACATCGCATCGAACACCATCAGCATCATCATCGCATCGAACATCTGAGAAGGCATCTTCACCATCAGCTCATCATCGCACATCTGAGAAGGCATCTTCAGCATCATCATCGCATCGAACAACAGCTCATCATCGAACATCTTCACCATCAGCTCGTTATCGAACATCTGAGAAGGCATCTTCACCATCAGCTCATCTGAGAAGGCATATTCACCATCATCATCATCGAGAAGGCATCTTCACCATCAGCTCATCATCGCATATCTGAGAAGGCATCTTCACCATCAGCTCATCATCGAACATCTGAGAAGGCATTTGAGAAGGCATCTTCACCATCAGCTCATCATCGAACATCTGAGAAGGCATCTTCAGCATCATCATCGCATCAAACCCTGCTCTCTCCATCTCGTCTCCCTGCTCTCTCCATCTCTGTCCCTCTCGTCTCCCTGCTCTCTCCCTTTTGTCATTTTGGGTTGAATTGAAGGACGGTGAGGAGGAGGCGGAGAGAGCTCAGCAGAAGAGGAAGATGGTTCAAAATTTGTAGTGAATTTGAGGAGAAGAAAGGCACACGTGGCAGTGTTGCACAGGGAGTCGAGGAATCGGGCCGGGCCGGTTACCCGACGGGCTTCAGAAATGGAAACCGAGGCCCGAATCAGAAACTTCGGGCCGGGCCGGGCTTTTACAACCGAAACTTTTATAATTAATTAAAACCGACTCGATCGATCCGGTTGTCGGTTCGGTCCGAAATGCCCACCACTACATTCTTCCATGCCATCTATCTTGAAACCTTTTGGCTACTCATGTAAATGGTCTCCTCCAATTCCCCATCAAGGAAAGTTGTTTATACATCCATCTACTCAAGTTCTAAATCAAAGTATTCCTAACCACTGGAGAGAAGACCTCATTGTAGTCAATTCCTTCTTTTTATGAATACCCCTTGGCGACTAATGTTGTTTTGAACTGTTCACCCTTTTGTCATTTTGAGCTTCCTTTTTTCATGTAGACCAATTTGCAGCTTATCGGCTTCACCCAATCCTTGAGTGGTGGAACCAAATCCCAAGTCTTGTTTTTCTAAAGTGACTCCATCTCCTCATCCATAGCTTGCATCCACTTTTGTCCATCCTCATATGTGATTGCAACCTGAAATGAGCTAGGATCCCCTAAACTGGTAATAAGAGCAAAGGCAAACATGTACTTAAAACAATACTTTATCTGAGCTTTATGATTCCTTTTTGGCCTGGAAGTAGCAATGCTCTCTGCAACTGGCTGGTGGTCGTCCTGCTCCTATATGCTAGATGTATCCTCCTGTGTAGGAGGTGGTGACTCATCCACTGGTATTTTATGTGACTGATCTAGCTCCACCTTAACCACTTGTTTGTTCTCCTTGAAAATCTAAGATGTGCGCTCAGATTTACAAGTATCCCTCAACATGAAATCCTCATCAAAGACAACATCCTTACTGATAATTTTCCTTTCCCTAATCGGATCCCACAACTTATAAACCTGAACTCTTTTCTTATAACCAAGAAAATAATACTTTAGTGACTTGGATTCCAACTTGGACCACATCTCTATAGAAACATCCACATAAGCTGGACACCTGAATGTCCTAAAATTTGAGTGGTCGACTTTTTTCCCTACCCATACCTCATCTACAACTTTGTTGTCTAAAGCTGTAGATAGAGACTTGTTCACCACATGTGCAACCATTGCAATTACCTCTAACCAAAACACCTTTGAGAGCCCCGCCTGCAATCTCATGCTCTTGGCTCTTTCCAAAAGTGTTCTATTCATCAGCTCTGCAACGCCACTTTGTTGTGGAGTCCCGAGAGCTGTGAAATGCCAAGTTATACCCTCATCCCTGCAGAACTAAAGGAATGTTCTGTCCTTGTACTTTCACTCCATTTTTTACCTCAGATATTTTATTTTTCTCCTTATTTGATTTTCCACCTCAGCCTTCCACTCCTTGAACTTTGCAAAAGTTTCAGCCTTGAATCTCATGAAATAAACCCAAACCTTGATGGAAAAATCATCTATGAAACTAACAAAATATATTTCGACGTTTTATTTTAGGTTAACAAAATGTGGTTAGATGCATCAACAATTTTTAAATTTTAAATCTAAAAGAAAAAAGTTGATGGCATCGAGTCAAACAGTCGTATAAACGTAACAACTCCCTTATTAAAATTTCAATAGTAACTTCTTATTATATACAATATGTTCTAGAAGATATGGAATCGCCATTTATTTTCCATCTAGTATGTGTTATGACTTCCAATTGACTTGATAAAAAATAAAATAATTATGTGTTTGTATGTTATAAATTGCATAAAACAAAATTTTATTGGCTCGATGCGTGCATATGATGAGCACCATTATTGTAGCTGGCCGATGAATTGTATAACTTTAATTTTGAAATACAGTTTTCCTGAATTTAAGATAATTTATGTGCATATTAGATTATATAAAATGAATTGGACCTCAATCTTAACCGGTGAGTAACATGAAATATTGAAGTTTACGGAGCTTTAACTATGCCGGTGGCAGAGCCTATAGCAGCACAACCCACGTTGTCGAACAAAATGGCCACTGTTCCGATATGCCAATAACCATCTTTGTCCTGCTAAACCATACATGTCATCCTACTTCAAAATGGGATTTGTGAAAATATACAAAAAAATAAAACATCCCATTCATGGCATTTCGAAATACACAAAAATTACAGAAAAAATGAATGAAATGAGCTTACAGCTAAAATTTTTGAGATGACAAAATTGCACAGAAGGAAACCTTCATGGGCTCGCACTACTTCATTACACCAAATTAGTATTTCTGTAACCTCAAAATAGTAATATTTTTGAGCTATAACAACCCATAAAGTAATTTTACACATTTTCAAAAATAAAGTGATACAATAATTGTATCACCATGAGTAGTATGGCCTTATAAGTGATACTATTCATGGTGATCTTATTTATTGTATAACTTCTTTTGTGCAACAATTTTTTATTTTTTGACTAAATTTAGTTTTGACTTGAAATTGTTTGGTGGATTGTAACAGCTCAAAGGTGTTACTGTTTTGAGAGTTGTTACAAATATGTCAATTTTGTGTAGTGCTTGAAGTCTCTGATTCCCATGGTCTGATCTCGTACCCATAGCTACCTGAGCTTACAACTTCCAAAGCTTTCTTAGCTAACAGAGGATATTCCATGATCTCATATGCTCTCTTCTTTTGCTAACCAGTTTCTTTCTATTTTGTTAACTAATATTTCCTTTGCAATCTTAAATCATACAAACAAAAAAGCGATGAAGACTCCTCAGAATCATAGTCTGAGTGGAGCCATCTTTGTTGACAAAACAATGCACTTAAGAATTTCTACAATATTTCACTGAAGCAACCAGGAATCGACATCTGGAATTCGATAAGAGGTATATTGTCATGTCCCGATTTTCGAGAAAACGAAAATTCTTATATCCACGTAAGATTATATGTTTCCCCCAAATTCAGGACGTGAAATTCAATAACAGATTAACATTTATCAACAACAATTAAGACATAATTTAATAATTGAAACAAACTAAAAAAAAAATCTAATCAGGAAACTCTTTAATGTTCACCCCAACTATAGAAACTCCAATGGCTGCCCACAAACTCTTTAACCTGAAAGGTTAATTAGCTACATTCCAATAAATAAGTATCCAAAAAGCATAAACTTGCTTGAGTCAGCAAGGTAACTGGTATGAGTAATCTCTCTAATAAATAAAAGAAGCACATGATATAACATGAAATTGCATAAACAATAAAATAATACTTCCAAGACATGTAGTTCCTCAAAAAGGCAAAAGTGTTAAATAACAACTCAAAAACATTTGGTTCCTCAATGAGGCAATCGTGGCATTCTAATAAGTTGTCATAATAATTAAAGTGATATTTATTTTACATGTACTTACTCTATAGTAGTTAACCATGGCAAGTCTAACCAGCAGTAATGTTAGTAGACTTGTCATCCTGCATGAAATGGTTAGAAACAATATGAATGCAACTTCTCAATTAGTTGATAATATTTATATCAATTAAAACAATTGTGTCCATACATTATTTGATTTAATTATATTATTCATTTTTAACGAATTGATCATTTAGACAAACATATAGATGAGAATTTCTCCGTGCCAAACATACATACCCGTGTGTGTCTCATATAAATGAGAATTTCTCCGTCATTCATATCTAAGTGAGAATACATCACATACGGACATGCATCATCGGATACTCCTAACTATATAAGTAACATACAAGTCACATTTTGGCTATCAATCCGGGTAAGTTATGTCACATTTTTATGGATATATATCAATCATTTTTTAGGCAATACAAAACCACCACATTTCTGCATGACCTGCTTAATTTATCTATAAGAAAGGGGTGCCATACTCCACAAAACTCAACCCGAATGTTACTTAGTTTCTCTATAGAAGAAAGAAACCATAAAAGAACAAGAAGGGTGATAATTCTAAGTGATACAATTCAATGAGATTAAAGTTTATGAACACATGATTATTTGTATCGTTTATTGTGATATCTCAAAATTCTGTCACAATGACACTTGGTCATTTATAAATAAATTCACCGCAATATGAACCCATTATTTTGGTGAAAACAAACATTTTTCAAGTTGGAGATATTTTCATTCAAAAACCTTCAACTTTTCCAGCTTTTGTAACCATGAAACAATTTTTACTTAGAATAATACGAGAATATATTTAACGCTACAAACAACCATATTTGGGCGACGAGACTAGCAATTTAATGCTACAAACAACCCTTAAATTGATTCATACAACCACTTATATCAACTAGAACAACCCATAAACTCAACTATCCATTTGGATGACCACATTAAAACATACAACTCTGAAAAAAATATGAATCCACCTTCACAAGCATTTAACTACTTTCAACCATAAACCAAAAATACAACCAGTCATGATATGGCAATGCACAACAGAGACCTCTATAGCAAAATAGGAACTAAAAACATGCAGCTATCCTCCATGCACAAATGGAATCATTCAAATGATCAAACCAAAACAAACAACTATCAGCCGTTCTAGTCCAACTCATTCTCATGTCTAATAGGAAATAAAATAAAAAACACCAACCAACATGTACACTACTTCACATAAAACAATAACCCAAAACACCTCATACATCAATGATTTACACTATTGTGCCTTCCTCTACCTATTTCAATTTCAAACCAGACTTTTACTAAATCCACAAACACACTATGTTTTTTGTAGACCTCATTCATAAAATTGTAACCTTTAATTATATTTATATATTATTTTAAAACAAAAAATAAAAGCGAAGGAAGAAAAACTCACAAGCATCACAAAGTATATGTAGTTATATTGAGCATGGGAAAATATTCTTGTATTATGGGATGGCTTAAAAAAAATTATTATCTATGACATGTGATGGGGCACTCGTACTTAGAGAGAGATGTATGAGTCAGGTAAAGGCATGATTTCTTTTTCTATACTAAAAAGTATTGATACTTTGACCTACACCCACCTTAGATACACATAATCTCTCTTAAACCCTCCCTTTAAAAAAGGCCCAAATGACCCACATTTTGAAATTTAGGTAAATGTATAAATAGAAAGATGAGATAACAACTATAAATTCCACATAAATCTTAAACTCACAAAAAAAACCAGAAATTCTAGCTGGCCTGGGCCTAGGGGGTGAAAATACATTTTTGCCCCCCTTCTTTAAACACACACTTCAAAAGGGGTTTAAAGAGGGGGGAGCAAAAATGTATTTTCGCCCCTCCCAAGGCGGGAAATCAGGCTGGTTTTCCCAGGCCAACTAGAATTACTCAAAAAAAACACATCAACCATGCTCCATATAAATGAGCAAATAATAACATTAACCCTTAAAACAAGTAAATTTCAAAAATCAGGAGTGGAGAAAACCCCTAGATATGCTCACACCACCAAAATAACTCTATATCAAATAAATTAGGAAACCGGATAATTTAGGATTCTCTTGAAATTTGAGTTGAGAAGAAGCTAGCTACAGAGTATCAACCAAGCAACCAACAATATATGAATCATAAACTCCACATAGAGCCCAAACTCACAAAATCACCTCAACCATGGTTATTCTTAAATTGGGGGTTACGAGAAGATCCGTTCTCATAAACAAAACTCATTTCTATTTTTGTAAATTGGGGTTATTATATTTTTCAAGAACAACATGAACCAACCACCCAATAAACAAATCAAACAGTCCATCTCATAAACAATAGGGGTGGGCATCCCATCCCGCGATCCCGCTCCCGTCCCGATCCCGTCCCGATTTTGTCGGGTCTTAATGGGATTGAATAATTTCATCCCGATCCCGTCCCGTCCCGATCTAGAATGGGATGGGATGGGATGAAGATTTTCAATCCCGTCCCGTCCCGAGCTAATTTTTTAATATTTATTATTAATATTTTTAATTCGTGTTTGAAGGAAATGCTAGTGCTAGTGGTATGTTGTTAGGATTGTTTTTAGTAAAATGCAATTGCTATGTATCGGTCTGACAGAAAACATTTAACTAAATAATCCACTAATATAAGGATGCACCTATGCATTTCAATATTTATCTGTTTTCCTTTGCTATTATTTATTATTCATAGTGTCTTTCATGGTTGTGATTTTGTTTGGGCCTTGATGGTTAGTTTTCCTAAATAAGTCAAATTTGCTATTAGTGGTTAATTTGTATTTTTCCTTTGGTGTAGTTGATAGGGAGGGTGAAGTCCGCGAGGATGAAGTGAAATTCAACGCTGGAGTTAATTGGAAGATCAGTGATATTCCTGGAACAGGTTGGAGTTGGGATTTTATGTGAATCAATGAAATAAATGAATTTAGTGACAATGAAATGGAAGATATATTATGGTCAAGGTGTGCCTTTTGCAAAAGGGCAGGAGAGGTATTACCACTGTCTTGAGCGGGAAGAAATCTGAAATATAACCAAGTGATAGTGAAAATTGGATAAAAGAGAAAAGGGAAAAACTTGATTAATTTGGGACTATTAGAAACATGGTTTTAAAAAATGAGAGCACGCTGATCCCATCCCGTCCCGAACCCGTTTGGGATGGGACGAGGTCGGGATGAGATTTTTTCCATCCCGTCCCTCCCATCCCATCACTTGCCCACCCCTAATAGACAATCTCCATTCTCATAATAAATGTGACACCAAAAAACAACTACATAATCAAAAGTAAAACCCTAATTATACCAAACCCCCAAAATAGCTCCATATCCGATAGATTAGGATTTCTTGTACTGTAAGATGAGTTGAAGATTTGATAAACCCTAGAAACCAAACAAGAAGCCATCTACAAAGTATCAATCAACCTATAAACCAAGAAAAGCACAATGTGTTTCGAAAATCCTAGAGAGAAACCCTAAAACCCAAAAAAGAGTTAGGGTTCCCACCAAATGAGTAAAACAAGAAATGAATAAAACATAGATCCAATAGTGATGGAAAACTCATTGTTTCTAATCATCATCAATTTCGAGCTTCTTCTATCAACCGGTGTTCAGATTGACGATGATGAACTCCATTTCCTCCGCTTAGGGTTTGCATTTGCCATCACGAACTTGAATAAACTCTCTAACCTGTTTCAGGCACTGAAATCAAAGGGGAATGAGAGGGAAGAGTGAGGAAGGAGAAATGAAGAGAAAATGATGAAGGTTGGCCAGCGGGAGCTGCTGGGACGTTCAATCACAGACCGAGCTTGTCACCGGAGAAGAGGAGGAGGTGCAGCAGGGAAGGAAAAGAAGGAAGAAACGAGGATTTTTCTTTTTATAATGTGGGTGCCTATTCGCCCCTCCCCCCTTGAAATTCTTAGGGCACCCACCTATGAACTCACGAAAATAATGCCCAAAAATTGAAATAAATTTAACTCTATTGTAATCAATTAAATAAATTAGCCTTAGGAAAATTTTATGGATTTCACACAAAACATTCTTAGATTTATATACATTTTCCAGACTGACCAAGTCACTGTCCTTATTTTATCCCATTTTCAACTCATCGGTTTACTTCATAATTATTGGTTTTGTATTCGCTCAGACTTTCTATTTGTTGGTGACATTAAAAATCAGGTTGCCTCATTTTTCTTTTGTCCTCACAGAAAATATTTTGCTACCAATAAGATTACACGGGGACACACTCAGCAAATTACGACCTCAATACTGTATCCCCCCAAATCAGTTTCACAGGCTTCTACATTGAAGCACTTTTTGTAGATCCTTTTTATTCACCTGCAAAACCAAAAACATGTAAAATAAACACTTCTTACAAGGTCTTAAAAAAACTAATAACAGAAATTGTTCTTCAAAAAGTATTGAAAAGATATTATGCAATGAAGTCTTTTACCTTTCCCATGGCATTGCGAGGAAGTGAATCCCACAAGAACAATCTTGTTGGTATCTGTAAAAGTTCACAATTAAGTAAATCATCAGTGAATTTTTAATAAAAACTCTGTAACAAAGTTCAAGAACAGGGAAGTAAGGTTTAGGTTGAAATGTCCAATTAAACTTGAGGAACTGCATTGGACTATTAAAACAATGAGTGCTCTGTATGTGCGGTGCACATGTTTGATACTTCACAGATGTCAGAATTTAAACAGCTCACAGATTCATAAGCAACCAGTATTTTTTTTGTCTATTCTAATTTCGAGTAAGAAAGTCAACTGAAATTCACCAACTTGATTGGATCAGTTCAAACTTTTCTAACAAATCCTTTCAAATTATTACATGCACGAGTGTAAATAATCATCCATTATCCATGAAATATCCCACCTAAAGATTCATCCAAGTATAGAATCGTCTCATTATTAATTTGGCACTTCAAGAGAACAGCGTGTTGATCCAATTTCCAATTTAAAACAACATATTCTGAATACGATTTGCTAATTGAACATGCAATTCAATAGAAAAAAGAAAACAGACCTTGTATGAAGCAAGTTTGTCCCTGGCCCAAGTTTGAAGGTCTTTGAGTGTGATTGGTGCTTTACACTCTTGCTCCCCCTTTCTCTTTGCATCTGCCTCTGGTATGATTACTGCACATACAACTTCCCCATAGTCTTTGTCTGCTAAACCCAGCACGCAGCACTCTGACACAACTGGATGCTGCAAACAGTTTTTCATTATATATAAACTAGCTTGAACTTTGCTTCATTCTAGTTCGGATATCATTTCCTCATTTGTGTTCCCATTAAGTAACTATAAACAAAATAACAAAACGAACAAGTTTTCCATATCCCACTCTTCAAAAAAATAAAAAATCTCTAGATACCAAGTCTGTTGGTGACTTGGTGGTGGGGTATGGGTCGAGCAGGCACAATACCAACTCAGATGGTCCTACTGATACGTACATCAAAATCATTGATGCATGAGGGTTTCTAAGGTTCCTAATTTGGGTTCCTAGAGTTCCTAATTTGCTCTCAAAGTTATTTACTAAATAACTTTTGAGTAATATTTCAATTTAATTAAGAATCTTTTAGTTTCCTTTTAGGATTAGACATTATTTTCTTTTAGAAATACACTGTTAATTTTAATAGTTTTTTTCCCTTTATAGTAATATTTCAATTATAGTTTAGGAAGTGATTATGAACCCGATTTGAACCAGATTCCTAGCAGATTATTTTTTTTTTACGTATTTCGTTTTAGCATGATTATTGGAGTGTTGTCATTTTTAGTAAAATTCCAATATTGATGAGTTTTAGCTATAAAGCCCGGCTTGTGGGCTGATTTTAGAGAGACCTTTGATTTGAGTAATTTGATTAAACATTAGAGTTATTTTCTCTGTGTTTTTTTTGGTAATCTTCTTGTGTTCTTCCCTGTCAATTATCTGTTGCTATTAGCCTGCAGAATAATCGCTATTCTGCCCGGTGTCAGTTGGTATCAGAGCTTCAGTATCTTCTTGGGGTGAGATTTCATCAGTTTCTATGGCTGGTGGTCGTAGTCGTCGCGGGCAGGTTCCGAACAAATAAACCCCTCACCGTGATTGTAGCGTTCAGGAAGTGATGATTGAGGATTTACAAAGGCAAGTTGCAGAGCTAACCCAGCGTATAACGGCGCAGGAATTCGATAATCGTGAGATGGAAGATCACGATTCTGATTCCAGTTTTGAAAACCCGCATCACAATCGTGCTCAATTCTGGGAGCGTCGTGGTCTAGAGGATCATCATGGAAATCTCAATTTCAAAGTAGATCTACCCGAGTTTTCTGGGACGTTACAGGCCGAAGGATTCGTGGATTGGTTGAATGAAGTAGAGCGTATCTTTGAGTATAAGGAAGTTTCAGATCATGTCAAAGTGAAATTGGTTGCCATAAAACTCAAAGGCAGAGCATCTGCGTGGTGGGAGCAGTTGAAGCGATCACGCGACAGGCAGGGCCAGGCCAAAATCACTGATTGGAAAAAAATTAAGAAAAAGGTGAAGGGTCACTTCCTTCTTTTCGGTTACACTCAAACTTTGTTTCAACGACTTCATTCATTAAGGCAAGGCACGAAATCAATTGATGATTACACGGATGAATTCTATCAATTAGTAGCCCATAATGACTTATCTGAGACGAAAGAGCAGATGGTGGCACGATATTTGGGGAATTACGACAACCCCTGCAGGATGTCCTCAGCCTTCACTCACTGTGGACCGTTTCTGAAGCCTACCAGAAATATTTTCTATTGAAATATGGAAAAAATTAACTCATTTGGAGTTTCAGAACATGCTATACAAGGTAGAGAATTTTCAACCGTTAAATTTCACCATGAACTTAATGACTACATCAGATGGAGTTAGAAATTTCAAAAACTTAAAGTTATTTTTTGTGAGGATGGTCTACAAGAAAAATAGATTACCCTACAAAAACTTAACTCATTATGAAATTTCTAGGTAGGTGAAGTAGGCACGTATAACTTTTTTTTGTCAAAAATCTTTGTCTCCAGATCCCATCCAATTTCTAATATATGTTAAAAAGAAAATAGAATAGAGGATGCCATTCTACTATTAAATTGGGAAATAGGGAGGCAAGGGAAGGGGGTGTACTTCAGCTGAAGGTAGAAACACGTAAAAATAGGTGCCAAGGCATTGAATCCTATTTAAACTGTGAAGTATTGAAATCTATAAAAAAAAAACTAATTATGAATTACATTAGCTCAAGAATGGACCTTGAGGTAATAAAAAATTTAAATGGAGTGTTCAATTACAAGTATTTGCATATTTCTAAACCAAATATTGATAACAAGAAGATGCCCAGTTACCTCCAAGAGAACTGCTTCAATTTCCAAAGCAGATAGCTTATATCCACCAACCTTCATTATATCAGCGTTTGTACCTACAAATGGTTAATTGAAACCAAAGGTATTTCAACTCTTATATGAGCGAGTAAAACCTTACAGATAACCCGACTCTAGCATACTGAATTTCTATGAAATGTGGATACTATTTTATTATGCATAACACATCCTATGACACAATAAAACACCTGAATACTTCATACATACAATATGACGCATGTATTTATATTGAATGGTGTATGGCTGTATGTTTTCAATAACTTTGCCTCTAATTCTCAACGATAAATGAAAAGCAATAATTTATAACAGGCGTGTTTATATATATATTTTTAGAATTATAGATTGCCGATTATATTTGCATTACAGACGCTTAAATATATTAGGATACCCGTAACCATACCAGTTCCTAGGATTTCCAAAAGGGAGTATTGTATCTTCATATCCCATGTCAGTGTCCTTAACTGTACGCATCGACCAGTTTTCTAGACTATTTTAAAGGAGGCAGAGATGATAATTCTAATTATCACAGCATGGGTACTCAGTCTTTTGTGCTATTAAAGGGGTAAGCTTTGTCAAACATGGCATCAATAAGAGAACATTTGGATATTTTAGTGTCTTTCAACAATAGTTGGTAAAAACCCTTGAATATCTTGAGTAGATGCTGTCATGTCTAAATTATTCAGGACAATATTTACTACAGACCAACAAATATCGTAAAAAGGAATACTGATTGAAGTTCCCTTACGTCCCAAGATAATGAAGTATCCATCCTCATCCACTTTAACCGTATCTCCAGTTCTGAAGAATCCTCCATCAATAATTGATTTCTTTGTTATCTAAGGAATCATCACACAGATTAATAAAAAAAAAGAGCGACTGTGAAGTTACAGGATATAAAAATTCAAAATTGCACAACTGCAAAGTCACAACTATCCTTCCATATATTCGAAATGAAAAGCACTAGTTTTGTTGCTGGGAAATTGAAATTTGAGGACTTTACCTTCTCATAGGATTGTTTCATTCTATTGTAATTTTTACTGGTGTCTCTTGCCATCAGTGAGTAATGTATCTCTCACTATATTTTTTTTTAACATTTGATCAATAAATTCCTGTTTTGCTGGATGAAAATAAAAGGTTGCACCTATCCCACCATATATTCTTCTAGTTTAAAATTTGACGTTAAATATTCATGCAAAAAAAGATAATTTTTGCTTTTCATTTTTTACGCTCGTAGGGTGAGTTTGGTTGGACGGAATCTTATTCCATGGAAATTCATGAAGGGACCCCTACATTTATGGCTAAACTGAGGTAGCACTCATAATCCGCCATTAGTTTTTATGATTAATGGTGGGAATGAAAATCTCATAGACATGAGAATCACACTCCTTGGTCACCCCAAAGCATGTGATTCCCATGTTTATGGGACTTCTATTCCCACCATTATTCCCACCATTGATCAAAAAATATAATGGTTGACTGGTGAGTGAACCTCAAATTAGCTTAAAAGTAGGTGGTCTCCTCATGGATTTCCATGAAATAAGATTCCACGCCACCAAACACACCCTTATTTTATTTACCTCTAGAAAAGACATTGCTAATCTATAATTCTGGGTTAGACCTCTACAATGGTACAGAAATAAAGCATTGAACTGTAGCATCTGATACAGGTATTTAATAACTTGAAACAAATTTAACATTCTTCGACCGTTTTCCCTAAATTGCTTCCTTACAGTTTTATTTATGGCTAAAACATTTTCCAAGATATTGAATATCATGACAGGTAGAGAACAAAAATTGTTCAAATTATCAGAGAGAGCTCATTTGTAGCATCAACATAACCTATCCAAGACAGATGCTTTTGCAGTGTATGAAACATTCAATGCCATGAAATTTTGTCAAAATGTCTCTTTTGTATTGAGCTCCAAATTTTGTTGCAAATCAAAGATTTCTTATGAACCCATCGAGACATACAGATCAGAAGATGACAGCATCCATCATATCTCAATGAAAAGTAAACAAGAAGAATATTGTAAGAGAAGTAAAACACATAAGATAAGCACCTCTGGTTGGTTCCAATATTCTTTGAACAGAGACGGACTTCTAATACAAAGCTCCCCTTCTCCCATTTTGTCAGTTTCGCCCCCATCTTCTAACAGAATTTTGACCTGATATGCATAAAGTATACCAAGGAAAAATCATTATAAAACTTGCAAATTCATCACCTGCATCACAATGTATAGAAATTTTATTTTTTTATTTTTGGTATCTCTAGTGTAGAAAGAAGGTCCTTGAATGTTTAAGTTTCCCACAGAGTTCTGAAGCAAGCTTATTTGATATTAAGCTGTGTTTGTTTCAAAAGAAATATTCCAAAAATGAGAAGGAAGAACAGAGAATGGAGAATATGAAGTTGAAGACAACTCCTACCTCACGTTTTATTTTTAAATTGTTAAATGGTTCTCAGGCTGGTAGCAAGGAACATTTTCAGAAAATATAGTCATCTAATCTCCAACTTCAAGTGGAAATCACTTTCCCTCTCTCTCCTTTTTATTATAAATTTTTTTTAGGTAGTTATATCCCTAGAAATTTTCTTTTGGAACAGACACACCGTTAGTGATAAATGTTTCATTAAGATGACCAATGTGGGAACATGAGAAAGTAACTGGTGCTCACAAAGTAGATGTTGAGTCTGGCAAAATGATGCACAACTTGTTCTAACAGTAACATGTCGGTATGATAATATTGGGAGCTGTGTTGTTGCTAGTAGTATTAATATTATAGTATTGATGTTGTTATAACAAACCTGCACCCCTGGAAGAGGTTTGCCGACAGTGCCTCTCTTTCTTGCACCTCTTAATGGATTGGATAATCCTGCAATAAACTATAAAACATAAAGCTGTGAAAAACCATTGAAAATTTATCTATAAATACACACGATTTTATTTTATGGAAAGGGGCTTATTTACCAATAAATGAAAGAAAATAAAAATAAATTAAGCCATGAAACTTAACGGATTTTATTACTTTCACTGACCTCAGTCATGCCATAGCGTTCCAAAAGGCAATGTCCTGTTATCCTTTCCCATTGCTCCATAACAGGAGAGGGAAGAGCAGAGGAGGCACACATCTAGGAATTAAAGGGTAAAAACGAAAGACATAATAAAACATATTAGATAGTTCATCATGTCCAACAAAAATGTATGAACCTACACGTAGGATCTCTATAAAAATGCAGATCAAACAGGAGCAACATTAAAAAATATTCAAATTCAAGACCAGAATTACAACTATTTTTAAAAATGCATGAAAAAAATAAAGAGAAAACTATAAGAAATTACATTGTAATCATTCACAACATATGCACATTTCCACATAAGTTCATAAATTAAGTTCAAAGACAGAACTTTTACTCCCTGTATACTCCATTCACTTGAATAAATGAGCTGCTTGAGATAATCAGTGAAATATGAGATACAAAATACTTAAGGAGTGAAATGGCATATTTAGATGGTGTAGATTGTCTTATTGGTTTAGCATTCAACAACCCCTTTTACTTTTCTGAGCTACTGAAAGTTACTACTGGAAGTTTTATTTTTTATTTTTTATCTATTTTATATTTTATACTCTATTTGGAAAATAGGGAATACCATCTTTTTCATCTTGCATTTAAGTTTTCCTTTCAAATTTTTTTCAAGCATCGACATAGAATAAATGTAAGAAACGTATAAAGCTTCTGTCATAATTCTCTTTTAATATTATTACGTATAATGAGCACTTCATGCATCTAATCTATCTGAAGATAATATAAGTTTTCTTGGACTAAAACATATAAAATCTAACAAGAAGTTAGAAATTGGCTTCCAAAAAGTTTTTCCATGGGCTGTGAGTTTTGCAAATAAAAAAAAATGCAAATCAAATTATATTGACTACACATCAGACAAGGACATAGATAACTCATAAAAGCATCTGGTGTTAAAAACCATACATTTGCGGAACATATATACAGATTTCAGAACTTTGACATAATAAAAGTTGGAGTTCACAGATTGGATCTGTTGTGCATGTTTCATATTACACGAGAAGAATAACAAAAATAAAGTAAAATATATAGCAAAGAGAATAACAGATGTTAGACTACGCATCCAACTCAAAGTCCTAAAAAAAAAACCAACATTGGTTACCATAAGACGCAACTGGCTTGCGGCTGAGCTTGAAATATCTTTTGAACCCTCTTCCATTTCTTTATACCCTTGTAACAATCTTGTATACATTGTTGGAACCTATGTATCAGGTAACAATTAAGCAGTGAAAAACTTTCATAACAATTGCATTTCTTATTCTTTAGTGAATAAAGAAAAGTCTGATATATTATCTAAGAGAAAATGGTCATAGCTATTGAACATGACAGGCCTTTACTTGAGGAAATGTAGTAGTGTAGACTATTAGAGAGATACAAGATGCAATTAACTGCAGCTAAGATTCTTCAATGAAAAGACCCATGCAAGCATGTGATGACCCTGCAAGTTCTTGTCTTGGGCCAGTCCTCACCATTTAGGACCACCAGAGCCACAATCATTAGAAAACAAAACAAACACAAGAGTAACTAATGTGAACAAAGAACCCCTAGGGTGATGTACTGGTGTTTGCATTATGTAAAACAAAGTCAGCACAATAACTTGACCTACTCCTGTGAACACGGTGATAGCATCATCAGCTTTATTTCCATTTTTGGGATATGATTCGCGCCATCTCTGCCATATTCCTCTCACACTAAATTTTGGCAAGAACTCAACCTTCAAATAAACACCATAATGTATTATAGCATAATTGTTGGGAGAAATAAGATCCGCCTTCAGTTGTAACAAAAACTTCTACAGCAAAACTTTCATTACCGCAGCACCAGCATAAAGAGGAGCAAGCAGAGCAACAAATATCCCATGGACATGTAAAATACAGATCAAGGAGTATCGAACAAAAATTTTCACAAATCCCAAAAAATGCAGCTTGTAATGAGCAGAATTGCAACAAGTATACCTCAACTTCAACAATTATTATAAGTTAATATCTACTGTAGAATATCAAGTGTTCAGGATATGGTGTAGAGGAAGACAATGTAGAAATTGATCCGAAGATGAATATTCCCAGGCCTCCGTCAAAATTTGGACCTGCATCATGGCAAGAAATGATGCAAACTTTACTACCAAACCAACTAACAAACATGAGATTCAGAGGCAATTTCTCTTTAGATTAAAAAATAATAATCATTAAAAACAAAAAATAAAAAAGGAAGGCTAACACAAGAATCTTGCTTGTTCTCTGTGTTCGTGTTAAGTTGATCATGGACATGATGGCTTGTTTGGAAGGAAAGAACGGACAAGTTTTGAATAGTAAGCATCTGTTAACAGGGTGATATGTTGTTTATATTACATTTCAAAAAGGTTAAACAGATTTTTTATAAAATAGCCAGAAGACAAGAATACAGCTTCAAAAGAGAACAACTATCAAGAAACTAATGCAACTCGTTTGTGGAAACAATAAACAAGCAATTAGAAGTTAAAAAAAATAACTTAAACAACGATCTTTGATGAATAACACTGTTTCCAAGTTACAGTAAAATAAATATATCTCATCTAAAACCTTTAGTAAAGACTGAATAGTACACAGAAAATCTCTCAGTTTAGATCAGAATCATCTCAATTAAGGCCCTAATAAATTACAAGTACCCAAGGAAGAATCTTAAACGGCGGGAGCAAACAAAAATGGTAATAAAAATGCATCGAATTCAATCAAAGTCATTTGGAGATTACCAAATCAATTTCAAAATATGCAAAGTAGATCTTGGTTAGTTTCAACAGAATAGCGATTATTCTGCAGGCTAGTTTCAACAGATAATTCACAGGAAAAGACACAAGAGGATCGCCCAAAAACACAGAGAAACACCTCTGATGTTCAATTCAAAATTCTGCAAATCAAAAGGCATGCCCCCCAAAGTCAGCCCACAAGCCGGGCTTTATAGCTAAAATTCGTCATTATCAGAATTTTTCCAAAAATAGCAAAATCCTAATAATCATGCCAAAATGAAATACGTAATAAAAGAAGTAATTTGGCACAAATCGGGTTCAGAATCACTTCCTAAACGATAAATGAAATATTACCATAAAATGAATAACTAAAATTGTGGATTCGGAAGGGAAAACAGTGGATTTTGACCTCGAAAAAGATGTGCACCGAGCAGAGCTCGGTGGCCAAGACGTGCGCGCCGAAAAGAGATTTCCGAATTGGGGTCATATGTGCAGTTCTGATACCCGTAACCAAAGTTATGACCAAAATACCGAAACGCACCAAAAACTGCCCCAATTAGGAAAAGATCACGACTACCTGCCATCTTTGCGCTGATCTGCCAACTCAAGGTATCTCAGTGTCAACAACGTGTTATCTGACAACTCAGCATCATCTGAATCGGATCATCTTGCATCAGTCGCCCCGGGTTGGAAAAAACTCGTCCTCGAGTTTACAATAGCTTCAACGGAATCCACAAAACAAGGACTCAGGTGCTTTACATTAAAGACATCAGAAGTCCTCAAATGACTAGGGAGGCGCAGTCTGTAGGCGTTATCATTGATCTTCTGCAGGATCTCACAGGTCCAATCATCTGCTCCTATAAGCTTATTATATTCTCCAACAGAAAAACGATCACGGGTTAATACTACCAAAACAAAATCACCAACATCAAAAAGTACCTGACAACGATGATTGTTGGCCTGAACCTTGTACTTGGAATTACTCTCGTGAATGGCCAGCTTTACCTGCTCATGGATACCCCGAAAATGTTCTGCCATTGCACCTGCCTTGTGACTCAAACAACCCACACGTGGAATAGGGACCAAGTCAAGCACCCCGGATGGATTTTGACCACAGGCAATCTCAAATTAGCTCATTCCTGTGGTTCTGTTCTTCGACCTGTTATAGGCAAATTCTGCTTGAGGTAATGCCAAATCCCACTGCTTCGGTTTAATTCCTGCAAAACTCCTCAAAAGGTTCCCCAAACTCCGGTTCACCACCTCAGTCTGACCATCCGTCTGGGGGTGGTAGGCGCTGCTAAAATTCAATTTCGTCCCCAGTTTCTCCCATAAACTCCTCTAGAAATGACTCATGAACTTGGTGTCATGATCTGAAGTAATGGATCGAAAAATACCATGTAAATGCACAATTTCCCCAAAGTAAAGATGGTGATCCGGGCAGCATCCATTGTTTTTCTACAAGCTACAAAATGGGCCATCTTGGTAAACATGTCAACCACAACTAAAATAGAATTCAAGGCCCGTTGGGTACAGGGTAAGCCCAACACAAAGTCCATACTGACATCAAACCAAGGGGCTTCACGTACAGGTAAAGGTGTGTACAGGCTTACATTAGTGAAAACTCCCTTGGACCGCTAACACACATAACAACGCTCCACATAATGAGCCACATCACTGGTCAATTTAGGCCAATAATTCTTATCTCGCCCAAAGTGACCCTCATTATGAAGTTCACTAATAATCTGCTGCCTCAGTGAGCAATTTGGAATGCACAACTGTAATTCACGAAACAGATAACCATTATGCAAAATAAAGTCATGTCGTTGACCATCAGTTACCTCCTGAATTATCCTCCCGAATGAAGGATCTGCAGCATACATATTAGAGAAAGCCTCAAATCCTGCAACTCTGGTGCTCATGGTGGTGAGGAGTAACGTACGACGGCTCAGTGCATCTGCGACACGGTTCAGACTCCCTGCTTGGTGTCTCAACGCAAACGTAAACTGCAAGTTCGCCACCCACTTGGCATGTCGTCTACTTAGCTTGTGTTGGCCATTGATGTACTTCAGGGCCTCATGATCAGTGATAAGAATGAACTCCCTCTGTACTAGGTAGTGACGTCAATGCTTCAGAGACTGAACTATGGCATAAAACTCCAGATCATAGGTGGAATAATTCTTCTTTGATCCTGATAGCTTCTCACCGAAAAAAGCTATTGGGCGCCCCTCCTGACTCAGAACACCACTAATGCCAACCCAGATGCATCACAGTTTACTTCAAACACTTTTTCAAAATCAGGAAGTGCCAAAACTGGTGCCTCTGTCATCTTCTACTTGACCAGTTGAAAACTGGCATCTGCCTCCTCAGACCACTGGAAATCACGTCCCTTGAGGCACTCTCTGATAGGAGCAATCAGAGTGCTGAAGTTTCTGATAAACCAACAGTAGAAGGACGCCAATTCATGGAAACTTCTGACATAGTGTAAGGTCTTTGGTTTGGGCCACTCCAAGACCGTATCTATCTTCGACTGATCTGCATGAATACCATCAATAGACACAACAAAACCAAGAAACGTTACAGTAGTGAAGAAAAAACACTTCTTCTAATTGACGAACAGGCGCTCCGTCCTCAACATAATAAAAACAACACGGAGGCGATCAAAATGTGACGCCCATGTCGGGCTATAAATGAGGATGTCGTCGAAGTAAACTACAACGAATTTCCCCATGAAAGGTCGTAAAACCTAATGCATAGATCTCATAAATGTGCTGGGCGCATTGGACAATCCAAAAGGCATGACCATCCACTTACACAACCTGGGTTCCATTAAATGTTGTCTTCCATTCATCTCCAGGCCTTATTCTGATCTAGTGGTATCCGCTTTTAAGGTCAATTTTTTAGAAGACCTTAGAACCGGACATCTGGTCTAACATATCATCCAGGCGGGGAATTGAAAACATGTATTTCACTGTAATCCTGTTGATTGCTCTGCTATCAACACACATACGCCAAGAGCCATCTTTCTTCGGCACCAGCAGAGCAGAAACTGCACATGGGCTCATACTCTCACGGATGTAGCCCCTCTCCAACAGTTCTACCACCTGTCACTTCAACTCTTCAAATTCCTTGGGACTGAGGCGATAAGCCAGTCGATTAGGCAAACTGGACCCCGGAACAAAGTCGATCTGATGTTGAATATCCCTCATAGGCGGCAGCCCAGGAGGAAGATCCTGTGGCATCAGGTCAGAAAACTCTGCTAGCAGCTGCTGCACCTCTGCTAGCAAATCTGGATTTACGTCTGTTGCACTATTCCCACAAGGTAGCAGAACATAGACCACGTCTCCACGCTCAATCTCAACTAAAAACCTCGACATAGAAAGCAGGTTAGTATTATTGCCTACCAGGGTAGGAGTGGTTCCTTCCCGACGAGGTGCCAACACAATCTTCTTCCCTTTAATGCTAAGGGAATATGTATTTTTCCACTCATCATGAATAACACTGCGATCATACTGCCAAGGTCTGCCTAACAATACATAACAAGCATCCATAGACACAACATCACAACAAGCATTATCAAAATATTTTCTGCCGATCGAAAAAGACACTAGGCATCGCCTATCTACTGTTACCTCACTGCCTTTATTCAGCACGACAATTTGTACGGCTTGAGATGATGTCTTCAACTGCAATTTCTGGAAAACCTCTTTAGACGCTACATTCTCACAACTGTCACTGTCAATGATCATTTGCAGACTTTATCTGCAACTGTGCAGGTCGTGTGGAAAATATTGGTTCTCAACCAATCGTCCCCTGAATCGCCCTTGAAAGTCAGTAGACTCTTACGAACGACCAATCTCATGGCCATCTCCATACAGCACATCTCCATTTTCATCATCGTCATACACAGGCTCTCCAAGCTTCTCAGTTTCGTCTACCACGTCTTCCTCAATCAAGAGATTATTGCCCTTCTAACTAGCAGGCTTCCTGCACTCAGTCGCTCTATGTCCCTGTTCATCACATCTGAAACATCTAATATTTAAGTTAGAATTACCCTACGGTGGCTGCTGGGCAGAACGGAATTCTTGAGGGCAAACTGGCCGACTGCTTTGATTACTTCTGATCCTTGGCCTCCTGTTCTGCTGTTTTCCATAGCAAGTGCACGCTGGTATGCCTCAGAAACGATCCACAGCGAGTAAAAGCTGAGGACATCCCGCAAGGGCTGTCGTAATCCCCCCAAATACCGTACCACCATCTGCTCTTCCGTCTCAGATAAATCATTCCGGGCTATCAATTGATAAATCTCCTCCATGTAATCATCAATCGATCTTGTGCCTTACCTCAACGAATGAAGTCGCTGAAACAAGGTTTGAGTGTAGCCGAAAGGAAGGAAGTGACCCTTCATCTTCTCCCAATCAGTGATCTTGGGATCACCTCAACTGCTCCCACCACGCAGATGTTCTGCCTTTGAGTTTGATGGCGACCAATTTCACTTTGATACGATCTGGAACTTCCTTATACTCAAAACTACGCTCTACTTCATTCAACCGATCGACGAATCCTTCGGCCTATAATGTACCAGAAAACTCGGACAGATCCACTCTGAAACCGAGGTCTCCATGACGATCCTCCCGACCACGGTGCTTCCAGAATCGAGCATGATTGTGATACAGGATTTCAAAACTGCAATCAAAATCGTGATCTTCCATCTCACGATCACCGAGATCCTACGCCGTTAGACGTCGGGTTAACTCTGCAACTTGCATCTGTAAATCCTCAATCATCACATCCTAAACGTTACGATCACGATGTGGGGCTTCCTCGTTCGGAACCTGCCCGCGACGACCACGACCACCAGCCATGGAAACTGATGAAATCTCACCCCAGGAAGATGTTGAAGCTCTGATACCAACTGACGCCAGACAGAATAGCGATTATTCTGCAGGTTACTTTCAACAGATAATTCACAGGGAAAGACACAAGAGGATCGCCCAAAAAAACAGAGAAACACCTCGGATGTTCAATTCAAATTTCTCTCAAAAATTATTATACATCATGTTGATCACAAATGAGCACAAGGCCTTGAGCTTGAATCAGATATTCCCACCTACATGCTGAACAAGTTTATTTTCATGTAAATTATGCAAACATAGTAAAATTGCAGAATACTTGAGAGAAAATATATAGCGACCTATAAGATTATATGCAATTGAAAGTTGAAACTATATTTATCCATAAGTTAGAGACGAGCATGCAGATCAAAACTCACAAAATGTATTAAATTGGTATACCTGAGAACTGATACTTTTATGCGTGTGAACAACACCTTTTGGTCTACCTGTTGTACCACTAGTATACACTATCAAGGCTGGTTCATCTCCTGCACCATAATAAAAAAAAATTGATGTCTAGGGTGTGTGCATGTAGTCACTTCTGATCAAATTGGAGATGACATCATCAACAATTCATCGTGTCGAAAATGTAGGTAGAAGCAACCATATCATATCTGAAAATATCACTATTATTTAAGTGGACCATGCCAACAAGCTAAATAAACTCTTCTATGAATGGTATTTATAGGAATAAGACGCCCTTAACATACCACTTTTTACTTTAAGAAACCATTTAAAATGGTATTTTTGAGATAAAGTTACTAGAAATTGCCAAATTAGGGACAAAAATACATTTTGACTTCCCATTTAGGATCCCCTTAGTTTTCATTTGCTTTTAAGAACAATGCATATACATGACTAAATTACCAAATGAAAACTATACTATTTAAGCTCCGGTTGAACTAAAATTTTGAGGAAAATTACGAATTCAGATAGAAACAACATTTTAAAGTTTAAGCTCGTTTTAACATATGCATTTCTAGATACGCATTAAAATGTGATAAAAGGGATTTCTCTATCATAACCACAAAGTGAGCGCAGGTCCACCTTGGCCGCTACACAAGCTGGCCGGCCAGCGCCCATCGTCCAAGACCATTCGAAATAGTGGTCTTTAATGGCGTAGGCCTAAGCATGTATCTCAAGGAACAATGTCGAATCGGGCTAAAAATTTGACATGGTATTTCTAGTGTTAATCCATAATTTTTCTAAAAAAATTCAGGTCAAATGATTTAAAAATTATTTTTTTTAGTAGTGTCCATAAGTGTAAACAATAACTTAGTGGTTCTAAATGGGTAGTTAAAATGTTTTTTGTCCCTAAACTGGGAATGCCCCTAAAGCTAAAGTAGATATTGCGTTTTCATTTTATAGATACGAGAAAAGTAGATATTGTTTCTCCATTCAAAGAGAACGATATGCTATTACCTAACACTAGTTCAGAATTCCCAGTTTCCTCCCACATGTTTTTCTTCATATCCACATCTTCAAGGTGTGAGTGTCCATGAGTGGTTGTCGTTACAGGAATCTTGGAATCATATGGAATTAAAGAAAACTTAGCAGCACATCTTATAGCAATTTTCTTCATAAGCTCTTTCTGATCTTTTGTGCTCAATAGCATGGACACGTCCTAAAAATAGAAAAGAAATCAAGTTGACGTCTTGTAAGATAAACACAACAACAATGAGAATAACCATCTTGAACCTTATCTTGTAGCAATATGTCTCCAGGCATCAAAATGGATTTAATAAATCCAAAAGGTACAAAATGAAACGTTGCATATCTGCAACTACTACAATCCGAAATGTCATCCTAATGCAAATTTCTTAAAGCTCCACTAGAAACTAGGTATTCCAAATGAGAAAAAAAATAAATGTCTCAGGCGAGAATGCTACAAATGATGAGTAGATGAAGTGGAACTCAAACGAAAAGAAAAAAAAATCAAGAGATCACTAACAGGTTTTACTGTTTGTGTGTTCAGATATGACAACCCAGTTTGTGGAACTCAGATGAGCAAACCAAGTAGTGATAGGTGAATATAGAAGAGAAAAGAAACAGTGGGCATACGGCTGTGTAATCCAGGAACATGCAGACATTTTGCTAATACCACTTACCATGTTAAATTCATAAATACTTTTAGAACGGTAAGCAATGTTTTCAAACAAACAAAATTATCTAAATTATTCTATTTCAAGAAAGGCACAATGAGGTAACACATGACACTAACTTCTGATCTACAAGTTAATAAAAAAGAATGTCAACAAAAATAATAAAAGACTCTTCAAAAAGTAATTGGAGAGTCGAAGACATTATTGATTAATCATGATTTTCCTCATATCTATTAAATAATAATAAAATGTGGCTGATAAACACAAACACCTATGCTTTTTATTATCAGTATTATGGTTACTATTAGCGGAAGCAGAAGCAGAGCTAGCATAAGGTTACGATAATATCAAATAATACATTTCTAAATTTTCATCGCTATGGTTGTAAACAAAAAGTCTGAAAAAGAAAAAGTGAAACGCCTAAACACAAACCGCGTCCTTCATCACATGGAGTAGTTCAGCTTCCGGATAGCTAATGGCAAGTGGAACAGCAATGCCTCCACTCATCCAAATCCCTAGCATCCCAGCAACAAACTCTGCTGAAGGTTTCGCCACAATTCCGACCCGAGCACCTCCAAGATGTCCCATTTCTTTAGTCCCTCCTAATCTCTGCACAATTAAATCCTACAAATAAGAATAAATTCAGTACATAACAAATTGAACTGTAGCTTCCACCTACGCTACCAACCTCTCCATTACACAAGAAGTTGGAAATCCTCCAAGCAGAATTGACGAGTTCAGCATACGTGTAATTCTTCCCCTCAACTCTTAAAGCAGTCCGCTCTCGCATCTCCGATCCCTGCCGAACAGCTCCTTTCATAGCATCGATGAATGTACATGATGATAAAGCTGTATCAAGAAAGGAAATTAAGCAATCGTTACGCTCAAATTTAATGAAAGACTGAAATTTTCAAATTTGAAGCTTTTGAGCTTCAATCATTGGTGGAAGTGACAGAGATAGGACAGACGTACTTGAGAAGAAGAGAGTTTGGGGGAGTGGAAAGCTAGGGTTTGTTCCGTGAGGGGTGATGATAAAGAACCCTAATTGACGGAAAAATAATGCCGGAGATTTGTGTAATAATAAGTGAGGAGTTGTAATTGAGAGAGGTTTGATGAAACAGGCGGAGAGTTTAGAGAAGCTCATTATTGATTGGTTCTCGAATTGAATTGAATTGATGATGGAACCGTGTGCTTATTGTATGTAGAGAGATTTTAGCGAGAGTTGTTACTTCGCGGGTGTTTTTGAAAGAAACAAAAATGTTAGGAAATGAGGTTTCTGTAATTATGTTTTGTAATCAAGGTTATTTGGTTTGATCTCGAACTAATGATAAAATCACCAAAATATTTATGTTTATCTCAAAGTTGTAAAAAAACCACACATTATTCTGGTTGTAGAACATGATTACAAAACTTGATTCTCAAGCCTCACTTGTAAAGAAATGAACGCAGCTGTTGATTGTTTGGGGAATTAATCCTTCCATCGTTATCCTCATTTTTTTCTTTCCCTTGAAAGATTTCAAATGATTAAAGAATGAGGTCTCCTAAAAAAATCACCTGGTAAATCGGCCCTTATAAAGTTATGGTAATGAATGCTCTAATGAAATATTCATACCACAACATGAAGTTACCAAAAGAGGAGTCTAATAGACTTGGACACTATTTTTTTTTTTTTAATGAAAGACTTGGACACCACTTACTGTTCACCAATTTTGTATTTTGAACTGGATCACCCTTGCGAGGGACTGATGTAAAACGCGCTTTTACCCCTACGGTTTCACCAGCAGCAGATTGTAATCAGATGAAGTTTTGATGCACAGCAGGACGGACTGTTGCCACTCAGATTAGCAGAGTAACGAGCTTCCCAAAATCAACCCCCAATGGGATGGACATGTCACATAATTGAAGACAACTCTATAGAAAGCATTTGAGCTGAAAAAGGAATTTCCACTGAACTCTGATAGAGTATCCATTGACAAGGGGCTTCTAGATGTTAACGCAAAGGAGATGTCATGAGCAGGGTAGCGTTTAGGTAGGGCTAATTCATGAACGTCTTAAATCTTAATCATGTCATATAAGGCACTAGAGGCCTTGCAAACAAGATTTTATGCAACCAGGAAATGGTAAATAAATTAGAATCCATCACTATATTTATAGAGAATCGGATTAGATACATCCTCAACTAAAGCTGTCCTCTCTTATTTTGCTTCTCAGACCCCATATTGTCACCACTACTAATGTGACCCCCCAACCCTAAATTAGCTCTATAAATAATGACCAAATTGAACAATATTAAATGATTGATAGTATCATTTACTTTTAAGCTATAACCTCAACCCTATTTCTCCCGGTCTTTTCAGGAGTTGAGACTCCATAAACTTTTTAGCTTTGCAACACTTTCTTCAACTCCTTTTTGTTCACCTGGAATAGGAAAGAAAGGCCAAAAGCATGTTACGAGGTTGCGAAAACGAAATGTTGATGAAGAAGAATGGAAAGTGAAATGACAGAACATGTTCACAAAACAATGAAGAAACAATATATGATTGAATATTTTACCTTTCCCATGGCATTGCGTGGAAGAGAGTCCCATAAGAACAACCTTGTTGGTATCTGCAAGGGATTTTTATTGAAATGCTTAGAAAGTCAATTTAGGCGACCTCGAAACATCTAAAAAGTCTTTCAAATTCGAAACTATAATTCCAATCATAACAAGAAAATTATTTTCGTGCATGGAGTGTGTTCTTAAATCATTAAATACTAAGAATGCATGGAAAATCCAGTATAAATTGTCTTTAGAAGTATAATTGTTTCTGTGGCATAAAGGTACATGCTTGGCACTTGATAAAGTATTCTAGTTTAACAGGGATAGGAGGGATGTCTTAGAAAACAAGTTCCTGTCAGGGTAGTGTTATATTCATAGCTGACTGAGTTCAACGCTGTGCATGTTTAAATGTTTATAACAATTTCAAACTCTAGCTCTCACACCTTGGTTATGTAACTTGTTCTACAGGCTCCTATTTGGACCCTGTTAGGTCTACAGTTTCAAGTTAATTTGGTTAGAAAAGTACTCATGTCTGTCTAAGTTCCTCAATACACATTGCCCTGAAAAAAATTGTTGGAATAAAATGATGATGCAAAGCAAGCAAACCTTGTATGAAGCAAGTCTATCTTTGGCCCAAGTTTTAAGTTCTTCCAAAGTGATTGGTGCTTTATACTCTTCCTCTCTTTTTTTCTTCGCATCTTCCTTGGGTATGATTACTGCACATACAGCTTCCCCATAGTCTTTGTCTGCTAAACCCAACACACAACACTCTGACACAGCAGGATGCTGCAAAGAAATTTCAGACCATATAAGCTACCGTTGCAATACATTCTATATGATTCATAATTTGTTCCATTTATGTGGTTTCCCTTTTCTAAGTAATAAGGTCAGACCAAAGAAAAAAATAAAAAAAGGGCAAGTTTTATGAATCTGAATTCTTTTAGTCCACCAATTGTAGCTCAGTTGGTTGGACATCCACTCTCCTTGTCGGAGGTCGCAGGTTCGAGACTCACCAGTTAGGATTTTGTGAGTTTTCGCCCGATTATTAAGAGCACATTTGCTCCATCGTTGATAAGCCTTCGGGTATTGAATGCAGCTGCTTAAATGGACTAGACCGGAGCGAAGCGAAAGCTAGTCTCTATGCGAGATGGAGGCGACGAGGATATTAAGTGGCAACAATATTGTAGCCTTCGGGCCTGGTTTGGTTAACCCTATAAGGTTAGTCATGTAGCCTTCGGGCATAGATTAATAAATAAATAAAAAGGGTCAATACTAGACCAGAGCGAAGCGAAAGCTAGTCTCTATGCGAGATGGAGGCGACGAGGATATTAAGTGGCAACAATATTGTAGCCTTCGGGCCTGGTTTGGTTAACCCTATAGGGTCAGTAAAGCTAGTCTCTATGCGAGATGGAGGCGACAAGGATATTAAGTGACAACAATATTGTAGCCTTCAAGCCTGGTTTGGTTAACCCTATAGGGTCAGTCATGTAGCCTTCGGGCATAGATTAATAAATAAATAAAAAGGGTCAATGACCCAATTTAAAAAAAAGTGTTTGATGTCATATTCTAGTGAAATGGAGGGGTAATCAGTTCAGATGGTCCATCGAATAGTCAAGAGAGTACACGCCACATGGTCATCTCCTCTTCCAAATCATATTGGGTACAGCTGAAACTAAAAGATTAAAGGGATCCTGAGACAGTGGGAACCAGAACCTATTGTAACTGCTATCTAACTTGCAACATCGACAAAATTATAATAGTGAAAGTTTAGTAAGAGCCACAGGTCGTAGCTCCCATAACCCATCTCCAGAAAAACATAAAACAAAAAAAATACTTGGCAAATAAAAGAAAAGATGAACCTTTCCACTGTACTGCTTTCTATAAAGGACAAATCAGAAAACAGTATTTGCACTTGCCTCTAAGAGCTCTGCTTCAATTTCCAGTGCAGATAGCTTATATCCACCAACCTTCATGATGTCAGCACTTGTACCTACAAATGGCCATTGAAACTTTAAGGGATTCCACCATTGAATGAAAGGACAAGAATCTGGAAACAGCCAAATTCTAGCATAATGAACTGGCACCAAAGGATGGATTATATATAGCTGTAAGAATATAGTAATTGAATCAAATAAAAAATCCATCTTTTTAAGAAGGAAAGAGTAATATCCCTGAAAAATTCAGACTCAATATAAAGTGGTAAAATATACAATTCAAGATTCTGATGTTGATCAACATAATGTAAGGTATAAGCCTGAATATGGTTTAAAAAAACGTTGAGAGGCTCGCCTCAGTACGAGACTTATGGTACTGAGGCTTACGCCTCATAGGTGTTTCAACAATTGATTAGATCGGTATCAGTTCATCCAAATTATTGTTATTAAATCATACACTGATTAGGTGAGGCTTACGCCTAACTTACGCCTCATGCCTCATGCCTCATGAAAGGGTCATGCAAGCCTGAAAGCCATCAGTTTAGATGATCAGCTAGTGAGAACTGCTACATAGATTAAGGCATAAGCATTTTATAAGGTCACATACTTTACAAGATTTTTCCTTTGAAAGATGTCAGATAGGACTTTGTGGATTTTACAGGACCATTTAACCATATAAGTTTAGTTTTTTGTCACTGGATATGGAGCTTCACATTGACCATATCCCTTGATGACTTCATAATTTTACAATTGACTTTTAGTGCAAGAAACAAATATGTTAGATATGTCATGTTTTAGATATCCTACAATCATGTTTAGAACCTCCTGTTCACCTTGATGCAGCAAATGCAGTGTCCAAGTTCCACAAGTCACAAGTACCAACTTGTGACTCATCCCCACAAATGCTAGTTTAACTACTTCATTGCCGTCTAGGTCATAGTATTCCTAACTGAATACCACGATTTTCTTGAGAGGATATCCTCGTATCTAAATGATGCAGAAGGATGTTTATGACAAGCCCATGATACTGGAAAAATAGAATAAAGATTAAACAGAAAGGACAAGTTCCCTTACGTCCCAAGATAACAAAGTAGCCATCCTCATCCACCTTAACTGTATCTCCGGTTTTGAAGAATCCACCTTCAGTAAATGACTCCTCTGTTACCTAAGGCATCACATTCATAAACCAAAATGAACTAAAAAGATATGGTGAGACATGCAAAACTTCACAGGTGCATAAATGACGTATTGAACTATTCCATCACTCTTCTTGTTCATAAAATTTACTTGGAAAAAAATTGCAAGAAAATGATCGTTTTTCATTTCTGAGGCTCTTAGTCAATCCTCTAGCTACATGATGGAAACCAATAATTCCCACTAGTTATCTTTTAACTCAGAAGAAACACCCTTACACCTACATGGATATGGCTGAGCATGATAACATCATCCTACATTTTAACATTCATGACAATTCTTCCGTAACATCAACAAGGTTTTACAATTTTCAATCAGTTCCACTAGCTTGCTTCAATTTACTTGGTGAAAACTTCGTCCATATGGTGAATATCCATATTAGTAGAACTAAACTGAAAACTGTATGTCTTCAGAGAGACTCACCCTAGTACAGAAAATTAATTATTTTTGGATTCAACATACTAGCTAGATGAAGAGTATGAAACATATAGTGCCATAATGTTATTTGTTACTGGTGTAATGGTTTAAGAATGAATAGGAAGGAATCTATGATCTCTAGGTTAACGATTTGCTTGGGAGGAGAAAATATGTAGCTGTTTTTGTTGATTTTAAAGAGTGCTTCTCATTGGGCTTCATTGAATTCAGAAGCGGTTGATGTAATTTAATTGTTCATCACGAAGCAATGAAATATTACCTTAAAATAAAAGTACAGGGCCATGAAATTTAATTAAATTATTTATCTTTTCCTGACAAGCATTCACTTTTGGAAAAATGATGATTTTGATTTTCTGAGGATGACAGAATCCATCCACATTATTTAAATAAGAAAATAACTGAATATGAGCTGTGTGAGAGGATATGCAGCATTAGAATAAAATCACCTCTGGTTTTTTCCAGTATTCCTTAAACAGTGAAGGACTTTTAACACATAGCTCCCCAACCTCCTCAGTACCATTTCCACTTTCATTTTCTGAAATGATTTTGACCTGATCAACAAGTCAGAAGAAATGTCATCAGATAAGATGCTTATATCCTGCATTACTTTTATCTGAATTACTGAAACGATAATTTAGATAGATGGCTACGTAATAAGAAATTCCCCTAAATTTTGGAATCCTGAGGCATAGTTAACAGTTATAATTTTTGTATAATGTTTAAATATGTGACATGAGGTAGGTACAGACAAGATAAAAGGGACGACTAAAAGATGCTTTATGCTTTAATCATTAAGATAAATAAAGGATATTATTTTAAAAAGTTGTGACGTTCTGACTACCTTTTACTCTCGTATCATTTTTAGTAGGTAAACATTTCACGTCAGTAACTTTAAAAATTTTAACAGCAATGGTGCAGTGCTGCATCTGAAGAGGAAAGCAGAAAACAGTCATTCGTAAGTGTCCAACTCATTTTAGCACTTTTTTTTTGTTTGAGGGGGTGGGGGTGTGGGGGTGGTGAGAGGGGGATAAGGAAAACGAGAATATTTCATTAGAAAAATCAAACAGGTGTTGAGGAAAAGTAAGCAATAGCCTCACAACCCTAATTACAAAAGCAAGCACATGGAAAATGCTATTTTCTATAATGGTTCTCTTTATTGGCAGCAACTGAATGACACAACTATTACAGTTATCCACTCAAATATGAAAGCGTTCTGATTTCAATATTACGAACCTGCACGCCAGGAAGTGGTTTGCCGACGGTGCCTCCCTTTCTAATACCTCTTAAGGGATTAGATAGCGCCATAACAAACTATAAAACATCACACTGTCAATAATCATGAGAAGAATTATGCATGAAGGCATAGTTCCCGTTGTTACTTTCACTGACCTCAGTCATGCCGTAGCGTTCCAAAAGGCGATGTCCTGTTAGGTTCTCCCATTGTTCCATAACAGGATAAGGAAGAGCAGACGAGCCACACATCTGGAAATTATCAGGAAAAAAGCGGAAACGAGAAAATATATATCAGTGACTATGTATGCAAGGGTTGGATGAACTTTAAAACAAGACATCTTTAGTAATGATGCAAATTAAAACAGATCGCAATCATAATGCCCCACATTCATTTTGGGGGACCCATGCTTCTGGAAAAAGTAAAAATGATTGTGAAATCTGGTTCGATTGGAGGTTGCCTGAACTTTTGATTTTGGAAAAAATATTCAATATTATTGAAAAGAATCATAATAAAGAAGAAAGAGACAGTGGGAGTGATCCCTAATTTTAGAAAAGCAAACAAACATGCAACTTTCGAAATAAGACATTGGGAAGTTCATCCAACTAAACTCTATTTACACTTTTTACTAATTAAATTACCCCATACCCCTCATATCAAACACATTATCAGCATCCCTTGAGTTTACACACAACCGGTGTCATACTTCTTCAACTTTGTCTCTTCCCAAGCCCACAACATTATCCCAAAACCTGAGGGCAAAAGACACCTAAAATCTTCACTCTCCGAGAACCACTCTAAGTAGAACATCTTGCAGACACAATCAAAGATATGGTTGAGGATTTCATGGAGAAAAAGACAAGGAAAAAAAAACAAGCAGAAAAATATTGTACTGGTCCAGCCAAGCCTAAAAGGCACACTCAGTCAATATGGCAAATTGATTATGGATTTTCAAGCTTGGGGGGACCAATATTCTTCTACTTGTTCTTCTTGTCGTATTTTTCCATGAAATCCTCAGCTATATCTTTAATTGTCTTGTACATAGAATTTCTACATCACACTTCTTATCAAAATCAAATTGATCCTCTTTCCTTAGCTCCCGTGAGCAAGAAGACATTGAATTTCTTGTATATTCTCTCAAGTTCTTGGGAACCTTTTAGGGAACAATCTACTTCCTTATATGCATTTGAAAAATGTTTCAAAAAGTCAGTTAACTTTCTTCTTGCGATCACAAGGCCATTGGGGTATCTTATCCCCCGTGACACAATCCACACTTGGCTAAATTACAACAAGCTTAGCGGACACTCTTTTACGCTCAATCTGCACCAAGCTATTTCTTTAATCAGAATATGAATTCAGGATTTACACCACTACTTTGGAGTTCCTACAAAGCTTGGTATCAGCACTATTTATGAGAATTTTTAAACGCATTTAGTATTACCTTGTGCAAATTGAAAGTTGTCCCTCACTATCTGAAAATTCCTCAGATGCAGTGATAACCATTTCAAAAAGTCTACTTTCTACTCTTCTTCTTCTCCCTAAATTTCCTGTACTGCCTCACAAGAGTACCACCATTATCTCTAATAAGCTTTTTTCTGACTCTTGAACAGCTTAACTAACTTTTACAAAGGTCGAGAACAAGAAGAAGAAGAAGAAGACAAATGAATAAGATCACCAGATAGTGTCATAGTGAGATCCCGGACAGGTTTATGAAAAGGGAATGCCAAAACTGGAGACTACACATGGGATAGTGAGGGTGCCTTCATTATGTCTTCCCCGATTGGTTTTTAACTTTTTATGGTAACATGACTGAGACCCATCAAACTGGAACAAAATTCATTTGAGCCCATGACTTAAATGGTAGACATGCGGCTATGAGATTTTGGGCTCAAATCCATCTCTCCATAAATGTATGTGATGAGATGGACTCAAGTAGCTATCACAAAAAATCAACTCTAAAATCTACTTCATGTTGGCCTATGTATATGGATGATACTTCATGTGACCATGTATCTAACAACTACCACATAAATGAAACAATGAAAGGAATTGACGCTGTCGGAAATCAAAACCCACACCATGTGCCCATGGGTGGAATTCCCTGTTCTATGAAACTTACGAATGTAAAAGAAAAAAACATATAAACCATGTTCCCAGTTCCACTTGATATATGAAACAATTGACCCTCTCTACAAGTTTGAGATGTAGAAAGAATGACAATATTCGTAATGCCATTAATACTCAGAAAGATCAATTTGTAGATTCAAGAGTCGCCCAATGCAATGATGCATACATTTACCAATATTTTCCAGAGCTTCAACTAGGGCGAATGTTGGCAATCAAAACCTTGCCAAGTTTTTACAGGCTGGTTTTCCCATGTACATGCCCATGGTAAAACCCTATGAGAATTATACAGACACATACACACACTCAAAATCATAATGCTGGAAACATTGACCCTCAGCAACTTAACCAATGCAAAGAAGTGTAATATTTCATGTGATTAAATATTAGAGAGTTCAGAAGATTGAGAAGTGGAATGTGGTTCAACAACACAAAAGTAAGTGAAGGTACAAACAAAAACAATTAACATTGATTACCATAAGACGCAACTTGCTTGCAGCTGAGACAGAAGTCGCTTTTAAGTATGGTTCCATTGCTTCATAACCTTGCAACAATCTAGTGTACATTGTTGGAACCTATGTATCAAGTAAAAACTTAACCAATGAACTTCACTGGGATGAGGTAAAAACTGAACGAATTTAAAAGATTAAATTACCCCATGATAGTTACAGAATACTCATAGTCCTTTTTTCATCGCAAAGCAATATAACCATGTTAACAAATTAGGGAAATGCCCATATTCAAGAGGAAATAAATTATAATTATATCGATAAACTAGTTTATACTACATTGACACACTGTAACTACAAATCCACAAAAGAAATAAATTGGTGCATGCAACTTCTGTGATTTATGTTTCTAGTGAAAGGAAAGTGAAGGACCGATTTGAGACCAAGTCATTGTCATATTAGAATGCAGATCACACCAGGAAAAAGATGAAGTCATTACAAAGAGAGAAGTAGACTTCAATGCCTTTGGTTAGTGCAGAACACCATTTATATAGGACTTGTTCACTCCCAATGAATGGATACATCCACTGAGTATTCCTACTGGCACCCCTCAACTTATCTCACACACCTCATCTATATTTTCCCAGTGGGAAACTGGCTCCAAGTTTTAAAGGTCCGGTCATACAACCACAGGCCCAACATTGGGTCATGGCCCATCGTTTCCTACTTGACCATACTTTAAACATCCTTGTAACATTTCTATTTTGATGATTCCTTGAGTACCAACCAATAATCTATTATAACAGCATTTTCATAGAATGCACATAGTTTTGCTATTCTTTCTAACCACGCCTTGTGACCATATAATACATAACTTTGTAATGTACAAAGTGTCTTTGTCCCACTTTATTTCAAATGAAAGACATAGACCCTCCACGCTAGGGTTCTTAGTCCACACCATAGTATAATCGATGTCTTAAGCCACACATACATGCTAGTATATTGCCTGCACCTGAAATTTTGATCAAGTACTCATTCAAGAAATTTTTTCAAGACCTTATTGACGACTTGCACCTTACTAGTATATTGACCTGTGCCTCGGGTACATTTACTGTGCCGCCTCATGGTTTTGGAGTTTTACACTTATGATACTTAGTTGCCTCAGCTTGCTTGCATAGCGTCCTCTACCTTTTGTCCGACTAATCTATGTTATTAATGCGGCGATTAATTGTAATTCGGAATTTGACCGAACCGAATTGGATGAAATCGGTTGGGTATAAGGGACTCAGAAAATCGGCGATAAATCAGCGAATCACCAATTAATCGGCCTAGCTGACTCGCCGATTTATCGCTATAACTTATTTTTACTGATTTAAAAATCAGTTTATTTATGAATAATTGAATGCAAATTATTTTTACCGATTAATCGGTTCATTTATGAATGATTGAATATTAATTTTAGAGTTTACATATTGCTATTTACTGGTAGAGTGATGTTGCTAAGTGCTAACTTGCTATCACTTGTTGTTGTGTTGTGTTGGTTATTCCTAAACAAGGCCAGGTATCTACAAAGTTAAATTCAGTTGTAAATTAGTAAAAATTAAACTATATAATTAATATTTAAAGTAGACCGATTAATCCCGCTTAATCGTAATTCAGTCCTGCACCGCGTTGCGACCGCTTTCCGATTTAACTACATAGCGACTAATACTTGTCCCATTTCTGGCAGAGATATTTTACGTCATCTTCAATGGCCCAGAAGTCCTTCCTGGTGGCTTTGCTCATAACCCAATATCTCCATCATGTATTAATCCCATCTTGATCACATGCCCTCTAAATTTTTCTAGTGACAACTCCTTGGCCATAGGGTCGAACGTCGTCTCATCTGAGGGATGTTGTCGACCATCATTTCACCCTTCTCCACTATATCCTGAAAGTCCACCTTGAGAGTATCAAGGTCCTGTTGTCCGCGAATTCCAAAATTTTCGATTAGCATGCAAAAAATAAAAATACAGGCCCTTAGGAGACAGACAATGAGACACCCAACTACACAATAAAATCAAAATCTCCATAACCACCTTCTTCCAGTTAGAAGCTTTATTGCAGAATATTTTGGAATTGCTCTAACCATACCACAAAAGGTATCAACTTCCATATAATCTTCCCTTTGGGGGTAATAAGATTTGGTGTTTCCACGAACCCAAAAGCATCTCAATGGTCACTAGCATCACCCTATATAATTCAAAGATGCTTATGTGATATCTCCAAACCAAACTAACCCACTAACAGTGAAGATGTGCCCGTTCTTAGGGAGATTGTCACTTAAAGAGTAAGTGGCGTAGATGCCCATACCTCTATGAGTTAGGTCAACCTTGGTTGGAATTTGTTCTAAACAATTGTCCACATAAAGAAAGAAACTTAGAGGGAAGCCATTTCTTCCATACCAACTTCACAAGAAAATCAAAATAAGCGTTGGGAGGTACTTGATTCATAGTCGATCGAGGAAAGAAAACATACCAAGAAACTATTGCTCTTATCCTTTCCAGATCCGTTTGCCATGATTCGCCAACACAACACCTTGTAGAACCCCAAAAAATTTAACAAACTTCACCATTTCTCCAGTAAAAAACGTCGTTCTATGACAATGAAACTCCCAATTCATCACACCATTGTTGCACTCGCCAAACAACATCTTTTTCAATTAAGGCAAAAAGTTTGGAAATTTATCTTTGAAAGATTCATCCCTACACCAAATATCATGCCAAAATTTAACTTTATCACTTTTGCCAACAACCATCTTGATTCCTTCAAGGAACTCAACTTTTCTTTGAAATTGGAAATTGTCTTCCATGGACTTGTGCCATAAGAACTAGTTGGATGCTTATGAATCCATGTCATCATCCAAGAAAAAAGGGTATCATTTGCAAACTGGTGTGCAACTCTCTTATTGGAAACCGAGACTTGAAAGCCTTGTAATAAAATTGTCTCTGTACCTTTTGCTACTAGTTTGCTCAAAGCTTCTACCAAAATTGTAAATAGAAATGAGGACATAGGGTCCCCCTGCCTAACCCTTGAAATCTTGAAAAAAAAAACGCATAGCTTACCTCCAAACCACAAGTATTTAGTAGGGAACAGTTGACATGCAGGTCGTTACCCATCAAACCCATGTGTCACCAAATCTTATCTTGTTCGTGCACCACGATGCAAAATTTGTATTCACATGGTCATACACTTTCTCAAAATCTTACAAAGCAAACCAGGAATATGACTACTCAATCTTGAACCGACCAATTCATTAGCTACCATCACTCCATCAAGAATCTGCCTATCCATCATAAAAGCCCTTAGCTTTGGCCCACTGATGGTCTCCAACCATGACTTGAGTCTCCTAGCGAATGCCTTAGCAATAATTTTACACATGCCACCTACAAGGCTGATAGGTCTAAAGTTTCCAACAGAACCAGACCTGTCGTTCTTAGGAATCAAGGTTACAAAAGATGTATTCAAGTTCAATCCATAAAAAGGAATTTTGAAGTTCCAAAACCAAAATCCCAACAATTCCTGAAGAAACTCAACGATAACCGTCCGGACCCAATGCCTTTTCATAATCCAAATCTCCTTCAGCTATCACATCATGATCCAGATCAAAAACTTTCTTCAAAGACCTTTACTCCTTCATCGCAAAGGATTGGACCAGCTTGCTCCATGTTATTCCCATATTCCACACCTCTCTCATGGCCCCATCATATAAAGGCATATCATGAACTGACCATAAAATTCCACACTGTTAGGATGCATCTTCCAAACCAAACCTGCTACATTCGTGCCTTCTCTGACCACTGCTCAGAGAGTTCCTCCATCAGACCCCACTTTAACCCTTTGTTTAGTTTTCCGGATCAAATTGGTTAAGTACACAAGCCTAAGAAAAATACATAGAGAATGCAAACTTCAAGGATTAAGGGCCTTTAATAACAAAATCTGAACTATCAAAAAGAGAATTTCTTTAAGATAAGAACAACGATGCCCAACGCCACAAAGTAATCAACACCTCTAAAACCAAGCCCGTAAGAGATTATACAATAAATCATCTTCTGTATCCCCTCAAAGTGCATCTTCTGCCCTCCTTTTTTTCTCATCTGATGATTTGCTACTGGTTATCGATTCAAATTTGGATTCTCACTCCCACGAATGATGCTTCCATTTCCGGTTTCTGGTTGCAACAGACATCACCATAGGTCTTCTCTTAGGCTATTTCTTTCACCTTCCTCCTAGAACCTCATAGGGTGCTTAAAGTTGCAAACAAACTCTTCTGGGTATAGGTGTTGCGGTGTGACAGCCATCTGAAGCAGAAATTTGGAAATCCATATTGTACCTTTGGTAACAATGAGCACTATTGATACTTCTTCGAGAAAGGAAGAGAAATTGCTTAATAATTGGTGAAATGTTGCTAACCAGCACTTTCATTGGCCTCAATGGGATGGAAGTGGGGAGGGTCAGGCAATCCCATGTTCTCAAGTGGGGGATGGTGTGGATATGTGAGTGAAATGGAAAGCAGGGACGGTGCTGGGGGTGCTGTACTCAGCCCTTTGCAATCTCTACTTCCACGCCATGTCTTGGATTGGAAGGATTGTATAAGTGGGAACACTATCAGTGTGCACGAGTGAGAAACAATTTGAACTAGTCAGAAAATAAAACAAAGAGGACCAAGATTAGAGCATAGTGTAGAATGCACCAAGGTAATGTTTGTATTCTGAAAAATGAAATCATCACAAGTAGCTTGACTTACCCCTGTAAATACAGTAATAGCATCATCAGCCTTATTTCCATCTTTTGGGTATGATTCACGCCATCTCTGCCAGATTCCCCTCACACTAAATTTGGGCAAGAATTCGACCTTCAATTAACACCAATGACATATTATGTCATGAACAAGTGGACCAATAAACTGAATCTCAATTGATAAGAATTTCAATAGAAAAATTAGCAGTCTCCTTTGGAGTTTGGAGCATTTTTTTTAAGCAAGTAACAAATACAATGGGATAAGTTAGAAACCATTACCACAGCACCAGCATAAAGAGGGGCAAGCAGAGCATTGAAAAGTCCATGGACATGTAAACTACATGTCAAGGACCACCATATGAATTCCAGAATATTAACAACAATAAATACTTAAAAATCAGCATTCATTATAATTTTACCATCTACTCTACAATATAGACTGTATTGAGGATATGGTGTAGAGGTAGACAGTGTAAAAATTGATCAGAAGATGAATACTCCCAAGCCTCTGTCAAGATTTTGACCTGCATAACAGCAAAGATTGATGTGAAATTTATTACCAACATTGGCATGAAAAGTAAATGCCTCAAATATTAGTCCTTGGCATGCATGACTCATACATTATCAAAATGGTTGCAAACAATGAACGACTTAAAAAGCCTTGTCCAAAGAACATATGCATAAAATAAACCTAGACTTATTAGTTTTGACGAATATAAACATCATAAACTCCTATAGTCTCTTCCCATTTTTCATTTTTGCACTGGAAAATGCCAAATCAATGGAAATTCTCTTACATCCTACTGCTTTTATACCAAGTAGGCTAGTACCATGTGCGAAGATGAGCTTTTCCAATGCTTCCATGGTTTGACTCGAATTACTTCAAGTGCAACTAGAGAAATTTACTTGAACTAGACAAGTATATCCAGCTATTGGTGAACCTCCACAGAACTAACAATTATCAAGCTAAGCCATATTCAGATCTCTAATCAGGAGTATTAAAAGGAATATCTATATCAAGGCCTATACACCTTCCCATCTTCTCCAGTTCTCCATCCAAGTTCCTTAATAGGTCTATATGAAAAGTTTGAATGATGACCTAACATGTAAATAAAATATCAAAGCAACAACTGAATTTGGATTTCTGACTCCAGCATGAATGCTGAATTTAAAACAACCCCCTTATGATTTATATTGGCATCACCCTAACAAAGTTTGAATGGTGATAGATGTAACAAAGTTTGAATGGTGATAGATGTTTTCTTATTGAGAAGTTCATATGAAAGGTGGTTTTCTAACTTTCCTCTATATCGTCCTGCAAGAAGCATGACTACTTAGGCTCAGTTAAGATACCTGCCACCTTGAACCGTGCCTACTGGTATTAAATGCACACTATTTCTCTAGTAATTACGTAATTAAAACATATCATTGATGTATTTTATCCCAAATGTTAATAACATACGTTTACAATAATGAAAAGTACGAGGCATTGAACAGAATCTGACCAAGAAACATGGTATTTATGATATTGAGAGATACCTGAGAATTGATGCTGTTGTGTGTGTGAACGACACCTTTAGGTTTACCTGTTGTACCACTAGTATATACAATCAACGCTGGTTCATCTCCTGCACAACAATGTATCATAGCAATTACGCTTTACTAGAAGTGCACATTTGTTGTGTGAACTCATAAGTTATTAGCACTTTTGCAATTTCAGAAATATAATTTCAGATTAAAATGCTTAAAATAAGTAAAGTAACTTCAAATTGTAGGAATAATCATGATCATGTCAAAACAAGAAAGTAGCCAAATAACCATATTGGATTTGAGAATATCACCATTATTCAGGTATAACTCAAATGTTTAAACTTATCAAGCCAAAATACAACATACAGTTCTTATGCGAAGTACAAATATTGAATAATGTGTGCTATGAAAGATTTTGGTCAGAGCTTAAACATATAAACCCCACTTTTTTTAATTTAAATGTCATTTTAAACCAAGTAAACAGGGAAATAATGCAATTTAGAATAGGATGCCACATGAACTTATTGTTTTCTGAGTTGAGTGCTTGAGAAACACATACTTATGAGCTTTCGTTTATATCTGTCACTTATATCTTTCACAAAATGCCCTTATCAGGCAACATACACATTAATATCAGGAAGCATTAGAAAACTTTTTGTAGGACAAAAGTAAAGTGGGATTTGCAATGAGAGGTTGCTCATCTCAAGCATCTTTTGTTCTAAAATGAATAGAATTTACGTGTTTTCAAGAGAAAATAATAGTCAGTTCCATGTGAATCACCTTCTGCTAATTCAGAATTCTCAATTGCCTCACATAGGTTTTCCTCTACATCCGCTTCTCCAATTTGTGTGGATCCATGTGAACCTGCCTTCGAAGTAATGCTGGCTACACAGGGAATCAAGGAAAACTTAGCAGCACATCCAGTAGCAACACTCTTCATGAGTTCTTGATGATCTTCGGTGCTCAATAGCATAGAGACATCCTATAAATCAAACAGTTATTAATTGCTATAACAGAATACCACTAGAGCACAAACTAATGAGGCAAGAATTAAACAAGGGCTAATCACATGCAGTTGCCCATATAATATTCTTATAAATATGAAAATGTTCACTTGAATTATCAAACAAATACCGCTAATGATTTCTCGATCAACTTCTTCCATTTTTTTTCTAATTATATTGTTCCATTGTCGTCTTATTTAGAAAAAAAAAATTGTTTGCCTTTCTAAGCAAAAGAATTGTGCAACTTTTAATGATAAAAATTATAGAACATGAAACAATATTCGCTATTTCTAGTACACATTTCTAGTATGCAGATTTTTTGTACTAGTACTCATGAATACGAGTTGGATATCTTAACTCTGAATCTCAATATTGCATACTTATTGGCTAATTCATGATTTTAGAATCTAGGATTTTCTATTGATTAAGTATATAACAAAAATACTTAAATTCTCTCATGTATACTCTCTCACACTCTTTGAAAATAGAGAAGGGTTTTTGATGGATCCCTAAGCCATACAAATCAAGTACACACCTGTAATCTTTGTACTATAGATTGACTGCTTTGATATGTGCATACCTGTAATCTTTATGACATGATTTTTTTTCCCTAAACCTCAACTTTTTTTTTTTGATAAAATTATTTCTGATCAATTATACATCTGGAATGGGAAAAAAAACAAACCGAGTCATTCATCACATGGTAAAGTTCAGCTTCTGGATAGCTGAGTGCAAGTGGGACCGCAACTCCTCCACTCAACCAAGTCCCTAGTATCCCAGCAACAAATTCAGCTGAAGGTTTAGCCACAATTCCAATTCGAGCGCCACCAAGGTTTCCTGTGTCTTTGACTCCATCGGCAGCCTGAATAACAAAGCATAAACGATGCTTAACTCAGCTGCATGTAACAATACTAGAAATGTTTCGAAAAATAGATACAAAATTCTCGGACATCTTATAAAGTTAATAATAATAATAAAATGATGGTATATTACTACCCTTTAATTTCAATTACACTATTATTAATCTCAACTTAATGTAATTATACTATTATTAGTTTCAATTATATTATTAAATATATACTATTATTAATTTCAACTTAAATATATAATATTATTAATTTCAACTTAAATATATAATATTATTAATTTCAATTATTATAATATTATTGAGGGAAAGGTAGTTGAGGGTTTCTTTTATTTTTATTTTTGATTTGTTTTTAATTTAAAATATTAAATATTGAAAATATTTTATTATTATATGAGATATAGGGGATGGTTAACTTTCCCCTAAATTTAGGGGGAAGTTGAATTTAGGGGAAAGTTGTATGTGGAGTTATTATAGGGGAGTGTTTAGGGGGATGATTGGAGCAAGAATTTTCTCTATGAAAGTCCTAAAATAGCTTTTCGGCTATTTTAGGGGATGATTGGAGATGCTCTTAGTATTATATCATTTTGCCAACCCAAAAAAAAAAAAAAAAGTTCCAAGTTAAAGCTTCAAAGTAATGTATACAACTCACCGTAGTAGCACAAAAGCTATGTAGTAAATGCGGCTAGCAGGCCCTTCGTGGTCCAGGACCGATTTAAGATTAAGAGGATTAATTGGGGATTAATTGGATTTAATTGGTCTACTTTTTCAAACTATACATTTTTATACCCTTACTAAAGTAAATTATAATAAATAAAATATCTTGACAATAAAAATTAATAAGACAAGTATTATAGAGCAACAAAAGTCACATTATAGAGCAAATTATGTAATCATGTCCAAAACATCACACATTATAGAGCAACAACCACCACCACCCAACAGGACGACAACCACGACCCAACAAAACAATCTCGATTTATCACCGATTTTATGAATCACCGATTAACCGATTTTTCACCGATTAATTGGTGACCGCTAAACCCAACCACTAAATACCTAGTTCGGATCAATCTACCCACAATTTACACTAAATCGCCGATTAATCGCCACATAAATAACCCAGCACAAAAGATGTTACTAAGTGTACTTTATAACATTACTAAGCGCAATTCATTGTTATATCAATATCTTACATATGCACAATTCGATACACGATACATATCATATCTAAGCCTCATCAATATGGTACAATACTGATATATGATGATGTAGAGATATACCGTCCTTGCACACGTGATATGAATGAATGAATGTATGATATGCAATAAATTGCTTATATGTGTTACACAAGTCATATACCAATGGAAGTGTTATTCTGGAATAGGTCTTATTTATTTTTGGAATAGGTCTTATCTATGTCTTTTATGTGCTTAAATATAAAACATATATTTTATATCCATATATTTACGATATGCTATGATATGCGTATCTAAATTTAGGTTTCCGATACACAATAAGATATCCATTTTGATAACATGTCTATTAGTAGTTGCATGATTCTCTGTTTCCACTTACACTTTTGAAGATGCTATCACGCAATAAACTAGAAATCTTCCAGGCAGAAGAGATGAGTTGAACATACGTGTAACTCTTCTCCTCCAATCTTAAAGCAGTACTTTCACGCACTGCAGATCCCTGCCTAACAGCACCTCTGATCACCTCCATAAATGTACAAGACAATGACGCTGTGGAATTGGATATAAGGAAGAAATAAATCAGCACAAAATATACTAGTCCTCTGTAGAAATTATATCATGTATGAAATGCTAAGTCAATGATATGTTCAGTGTAACATCAGAATAGCTCCTTAGTTCAATATCCCTTGCAGTCAAAACACGACAAGACAAAGCAGAAAATTTGTATTACTTTAAACAAATACCAATGGTTTCAGTATATAGTACTTGCAATTAGTGCTACCTTTTGTACATGGAGTAACCCACTTGCCAAAGATTTTTCATTTACAATTACAATTTGACTCGCATTTCAACTGCATCCTACTCCTGAGTCCTAACTCTTAAATCTTATGATTGAATTTTCCATACCAAATTTATATGATTTTGATTGATCTTATGCCTCAAGTATGATTGATGATACAAATTTGAGAGAGAACAGAATGATTGCTTTGACATATGCTTTTTAATTTATTCTTTGTAACGATCAATTCCACAAAGCAAAAAAGAGTAAGTTGATCCTTCATTGATTTTATTGTATTTTATATATTTATTTATTCAGAAGGGTGAGAAAAGTTTTTAATGGACCCAAAACCAGTTATATGCCTTCGAACCCTGGACTTCTGATAAGTTTGCCAAAAGTTATACCAGCTAAGCTAGCACAGTTGGCAGTCGTTCATTATGTACCTTCATCTAAAATAGTAAGAAGTGTTACAAAAAATGAATGTGTAGAGGTGAAAATAGATGTCTTAAAAAAACTGGAGATGTGCTTTAACACAAAAGGGAAAAAAAATTGGCTCTAAAAACCAAATACTCTCAGAAACCCAATTAATCATAGGTCAATTCATCACTATATAACATTGAGAAAGGAACTGATTCAGGAAGTTGCAAAAAGGAAAACAAAAAGAGAAAATAGTAAATACTCACGATTATATTTGGTCAAATATCTCGTCCTTGTTTCAAAAGCATCTTTCAAAAGGAACTTCGAGATATCTACAAAGAAGGTGTCACGAACTGAAGAAGCAAAAGGAAAAGAACATGGTGGGAAATTTTGGGGCAAAGTTTAAATTTGTAATGAAATATAGTTTTGTAATGAAATATAGTTGTGTATGATAAGAGATTATAGAAGAGTAGTTGTAAGACAGAGTATGAAATGAAATGGTTTTAGGGCTTGGTTTCTCTGTAGGAGCTAAGGATTTGTGATTCTTTGTTTCATCCCTTGTAATTTCAACAGTTCTTGGTTAATCGAATATCGTTTGTCACTCACTAATCGTGACAATTGGTATCAGAGTGTTGGTTGGATCGATCGAACTAAAGAGAGCATGGAAACGAGGGCAGGAGAACTCAATCTGTTTACGAAGGAGACTAAGAAACATCAAAACGAGAAAACGGGCAGATTGAGTTCATCAAGGCTGAACTGATGACTACATGCAAGAGATTACTACTAATATGGAAGTCTCATTGCATGCCATACATGGAAACATGGCAAGCAACACTATACTACTCGGAGGGCTACTTAAGAAGAAACCAATTTCAGTCCTTATTGACACAGAGAGCACCCATTCTTTCATAGACCCAAAGGTCATTAAAGAGACCAATTGGCATACTACTACGACTTCTCATATGATAGTGAAGGTTGCTAATGGCCAAAATCTTATTAGTAATGTTATTTGCAACAGTTTATAGTGGACAATGCAGGGTATATCCTTTGAAGGGAAGGTAAGAATACTACCCCTTGGGGGTTAAGATATGGTATTGGGAGGAGACTGGTTGAAGCCCTATGGGAACATTACTATCAACGTACAGAAATTACAAATCACACTGCTCATTAAAGGTAAGCGAGTGACATTACAAGGGGTCACTGATACAGGTTCATTATGCTTGATGGAATTAAAAGGGCTGACCAAATTTATCAGGAAACACACCCCTTCCTTTATTGGCCAACTACTTGCCATCACTAAAAAAAACTCTCCCTGATCAGCACCATTCCCCACCCATTACCCAACTTATTGCTGAGTTATAGGACATATTTCAACCTCCCAACTCTCTACCACCTGCTAGACCAATGGACCATAGAATACCGCTGAAAGTAGGGGCCTCTCCACCTTCCCAAACTTATACAATGTAGCTTATATGCAAATGTCTATTATTGAACAATTAGTCAAAGAAATGCTAGACAGTGGCCTAATCCAACATTCACATAGCCCATTTGCAGCCCCTAGTCTACTTGTGAGGTTTTGTGTTGATTATAGAAGACTCAATGAGATAACCATTAAGGACAAGCTTCCTATGCCTCTAATAGATGAGTTACATGGGGCAACCATATTCACCAAGCTAGACCTCCGGTCGGGGTACCATCAAATACTTGTCCACCCTTCTGATGTTCATAAAACTGCATTTAAAACTCACCATGGCCATTTTGAGTTTAGGGTAATGCCATTTGGCCTCACCAATGCCTCAGATTTTTCAATCATATCTTAGAAAGTTTGTATTGGTCTTCTTTGATGACATCTTATTAATCTTATAGTGAGACCCTAGACCACCACCTTTCTCATCTGAATTTGGTCTTCTCCACCTTGAGGCAACATTAGCTCTTTGCTAAGCTATCTAAATGCACCTTTGCACAAAAGAAACAAGATTACTTGGGCCACATTATTAGCTCACAAGGGGTGGAAGTCAATCCTAGCAAGGTAGAAGCAATGACTAATTGGCCATCTCCTTCCAACATCAAACAATTGAGGGGTTTCCTAGGATTCACAGGTTACTACAGAAAAATTCATAAGAAATTATGGTATTATTGCTCAGCCCCTTACTGAATTACTCAAGAAGGATGCTTAGCAGTGGACACCATCAGCTACTCAAGCCTTCAAACACCTCATAGCAGCCATGTGTCAGCCTCTGTATTGGCCTTACCAAATTTCAACATCCCATTCATATTGGAGACTGATGGATCTAGCAAGGGAATTGGGGCAATCCTATCTCAAGGAGGGAAACCTATAGCATATTTCAGTAAAGCACTTGGTCCAAAGAACCTCTCACTTTCAACTTACGAAAGGAACTCTTGGCAATTGTCATGGCTATACACAAGTGGAGATCTTACTTATTAAGGTCTAAGTTCTATATCTACATTGATCACTAAAGTATTAAAGACCTTTAGGCTCAAAAGGTCACTATAATGCTACAACAAAGGTGGTTATCTAAATTACTAGGCTATGATTATGAGATCAGCTACAAGAAAGGGACTGAAAATCAGGCTGCTGGTGCCTTATCAAGATGCTTGGAACAGCACTCACAATGTCTAGCTATATCCACTATTACACCCCAATGGCTCCAAGAGGTAATATCAAGCTATGACAATGATCCTACTGCTCAATCCCTGATTCAACAGTTGCTACTTCAGTCCACTGATATTCCTAACTATAAGCTACACAATGGTATCCTCGAGCACAAGGGTCTCATTTACATTGGGAAGACAGGTGACATCAGGAAGATCTTACTGACAGCGTTGCATAGTTCTCCTATTGGTGGGCACTTGGAATCACATCAACCTAATAGAGAGTGAAGCAATACTTCTTTTGGCCAAAACTGAAGTCTGATATTATTCAGTTTGCTGACTGCCTGCCAGAGAAACAAAGGGGATAAAAACAGCCTATGGAGGCCTGCTACAACCCTACCAATACCCAATCATGCTTGGCAACAAATCTCTATGGACTTCATTGAAGGATTACCCCCTCCTACAATAATACTGTCATTCTAGTAGTGGTAGATAGACTCACCAAGTTCAACCACTTCATAGCTCTTTCCAACCCCTATACAGCCTCCATGGCAGCAGAAGCCTTCTTAGAGAACAGTTCATGGACTCCCTACAACAATAGTGTCTGACAGGGACAAGGTCTTCATAAGTGCCTTTTGGCAAGACCTTTTCTCAGCCCTTTAACCAACTTGACCTTGAGTTCAGCCTACCATCCCCAAACTGATGGCCAAACTGAACGTACAAACGCTTGCCTTGAGACTTACCTCCGTTGCATGAATGGTGATGCACCAAGCCAGTGGTCAAGATGGCTATATTTAGCTGAGTTTTGGTTTAATACAAGTTTCCATTCCAGCCTACAAGTGACCCCTTTTCAAGCACTATATGGCTTCACTCCACCTTTATTAGCCCTTGCCCCAAACACTGTGTTAGCCATCGGTGAAGTTCAGCAGTATCTCAACGACAGAGAGCACATGCTACACATTATTAAAGAGAAGTTATAGAAGGCTCAAGAGCGTATGAAGATTTATGCTGACAAACATCGCACTAATAAGTTCTACAGGTGGAAGATTGGGTTTATTTGAAACTCCAACCTTACAAACGTCTGTCAACATTCGAATGAACTTAAAACTGTTGCCAGAATCTACAATCCCTTTGAAGTTATTGAACAGATTGGCCCTGTTGCCTACCATTTACAATTGCCACCCCAATCCAAAATTTACCAAGTTTCATGTGTCCCAATTAAAAAAGAAGGTAGGGAAGTCAATCATACATGCTCCTCGCTTACCCCTGGTGGATTTACAAGAGTTGAGCCAACTGCAATTTTAGCCAGAAGATTGGTTCCTCGCCATAATAGGATCGTCACTCAAGTTTTGGTGCACTGGTCCAACTCGACGCCCAAAGATGCCACTTGGGAAGATTGGTCCCACATACAGACCATGTTCCGTAACTTTAATCCTTGTCCTTAAGGATTGTTTGAAGGGAAGGGTATTGTCACAAACTGAATAAGCAAAAGGAAGAAGAAAGACGATGGCGGGAAATTTAGGCGCAAAGTTTAAATTTGTAATCAAGGATAGTTTTGTAATTTTGTTGTCTTGTTAGTTAGGAGCACATGGTTGTAACACGTGGCCACTGCTTATTGGCCAATACGAAAGTTTGTTAGCATAAGCGATTATAAAAGAGTAGTTGTAAGAAGAACAGTGTATGAAATGAAATGGTTTTAGGGCTTGGTTTCTTGTAGGATCTAAGAAGGATTTGTGATTCTCTGTTTCATTCCTTGTAATTTCAACAGTTCTTGGTGAATCAAATATCGTTTGTCACTAATCATGACAGAAGGCTCTTTACCGAATAGCCAAACAGTTGGCAAAAACACCAATATCCTCCTTCGATATTCCTTTTTGCAATTTTCTTGTTCTTCATGTAAACACACCAAGCTCCATCTAGATATTGATTATGGAGTTCTGAAGGACCTTGGACAACTATCAGTGTCATAATACCAAAACATGCAATTTCGATGATTCAATTTGTTTCAACTACCTCAAGTTGTGCTAAACAATCATAAAGAATCAACTAACGAGTTTGAAACATTATTATATCAATTTCCAGTGTGTAATTAATCCCTAAATTTATGCACAAAATCAATCAACTCCCTTGGAAATCCTTTCAATTCTTCTAGCATTTACATTACATTACTTGCGACTTAAACTACATTTCACTGCATTGACTAATCAATTTCAACATCAGTAATCCACAAATTATTCTACACATGCAGTCAATTTTTCGAAACTAGAACCAATAGAGCAAACATTTCAAACAAAATGAACTAGTTGAAGATCAAAAGCCAGCCGAAGAAACTAATCATTCTATAACAAAGAAAGATCATCAATCTAGCATTCAAATTAGAGCACAAAGAAGCAAGAATTTCATCAACGAGTTGCACTTCCAAACATTTCAAATTATGAATTTCACTAACTTGAAGAAGAGTTGAAAGAGAGAGAGAGATAACGTACTTGAGAAACAGAGAGAAAATCTAGGGTTTACACTGCTGCGATGAGAAGGAGAGAGCAATAAGAACCCTAATTGTGTTGGTCGACTTCCAAGACAGAAAAGAGAATGGCGAGGAGATTTTATTGAAAGGTGGGGGTTGGTGGCTTTAAATAGGCTCATCAGCTCCTTCACAGTAATGGGACCGTCCTGGTAAGTATGGGTGGAAGGGTGGGTTATGACAGTTGGTTTCGCGGGTGTTTTTGAACTACTTTTTGTTGCAGAAATTAATTTTAAGCCGGAGAAAGAACCATTTGTGTGGTTTGCTGTTGCAGAGATCTAGCATGTCAAGAGAGGGGAGTTTCGGGAGATTTGTGGACTTGTCTGAGAGTGAATTCATAAATTTAGGTTGAATTCATAAATTTAGGTGCATCCAGCTGTTATTTTGAGTGTCAAAACAAATAAATTGAATTGTTGGTCCATGGAAAGTAAAGAGAAAGAAATGAATATTTGCACATAAAGCTTTTACCACGAGGGTTGCATGGGAGGCCCATTAAAATATTATTATTTAAGGAGCACTCAAGAGAAAAGAGAAATTTTATGTAAATCCTCTCCAACAAACTCCTTAGATAGTGCTCTAAAAATAGCTAGTCGGCGAACACGGAACTAGCACCCAAAGGCCTAGGCGAATTTTATTTTGTATTATAATTTATAATTTTATAAAAGTTAGGCATAATAACATATAAATTGTTTCTAATTCAATGCCAATATACATATACAACATGTATAAATAAATTTAAAAACTCACTCAGGCGGTCGCATAGGGCCTAGGCTGATTTTTAAAACACTGGATAAATAAGTAAATAAATAAGTTCAAAAACTCGCCCAGGCGGTCGCGTAGCACCTATGCCGATTTTTAGAACACTGGATATGTATATTGTCACCTTTTCTAAAAGCTTAAGCTGATAGATAAAAAAAGGCATATCTAGCATATATCAAGGTCGAGACCTATGGAACGGGTGGAATGGACTTCTAGTCTCAATAATTGACAACTTCTCCTAAGAGTTTAAGCTTATAGAGATGGCATATCTAGCATATATCAAGGTTGAGGTCTATGGAACGGGTGGAGTGGACTTCTAGTCTCAATAAGATATTATTCTTAAATATTTTTCTTTATTATAAATTGGATAGATGTAAGGATGTGATGAATTTAGAGTCTCATTCAAAGTCAAATTGATGGAACCTACTTATTATTTTCTACTAAATAACAAACCAATGAGCATTTTTTTCTCTTTATTTTGACTAGGGTGTCAACGCGCTCTACATGCGCAACTATTCAAATCTTTTTTATTTTATTACAATTTTTCGATAATAAGTAAAAATTATTATTGAAATTCTAAACAAAATAATTATTTATAATTTTAAAGGTCTATGTATAGTTTATAAATAATTAAGGGTTTTGAATAAATTATGTTAAGGGCTTAGGTTTAATTAACAATATTTGAGAAGGGCGGGTTTTGATCGTAAATTATCTAAATTTTGGAGAGTAAAATGGCACATATGTGTAATAGTTTTTTCATTTAAAATTATCTCTGGTCACTATTCACCTACTTTTTTCTTGTAAATGTAATAGAACTGGGAGGGCATTTTGGATAATCTGAAAATTAGGACTACGACAAACACATTCATTGTTCCTAAGGTGAACATGCATTATATATTTTAGATGAGTGAAACCAAATACGTCGCAGCTAAGTAAAGCTATAATGAAAAGAGTTAGTGGAAAGCTTGAAATTTTGGTTAGTTGGTGATGTTAATAACACTGTCACATTGGCAAACTAGCTACAAACAAACTAATGAAAATCAATGAACAAGAAGCTAACTTGTATTGGTTTTTCTTCTCGAATTACATTTATTTTCTTTCAACATTTTTAGGTCTCATATAGTTTTTAAAAGTGGCTTATTTAGGTGCAATGCATGCCATAACCTTGATATCTTCAAGCACCATATATACAACTTTTTTTTTATAAATGCATATAGCATAGCACCATACAACTTTAGTATGTAAGTCTACCCCCTAAAGCCAACCATCATTATACTTATGAGCATTTATCAATGTGTTTATTGAGGATAATTTCTCTCTTATCCTAAACTCCCAGAGCAAAAATTCTAGGGAGCGAGGGAGTTCATCCATCCCTCGCTCCCTAGTAGGGCTCCTCCTAGAGAGAGTGGATTTATAGGGGTAGATGTGACGAACAATAGATATATACATTACACATCAAAAGACAGACAGGCTGTAAATGTTTTTTGGCTTTGTGCCATAGTCAATCCTAATTTGGAGCCACTGCCTCTACACAGAGCATCTATTCTTCCCTATTTTTGTAGGCTTTACATCAGTCACAATTACATTATAATTTCTAGGGATATTTTTTATTTGGTTTCTATTAGTTTATAACTATTCATGTTTAACTCCCATTAGTTCTTGTATTCCAATCTAACCTCCATAACCTTGAGTTTAATTATGTTAACTCATAAACTCTATCCAAAATTTTTAAAATGATCAACTTACTATGCACGTGATTTGGACATATTTTAAAATGACTAAATTTTTTTTTAACAAAGATGGGGGCCAATTGTATATAAGTCCTAATTTGCCCCATCTTTATTAAAAAAAATATTTAGTCATTTTAAAAACATGTGCAAACCACGTGCATAAGGGCAAAGTGGTCATTTTAAAAATTGTAGATGGAGTTTGTGAGTCACATTAGTTTGTATATAATTTCTAATTAGCCCCCATTTTTGTTAAAAAAAAAATTAGTCATTTTACAAACATGAGCAAATCACGTGTATAAGGGTAAGTTGGTCATTTTGAAAATTTAAGATGGAGTTTGTGACTCTCATTAGTTTGTATATAATTCCTAATTTGTCCCCATCTTTGTTAAAAAAAATTAATCATTTAAAAACATGTGCAAATCACATGCATAAGGGTAAGTTGGTCATTTTGAAAAATTTGAAAAAATCAACAAAATACGCATTCTCATATTATCATGTTTGTGAAATATGAAGTTAATTTTTTAGGGGAGTGTGGTTGTTTCATCATGAGAATTGTAGTTGTCAAGGGTAGTCATGAGATTTTAGAGCCTTGCCAAACAAAAAATGTGGCCCCATATATGCTCAATCAAAATAACAACAACAAATAAATAAGTAACAATAAAAAATAAATCATTCAACTGCTTAACCAAATATTAACAAAAACATAGTAGAAATTAGGGTTATTTTCCATTTGGCCCCATTAGTTTATAACTATTCATGTTTAACTCCCATTAGTTAGGGTTGAAAACCGAACCGACGGTTCAGTTTTTCACTTAAACCATGAACTGAACCGACTTTGGTCGATTTCAAAATTTTTAAACCGAAACCGAACCAACCATTAACAAAATCGATCCGAAACCGAATCGATTCTAATTTATGCAAACCATAACGAACCGAACCGACTAAAACCAAACCAAAATCGAAATAAAACCTAATCAACCACCTAAGTTAAATATATTATATTATTTTTATATAAAATATATATTATGTATTATATATATTCGGTCGGTTATAATCACATAGAAATCGAAAACCGAACCGACCACTTCGGTTTTGAATTTTTATATACCAAACCGAATCGAATTTAAACCGAACCAATCAATTTGATTGGTTTAGTCGGTTTGGTCGATTTTTTGTTCAACCCTACCATTAGTTCTTGTATTCTGGTCTAAACCACATGACCGTGAGTTCAAGTACGTTGACTCATGAACTTTATCCAAAATTTTCAAAATGACCAACTTACACTTATGCACGTGATTTGCACATGTTTTTAAAATGACTAATTTTTTTTAACAAAGATGGTGACAAATTAGGAATTATATACAAACTAATGGGGTCACAAACTTCATCTAAAATTATCAAAATGACGAACTTACCCTTATGCACGCGATTTGCTCATGTTTTTAAAATGACTAAATTTTTTTAACAAAGATAGGGGCCAATTAGGAATTATATACAAACTAATGGGACTCACAAATTCCATCCAAATTTTTTAAATGACCAACTTACCCTTACACGCGTGGTTTGCACATGTTTCTAAAATGACTAAATATTTTTTTTACAAAGATGCAATTGGCCCCCATCTTTATTAAAAAAAAATTAGTCATTTGTAAAACATGTGCAAACCACGCGCATAAGAGTAAGTTGGTCATTTTAAAAAACTTGGATGAAGTTTGTGAGTCAATATAGTTGAAGACTGTAATACAAGAACTAATGGGGGTCAACATGAATAGTCATAAACTAATGAGAGCCAAATGAAAAATAACCCAAAATTATAAATAAAAAAAATCATTTTCTTTGCCAAACAACAAGACCTTTTCAAATAATACTCCAAAATGTGACTAAGCAAAACCATTTCAATAACTTTCCAAACGGTGATTAAACCTAATCACCATATGTTGAATTGATGATTTGACTTCATTGTCAAAAATAGTCAAGCTTAAAGGTAGTGTCATAGATTAATCTTGATAAAGTGAGAATCAAGTACGAACAAGTTTTATCTGCTTCGGTAGGTTCGTCTCGTTTCTATTCTTTTCTTTTTGTTTGTGCATTTTTTTCAAAAATAGATTCCTTCCCTTAATTTTTCTTGGATTGATTTTTTTAGTTCACGGAAGCATCCATAATACATTTCATATTAATTCACTAAGGTTTCATTCCTGTTATGAATTTTTTTTTTTTATGTCCCCGATTAGTATCAAAATTTTGTAATTCGGGGACATTATTGAAGATGTAATGGCTTATTGGTTTTATAGCTTCTCGAGCTTGAAAATCAAGACTTAATTGTTACGAATATTTAAATCAGATTTAATTGAATTTGGTGTTATATATATGTTTAACTATTACCAATTACTTGGTAATTGGAGACAACGTCCTTAGATATTTATCAAAAAAAATTTATGATTTTTTTTTTAAATCTCAAAAAAAGGCAGCAACTATTTGGCACCACAACTTATTCTCACCCACACCACCCGTCTAATTTTTTTCCCATACCATGCACTTTCTGTCCCACATCACTGCTCTCTTAGATACCACCCATAAAAAGAAAATCATAAATCTTTCTCCCCAGCCAAATTCTCAATGATGGAAAGTTCCCTCTCCCCTCCCAACCTCCTCTCTTTTCACCACCACCATTATTTTTCCAACATCTTCTTTTTATCTGGTCTTCTTCTTCTTTGCATCTACTTCTTTCATTTCTCTTCTTTCCTTCCCTTCCCATCCAAGGGCACCTCCGCATATCCTCTCCATTCTCTCCAATTGAAATTGAAGACGAAATAAATAAAAAAAACAAGATTTGGAGCCTTTACATGACCTCCACCTCTGTTCCACCGTTGCCCCTCTCCCTTTTCTTCTTCTCTTTCCCCTCGCACTCTTTTTTCGCCATCATGACAGGTCGTGCAAGGATGGGTTCCCTACTCGCACGGGCCGCTGCTGCGAATGGAAAACTCTTAGTCGCGGCACTCGCAGGTTCCTTTGCGACGGTCAAATTTTTTTACCCTCGCGGTGACATGTGACATGTGTGAGGGGAAAAAAATAGAGTGCGAAGGGAAGGAAAAGAAGGAGAAGCTGAGGCGTGACGACCTGTTTAAGAAGAACAAAGGGGAACTGAGAGGGAGTGTGAGAATAAGTGATAGTGGGAGATCTGGGAAAAGAAAAAGATGGAAAATGGGCGACAGTGGCTCCATCTCCTTTTATTCTCGCCGTCATCGATCGTCTCTCACCGTTTCTCGCAATTGAACGCCCCCTTCCTCGCTACCGCTTTTCATGTTGTTGTTATTGTTGTTCTTAAAAAGAAAGGGTGAGATAAGAAGATGATGAATAATGGTTTAAATGGGTGGTATGGGAGAGGTGGTAAAAAAAAAAATTAATGGGTGGTGTGGGTGAGAGTAAGTTTTGGTAGCAAATAATCGCTGCCCTCAAATAATTGATTACATAATGGTGGCAGTCCAATATTTGATGCACTCAGAGTAGGTGGGCGAACTAGCTAGTCCAAGAGCAAGTGTTTGCAAAATACTATGATATGTTCATCCTTATTGTTGCACTTTTTTTCGCTAAAGGATATTGCAAAGCATAAAAACAGATTAAGTAAGATTACATATTTGTTGTTCTGTAATTGAAGCCAACACATGTGCTTCATAGTTAAGTTCTCGGGGAATAAAATTACAAGCCCAATCAGAAAGATTAGAAAAAAAAGTGACTTAATACTATAAACAATAGGTCGTCACATCCACCTTAAATCCGTCTGCTGGTCTCCCAAGTTAGTATGCAAAATAGAGTGTAAAACACCAGAGTCAACCATAATCAACCCAGTTGACCATTTCCTCGCTTGTACAAGCAAAATAACGGTTTCTGCAGCAAAACATTCAGCCATTATACTATCAAATACTCGACCAGGGATCGTATCTGCTAGTCTGGCGCGTACCCTACCAAAAACATCCACCGCAAAGACTCCAAAAGCTCCATGCTGTGAGGAGGCAAAGAAACAGGCATCATAAGTCACCAAAATCATATCAGAGGAAAAAGAAGTGGGCACAGGTCTAGGGTTCCTGAACATGTTGTTGAGCCTATGTACTCTAGCTACCATAAGTTGTCGGTGAATTGGGTGTAGTCTAGAAGATTGCGAGTTCGACATAGAATCTAAAGGAGGGAGGGGATCAGAAGGGTGGTAAACAGGGTGAGGATGGTTTCCAATGGTAGTTGTTTTCTAGATTATGGTGTAAGGATGAGGGGTTAACCAAATCTGTGTTGGTATTAAAAGGAAATTGGAACCATTGTTTTTTCCATGCCGACCAAGTGTGATTGGCGGATTGGATGAACTGGTGGAATGAGAACTTTTCCATGTGAAAGATAGTGTTATTGTGAGTCTACCATATAGAGTGAATCACTGCTGTGAATTGTGAGAGCATCTCCTTACGGATAAGAGGGTGAGATGCGACCGAGTCCCAAATTTTTTTGAGAAAACCATAAATGGTTTGGTGTGGGATATTGGCATTGCTCCAATTGAAAGGGAGAGAGGAGAGTAGCCAAAGTTTGTGAACCATTGGGCAAATAAAGAAAAGATGCATCACGTCCACTTTTTGGTTATGACAGAAGATACAACAATCTTCAATGGGCATATGGATACGCGACAGGTTGGACATAATTGGCAAGAAATTCTGAGAGACTTTCCAAAGTAGAAGAATAGCATTGGTTGGGGCTTTGATTATCCATAACTCTCTTAAAATTTTAGGTTTAAGTTTGCAATTAGCAAGGGTGGAAGAGGAAAACTCCAAGTCATCAAGGACAAAGGCTTTGGTAGCACTTTTGACCGTGAATAACCTTTTTTTTTTATCAAACTTCCAGATCAGTGCATCTAGAGAGGGAGGGATGAATGACAATATCTAGGATGTCTCTAGCTACAGGTTGCGGGAATAAGGAGGAGATGAGGTCAGCATTCCAACAAGTAGGACGTTGAACTTCATGGTACAGCCAGAGGTCCCAGAATTTTTGAAGAAATGTGGAATGAGAAGGCAAAATGTTACAGTCTGCCAGAAGAAAGTCCGGTTTCACCCAACAGTCATTACATAGGCATATCTCATTACTCGATCGAATTTGCCAAATAAGGTGATGTCTCATATTGGAAAGGGCAGACAGGTTCCCTCTCCAGGCAATGGGAACAACAAGGGGGTTTGGAGAGCTGGAAGATACTGTTGTTACGAAGGTAAATAGCCTTAAGCTGCGCATTGCAGGGGTAGAAGGGATTAACAATAACATTCCACATGTGTTTAGCATGTAAAGCAAGATTTTTATTTCTGGCAGAAGGAATATTCAGTCCTCCCAATTGTTGTGGAAGTGTGATTCTATCCCAGGTGCAGAGGTGTGTAGCCTTTCCCTCATCTATTTCATTCCACCAAAAGTTTCGGGCCAGAACATTAATTTGGATAGTAATCGAGCAGGGGAGAAAAAAGGTTTGCATAGTGTAGACAGGAATGGAGTGAACCACCGCCTTAACCATCATTGCTCTACCAGCTTGAGATAGAACCTTGGCCTTCCAGGAAGATAATTTAGAATTAATTTTATCCACCGAAAACTAAAAGTCGGAGGCTTTCTTTTTGGAAAGAAGCAGAGGCGAACCGAGGTATTTATATTTTGGATTATATAGCTTAGAACCCAGGATTCTGTTAATCATTTTAGTATGTTTGGGGTGAACATTTGAGCTGTAATAAACTGAAGACTTATTGTAGTTTACTGCTTGCCCAGAGACCGCACAGTAATCCGATAATAAGTCTTTAATAGAATGTGCCTCTGCAAGAGATGTTTTGCAGAATATTATAAGATCATCAGCACAAAGAATGTGGCTGATGGAGGGGCCATGGCGACAAATGTGGATTCCTTTCAAAGTATGATTGGATTCAGCTTGCGCAAGCATATGGGAAAGGGCCTCCGCCACAAGAATAAAAAGGGGTCTCTTTGTCTGAGACCTCTGGAAGATTTTATACTATCTAGGGTAACTCATTAAGGAGGACTCTTAGGAAAGAAATCGAAATGCATTGCTCGATCAAAAGAATCCAACTTTCGGCAAATCCAAGTTGTTTTAGAAGTCGAAGAAGAAAAGTCCATTCTACTTGATCATATGTTTTGGCCATATCAATTTTAGTGGCCATCCAACCTTGTTTTTTCCAACGACTATGTTTCATTGGCTAGTTGACATTATTCAAGATGGACCGACCTTTGAGAAAAAGCTAATTGGTTAGGGGAGATGATAGTGTCAAGCAGGGAGGGTCAAAACTCCCAAACCTAAGGCCTATGGTGGGGCAAGGAGTGCAAGGGAGATCGACAACTTCTTGTGGAACATGGAGTGCTACTTTGATGCGGTTGGCATAATAGATGAAGCATCAAAGGTACGTAGTATCTCCTTATATTTAAATGATGTTGTTACAGTTTGGTGGCGCAGAAAGTCCGATGATGTCAAGAAGGGATTGTGCACCATCGACACTTGGGAAGAATTCACGAAGGAACTCAAGAGACAATTCTACCCGGAGGATGCTGAAAACAAAGCTAGGGCTAAGCTTCGCCGCCTTCAACACAAGGAAGGCCACATAAGGGAGTATGCGAAGGAGTTCTCGGAGTTGCTCTTGGAGATTCCTGACATGGGAGAAAAGTATGCTTTGTTTAGCTTCCTTGATGGCCTAACAGGTTGGGCCAAGTTGGAGTTGAAGAGGCGAGGTGTGCAAGACCTTGCAACAGCTATGGTTGTGGCCGAGTCCTTGATTGAGTTCAAGAGAAATGACTCATCCAAGGGGCAAGGGAGAGCCGAGTAATGATGGAAAAGGTGGGAGAGACAAAGAGAAGTCCTCCAAAGAAAAGGGGAAGGAGAAAAGAGATGGATCACCTAAGAATATATCTTGCTTCTTATGTAGTAGACCCCATTAGGCATTCGAGTGCCCCAACCGAGGAAAACTTATCGCGCTTGTCATGGAGGAAGAAGCAAAAGAAGAAAGGAGGATCGCCTCAATGAATCTCCTAAGTGCCATTCAAGCTAAGGTCGAGGAACAACCACGTGGAAAGATGTACGTGGAGACCGAGATCGGAAACAAGACTTTGAAAGCCATGGTGGATACCAGAGCCGACACAGTCTACATGGCCAAATACCTTGCTGAGGAAATTTGCCTATCATATACTAAGGAGAAAGGATATATCAAGGGAGTCAATGCTAAAAGTCTCCCAATTGAAGGAATAGCTTGTGGCACCGATATTCGGCTTGGAAAATGGTGAGGTAAAGTCGATATAACTATTGCTCCAATTGATGATCACAAGTTCTATTTGGGTATAGATTTCTTGGACATGGTGAAGGTTTTCCTGGTCCCATATGCCAATACCATGTGCATCATGGAGAAGGGACAACCTTGTGTTGTGCCCATGGTACGGGAAATAAGTAAGGAGAAAATGATGTACGCTCTCCAACTTTCTAAAGGAGTAAAGAGGAATGAGCCTACTTACTTGGCTACTCTCAAGGAAGACGAAGGTCCCATGGATGGATGGGTGAATACACTTAAGGTCGTCCAAGATGTTATCAAGGAGTACAAGGATGTTATGCCTGCCGAGTTGCCTAAGAAGCTTCCACCAAGGAGAGAGGTGGATCATGCTATTGAGTTAGAAGTTGGAGCAAAACCACCCGCATTTGCTCCTTATCGTATGGCACCTTCTGAGCTCGAGGAGTTAAGAAGACAACTGAAGGATTTACTTGATGCTAGTTATATCCGACCCTCCAAAGCTCCATATGGTGCGCTGGTCTTATTTCAAAATAAACATGATGGATCCCTACGACTTTGTATTGACTATCGGGCACTCAACAAGGTCATTATCAAGAACAAGTACCCGATTCCACTTATTGCGGATCTCTTTGATCAACTTGGTGATGCAAGGTACTTTACCAAGCTTGACTTGCGCTCGGGATCTTACCAAGTCCGCATAGCCGAAGAAGATGAACCAAAGGCGACATGTGTTACAAGGTACGGGTCTTACAAATTCTTAGTCATGCCATTTGGTTTAACTAATGCGCCGGCCACATTTTGCAATCTAATGAATAAGGTACTAGCTCCTTACCTTGATCGGTTCGTAGTTGTGTACCTTGATGACATTGTGATCTATAGTAAGACATTGGAGGAACATGTGGATTACTTGAGGCAAGTGTTCCAAACTTTGAAGGAGAACGAGCTCTATGTCAAAAAGGAGAAGTGCTCATTTGCCCAAGAGGAGGTGACATTCTTGGGTCATATTAGGAGTGGGCATCCCATCCCGCGATCCCGTTCCCGTCCCGTCCCGTCCCGATTTTTTTGGGTCTTAATGGGATTGAATAATTTCATCCCGATCCCGTCTCGTCCCGATCTAGAATGGGATGGGATGGGATGAAGATTTTCAATCCCGTCCCGTCCCGAACTAATTTTTTAATATTAATTATTAATATTTTTATTTACTTATTTATTTATTTTATGAACATTTGCATAAAATGTTCAGGCTTTCAGGCTTCCAGCAGCAAGCTTCCAGCTGCAGCAGGCCTTCCAGCAGGCTTCCAGCAGCAGCAGGCCTTCCAGCATTCCAGGCATTCCAGCAGTCCAGCATTCCAGGCATTCCAGCATTCCAGTAGTCCAGCATTCCAGCAGGCCTTCCAGCAGTCCAGCATTCTAGCAGGCCTTCCAGCATTCCAGCAGTCCAGCATTCCAGCAGTCCAGCATTCCAGCATTCTAGCAAGCCTTCCAGCATTCCAGCAGTCCAGCATTCCAGCGTTCCAGCAGGCCTTCCAGCATTCTAGCAGGCCTTTCAGCATTCCAGCAGACTTTCAGCAGCAGGCTTCCAGCAGTCCAGGCTTCTATTTGATATGTCCAGATTAGCACGCTGATCCCGTCCCGTCCCATCCCGAACCCGTTTGGGATGGGACGAGGTCGGGATGAGGTTTTTCCCATCCCGTCCCGTCCCGATCCCGTATGAACGGGATGGGATAGGGATGGACATATCTCGTCCCATCCCGTCCCGTGCCCACCCCTAGGTCATATCATTGGTAAGGGCAAGCTTCGTATGGACAAGTCTAAGGTACAAGGCATCCAAGAATGGGAACCACCGACCAAAGTCACCGAGTTAAGATATTTCCTTGGCTTGGTGAACTATTATAGAAGGTTCATCAAAGGTTACTCTTCCATAGCTGCTCCATTGACGGACTTTCTCAAGAAGAGACGAAGTTGGGATTGGAGTTCAAAATGCCAACAAGCTCTCGAAGGATTGAAGAAGGCAATTGTGGAGGAACTGGTGTTGGCACTTCCCAACCATTCTATGTCTTTTGAGGTACATACGGATGCTTCCGACTTTGCTATTGGTGGAGTATTGATGCAAGAAGGGTATCATATTGCCTTTGAAAGGAGGAAGCTAAATGATACTGAGAGGCGGTACACAGTGTAAGAGAAGGAAATGACTGCGGTTGTGCATTGCTTGCGAACGTGGCGTCATTACTTGCTTGGGAGCAAATTTGTGGTCAAGACTGACAATGTTGCCACTAGCTACTTCTAGACACAAAAGAAGCTCACACCAAAATAAGCTAGATGGCAAGATTTCTTGGCAGAGTTCGATTACACTTTGGAGTACAAGCCTGGCAAGGCTATTCTTGTTGCAGATGCTTTGAGTAGAAAAGGAGAACTTGCTGACATAAGTCAACCTCAAAGCAACTTGAAGGGATGCATAAAGGAAGGATTGACACATGATTCCATGGCTCAAACTATCATAGTTCTTGTCAAAGATGGGAAGACAAGACGATTTTGGGTGGAGAACGGCTTGATATACTCTAAGGGAAGGCGAATCTATGTTCCACCTCATGACAACCTAAGGAAGGAAGTCTTGAAAGAATGCCATGATAGCAAGTGGGCGGGACATCTAGGTATACATCGAATTCTTGCTCTTGTGGAAGATTCCTATTATTGGCAACATATGAGGGATGATATTGAAGCATATGTAAAGACTTGTCTTGTATGCCAACAAGACAAGGTGGAGCAACAGTCACCTGTCGGCTTACTTGAACCTCTCCCCATCGCAGAGAGACCTTGGGAGGGTGTTTCTTTAGATTTTATAATTGGGTTGCCCGCATCGGAAGGTTTCAATTGGATACTTGTGGTCGTGGACATATTTTCAAAGTATGCCACCTTCATTCCCACACCCAAGGAGTGCACAACCGCACATTTATTCCTCAAACATGTGGTGAAGTATTGGGGTGTGCCCAAATCTATCATCAGTGATCGGGATACTCGGTTCACGGGGAAATTTTGGACTGAGTTATTCAAGTTGTTGGGTACCGACCTTAACTTCTCTACTAGCTTTCATCCTCAAATGGATGGTCAGACGGAAATGATGAATGCCTTGCTGGAGTTATATCTTAGGCACTATGTGAGTGCCAACCAACAAGATTGGGCTAAGTTGTTGGATGTTGCCAAATTCTCTTTCAACTTGCAGATGAGTGAAGCGACGGGTCGTAGCCCATTTGAGATTGTCATGGAACAACAACCTATGACCCCGAGTTCTATTGCCACTGGCTACACTGGAGTGAGTCCATCAGCCTATAAGTTTGCCAAAGGATGGAATGATCAAACTGATGAGGTTCGAGCTTACCTGGAGAAGGCATCCAAGAGGATGAAGAAGTGACCGACAAGAAGAGACGACCTCGAGAGTTCCAGGTTGGAGACCTTGTGCTTGTCAAGATGCATGCTCATGCCAGACTTTCAGGATTGCATCATGGCCTTATCAGGAGATATATATGAGGGTCCTTTCCCCATAGTTAAGAAAGTAGGAAAGCAAGCATACAAGGTCGAGTTGCCGCCGAGGATCAAGTTTCATCCAATGTTCCATGTGAGCCTATTGAAACCATATAAGGAAGATTAGGATGATCCAAGCTCAGGAGTTTCACAAAGAGCACCAATGGGCATGATGATCCAACATGACAAGGAAGTAGAAACTATCTTGTCAGACCGTGTGGTGCATCATTCCAACCAACCTCCCACACATGAGCTACTCGTCAAGTGGAAGGGATTGCTAGAAAGTGAAGCTAGCTGGGAGCCAATCCAACATTTGTGGCAATTCAAAGAACAAATCCAAGCGTACGAGGATTTGAAGCCAACGAGAACGTCGTCTGATTAGGTGGGGGAGAATGTCACAACTATCTTCTTGCCTAGCCAAGTGAGGTTAGCAAGTGTAAATAATGTAGAGTATTCCACATTGTTCTAGAGAATTCTTTAAAACCTTCCATAAAATTCCATAGAGTTCCATAAAATTCTAGTCCTTAGATATTTCTAAGGAAGTGTGTAGAAGTTCATTGTAGATCGTTAGATCAAATTGATCATCACCGTCCATTGAGGAGGTGGAGTTGTATAAATAGGCTAATGCATCATTTGTTGTAGTCACCTCAGAGAATTCAAGCAATACAAGTTCTAGTTCTCTCAAGCTCTCTTGTGTGTTTGTAGCTTGCTTAGCTTTCCAAAGTCTAAGTAAGTCTTTTGTGGGCAAGGCTGACATGCTTTCTTTGATAAATCGAGGCAAAGTTTGCTAGTGTCGCACGGGAAGTACTTGTGAAAAGAAAGCCCGTGACAATTGGCAGGGGCTTTGATTCTCCATAACTCTCTTAAAATTTTAGGTTTAAGTTTCCAAATAGCAAGGGTGGAATAGGAAGACTCCAAGTCATCAAGGACAAAGGCTTTGGTAGCACTTTTGACCGAGAATAACCTTTTTTTTTATCAAATTTCCAGATCAGTCCATCTAGAGAGGGAGGGACGAATGACAATATCCAGGATGTCTCTAGCTACAGGTTACGGGAATAAGGAGGAGATGAGGTCAGCATTCCAACAAGTAGGATGTTGATCTTCGTGGTACAGCCAGAGGTCCCAGACTTTTTGAAGAAATGTGGAATGAGAAGGAAAATTGTTACAGTCTGCTAAAAGAAAGTCTGGTTACACCCAACAGTCATTCCATAGGCAAATCTCATTACTCGATCGAAGTTGCCAAATAAGGTGATGTCTCATCTTGGAAAGGGAAGACAGGTTCCCTCTCCAGGCAAAGGGGGCAACAGGGGGGTTAGGAGAGCTGGAAGATACTTTTGTTACGAAAGTAAATAGCCTTAAGCTGCGCGTTGCAGGGGTAGAGGGGATTAACAATAACATTCCACATGTGTTTAGCTTGTAAAACAAGATTTTTATTTCTGGCAGAAGGAATATTCAGTCCTCCCAATTGTCGTGGAAGTGTGATTCTATCCCAGGTGCAGAAGTGTGTAGCCTTTCCCTCATCTGTTCCATTCCACCAAAAGTTTCGGGCCAGAACATTAATTTGGATAGTAATCGAGCAGGGGAGAAAAAAGGTTTGCATAGTGTAGACAGGGATGGAGTGAACCACCGCCTTAATCATCATTGCTGCTACCAGCTTGAAATAGAACCTTGGCCTTCCAGGAAGATAATTTGGAGTTAATTTTATCCACCGAAAACTAAAAGTCGGAGACTTTCTTTTTGGAAAGAAGCAGAGGCGAACCGAGGTATTTATATTTTGGATTATATAGCTTAGAACCCAGAATTTTGTTAATCATTTTAGTATGTTTGGGGTGAACATTTGAGCTGTAATAAACTGAAGACTTATTGTAGTTTACTGCTTGCCCAGAGACCACACAGTAATTCGATAATAAGTCTTTAATAGAATGTGCCTCTGCAAGAGATGTTTTGCAGAATATTATAAGATCATGAGCACAAAGAATGTGGCTGATGGAGGGGCCATGGCGACAAATGTGGATTCCTTTCAAAGTATGATTGGATTCAGCTTGCGCAAACAAATGGGAAAGGGCCTCCGCCACAAGAATAAAAAGGGGTCTCTTTGTCTGAGACCTCTGGAAGATTTGATACTATCTAGGGGTAACTCATTAAGGAGGACTCTTAGGAAAGAAGTGGAAATGCATTGCTCGATCAAAAGAATCCAACTTTTGGCAAATCCAAGTTGCTTTAGAAGTCGAAGAAGAAAAGTCCATTCTACTCGATCATATGTTTTGGCCATATCAATTTTAGTGGCCATCAAACCTTGTTTTTTTTCGACGACTACGTTTCATCTGAAAAATGCTTCATGGGCTAGGTTGACATTATTCGAGATGGACCGACCTTTGAGAAAAAGCTCATTGGTTAGGAAAGATGATAGTATCAAGCAAAGGTTTCAACCGATTTGCAAAATTTTTAGAAATAACTTTGTAGATCACATTGCAAAGGCCAATAGATCAGAACTTATCAAGAGTGATTTGATTAGAGACTTTAGGGATCAGGGTTAGAAAGGTTTCATTGAGCTTAGGATCAAAGGTTTTGGCGGTGAAAAAATTTGTAACCACATTGATAACATCCTTTTTGGCTAAATCCCAATAGTGTTGAAAAAAGAATGCATGGAAGCCATCTGGACTGGGGGTGTTGTGGTTGCCGATACCAAATATGGTGGATCTAATTTCCTCTTTGTCTGGGATTATCAAGAATTGTTCATTATCCATGTCTAACACTACTAGATTGAACAAGAATATGATTTCTTGATCGAGATCCGGATTTGAAGATTGAAGATGGTCTGAAAGTAACCATTGAGGATTTGGCATATCAAAGAATGAGTGGAATGCCAATTGTTATTTGGATCCTGGAGGCAGAGAATATGATTACGCTTTATGCGAAGTAGGGAAGAGAGATGAAAGAATTTTGTCTTCTTGTTACCATCTTGAAGCCAAAATTTGCCGACTTATTTATCCAGAAAAGTTCTTCCCTATAATAGAGCTCCGCCAGCCTATCTTCCAAAATCAAAATAGCAGAAGCATTAATACTAAAAAGAGGTGAATTTTGGAGATTGACCAAATCTTTGGGTGTCTTTAATATTTTGTTCAATATTCCGAAAGACCTCCTTGTTCCAACGAAAGAGTTTAAAACTGAGCCTTTTTTGTTTTCAAGAAGAAGTTCTGGGCAGGGGTAGGATCAGGATTTGAATTCCAGGATGATTGGGAGAGATGTCGACAACAAGGATCTCTAGTCCAAAAGTGAAAAAATCGGAAGGGTTTTGGGCCAGAGTTTTATCTGGACATCACTTGAAGGGAGACAACTCTATGATCCGAAGAAGAACTGTGGATAGTATGGGCTAAGGCCGAAGAAAAATTCTCCATCCAATCCGTGGAAACAAGGATCCTATCAAGTTTAGTTTAATTCCATGGCCATCCTTTCTTTGTTGATCCAACTGAACTTAGAACCATTAAAATGGAAATCAATGAGGTTATGACAAGCTAGGAAGTTTCTAAGGTGTTTAACATTAGAGGTTGTAATTTTCCTACCGCCTAACTTTTCCTTTTGAGATGCAATGACATTAAGATTTCCAATAACTATAGTAGGGGTGTGCAATAATGAAACCATGTTCGAGAGAGTTTCCCAAAAAGAGGATCTTAGAAAAGAAATAGGCTCTCCGTAAGCAAAAATAATAGACCATGTATCATGAGAGTAAAAATTATCAACTGTGCAATAGAAGTAATATTTACAAGAAGAAATAATATTTAAATGCATAACTTTTGTCCAAAACAATACCACCTGACAGAACACTAGCTGGTACCGAAGCTCTATATTTGTAGCCTAGCCTTCTGCGTATGCGATCCATTTTAGGTGAAGATGTTTTTGTTTCAGAGATGAAAACAACACCTAGATTGGACTTTTGGGAGAGGGCCCGCAAGATTCTGAATACGCATGACGACCCTATGCCCCTTGCATTCCAACTGAGTATCATGGCAACTTGGCGACCCTTTAGAGGCGGTCGCCTCTTCCTCAAAAGTGTTTTCCATATTAATAGAATATTGGCTGGAAGAATCGACTGATAAGACTGAGAGATGCAGGCTGTGGTTTGATGGATAACTTCTGCGCTTATGAGAGTGGGCAGACCTGGTGGTGTTGGATGGGAGAGATCATTACTGTTCTGGTGTGCAAGATCAGAAAAATGAGATAAAGGTCCAAAGTCCCCTTGAAACCTTGCTCTGACTGAAGGATTGATCCAGGCAAGATTTCTATCTTGTTGAGACGACGAGTCCAACTGTATAAAATAAACTCCGATTGTTGGTCGTTTGCCAATAGTAAGGAAACCACCTTCCTGAACTAAGTCTTGAACTACATCATATTTTTCTTTTTCCTTTCTCTTTAGAAGCTTTCTTAGCAGAAGACGATTTACAAGAGGAGCTGTTGGGAAGTCGACTTGATGGAACAACTCAAGGAGGTTGACGATTATGTCCCAAATAACCCCTATTCAAGCACCTGGCCCTCATTTTCAGAATAAATTTTTTTCGATTTGCTTTGATTGTGCAGCGAGGTCAACCCGCTGTTAAGGAACGTCATTAGAGCTTAGAAGTGTTGATTGTGCAAACACAAAATTTACTTGAAAACCATAAGAAGCAGGGAGATGGGACAGTAGAGTTGAACCAAAACTCCTTTTGTCATCTCGTTTTGAGCAACACATTGCTCCATGGTAGCTGGGTCTTACATGAATGAATCCAGAATTGCATTAACAGTTGGCGAAGGGGGGGCCACAATTTTGCTATGTGATTGACTTAGAGGTGTTTAGATGGAACTTTGCATTTGAGTGGCTGCCATAAACGGGTTCACTGTTATTGAAACATGCCGTCACATGCGCAAAACGGGGAGTTGAGTGGAATTGATCTTCTCCCAAGTCATTGCAGGCTTATTGTTGCACTCAACAACCACATTCTATTTTTGGGTAATAATTGTATTTATAGACTACTACATTCAATTTTGTAATCCAGAAGTTCATCATTTACTATTGTGAGCTTCAATAAATATTATATCTAGTGCACAAAACAATACAAAGAGAGCATATATAAATTGCGGTCCCATTAGGCCATTAGTGTGCATTTATACCTAAAATTTAATAGATTTAGCTATGAAATTAAATTCAGTTGATTACTTAATAAATGGTTGTTCAATGGCAGTGAACTACCAAATCTCCTGCTGCAACTAATCTTCAGAAGTCTTTCCACAAAAAATTAGGGGATGTATTCAATTAAGGATTTTAATGGATTGTGAAGGATTTTAATTGGAAGGAACAAGTTTTGCGGAACAAGTTTTGCGGACTATTTCTGTTAATTGGAAGGATTTTAACTGGGGACTATTTCTGTTAATTGGAAGGAACAAGTTTTGCGGTTTCGATCGAAGTTTGAAAATCTTATTTTCAAGGGAGATCTATTACTAGGTCGAAGTTTGGTTTCATTGAAGACCATGTTACGCACCATGAAACAGGAGGGGCATGGTTTCTGGGTGGAGTTGGGAAGCCTGTCAATTCCATTGGGAAAGCTATCGGAGACACCAGAGGAAGTATTTGGGGTATTGAGGAGATTTCAGGTTGTGTTTCAGATGCCACCAGGGCTACCTCCCAGAAGAGGGTATGAACACTCGATTGTCATGTATGAGGGATCGAGTCCGGTCAACGTTCGCCCTTATCGTTATCCTCAATTCCAGAAGAATGAAATTGAGAAATTGGTAGCTGAAATGATGGGTGCGGGAATTATTCGGCACAGTGTAAGTCCTTTCTCCAGTCCAGTATTACTAGTCAAGAAGAAGGATGGGGGGGTGGCGATTCTGCGTGGACTACCGAGCATTGAATAAGCAGACAGTTCCAGATCGTTTTCCCATTCCTATCATCGATGAGTTACTAAATGAACTTCACGGGGCAAAATTTTTCTCCAAGTTGGATCTCAAGTCAGGGTACCACCAAATTAGACTTTAGGAAGGGGATGAAGCAAATACTGCTTTTCGCACACATAAGGGGCATTACGAATTTTTAATAATGCCATTTGGTCTTACAAATGCGCCGGCGACGTTCCAAGCATTGATGAACTCAATATTTTGGCCTTATTTGCGTAAGTTCGTGCTTGTGTTTTTTGATGATATATTGGTATATAGTCAAGGCTTGGAAGCACACAGAGCATTTGGAGACAATTTTTGGGTTATTACAGAAACATCAGTTGTATGCCAATCGGAAGAAATGCGAGTTTGGGTGTTCAAGGCTGAGTTATTTGGGGCATGTTATTTGAGTGGATGGGGTTGCCATGGACCAGTCTAAAATTCAAGCTATCCTAGATTGGCCACCACCAAAGACTCTTACTGAGTTCGAGGGTTTTTAGGCCTTACTGGGTACTATAGGAAGTTCGTAAGGGATTATAGTAAGGTGGCTTGGCCCTTGATATCACTATTAAAGAAGGATGGTTTTCATTGGCAATAGGAGGCAGAGGGTGCTTTTGAAAAATTGAAACAGATTATGACGCAAGCTCCGGTACTAGCAATGCCCAATTTTTCTAAGGATTTTGTGGTAGAAACGGATGCTTCAGGGTACGCGGTGGGCGCGGTATTGATGCAAGAACACAGGCCGATAACCTTTTTTAGTCAGGTATTAGGACCACGAGCTCGACTCAAACCAATCTATGAGAAGGAGTTGATGGCCATTGTTTTGGCGGTTACAAAGTGGCGAGCCTATTTGAGAGGGAGGAAATTCGTCGTCCACACTGATCAGAAGAGTCTGAGGTTCTTACTGGAACAAAGGGTTATTGGGTCCGAATATCAGAAGTGGGTGAGCAAGTTGTTGGGTTATCAGTTCGAAATTCAATATCGATCAGGGTCTTCCAATGTGGCTGCCGATGCTTTGTCCCGAATTTCCCTTCCTCCCTCTTGCTCCCAAATGACTTTAGCAACTTGGCGAGATTGGTCGGTATTGCAGTCAGAGATATTAGGTGATACGGCTATTGCACAATTGAAACAGAAAGTGTTGCAAGGTTCAAGCAATCCTGGGTATAAGATCGTTCAAGACATGTTGTATTATAAAAATAGGTTGGTCATTTCTTGGTCTTCTTCTCTCATTCCTATTATTTTCAAAGAGTTTCATGCTTCCAGTGTGGGGGGGGGGGGGGGGGGGCATTCTTGGGAGACAAAAACTTACCAGAGAGTAGCTAAGAAGCTATATTGGGTAGGGATGAAATTAGATATTAGGAGAATGTGAAGTTTGCTAGAGAAACAAGACTATGACATCTTCTCCAGCGGGCCTGCTTCAACCTATTCTCTTACCCACTCAAGTTTGGGATGAAGTCACCATGGATATTATTGAAGGATTACCGCGTTCAAGAGTATTTGATACTATTTTGGTTGTGGTGGATCGCCTAAGAAAATACGCTCATTTTTCTAGGTTGAAGCATCCATTTTCAACAGAAGGGGTGGCTTTGGTTTTTTCAAGGGATATTATTCGGCTTCATGGGACACCGAAATCTATTATCTCAGACCAAGATAAGGTCTTCCTCAGTAATTTCTGGTGGGAATTGTTTCGCATGCAAGGCTCCACCTTGAAGCATAGCACGACCTACCACCCTCAAACAGACGGGCAGTCGGAGGTACTTAATCGGTGCCTTGAAACCTATCTCCGTTGTTTTTCTTCTAATAAACCTAGGCAGTGGTGTAAGTGGCTGTCGTGGGCTGAATATTGGTATAATACCTCCGTCCATTCAGCTACGGGTTATACTCCGTTCAAGGTTCTTTATGGATGGGATCCTCCTTCTCTATTACGGTATGAAATGGGCTCCTCAGTTATTTCTTCAGTGGAGCAGCAATTGTTGGATAGGGACAAAATTTTAGAGGATCTCAAAATGCATTTGTTAAGGGCACAACAGCGTATGAAGCACCAAGCTGATAAGTCTAGGAGAGATGAGTGATTTGATGTAGGGGATCAAGCATTTTTGAAGATATGGCCTTATCGCCAACAGTCTTTGGTATCTCAAACCAATCAAAAATTATCGGCACGTTTTTATGGGCCTTATAAAATTTTGGCAAAGGTGGGTTCGGTGGCTTATTGATTAGAATTACCAGTGACCACCAGGATTCACCCCGTGTTCCATGTCTCACAGCTGAGGAGAGCCAAGGGGGAATGTCTTACTGTCAATCCTTTACCTCATCAGCTTAACAGTGATTGGGAATTACTAGTCCTGCCTGAGTCCTTACTGGATGTGGTCACAAGAGCAAGGGTGAGTCAGGTCAAGTTGAGGTTTTGATTAAATGGCAGGGATTACCCGCTTACGAAGCCACTTGGGAGGATTTCGATTTATTGAAACATCAGTTTCCTTCTTTTCACCTTGAGGACAAGGTGCGTCTTTGGGGCGGGGGTATTGATAGGCCTCCTATCAGATTTACTTATACTAGGAAAAAGAGTACATCAAGAATCAGTAAGTGAATGCTGGTAAGTGAATGTTGAGGATTATCATGTGAATACATGTGCTGTTGTTGAATGCAAGTGGTGGTTGCTGAATGCAAGTTGTTGTTGCTAAATGCAAGTTGCTATTAACTGTCCAGAAGGGTGCAAATAGTAGAAAAAGTGCAAGTAGATATTCTTCTATAAATATGAGTAGAACAGGAGAAAGGGGGGATTTATTCTGTAATTCGATTGTACATTGAGCATTGGCTCTCTAGGAGACTGTGGCATCTCGAATAGCCATACATTTCATTCTATATAATTTCATTGTAGCTACAATTCTTGTGTAGAAAGCTTTATGATCAACATTCTTCTTTTACTGCTCTTTGTTCAGTAATTTGTTTGTAGAAACAGCAAGACTCAATTCATCAGTTGCTCTGATCTCTGTAAGGATTTTTTGAATTGAATTGCTTCCATTCTGCAGAACACAACAAAGCTAAGTCAGATCATAACATTGACATGTTAGATTTCATTGACTAGAATTTAATGTAGGGTTGTTCTATTGGATACTGTCATTTCCTTCTCACGCGTGAATAAGGTTCAACTCTGATTGGATTCAAAATCGGATGCTTTGAAGCTAAATATGTCAACACAACCATGTCACAGATGGAGATGCCATGCAAACCCATGTTTCTATCAGGCCATTAGTTGGAAAAGGATCAGAGTGGAAACCATTTTTCTTTTTTGGCAGTGGCCTCCCCAGTTGTTGACACATCAAACATTTTGTGCGTTCTCATGTTTGAGGATAATTTCCAGGGTATTCCCAATATGGAATTATCGAGAACGTGAAATATTTTTTTTGTTTTCTTAGTTGTTAGCATACTAATGATGTACTTGATACATGTACTTTTTTAAATACTGATCCAATATAAAAACTAATGTTCTAATTGATTGCAACTATTTCACTTTGTAATGGTTGCAAGATTCTTATAATTTGGGTATTAACATTGGTATTTGAATATTTGAGTTTTATAATCTCATTGGATGTCATTTATTTTTTAGACTTATTTTTTATTTAATTAAAAACAAATAAAATTCTACATATTGATTTTTGTAAAAAAAAAAAAAACACATTTGTAACACGTCCAGGTGTTACTAATATTTGAACATTGTAATATGTTATAGTGCCATTAGTAACATTGGACCACTGTTACAAAAATTGAAGGTTGTAACACATCAAGGTGTTACCAATATTTGTAATGCCATGATTAGCAAGGTTTTTGTGGTGTTACAAATTTTTTTATAAACAAATCTAGTGTATTACAAATTGTCATTTATGATGTAGTGATGGTGGTCGGAGATACCATGCCTGTATTAATGAAGGGTAGGGGGTGGTCGGCAATAACACATTATGAAAAATCCAATTACATATTATGCACACATGATAAAAAATTTCGTGCAATCACTTCAGTAATACTAATACTTAATCGCAGAGTAAATGATAACCATAGATCACAATTCTCTTATTTATTTATTATCAATCAAATTATTATCAATCAAAGGACAAATTGCTATTTAATATCAGCTAGAGAAACATATGTGCACTTATGCACCTGCCTAAAGAATCAAAATTAAACCTAATGAATACGAACTTAAGTTTAAAGTTTATTTAAATTAATAAGGATATAGTTGATTGTTATTTTCTAATGATAAAGTCAAGTTGACTTGCACTAAAATTTGAAGCTAACATGCATGCAAAAGAAGATCAATCAATATTCAAATGAATAAAAATTTATATTAAATTGTGTATATATGACGAGCAAGTCTATAAGTTAAAATTGAGTTTTGATTAAACTTATAGGTGTATTTTTGTGCTTTAATGAAGACTAGTAAATTACCTGTGCCGTTGGCTTTATAAAAATTGGGTCGTGATATTTAGGGTCAAACTTGGTCAAAATTTTAATCGGTTTTAAACACATTTTCAAAATGCGGGACTAGGTTCCCCCTAAACTCACATTTCCCCAAAATATCGGGTTTGAGGATTTGTTTGAATGTGTCTTACAACGTGAAATGCATTAGACAATTTTTTGAAAAAAAAAACATATATATTTTAAAATTTTAATTTCAACAATACCAAGCTCACCAAAATTGCCAATGTTGTACTAGCTCAACAGGTTTAGCTTGTGGTGGATGGTATCACAAGTAGGGTTCAAACACTGCTGGCGACGTATGGGGTGGGAGGTTGAGGGATAAAAGAATTCACCAAAATTTGATAGATACATACGTATTTCAATCTTTTGGTCGTTTTCTTTTGCCCTTCTATATGTTTTATATTTATAAACATGTTATTATAGAGAATGAATCTCAACCCTCAACATCTTTCCTAACTTTTAATTGTCACCTTTTATCTCACTTTCCATATGAATAGTGAAATCCCATTTGTAAAATAAACTAGGGTATTTCCTCGTGTCTTGGCACAAGAAAAAGTATGTCGTGATATTATGGTCAAATTTGGACTAAGTTTTTATAAGAGAAAAAAAAGTTTCAAACAGTGAAAATGGAGTTTGGGTTTTTTGTTTGAATATGCCTTGTGAAACCCTTTTCATTCTTTTGAAAAAGATTGAAAATATTCATGGTGTCAAATTGTTTTGATTTATTTTTAAAGGGTTTTTTTTAGTTTGACCTTCATTAGTTTATGCCTAATTGAGTTTAGTACTCATTTTAAAACTAATTCAGTATAGCACTCAAATTGTAACAGTCGATGTAGTTGACTTCCATTTACCATTTAAATTTTCTTAAAACCCAAAAATATCCTTTACTTAATGGGCACATGCAAAAGACATGCCAGGTAAACATCTTTGAAATTCATCTTTGACAGAGCTTTGAGAGATATGTATGGTCATGGTTAAAAATAAAATAAAAATCTCCTTCACTTTCTTCTTTCCCAAACCATTCACTTCTTCTTTCCTAAAACATCTTCCAGCTACTCAATTAATCATCTCCAAAACCAATACTGGTGAACATAAAAACAATCGCACTCTTGAGCCGAACACGTGTCATGACGATCTCGAGGAACTATGGGCCCAAACATCAACCCAACACAGATCCAGTCCAAGCAGATCTAAGCCCGCTCAATTTCAGTCCGCCAAGCGGATCCGAACTCTCACAGCATGCTAGGCCCACACGTCTCACAACCATCCTCAATACTCATAAGCCCTCGTTTAGCAAGTATCTCGATGATCAGCTTCGGATGGGCAACTACAACTGCTATCTGCTTCCAACTAGGAAGCAAACACCAGAGTATCTTCCACATAGGGAAACTCCCTTCTACAGATTGCTCTTGGATTGTGAACTATCTCCCGCGTATCTAGGAATGCAGAGCTAACCGAGAATTTCCCTCCTACAGCACGACTTTTAATTAGAGATGGATCTCCACGAAGATCTCCTAAACTACACCTACGTTGGCTTGATTGAATCGGGACTCCTTGCACTATAAATAAGACATGAGGTTGGTAAGCTAAGGTACGCTACAAATTCCTTGTTACAGCATTACACCTTCCTCAGATCATTGTCTGACTTTAGCATCGGAGTGCCATCGGCCACCCCATGATGGTTTGTGGCTCACGTGCGTTACTTGTGCAAGTCAGCAAGAACAAGGTCAAAGCAGGGAGCAAAAATTGACTGCATTAGTTTGGCACCGTCCATGGTGACGCTTAGTTCTTAACTTTACACTAAGTGTCGTCTCCTACCAAATCCCAGAGAGATGGTGACCACCAGGTCACGCAACAATGAACCAGGGGACACGTCCAACACTCTGGTTGTCCCTATACCAGCTCCTGCCATGCACGAGCTGTCTACTCACGCACCTGCACCAACGGCAGTAACAACAGACCCCAGAATCAAGGTGCTGACGTCTCAAATACAGCAGGTCATCAAGGCGGTGGAAATTCTCACACGATATAATCCACCCACTGTTAATGGAGACCAGGAACAACACGAACCTCCACCTGCAGTGGACGATAGGGAGCAAGAGCAGGAGAGTTAGGCCTCCGCTAGTTCCCATTGGACTAAGGGAGACTGTGTGGCTAACACCGATCCCGCCGTCAAGACATAGAGGCTCAGTCCCGAAAACCCTCTTCGCAGAGGAGCGCATGACCAGGACTTACTATATTGTTTTTCCATCCCACCCTTTGTGGACTGGATCATGAGTGAAGCACTTTCGAGAAAGTTCACTCCCCCGAAACTCGATTCCTATGACGGGACTATCGATCATTTCGATCATCTACGCCATTACAAGCACGTAATTTCGCTCAAGGAAGGATCTGAATCCGTCATGTGCAAAACCTTTAAAGGCCCTGCATTGACGTGGTTCCACAACCTTCCACCGAAATCCATCGACTCCTTCAAAACATTGGCAAATATATTCTTGACACGTTTCGTCGGAAGCCAGCATTTTAGAAAATGCTCACACTACATACTCTCTCTAAGGCAGAGGTCCGACGAGATGCTCCGAAAGTATGTCACACACTTCAACAATGAGCTGACCCTCATCGATGGGTACAACGACGATACAGATGTGACGACATTCACTGCAGGCCTCAAAGAGGAAAAGCTCTTCGAGTACCTCACCTTGGAGCCCCCTCTGGACATGGAAAAGCTTCTCAAGAGCGTCCAGAGACACATCACCCTAGAGAAATCAATGACCGCCAAAAGGGAGACCGAAGGCAACAAGAAGCCCTCAGCTTCTAAGGACAAGAATGAGGGAAAGAAACACGAGGATGAGGAGCGGAGCAAGAGGAAGTGCACTTACAATAAAATGGATCTTGATCGTCCTAGGCCAGAGAAATCATCCAACTATGTTGGATCCAAAGCCGTGACACCCCTAAATGCTAGTCTGTTGGATGTACTCAACTCCATGAAAATTTGAGAGGAATTGAAGTGGCCGCTAAAGACACGCGGAGACCCCGCCAAACGGGACAACAACAAGTACTATGCATACCACAAGGAGGGCGGCCACAACACCAACAACTGCAAAATTCTAAGGTATGAAGTAGAGTATTTGATCCGCAAGGGAAAATTGAAAGACTTCCTGAAGTCTGAGAAGCATTCAAAACAGACTAGGGACAGGGGGAGTCAATCAAAGAGATAGAGAAAGAGACTTCTGGGATAATATACGTCATTTATGGAGTCGGGCCGAATGAAGACCAGTCGCACAGGTCTCACAAGCGGAGTCTGCTGGATATGCGGACACGACCCACGGAAGACAGACACGTTTGCTATTCAAAAATTCAGAACCCCATTCCCACTTTGACTTTCACAGACAAGGACCTCGATGGAGTCCGAGCGTCGCACAACGATGCCTTGGTAATCTCCGTTTCCATCGCAAAGTGGGAAGTGGAGAGACCTCTCGTTGACACAGGAAGTTTGTTCAACGTTCTGTTCTACAATGATTTGCACAGCATGGACCTCACGGAGGAAAACCTAGTGCCATCAGAGCACCCACTGATTGGATTCAGCGGAGAGAAATGCTTTCCCATCAAAAAGATAAGATTAGACACGGTAGCTAGAGAACCGCAGTTGAAGAAGGTCCTGTTTCTGGTTTTCATAGTGGTAGACACACCATCATCCTACAAGCTCATCTTGGGAAGACCGTAGCTACACCAAAGGGAAGCAGTGGTCTCCACCCTCCATCATTGTGTTAAGTATACTGCTAACCACTCCGAAGGGACAATACATGGAGACCAACCTGCGGCGCGAGGCTGCCAATTTGCCGCACTGAAACTGATAGAGTGCTCCCAGATTTAGCTACATCATGCAGAACAACCTGACCCAATGCAAGGCCAAAAGATAGAAGATACCATTTTCGAGCGGTATAGGAGCAGTCAATTCTCCCTCCCAGCGAGTCGTAATTGTAATGGCAATGGCCAGCGGGAACACATCCCCCGACATTTCGTTGGCGCGAAGATCCGCCCCTCTGCAAGGTTTACTCTTCCGTGACTTATGTAACACCTTGATAGTCCGCTAAACGATCCGCGACAACAACCCGAATTCAATTCAAGGCCAGGATCAGTTTCTCTCCATCAACAGTTAGTTTGCTTCAAGTTGTTTGTTTCCCTTTTCGTAGCCAATATTAAGTTTAGAGTTCTTAAGAGACTTATGTGATTCACAATCATTAAAGAAATAAAACAAGAACTTCATAAACAAACTCTATTGATTATTAGAAAGATGTAACAACAAACACCTTGAGGAGGATACAAAAAGCTACATACCACGAACGCCCTGAGGCGGATACAAAAGACTACAAACTGCGGACAGGTTGCAAGTGATAACAAAGATAAAAAAAAATCGCTCAACCCCTTCCAAAGATAAGGATGAAGTGTAAGAGGGGATTGAAAGGACTGGGCCGTCAGATTGCTCCGTCGAATCACCCCAGAAAAGTCTCGTACGACAGCATTGCAGATCTCACAACGGGCTGTTGATTTTCTCAAGAGACGTCCGACCCCCCTTCTAACTTCCTCAAATAGGTTAGAAGCAGTCAGATGAGAATGGACACAAGTAGCGACGCAGCTACGGTCTCACAATGCCATCAAGAGAGACCACTTTTCCCATATGTGATGGCAAGTGTGATTGAGAACCACAACACCCGGATACATTGCACTTTGACCAACACTTCGATCAGCCACTAGTCAGCAGCGGGATCCGAACACACGAAGACACAAGTGGTACGGTGTAACACAAAGGCATCTCCTTTGGTAGTAAATCCGTACTACTTCTCCGTGATATGAGAAGAGATTACGAGACCTTAGCGGATTAACTACGTGCCCATGCATAACAACAATTATCATCATGCCTGGTCGATGTAAACGTAAGAACTTTCGAAAACTCCAGCGATGGAGATCCAACTCTAGCCTTTGGAAAACCCAAAGCATTTTCCTCAGCCTTTGGAAAGTTCAAAGCATCTTCTCCAAACAAGAACATTACAGAAAATAAACTCAGCAAAAGATGGTGCCGACAACGATTGGAAAACACCATTATATAAACAGAGTGGTTCATCAAACGGGCACTCCAACATTAAATGCCAAACATTGAATGCCGTATGGAAAAATGGAAGATGACGGTTCCCAAGAAAATTGTGCAGACCACGTCAATCAATTAATGACACTGCATGCAACCCCATCAATTGACGGGGGGTAACCGATATACTCAAACGTCACGCAGCCTACACCATACACGTGTCACCGCGCGATTTATGCCGTACATGCAACACACCATGCAGGAAATCCTAGCACTTCCTCTACGGGCCCATGGGCTCAGCCTGTTATTCGAACAACACCTTGTCGTATGCTTGGCACGAGCACTCAAGGATCCTAGTCAACTTTGTCGTACGAACTTTACTACTCATTGAGTTAAGGTAACTTCATCCACACCATGAACCACTAGGTTCACACACCCCTTAGCAGGCGAAACCTCTTGTCAAGCCGGGCAAGCTTAGTTAGCCAACATTGATGACGATAGTTTTTGGTTCGCCTCAACACCTAGTCTGCTTAGCGCATGCATCAACGGTTTAAGAAGTGAAAGTCTAATCAGCGCTTCCATGTCTGGTGATGACGACTTGCCTAGGATCACTGTCCCATTCACAGTCAGTATTCGCCAAACCTAATCAAGTAAGCCTAGCTAGTGATGACCAACAATGAAAGCTTCTGATCAAACCCTGGACTTGTAGCTCCCACTGCGAGGGTGTAGATAGTCAGAAAGGTGGGAGCCTTGTCAGTCCCGAACTGATTTCGACGGCTCACCACGGGACCACCGCTCTTCAGCGTGGCTGCCAAATCACCATCCCTGGACTTGTAGCCCCCATTGCGAGGGTGTAGATAGTTTAGAAGGTGGGAGCTTAGTCAATCCTAAACTGATTCCGATGGTTTGCCATAGGACTACTGCTTTTCAGTGTAGCCGTCGAAAAACTCTCAACATTGTAGCTTGGTGCACTCAGGTGTAGATAGTTTGGATGGTGGGAGCCTAGTCAGTCCTGAACTGATCTCAATGGCTTGTCACGGGGCCGCTGCTATTCAGCGTGATCGCCAAACCCCTCTTGAATACACAACCCCTGATATTCACGTAATTATTAGATAATATATCCATTAATTTATATATGTTAGTGTTTCGATTATTATATTTTATTCTAATTATTTCATTTTCATGTTTTGTAGGAATTTGAGCGTTAACGATGAAATAGCATTAAGGCGACAATTTGAGGAATGATAAATTGGTTGATTCTAATGGTGGTACAAAGTAGCGGGTCACGTGTCTAAACCTAACCCAAACAAACCTAACTCCACCTAATTTAACCTAAGCCCAAGCCCAAAAGATGACCTAGAAACCCAAACCCAACCTAACAAGGAAAGATGAGAACCCTATTTAGGCTTCCTCTCTCCCTTCTCCTCCGTCAATCTCTTTTCCTACGTTTCCTTTTTCATTCTCTCTTTTTCCAGCCACCACGCCACATCCACCTTGCCGGCGATCCTCGCTTGATAGGAGGACCGACAACGCGATCATCCCGTCAACACCACTTCTTCTCTTCCTCCACTTCCCTGTTTTCCATCTCTTTCTCCTCCTTGTTCCATCACGCCAAACCAGCATCACAACCCCTTGTCTTCCCCTGTTTTCTTATTTCTCTCTTCACCTCGCCACCATTCGGCAACGCACCTCACTTTACCAGCACCACCATCACCGCAGTCCTCCTCTTTTATTCATCTTCTGTCCCCTCTTATTTGAAACACACAACAACCTCACACCACCGTGTTTCTCTGTCTCGCAACAACCCAATCGTCATCGCTTCCCTTCCCTGACGCAAAACACGACCACCAACATCACCACCATCAGAGCCATTACCATACCAGCCGGCCACCAACAAAACCCTGCACATCACTGTCTCCACCATCACCAGAACTCCTTCCTCATATCTCTTCGTTCCCTCCCTCCCATTGCAATATCTCTCTTCTCCAGAGGAAGTTGGAGGGAAACCAACAGTTTTTTTCAAACAGTTGGCTATTTGCACCCCAGGTTTTTGTTTGAGCCACCACAGTCCATCAGCGGCTCTTTCTAGCGACGTGTGTTCGTGCTGAGATGGATTACACCTACACCAGTACCGTGATCTCCTCCACCATGATCTTCTAAACCCTGCGCCGAGGCGAAAATGAAACCGCAGGGTTTCCTAGAGTTTGTCGTATCTGAATTTATTGTTTTCTATATGCTTAAATGTTAAATATAGTTGATTTCTGAATTTCAATAATTTGCTTTCACCGATTATATCCGGAATAATTATCTAGACTAATCGGTAGTTAGAAGTTCCCTTTGTTGATATTTGAAACATGCTTTAATCAATTAATTTGAATCTGTGATTGTGTGTACCGTAAGAAGACATGCAATGCTAGGGGTTTTGAATTAGTTAAAATAAACCTGTGATTGTGTGTGTCGTAGAAAGACATGCAATGCTAGGGGTTTTGCCTTTGTTGAAATCAATTGCGAACTTAGATTAATCTTTAGATTAGTCGTGTTGATTCTTGAAAATAATAATTTGGATTACACAAATCTCGAAAAACCTGTGGTGGATTCGATGTCTCGTTCTACTCTATTATCATCTTACCAGTTTAATTTTAGTTGTCAATTTAGTTTTCTTAATTTAGTAAGTCCCATTTGTTGCAACCCCCAACTCTAAATTAATTTAAATAAGTCTTAGAATTCGACTGTCTCATCAATCCTCGTGGGATCAACCCGTATTTGCCACTATCTACTAGTTAGACAGTCGTGCACTTGCGGTATTACAAGTAGGGTTTATTAACTTATTAATTTAGGTTAATAAAATCTCCATCAAGTTTTTGGCCCCCACCACGCAGGGAAGGTGTTGACGGTTCAAAAGGTGGGACCTTAGTCAGTCCCGAACTAATTCCGACGGCTTGCCACGAGACCACTGCTCTTCAGCCTGGTCGTCAAACTTTTACTCCCCGAATTTGTCGACCGCTTTGCTCGGTCATAAATAATTCGAAAGGTGGAAGCCTAGTCAGTTCGAACTGATTCCGACGACTTGCTACAGGACCACTGCTCTTCAGCCTGGTCGCCAAACCTTTACTCCCCGAATTTGTCGATCGCTTTGCTCGATCATAAATAATTCAGAAGGTGGAAGCCTAGTCAGTCCCGAATTGATTCCGACGGCTTGCCACGAGACCACTGCTCTTCAGCCTGGTTGCCAAACCTTTGTTCCCCAAATCTATCGATTGCTTTACTCAGTAATAAACGATTCGAAAGGTGGGAATCTCAAACAGCTCTCCACACAACCTGTGCTCCCCCCCAGGATAGCGGATGCAAATATGTGCTTAGCTGAGTCAGCGCCTTCAAGCTCAAACAGATTGACATTCTAACATTAGAAAGAGACCACTCGTGCTGATACAAGGATAGTACAATCGGTGCCCAAATGAAAGCTAATTAGGACACCAACTCGAGCTTACTGTGCCTGACTCGGTGCGAACGCTCTGACACGTACATTCGGCCACCACAGCTTGCCCGCGGCAACAACTACAGCTGACCAGTCAGACAAACAAGAAAAAGTTCACGCAGCTTACCTATGGGACATGACACAACTCGGATGACTCAACCCCCAGTTAAACTGTTCGCAACATGCTCACTATTGGACATAAGCAGTCAAGCTCTCTACCGCAGACAACGTTCTATTGATTCAACCAGCCTATGTCAAAGTAAGACACAAGGCAAAATGAAAAACATGCAATAGAGACGCCAAGTATGAAACGAAGAATATTGTTTTCATTAATGGTCAAGACAAAAAGTGTACAAGCACACAAAGTTTGCTTCTAATCCAGAGAAGGTACAGAAACGAAAGAGCTAAGGCTAGGGAATAGAGGCAGAAGTTGGATCTATACGCGCTTCAACCTAGACGTTAGGGATCGAACTGTCCTCCTCACCCGATAACTCAGAGGTAACAGACAAGTCCACATATGACATCTTTTTGTAACATCTAAGATCCCACTCTGGATGCTCCAGTCGACTATGAACAACCCAACAGAACTCACATTTGCCTTGTTCCTGGAGAAACTTTTTTCTCGCACCTTTGCATCAATAAGGTCACGCTCCAGTAGCTCCAACTTGCTAGTTAGCGCGTCAACTTGAGACTGCTCTGTGGCCAAATTGCTCTTCACAACACTGAGTTCATGCCATCCTTGTTCGAGTTGGTCATCGACCTTCCTTTAAAGCACTATTTTCAGGAAAAATCTGCAGCTCAAAATGCGCCTTAGCCGCAGCTTCCTGCGCAATCTCGACATCTAGGCAGAGCCGACTCAACTCCTGCGTAAGTTCGCCCCTCTCGGACACCACCTCGGTTAGATTACGCTCAAGGTCCTCCAGATGAGCCCTCTGAGCCTCAGCGGACATGGCTGATTGATCCAACCACATCTCTTCGGCCTGCTTCTTAAGCCGCTCAATTTCATGGAGCGCATCAGAATACAACGTCTGCACGTTAAGACACACTCCAAAATATATACTTTCTCGCGAGACGCCTTTACTTCCTTCCCAGGAACGGCCGCGTGGCTCATATGAGACATACCCAACATAAGATACTTCAAACCCTTGTCCACACACTCTTCCAGCGTATCCTCCTAGGGTTTTGCGTGTGGTCCATCAGCCAGCTGTGACACCTGCTTATATGCCTCCTCGAAGCATACTCAACATCCACCTTTTGGTGACAGACATATGAGCTCATCTTCACCAAGTTCGGTACGAATAAACTTATTCGTGCATCAAGATTAAGCTTCCCCTGATCAGGAACTAGGCCAGCGTCGCCCTTCACGGTCGCCACCGTCCTCAGACTCTCCTCCGTGGCTTTTTCCTTGTCAAGAACTATCGATCCTTTATTGCGAGACATCTCAACGGGATCCATAGGCAGGGGAGGGACCAAAGTATCCAAAGGACCTTCCAACAGCTCTAGCTGTGGCTTAGAACGAGATGATAAGCAATGCGGACCACAAGAGACAAGGTCGGTACCACGACCACTTTCAGGTGAGTCAACGGTGGGGTGATTGAATTCCACCACCTCAGGCGAATCTTCAACAGAGCTCTCTACCGGAGCAGCCCCACGCGAATTAGTTGTAGCAGAAGCCGCCATTGCAACCCGCACCAGATGGTCATTCAGAGCCTCAACCTGTGTGTCACTAAGGTTCGTCCCGTCAGCAACTCCCGCCAACCGCAGATAATCTTTCTCCAAGCCAGGAACATTAGTTTCCGCCTCAACAGGCCTAGCGGACTTGTGTTCTTCTCTCACTAGAGCGGGTCGTGCCAAAGATGACCCAGTCTTAACGCGAGGCTTTTTCCTCACAAAGGAAGCAAGCATCACAGATGGATTATTCGCATTAGGCAGAACGAGAGTCTTGGCCCTAGCCTTCCTATTCCCAGAAGGCCCCCATCTTCCAGCTTAATGTGCGACTCTCAATACAGAGTGGGGGCGACATGCTAATTGTCCCACAGCCCACTATGGATGAAATTGGAAACTCTTATGATATCAACTGCCTTCCTTTTTGCCATGAAACAAAATGTCTCCATGGTGGTTTCCTCCTCTAAGGTAAGGGGAGCAGTGGGAAACCTTCCTGCAAAGTAAACACAAGCAATGATCACTCAGACCGCTATCAAGCACATCAAAGTCACAAGAAATGAGTTGAACTTACGAAGCGGCCTGAATTGTCGTTCAAGCGGGCTACCCTTGCATCGGAAATATTTCGAATCAGCAGGGGCTAGAAAGTAGTACTTCTGCCAGAACTTGAAATCATCTGGCAGGTTAACGAAACAATTTGGTGACTTCATATTGCAAACAACATTGCTCTGTAGTCGAGAAACGACCAACAACTAAATCACAAGTGGGGTCACACTAACGCCGACCTCCTTAACACTGAGCATAACCATAAGAATGATCTTGTATTCGTTGGGTCCCAACTGAGCCGGAGGAATCCCCAAGAAATCCAAGAACTCCCAAATCACGTCCAGAACCGGGAAATGAACTCCAGTTTGAAGCATCCCTCGATGTAAACAGATGAAATCGACCGGAGGCAACATTGGCATCTAGTCGCCCGTCAGAAGGTACAACGACAAGTCTTCAGAAACTCCAAAATTTGTACGGATTTCAGCAAGACCAGGCTCAGACAGCAGCCGGTCTTCAAAAAACTCTAAGCCCTTAGCCAGAACAGCATCATCAAGAAGATTTTCTCGAGTCATGAAGAAGATGAACGAACATTTCAGAACAATATCTTCAAAAGTCAGTAAAACAGAAGGGCCAGTCTCAATACTGCGGAAGACATATATAGACGATAGGTTCCTGCCTTTTTTCTGCCGAACCAATGCACGCCCAATTAATGCAGCATGCAGGTCAAGCAACGATTCAATCTCAATCATCATGAGCACCGCATCCCTTCTAGAGATGACTTAGCGAACCGATGTGATGACCCACTAACTCGGGGGAGTAGCTGATGATACATAAAAATGATCACTCTCCTGAGCCGAACACGTGTCATGATGATTTTGAAGAACTACAAGCCCAAGCATCGGCCCAACACAAATCCAGCCCAAGCGAATCTAAGCCCGCTCAACTTCAGCCCGCCAAGCGAACCCGAACTCTCACAGCATGCTAGGCTCACACGTCTCACAACCATCCTCAAATACCCATAAGCCCTCTTTAGGCAAGTATCTCGAGGATCATCTTCGGACATGCAACTACAGTTGTTCTCTGCTTCCAACTAGGAAACAAACACCAGAGTATCTTTTACACAGGGAAATTCCTTTATACGGATTGCTCTTGGAATGTGAACTATCTCCCGCGTATCTAGGAGTGCAGAGCGAATAAGGAACTTCCCTCCTAGTTGGAACTTCCTTCCAACTAGGAAACAAACAACAAAGTATCTTTTACACAAGTAAATTCTCTTATACGGATTGCTTTTGGAATGTGAACTATTTCCTGCGTATCTAGGAGTGCAGAGCGAATAAGGAACTTCCCTCCTACAACATGACTCTTAATTAGAGAGAGATCTCCATGAATATCTCTTCCCTAAGCTATGCCTACGATGGCTTTGTTGAATCAAGACTCCTTACACTATAAATAAGACATGAGGTTGGTAAGTTAAAGTACGCTACAAATTCCCTGTTACAGCATTACACCTTCCTCGAATCTCTGTCTGACTTTAGCATCGGAGTGTCATCTGTCACCCCACGGTGGTATGTGGCTCACGTGCGTTACTTTTGCAGGTCAGCAGGAACAGGGTCAAAGCAGGAAGCGAAAATTGACTGCATCAAATACCCTTCACTACAAATCCATGAGATTCACTCGCACCGTAAACAATTCGATTAAACAACTCATTTTGACAATCAAAGTTTTATTAATAGAAAGAAAACTTAGTTTTCATGTTCTTTTTCTTTATGCAGGTGATATTGGAGATTGTTAATTGGGTGTTGAGGAAAATAACAAGAGAGATGGAACGAAATGGTGGGTTCAAGAAGCATAAATTACTTTTGTTTCAACAAGATGAAGATCATAATATTCATTTCTAGTTTGTTGTTTAAATAATTAAATGGAAAACATGAAGTGGACAGTGGTTTAATCATTCTCTGTGGACCCTAGCCCCCATGGTCAAGAACCTGGTTTAACCTATCACTCTATCATGGACTATTTGAATGGAAGCTGAAATCTTAGATGAAGATAACCCAAAAGTTAGTGTAGTTGCTCAAGTTTTACGCCTAGATTAGAAGTTTTATCTCACCAGACTATCACCATATTTTTTATTTTTATTTTTAGGGTTTTTTTCACGCTCTTGAACACAAACAAACAGAACTAGGGTTTTTTTCATTGAAACTCTGTCTTTTTGCTATCAACCAATAAACAATCACAATCAGTACATGGGCTTGAAATAAGCTTTTCCATTGACTCCAAATCATGAAATTGATTCCCAAAAAACAATCTACTCTATAGATGAAGCAGAGAAGGTTGTTTACCAGTGAGTGATAATGAGAGATACCACGACCACTGCAACAGCGAGATGAGCTGATAATGAGAGAGAGATTTGTAGATGGAGATCTGATAGTGAGTGAAAGTAAAAAGAGGGATCTCTAAAAAAATAAAAAATCCCTTATCCAAAGCCAATACCTTGCTCGCCCAATGAGAGAGGAAGCTCAACTCTCACTCTTATAGCTCAACGAAACAGGGAATTGAGCCTCCTCTACAAATGCACGAAAAATAAGATCAAACACACATAATTCTATATGAAACACACAGATCTATAGGGTTTTAGAGGGAGGGAGGGAAGGAAGCGCAGTACCTTAGGGTTTAGATCCTCCAACAACAGAGAGACATAGGAAGATCTTATTCTTCACAGAAATGTAGTCAGTCAGATTCTTCTTCGACCAACAACTTAACTACAGCAAGTCTCAGAAATTAAATGGAGTGAGATGGAGACACGAGAGGGACAGATTGGCTAAAGATGAAGATTTGGCTAACAATCTGTAGATGAAAATCTGGCTAACTCCGCAAAAATTTGTTCTTCTTCAACCAACAACTTAACTACAACTAGCCTTATCCCATGATGAGCTAAAAATGAAGCTCTATAGATGAAGATATGGTGGAGAGTGGACTGGAGACTGTAGACGAAGAGAAGATAGAGAAATTGTTTGTTTGCTTTGGTGTTTATAGTGTGAGGAAACTTTACAATGCCAATGTCACTTTATAGTGTGAGGAAACTTTACAACTCAATGTGACTTTACAATGGGAAATGGGACAATGTGACCTTATAATGGGAAATGGGACAATGTGACTTTACAATGGGATGTGTTTGAGTGGGGTAGGTGTGGATGTGTTTATAGTGTAACTGAGAGTTACAACTTTACAATTTTAGCTGAGATATTTCATAATGAAAGAACATAAACAATAGTTTATAATGAAAGAACAATGATATTAGTAGTGTACTGTTGATAAATTACTGTTTATAAATTTTAGCTGAGATATTAGTAGCCTACTGTTTATAATGAAACAACATAAATTAGCTACATTTTTTTTATTGTATATGTTGATATTGTTTATTAACAATTTAATGTTTATAAATTGGTAGTTGTCATACTATTTTATATAGATGGTATTATCTACTTTGTGATAATATTGAAATTACCTACTTTGTGATTTATGTTAAAATCTTTGAAACTTGTTATCTAGTAGCATCATAAATGGGAGATTCAAAAAAAGGAAAGGGGCAATATAACTAGTGGACCTTGCAAGAGAGCAAAATGTTGTTAGAATTACTTGTTGAAGGCATCAAACATGGTTGACGTGATGCTAGTGGTGCGATAAGCAAGCAGACAGTAGAAACCAAGATACTTCCAATTCTCAATGAAAAGCTAGGGTGCCAAAAAACCTATAAACACTATCAGAACCGAATGAAATGGTTTAAGAACCAATATCAAACTTTTGCGCTATAGTTCTGGATTTGGATGGGATGCTGTCTCAAAGAAGTTCACGGCTGATAATGAAATATGGGAAGATTACTTTAAGGTGATATTTTATTTATGTTTAATTTTATTTTATATTGATAAATTACACCTTCATAATATTAATAATATATTTTTTGTTCTTATTTTTAACAGTCCCACCCAAACATGAAAAATCTTCGCAATGGATCATTTGAAGATTACGAGGATTTGCAAATTATTTTTGGCAATGGAACAACTGTTGGGAAAAATGCACTTGGATTGGAAGATGGTACCGATGCTAGAACATATGGACTAGAAGAAAATGAGAACATGTTCGATGATAACAATGAGGTTTATGAAAACTCATACCAAACTCTGTTACTTGGCGATTATACTTCACCACCTTTCCTAGATACAAATTTGGAGGCCCCTACTGAAAAGCTTCTTACAAGAAAGAAAGCTAGAACAGAGTATCAAACTATGGTACCCCAACTGAGACCACCACTCGAGCTGATCTTCTAGAAAAACTTTGTGCTGGCATGGATTCAATTAGTACAATTGCCAGTGAAATTCAAGGAATACACGACCTAATGAAAAAAAGAGAACATGATAGAAAAAAAAACAACATTTGGAATTGTATCAAAGAGATTCCAAACATGGATGATCATGCTCGTTTCAAAGCACTTGAATTGGTTAATAAGTTGGGAATGAAATACGCATTTGTGAAAATGTCACTGGAAGAGCGTTTGGCGTGGATAAAGTACAATATGGAATGAGTATAGGTATTTGGTATAATGTTTAACATTTTCGAGTGTCTTGAAACTATTAATGTTTTTATCTTATGTTTGGAATTTTGGTTAAGATTTATTATTGGATATTGTGTTTAAGAATTTGGTGAATGTTAAGACTTGTTTGTTTTAATATTATACTTTTATTTATGTGCAATAAGGTGATATTATTAATTTTTCAGTGTCAGCTCACTCAATTTTGTATTGGCTATACATAAAAAGGTGTATGTTGATTTTTATTTCTAATTATGCGATTCATTTATTTAGGTAATTTTATAATGTCTCAAATGGAAGACGAAGAATTGGAGGAAATGTAATATGAAACCATAAAGTTGTTAATGATGGCAATTGAAGCAACTGCTAAAGTTTTAAATGCATTATTGATTATCATAGATGACGACCATGTTGAACGTGTTGAACGTCCAATCCGACGACCAATTACAAGAACTGGATACAATTATATACATAAAGTATTAAGTGAGGATCCTCAACACTTTCGGCAGTTATATCGTATGTATCCTGGTGTGTTTATGAAGCTATGTAATATTGTTAGAGAGAAAACGAATCTGAAAGACACAAGATTCATATGTGTTGAAGAAATGCTTGCAACATTTTTGTTTACTGTTGGTCAAAATTCTCGATATTGTCAAACTGAAGACACATTTAAGAGATCACATTTCACAACAAGCAAAAATTTCAACAAATTTCTCATGGCCTTAAACACAATAGCACCAGAGATGATGGCCAAACCTAGATCCACAACGCCAGTTAAAATATTGGAGAGTACACGATTTTACCCTTACTTTAAGGTAGGTACTAAAATTTTATTACTGTTATTGTTATTTTTTTTTTTTTGTTATTTTTGTGAAATCTTGATTTTATTTTAGGATTGCATCGGAGCTATTGATGGCACACACATACATGCAATGGTAACAGGGCGTGAAGTTGCTAGTTATCGTGATCGTCACGAAAATAAATCACAAAATGTATTAGCTGCTTGTAACTTTGATTTGGAATTCATATACGTTCTAAGTGGATGAGAAGGTTCAACACATGATTCTAAAGTGTTAAATGATGTTTTGTCAAGGAGTAGTAGCAGACTTCATGTCCCACAAGGTACATATTTATTTCTTTTATTCTGTATTATATGCGCGTGTTTATTATTTGATACTCTAATTGTATGTGTGGTGAATTTTCAGGAAAATATTTCTTAGTTGATTGTGGATTTGCAAATTGTCCCAATTTTTTAGCTCCATTTCGAAGTGTTCGATATCATCTCCAAGATTTTGCTGGTCATGGCCGCGACCCCGAAAATCCAACTGAGTTGTTCAATCTTCGTCATGCGTCATTGAGAAACGTAATTGAGAGGATATTTGGTATATTTAAATCACGATTTACAATTTTTAAGTCTGCGCCTCCATTTCCATATAAAACGCAAGTGGAGTTAGTGCTAGCGTGTGTAGCATTGCACAACTTTCTTCGTAAAGAGTGTCGTTCTGATGAATTTCCAATTGAAAAAGACGACGAGCCTTCATCACCATTGGAAGAAGAAGAAGAAGAAGAAAATTTTCAAACCCAAGATCAACAACGAGAGAAGACTAATGAATGGAGAGCAACTATAGCTTCAGATATGTGGGGAGATGCTGTGAGTGTCGGGAGTCAATAATGAGCAATAAAGAGAGTATTTTTTTATTTATCTATTTATTTTTTTTATTGGAGAATTATTTGCATTATTTCTTCTTTTCAAAAGAAAAATAGTTATTTGTATTACTTTTGGACCATATTCAATGTATTTGAAATTTTTTTAATTTGAAATAAAATTCACGTAGCATACAAACGATTGTTTTATTGATATTTGAGGGATGTTTTATGATTTGTGTTGACATGGATAACAATGTAGGTGACGTTATTTCATAATTTCCTATGATTAATAGCATATTCATAAGAATTTACAGAAATTTATAAGAATCAATAGAAATTCATAACAATCGTTTATAAAATTCAGAAAATCCAATAATAAAAATCCATCAAAATCCACAAAATCCAGTCACTTAAAATATATCAAAGTGGATTTTATAAACTCCTTTGAAATATTTTAAAATTCATGAGATTTAAAATTTTTCACAGTCTATTAAAATCCATAATTGAATGCAATTGAATTTGTTGTTTAATCGAATTGTGTTGGTTGCGTTATGCAATTGAATGTGGTGTTTCAATTGATTGTGATGGTGGTGGTTCCAGGAGGCAGGAGGGAGATAGTAGGAGAGAGAAATATATAGGTATTCATTTGGGTTTGTGTTGGGTATTGGTTTTGGAGATGATTAATGGAATAGCTGAAAGATGTTTGGAAAAAAAAAAAAAGTAAAGGGTTTGGGAAAAAAGAAGTGAATGAGAAATATTTATTTATTTATTTTTTAACCATGACCAAACATATCTCTTAAAGATCAATCAAAGATGAATTTCAAAGATGTTTACTTGGCATGTGCCTACTAAGTAAAGGATATTTTTGAGTTTTAAAAAATTTAAATAGTCAATGGAAGTCAACTATGTTGACTGTTACAATTTCTGTGTTAAACTAAATTAGTTTTTAAAATGAGTAGTAAACTCAATTAGGCATAAACTAATGAGGATCAAACTCAAATAAATCCTTTTTTTAAATGCATACAGTGTGAAATGAAAATTTTAAAATTTAAAGTGTGTATGATCATTCGTGTTATTGGAAAACTCTTAAAAAATGCATTTCAACGACAAAGTGTACAAAAATCTGAAAACTAAGTAGATAATTATAATAATTTTCATTTCAAGAAAAGAAAATACAAAAACTTTCTCTCTCGACCACATGTGCGTTCCACTCATTTTTCTTTTTTAAGTTTTATGTTCATTCTCTTTTACCTTTCTACATACTTTATATTTAAAAACATACCATAATAGAAATGAATCTCAACCCTCAACATCTTCCTCAACTCTCAATCATAACTTTTTTTTTTTTTTTTTTTTTTTTTTTTATCTTAAAATCCTTAAGAATAGTAAAACCCATAGCTGATTTGTAAGATAGATTGATGTATTATCCGTGACATTGACACGATAGAACATAGGATTATTTCTGGCCCCCATTTGTTTATGTCTATACCTATTTGACCCCCATTTGCTCTTGTATTTCAGTCCAACACCCATGACCGTCTGTTTAAGGATGTTGACTAACAAATTTCATCCAATATTTTTTAATTGACAAATCTACCCTCACATAAATATGTGGATTGCATAAGAACAGACACCAGTGGTGCAACTTATATGAGGCATCTTTTTCTTGATTACGAGTTTGTGACAATGCTATCTCAAGAATCAAATTTCTCAAAAGTTTCATAATATTTTGTCAGAGTTTTGGCCAAGGCTTTTTTAGGATCAAACCAACAATGTTATTCAACGTGATTACTAAGGAAGAAGTGTGAGTCCCATAAACGTTATGGTTAACTCTTCATGTATTTGATGTGAGGTACAACTCCATGGAGACCGTGTTTGCAAGAATTCAACACTTCATCTTTACATGTTTATCATATTGATGATAATGTGTGAGAGAGTGCAAAATATAGAGTAGTATAGGATAGATGGTTTACAGTCAGAAATGCACCCTCACCCATAAAAGAGAAGGGCGAAAGAAAAAAATTTCAAATGGTCAAAGTGAAAGTCACAACTCACAAATTAAGAATAAGAAAGGTGCTTCATTAACATAAGGAGACGGAAAAACTTTGCAAAAGGGCCACTAACATCACCCGTGAGATGAATATTAGAGACAGAAAAGGAAAAACTGTAGATGTTAAGGAGGTTTGAAGATACCCATTGACAGATGAAACAGATTGTTGATTCAGTTATGCAAGTCTCCATTCATTCAAATATTCTTCTTTATTGTGGATACTTTTGGAGGGTTTCCTTCTAGAGAGTGAAAGAGGAAGCCATGGTGAGAAGCTCTTGGTGCAGGAGACATTTAGAGATGAGAGCTCTGTTTGCGTTGATAATGAGGTTGCGTAGAGGGTGAGTGTGAAGAGGAAGTGCCCCCGGGCTTTCAATTGTCATTTAAAATTATGGCCAAAGACAAACACTGCCACACAGGACATACATATTGTGAATAGTCAAATATCACTATGAAATGTAAGATAGAAGAATAACATATTATATGTATCGTTAGCACTTCACATATGTTTATTTATTTTTACTGTTAATTATCATACACTGGACACTCACATCACCATCTCCACCATTGTCCTCAATCAGTTTCATAAAAATATTTTATTTTAGAATATTAATTTTTTTTAGAGTCAAAGTCGATTAAAATTAGAATCGATTGAATGTCCGGAGTCGTTTAAATGTTCAATAAAATGTTCGTCCCTTTATTCGAAAAATATTATAATTAGGCATGAAAATCTTAAAAATACTTGCATGTTTTAAAAATAAAATATATATTTTGAAATTTTAAGTGTTGTTTGTATTGATAATTGATTTTGTTGGAAAGATCTTCAAAATTGCATTTCAATGATATCAATTTATCAAAATCTGACAACTAAGTAAATACTTATGATCATTTTCATTTTGAAGAAAAAAATAAAACATAATACTTTTTCTCTCATTCACATATACATTCCATTAACTTTTTCATTATTTTTTTGTTCTTCTACATGTTTTATATATTACAAATATGCCATTGCGGAGAAGAATAAATCTCAACCCTCAACATTTTCAAAACTTTCAATGATCGACTTATTTTATCTTTAATTCTCATTTGATGTTTGTTCTAGTCAGCAATGAATAATAAAACACCTATGTAAATTATAAGATAGATAATTTAATGTTCAAGTCTAATGACTATTTTTAAAACAGCCAAAGTAGTGCACCTACCCAAACCAACCACAAAATAAGTCTGCGGCTTTTTAGAATGATGTTGAGCTCTCTCCATTGGACTATGAACGTGGGATTAAGAGCCTAAGTCATGATCAAGTGGTCATCAAAAGTTCATCACAGAACCCCAAATCTACTCCATGAACTCATCCCACGCATCCTAGGTAATCAAACGCTCAAGGACTTAGCGGACGTTGACTCAGATAAACACATTTAGGGCTGAACAAAAAAACGATCAAACCGACTGAACCGATCAAAATCGAATCGATTGGTTCGGTTTAAATTCGGTTCGGATCGATTTCAGTTTTAAAAAATTCAAAATCGAAGTAGTCGGTTCGATTTTCGGTTTCTATGTGATTTTAACCGACCAAACCGAACCGATCGAATATATAATAAATAATATAATATGTTTAAAATGTTCGGTTTGATTTTATTTCGGTTTTGGTTCGATTTTAATATGTTCGGTTCAGTTACGGTTTGCATAATTTAGAATCGGTTCGATTTCGGATCGATTTTGTTAATGGTCGGTTCGATTTCGGTTTGAAAATTTTAAAACTGACCTAAATCGATTCGATTCACGATTTAGGTGAAAAACATGGTTCGGTTTTCAAGCCTAAACACATTTGTTACTGAATTTGAATTGGACGAATGGGATCACTTCGGTTAAATGAAAAGATAAAACGGTTAGCCGCTCAAAGCTTTTCATGGTCTTAGTTGGATTCCAGCAAGCAAAGTTAAGAGCCGTTTGAGGCCGGGGCCCATTAACATTTAAACGTATATTTCCGTTAGATTTCAAATGCAACAAGACCAACTAACACCCTTCTGATGTCTTCGTGAGACCCATAGAAGACACGTGTAGTAATAATATGTTTTACTGACTGAGTCAATAAAATGTGGCAGTATGTGGAGACCCCAACATATATACTTCAGGATTCCTCTTTTTCACTTGTTTTTATATGTAAAACATTTGTTTCTAGACAGTGTGTTGTGTGTCTTCTCCTTCAAGCCTCTTTTCTTGTGTTTCAAAAACCCAACCCAGAGAGAGAGGGAGAAGCATATACTGCTACAGTGGTACTTGTATCTTCCACAGTACTCAAAGTTGAGAGAGAGAGAGCGAGAGAGGGAAGGGAGATGATGAGTGCTTCAAAATTCATAAAATGTGTCACTGTTGGAGATGGAGCTGTTGGCAAGACTTGTATGCTCATCTGTTACACAAGCAACAGGTTTCCCACTGTAAGTTTACTCTTCAAACCCTAAATGTTTATTTCATATTCGTTATGTTAATGGGTTTTTGTTTCCTGATTTTGGTTTCCATCCAACAAAAACAAACTTGAAATGGGGCTGGGTTTTCTCTTACATATTTATGAGGTTCTTCCAGAATACTGACATTTGAACCAATTTTTTTGGCTTTGGGTTTTTTTTGGGCAGGACTACATACCCACCGTTTTTGACAATTTCAGTGCAAATGTGGCTGTGGATGGCAATATTGTAAATTTGGGACTATGGGACACTGCAGGTGAGAGTAGTACTCTTAAGTGCAAATGTGGCTTTGGGTGTTTTTTACATTTTGTTTTGTCAAATAAAAAAACTGTAAATTGGTTCTCATAATTTGTGCTTAATTAATTTGCTTGATTAACAGGTCAAGAAGATTATAGCAGATTGAGACCACTAAGCTATAGAGGAGCAGACATCTTTGTTTTGGCTTTCTCTTTACTCAGCAGGGCTAGCTATGAAAATGTTCTTAAGAAGGTATCACATTCAGTGATAATCTCTTTGCTTTATTATTCTTCATCTTTTTTTACTTTTGTCTCCCTTAATCTTCATTTATGTTTGAATAGTCGCTGAGAAAGTAGCTTTGTTCATTTCAAATTAAAGGATTCTTTATCTACTTTCCAACTTTTTATCTCTTTTAACTCACATTTTTGTTTGGTTGGGATTGTATAAGAGAGATTCCTAATTTTATTGTTAATTATGACTTAATCAGGATCCTATCTGCTTTAAAATATATTAATCTTTTGGAGTTTTGTTTTCGCAATTTTGCTGTACAGTGGTTGCCCGAACTTCGTCGATTTGCCCCCAATGTGCCAATTGTTCTTGTTGGTACAAAGATGGGTAAGTAAATACTCTAATACTTTTGTAAGTCTTGATTTTTTAAGGCAATTGTCATTTAGATGTTTGCATTTATGGAGATTCTAATTTTATAATTCTTAGGTTTGATAACATTGTGAAGAAATTAACTTAATTTGCTTTATGTCAATGTGTGAATGCAGATCTTCGCGACGGCAAAGGGTATCTGGTTGATCAAGTGGGAGCTGGTGTAGTGACATATGCTCAAGTATTGCTACTTAACTTAAAACATGTTATTCTGTTGAATTATATATCTTGTTCCAGTTCAAGTGCTGAATTTACATAATTTGTACTATTTAGGGAGAGGAGCTGAGGAAACAAATTGGTGCAGCTGCTTATATTGAGTGCAGCTCTAAAACTCAACAGGTAAACAATTAGGAACCCGGGAACATTGGAACCACATTGCACTATTCTATTCATTTGTTTTTGTCTTTCTATTTTTTTGTTAATACGGAGTGACTAACCTTGATATGCTTCCTTTCAATTTGATAGAATATCAAGGCTGTCTTTGATACTGCAATCAAGGTTGTTCTTCAACCTCCTCGGAGGAAAGAGACGGTGATGAAGAGGGGGAGGAGGAGAAGGTCAGCTTGCTCTGTGATGTAAGTTGTTTCTTAAACTTTGCCTGAAACAACTCTAATTAAAATAATATTTATGTTTCCTGTGATTTCTTGTTAGTTCATGAATTCATATTTCAAATTCAAACCTTGTTTAAACTTTGTAGTATGCATAAACTCTCATAATGGGATTAAGCATGATAAGCATTTATAAATAGGTCAAACTACTATATTTTTTCGAACACTATACTTAATCCGATTTAAGATTTTTTGGTATTTGCTTTCATGGTTCTCCTTTTTTGACATATAAACATATAGACCCTTCAACTCTACAATATCCATGTCTGTGCCTAATCCCTAAAGTCCTCTTTACCAACTGTTTGTTATTTGAAGTTAACTTTTGTTTTCCTTCAACTTCGAGATGTATTACTGGATAGTCTAAGTTGCACTGGACAGTGGCAAACTATGAGCACTCAAATGTTAAGTATTAAGACGAGACCATAAAAACGGAAATTTCCTTCTCCCAGTCTTTTCCCTTGCCCAAGTCTATTTGCCTCACTCGGTAGTTAAAGAATGTCTGTTATGAACCAACCAATTCTCCCAAAAGCCCGAGCTGTCCAGGAGGGGAAAGTCCATAACAAGGATCGTAACATTGCCCCACGTTTTCAAAGCCGACGTCCTCGTCGGCCCACTCTATCGACACTGGCCCAGTGAGCCTTCTCTCAGCTACCAGTATTCAACAACTTAGCACTATGCCCATACATAATGCTAAATTATTTTAATCTAGCCTATAGGTCGCCCTGCCGGGATTCGAACCTTGGATGTGGGGTTTGGCTCTGATACCAATTGTTATGAACCAACCAATTCTCCCAAAAGCCCGAGCTGTCCAGGAGGGGAAAGTCCATAACAAGGATTGTAACAATGTCCTTCCCGTCTGAAATTGCTTTTGGTAACCCAGAAAATTGGGGTTATTGGGGGCTTTGTGCAATGATTGGTGCCTAGATCTGTACTCCATAGTGTGAAACACACTGTTTGTCAAAGTTGATTAATTTCCACGAATATAATGATGCATCATCTCATCAACGTTTATCAAGTCTGAATCACACTTCATTTTGTAAAATCTAAATACTATAGGCACAGTTTAGAAAGTTCTCATATTTATTTCTTTGCAGGAACCAACTCGTGTGTGGAGGCTGTGTTGCGTAGAGCATGCAGACTGGGGTAGTCGTAACATTTTGCAGAATGGTATTGCGTTAGCAATATGTTCTGACATAGCCAGTTAACATTATTATGTATTATGTGTACATTGGAGTACTGAGGTTGGTCCTATTTAACCAATGGCCTTGGAGATTGGAGTGCAGCAGAGGGAATTTTTCATTCTCATGTTTAAGAAATGTGTCTTTTGTTTGATATTCTTGTAGAAGAAAGGTTGCTTACTTTTGCTTACCAAGGGCAATTTGATTTCACTACTTCATTTTCACTACTTCGCATCAGGATGCTTTCAGTACCTAATATAATTAGAAGAGATGTCATATCTTCAGTGTCTAATATCTTTGTGATGGTAAAATTGCTCTTGATCAGTCAACTCAGATCTACTTTATAACGAAAAATCATTCCAATATCAGCGAGTGCAAAAAGTCTAGAGAGCCAGGCTCTGATGCCAGAAGAGCACCAGGCCATGCCCTCGCGCGCGTTATCAGGAGAAAAATTGTGATTAAAAAAAAAAAAAAAATCAAACCATGTTTTGGCTCTCCCAAATTAGGTTAGGGCAGATCTCCTTTCCCTAAACTAGAGAAAGAGGAGATAAGAAAAAACTTATTTTAGTTTAGAGAGTGAGAGAAGTGTTTGATAATTGTGCAAAGTTTTTTCTTCTTTTCTCTTTGCAATAGCCATTAATGAAAGATCACACACCAGACCAAAACCACAATCCAAGCCAAGGGTTTGAAAGAAGTAAGCTAGTGAGGTCTAGATGGACTCCAAAACGAGCAAATCCTGATATTAGAGTCTATCTTCAATAGTAGAAACAAGATGTACTGATTGAATTGGTTCTATGATATCGAAATGTGAATCTTTATGTCATTGACAATCTGATAAACAATTTCCACAACCCCATGGGCTTTCTATCCCACATCCAATTCCCCTTCTCACATAAGATCTCTTGTCACACTGGACCAACTATTGCTGTAATGATTGAAAGAGTGGTAGTACACCTAGCTCCTTGCTTAAACTTGACCAGAGCTCCATAGCGAATGGGCTTGAAACAAGATGTACTGATTGAAATTGTTCTGGACTCTTCTCACATAAAACACAATGGTTCACCATGTGCATACCTCTACGAATTAGGTAATTGGCAATTAATTTCAAGTTTTTGGCATGCACCAAAAAAGGAAGCTGGTCCTTTGCGAGACTTGGTTTTTCAGAACATGGGAGTTAAAGTAATTGTTCCGAAGCTGAGCTTGATCAGATTGGGCATGGAACTAAAGAAAAAATGATAACTACCGCCGGACTTCTTAATTCGTTTCCAAGTATTAGGCGAGGGACTAAGCTCACCATGTTGAGGATTTCGAGCAGCTGCAACTGATACAATTCCATTTTGTGAGACCTGGATATGAGCAAAAACTCCAATTGCATCTCAAAGCATCAACAATAACAAGAGACAAAAAACCATTCTTTTCAAGAATTACACATTTGGAAGACTACGACATGCAAACTTTCTCCAAAGTTGCTTCATGTCATCTTCACTCACTCCTCTCACCCAATATGTGTATGAAAAAGTAGACGGCGACTGCTGGGTCATTGTTGTCGTCGTCTGCTTTTCCGCCATCCTTTCCATTTCTCTAAAAAAAGACTCTTGAGTTTGTTGTTTAGATTTGATCTGCCAATGAAGGAAGGAAATTGGTTTATGGGTGAACACGAGATGAGGAGGGCGATGAAGAGGAGAGGAGGAATAGAGAAGAAAGAGATTTGCAGAGACTGAGGTTTCCATCCTGAAGAAATGGGTGAAGATTTAATCTCTCTCTCTCCTGGACACGTGCTAGAGAGCACGACTTGGCGTTAGGGCCTGGCTCTCTAGATTGATTTTAGTGATCAAAATAATGTTTTTTGTTTATGTCAATTTTTAATCTAAGTAAATAAAAAAAGTTGCCAGAGGTAGTGATGATACACCAAAACGTCATCTCTCTTACACCGTACACGTGTCATGATGATCCAGAAGAATAACAGGCTCAAGCGTTAGCCCAACACTGATCCGCCCCAAGCGGCACCAAGCCCGCACAGCGCAATCCGCCAGACGGACCCAAATCATTACAGCCCGCTAAGCCCACAGTCTCACAACCATCCCCAATACCTATAAGCCTTATTAAGGCAAGTATCTTCGGGATCAGCTTCGGACAGGCAAGATAACAACACATTGTTTCCAACCAAGAAGCAAATACTAAAACATACATCGTACATAGAAACTTCCATCTGTGGACAACACTCTGATTATGAACTATCTTACGTGTATCTAAGAGCAAAAGTCTAAAAGGAAAACTTCCCTTTACAGGACAACTCCTAATTAGAGAAGGATCTCAAAGAAGATCTTTTTTCCTAAACTACGCCATCAATGGCCTGGTCAAACCAGGACTCCAACACTATAAATAAGACATGAGGTTGGTAAGCTAAGGTACGCTACAAATTCTTTGTTTACAACATTACGCTTTCCTTAGATCACTGTCTGACTTTAGCATCAGAGTACCATCGACCACAACAACGGTGGTCCGTAGCTCACGTTCGTTCCTTGTGCAGGTCAGTAGGTCAAGGTCAAGCAGGTAGCGAAAATCTACTGCATCAGTTTGGCACCGTCTGTGGGGACGACAAAGTTCCTAATAAATCACTAGCATAATCTTTCTTAAGATTCAAGAAGATGGTGACCACGAGATCACACAACAGTAGAGAGCAGTGGGACACGTCAAACGCTCCGACTGGCTCTATACCATCGCTTCCAGCGGTGACGACATCGTAGGGGCATCAGACTCACGTCCCCCAACAGCAGCAACAACGACGGACCCCAGGATGGGTCTGAGATCATCTTATATACAACAAATCCTGCTAACAACGAAGACGCTCAGATCCATGAAGCTGAAGCATGATGAGAAACTAAGAATGTACGCCACACACTTTAATAACGATTTGACTTGCGTCAACGTTTGGAACGACGCACAGCCGTCACAGCTTTTACCGACGGTCTGAGAAATGACAAGTTCTATAACTTCTTAACTTTGGACCCACCAACGCGCATGGCAGACCTAGTGAAAGAAGCGCAGAGTTACATCGTCCTAGAGGAGGAACAAACTGCTAAGAAAAAGGCTGAGTTCGAGGGGAAACCCTCCGACGAAAAGGTAATAGACGAATCGACAAGTACGACACACGTACTCCTTGGGGCACATTTTGAGTCCGAACAATCAAAAAGATTTAGAAAAAGAGCTCACAGAGACATGAGGATCCAAGCGATACGCGACAACCAACAGATGTCATGCGTCTAGAGACGTGAACCTCCTATATCACTAGCCTTTACAAACAAAGACCTCCGGGGCGTCCAACTCCCACATAATGACGCTTTGGTGATGACGATCTTCCTAGCAAGCTGGGAAGTAAGGAGATCCTTGGTTGATATAGGAAGCTCATTGAACGTTCTATTCCTCTGCACGTTCCACAACATGCAACTAAAGGGAGTCCTAACCTCTAATAGTCGTCCAATGATTGATTTCAGCGGCAAAAAATGCTTTTTGATGGGAAAAATACAACTAACATTAGTCACGGAAAATCTACCAGTTCAGAAAGTTCTATTTCAAAAGTTCGTAGTGATCGACGCACCGTCCACCTATAACGTTGTTCTGGGAAGGCCCTGGCTACACCAAATGGGAGCATCAAGTACACAGTCAACCAAACAGTTGGTCCCGTACGAGGCGACCAAGCAACCACCAGAGAATGCCAGTACGTGACATGCAACAATGGGTAACTTTCAATTGGCAACTAAGTCTCACTGCCAAGATGTCTCTTAATCTCAAACGTCCAAGCTCCAGTAAGCCCTCGAGGTAGACACAACACTGGTCAACCGGAAGAAGAAACCGTTATGGTTTACCTCGACAACCCTCTCAACAATTGGGCCATTCAAATAGGTTCCCGCTTGAGCAAATAATTGGCGGAATAGCTGACAGAGCTACTATAGTGGAACCAGGACGTCTTCGCTTGGACCATGCGAGACATGATGGGAATTTACCCATCAGTAATCACTTACCACCTAGAAGTGGACCCCACGAGGAAAACCATACAGCAGAAAAAGAGGCTCGTGGCACCTGAAAGAAATAAGATCATAAATGAGGAGGTACAACAACTACTCAACGTGGACATGATCAAAGAAGCTCGATACCCGGACTGCTTGGCAAACACCGTATTGGTGAGGAAGAAAAATGGGAAGTGAAGAGTGTGCGTAGACTACACGGACTTGAAAAAAGCTTGTCTGAAGGACAACTTTTCACTTTCCCGCATCGATCAGATCATGGACGTCACGTCCGAGCACAACCTCCTAAGCTTCATGGACGCCTACTCAGGCTACAACCAAATATTGATGCAACCCCTGGATTAAGAGAATACTTCTTCACAACTGAGAAAGGAATATACTGTTACAGGATGATGTCATTTGGCTTGAAGAATGCAAGTGCTACATATCAACGACTAGTGAATCGAATATTCAAAGAATAAATCGGTAGGAACATGAAGGTCTACATCAATGATATGATGGTGAAGAGCCTCCGCAACCCAGACCACATAGGAGACCTCAAAGAAGTATTCAACCAATTATGAAAATATCAAAATAAACTCAACTCACAAAAGTGTACATTCAGAGTTGAGTCTGGGAAATTCCTAGGCTACATAGTAAATCATAGGGGAATCGAAGCTGATCCAAAGCAGATTCAGGCTCTTCTTGACATGAATGCCCCCGCCAACATCAGAAACATTCATAGCCTGACTGGGAGGGTGGCATTACTCAACATGTTTATATCTAAATCATTCGAAAAATGCCTTCCTTTCTTCAAAATAATGAGAGGAAGCAAAGGATTCTCATGGGACAAAGAGTGTGAACAAGCCTTCCAGAGCCTGAAAGCATACATGGGAAGCCCTGAACTACTTTCAAATCTGACAACAGGGGAAACACTTTACTTATATTTATCAGTTTCCATGCATGCCGTCAGCTCAGACCCTGTGCGAAATGATCGGGTAATCCAAAGACCAGTATATAATGCCAGCAAAACCTTCGTGGAAGCAGGGGCACACTACCCAGACCTGGAGAAGTTAGCCCTGCACTGTCATGTCCTCGAGAAAACCGAGGCCTTATTTTCAGGCCCACTCTATAATAGTTGTAACCAAGCACTCGTTCCGCACGGTACTGCACAAGCCAGAGTTATCCCACAGGATGGTGAAATGGTCAGTAGAACTCGGACAGTTTGACATAAGTTATGTTCCAAGAACTGCCATCAAAGCCCAAGCATTGGCAGATTTCATCGCTGAATTAACCAGTGGAGTAGGACCATGGACAAAACTTCAAGCCCAAGATTCAAGCATTTAGGGATGGACCCTGTGCTGCGATGGGTTTTCAACAGAAAAAGTGAGTGTAGCTGGAATCACAACCCATTCTCCAAGTGGCTTAACTCTAAAAAAAACTGTCAGATTTGGCTTTCCCACCCCTAACAATGAAACCGAATATGAGGCTCTTATGTTCGGTCTAAAACTAGCAAAGGGGATCGGGATAGATCACCTAACAACATACAACGACTCAAGGCTGGTAGTCAACCAGGTCAAGGGAAAATTAAACAGCAAGGATCCCCGCATGATAGCTTACCGCAAAAAGGTACTCCATGCAATAAGTGGGTTCAAAAGGTGCGAGCTCTTACAATGCCCCAGAGATGACAATAAAAGGACTGCTACGCTAGCCAAAGAAGCCTCAGCCTCCACCGAAATCTCAAACGATCTCATCGAATACCAAGAGCAATCGAGCCTCGACGAAGAAAAGCCCAGAGATGTTTGTAATACAAATGCAGCGGTCAGTTGGATGACTCAAATTCTCGAATATATCGAAAGCGGGGCCCTGCCAACCGAGAAGACCAAAGCCAAAAGAATCAGAAACAGAGCAGTATGATACATTCTCCTCAACAACAATCTATACAGGAGATCGGCGACCAGACCCTGCTCCGATGCCTGTCCCCTCTTGAGGAAAATTGGATTTTAAGAAGGATCCACAACCGGATATGCAAAAATCACTCGGTAGGGAGAACCCTCGCCCACAAAGCTTTAACCCTAGGTTACTATTGGCCGAAGATGCAACGAGACACAAAAGATACTGTCTGTAAATGCGACAAATGTTAGAGGTTCACGCCATACATGCACATGCCTGTCCAACCACTGACACCGATGACAAGTCCTTGGCCATTCGCACAATAGGGGATGGACATCGTCGGACCGCTCTCAGCATCAATAGGTAAAAAGTTCCTTATTGTGGCAGTCGACTACTTCACCAAGTGGGTCGAAGCAAAGCTCTTTATCCAAAATAAGGTAGATCCAAATAGATAAGTTCATATGAGCAACCATTGTCTGCAGATTTGGCATCCCCAGAGTGTTGGTCGGTGATAATGGAACTCAATTCGAAGGTATCAAGGTTAAAAAATTATGTGAAAGTCTAAACATTAGTCACCATTTCTCCTTGCTAGGGCACCCACAAGCCAACGGCCAAGTGGAGGTTACCAACCAAAAAATCTTGGCGGCGATCAAAAGAAAGCTTGGTGCAACCAAAGGAAAGTGGGTTTCAGAGCTACCAGAAATACTCCGGGCGTATTGCACAACCAAATGAACACCTACGTAGAAACGCCCTTTACCCTAGCCTACCAGTCATAAGCCATGGTGCCGATAGAGCTTGAAGTACCCACCTTTCAAATGGAGGAGTTCAGAGCAGACGATAATGATGAAGCCTTGCCTATCGAACTAGACCTCCTCGAGAAAAAAATGAGATCTAGCCTCCGCTAAGATAGCTGCCTACCAGCAATGAATAGCGCAATACTACAACATGAAGGTCAAGCAACACAAATTTAGAGTGGGGGACTGGGTACTCAGAAAAACCCAACTAAACACAAAATAAGCGGGTGTAGGAAAGTTGAACCCAAACTGGGAAGGACCCTACAGGGTAACCAAAGTCAATAGGCCGGGGACATACTGGTTGAAAAACATAAACAACGACAGACTCAAACGACCATGGTATGTAGAACACCTCAAAAAAAATTATCAATAAAAATATTTACTTTTACTAAACTTCCACTGCTGTCTATTTCGACAAACACGACCTCCAATCATCCCGGCTATGATCAGATCCGAGGGATCATGCCTGACGCCTAGTCCGCTGTGTGCGAATGACGATGGCCGAGGAAGTGGAGTCTAGTCAGCGCTCTCACACCTGATGACCATGACTCGTCAAGGGATCATTGCTCTTCTATAGACAATGATCGTCGAACTTACCAGGTAAGCATAGTCAGTTTGCGATTGATGACGACGGCTTCTGGTGCCCAACGCCTCGTTCGTTACGTGTGGATGATGATGGCCAAGGAAGTATGAGTCTAGTCAGCGCTGTCATGCCTGATGACGACGATTTTCCAAGGGATCATTACTCTTCTATAGACAATGATCGCCAAACTTACCAGATAAGCTTAGTCAGTTCGTGATTGATGACGACGACTTCTGGTGGCCAACGCCTAGTCTGCTGCTCGTGGATGACGACAGTCGAGGAAGTGAGAGTCTATTCAGCGCTCTCACGCCTAATGACGATGACTCACCAAGGGATCATTGCTCTTCCACAGACAATGATAGCCGAACTTACTAGATAAGCTTAGTCAGTTCGCGACTGTTGACGACAGCTTCTGGTGCTCAACGCCTAGTCTGCTGCTCGTGGATGACAACGGCCGATGAAGTGGGAGTCTAGTCAACAAGGGATCATTGCTTTGATGATGACGACTCGCCAAAAGATCATTGCTCTTCTACAGACAAGGAATCATTGTTCTTCTACAAACAAGGGATCATTGCTCTTCTATAGACAAGGGATCATTTCTCTTCTACAGACAAGGGATCATGCATGACACTTGATGACGACCGAGGAAGTGAGAGTCTAGTTAGCGCTCTCACGCCTAATGACCACACTCGCCAAGGGGTCAATGCTCTTCTACATACAATGATCGCCGAATTTACCAGGTAAGCTTAGTAAGTTCGCGATTGATGACAATGGCTTCTGGTTCCCAACGCCTAGTTCGTTGCGCACGGATGACGACGTCCGAGGAAGTGGGAGTTTAGTCAGCGCTCTCAAGCCTGATGACGACGACTTGCTAAGGGATCATTGTTATTCTACAGACAATGATTGTTGAACTTACTAGGTAAGCTTAGTCAGTTCGCGACTGATGACGATGACTTTTGGAATCCAACGCCTAGTCCACTGTGCACAGATGACGGTGGTTGAGGAAGTGTGAGTCTAGTTAGCGCTCTCATGCCTGATGACAATGAATCACCAAGGGATCATTGATTTTTTTATAGACAATGATCGCCGAACTTACCAGGTAAGCTTAGTCAGTTTGCGACTGATGACAACGGCTTATGGTGCCCAATGCCTAGTATGCTGCGCGCTGATGACAACGGTTGAAGAAGTGGGAGTCTAGTCAGTGTTCCCACGCCTGATGACGACGACGACTCGTCAAGGGATCATTGCTCTTCTGCAGACAATGATCGCCAAACTTACTAGGTAAGCTTAAAGGGCGTTTGTTTTTTAAGTGTTTAGAAGCTAACTTCTAACTGGAGTTAGAAATTTTGAACGAGCTTCTGAGTGTACTTTTTGTTTTGCTTTTGAATGGGTTGCTGATTAGAAACTGTAAAATTAAAAGGTGTTTGTTTTTGGGTGCTGAATGGGAACTGTTTGACAATTTTTCCCTAATGAGCTGAAAAAATTTATGACATAAATATTGTGCTTAAAATCATGCCCCATAATGATTCAAATCCTAGAGAATGTTACAATACCTTTCATTACAAGAATATCGAAATATGACCAAGTACATTTAAAAAAAATTATCAAACCAAATTTCTTACTAATATTTCGCTTGCAATACGATCTCGTAAATTAACCATATCGATTTGTTCACGTGATCCAAGTACTCGAGACAATTGTTATTGTTAACTATTAGTTTTGTCGAGAGAGTTGCAGAGATGAAAAAAATTGAAAATACAAAGAAAGAAAACAAAGATGAAGGAGAAAAGTTTCTTACCGAGTCCTTGTGAAGGTAGGTAGAACCATAATGCTTGGTGAAGAGAATGGAGGTGTGCCGAAAAAATTTAGCCCTACTTATTTTTAAGAAGACGGGGGCAACAATTTTCATTCCAATTATGTTAAGGTTATTATTGAAATAATTTTTGACTTAGCACTAAGTACTAAGTGATCAGTACCTCCCTGTTGCTTACTCCAATCAGAAGTAGAACTTCTAATCAGAACTAAAAACAACATTCTAAACAAGTGGTCCACTTCTTATTAAGACTTCTGACTCCATTCAGAAGCAAAAACAAACACCCTTTTAGTTAGTTTGCCTAGTCTGTTGCGCGTGGATGATGACGGTCGAGGAAGTGGGAGTCTAGTCAGCAGTCTCACGCCTGATGTCGGGGATTCGCCAAGGGATCATTGCTCTTCTACATAAATGATCACCGAACTTACCAGGTAAGCTTAGTTAGTTCGCGACTGATGACGACAACTTCTAGTACCCGATGCCTAGTCAGCTGCGCGCGGATGACAACGATCGAGAAAGTGGGAGTCTAGTTGTGCTCTCAAGCCTGATGATGATGACTTGCCAAGGGATCATTGCTCTTCTACAAACAATGATTGTCGAACATACTAGGTAAGCTTAGTCAGTTCGCGACTGATGACGATGACTTTTGGTGCCCGATGCCTAGTCCGCTGTGCACGGATGACAACGGCGGAGGAAGTACGAGTTTAGTCAGCATTGTCACGCCTGATGACGATGACTCGCCAATGGATCATTTCTCTTCTACAAACAATGATCGCCAAACTTACAAGGTAAGCTTAGTCAGTTCGCGACTGATGACGATGGCTTCTGGTGTCTGACACCTAATCCACTGCGCGCGGATGACGATGACTGAGGGAGTGGAAGTCTAGTCAGCGCTCTCATGCTTGATGACGTCGACTCTCCAAGGGATCAATGCTCTTCTATAGACAATGATAGCCAAACTCACTAGGTAGGCTTAGTTCGCGACTGATGACGACAACTTCTGGTGACCGACGCCTAGTCCGCTTCGCGCGGATGACGATGACCAAGGAAGTGGGAATCTAGTCGGCGCTCTCACGCCTGATGATGACGACTCACCAAGGGATCATTTCTCTTCTATAGACAATGATCTCTGAATCCGATCATACAAGCACAGTCAGTGATGATTGACGAATTATAGCTTCTGATCAACGCCCAAATTTGTAGCTCACCCTGGGCGGGAGTAGATGATTTGGAAGGTGAAAGCCTAATTAACCCCGACTGATGCCGATGGCTTGACACGGGACCACTGCCAATGATCTCCGGAACGTACCAAGTAAGCTTAGTCAGTTCCTGTTGACACCAACGGCTTTTGGAACGTCCCAACACCTAGTTTGCATTGCGCAGACAATGACGGCTCAGGGACTGGTGTATTTAGTGACACCACGGCTCGTAGTGGCGACTCATCAGGGATCATAGTGGCTCACCCATAAACAAGGGTGGCTCAGAGCAGTCAGTTTCGATGCGACTCAACTGACAAACACGAAAAATCTGCCAGCATGTAGGGTCCGGAAATATTAATTCCATGGCCTACAACATGGGTAAAAAAACTTCTAAAAAAGCCACAATGGAACGACAATACAAGACAAAAGGCAAAGTTACAAAACGTTACTTTCATTGAAAATTTTGTTTGTCCAGAGAAGGACATTACAACTACTTTTGAGCAGAAGAAGGCAAAGCGGCTTCCTCAGCAGCCTGTCTCGAAGGACCAGGACATTCTTCCTGTGTGATAGCCTCGAAAGCGGCCTTCCTATAATAAGCAAAGTGGAGGTCATGATCAGGGCACTATTTTCTGATAAGCTCTAGAAGCTCTAACTTGCCCCGCACGACCTCAGACGAGATATGCAGCTTTCGTCCCAAGACCCTGAAATCCACCGCGGCATAGTGCAAACGCTCTTCCGCCAACAAGCGTTCTGCTTCACGAACGCGGCGAAGTCCCTCAACAACCTCTGACTCAAACTGTCGTCACATAACAACCCATTCAGCCCCCGGCTCGCTTCATTTTTACAATCTGAGCTTGCAAATCGGTCGACCATTGTCCAATGACACCGTCGAAACGCTCCAACTCAGCGCAGGCCCGTCCCAGTTCCGCTCGGGTTACAGCCAGGTCGGCTTTTATTTACTTCATTTGAGCCCTTACGGCTAACAATTCCGTTTCAGATGCTGCCGTCGTGGTCCGCATGGCTCCTAAGTTCGGAACAACACTGGAATCTTGGAGTTGATAAGTAAAAGAATTCACTCGATGGAGTGCATTTGAATACGACACCTGGAAGTCTGCGAAAGATTTTTCCAAAGCAAGAGCTCTCCCACGAGCATCTGGGTGCAGCACAACAAAACCATATGCCTCAGTAGTGTGAGCCTCCGCCAAAGGCCCATGGCGACTCAAAACGTCGACCCCTAGTCTAGCGCGCTCCCTCCTTAAGTCAGCAGGGGGGATAACAAGATCCAGCGAGAGACGCCGATCCCTTGAGACCACCTCTTTAACGTATGAAGATAACTCATGCCTCGCTGCAGCTGCCTTCTTCTCTGGCAAGGATGGTGGCTCAGCAGGAGAAACAACACGATTGGTAGGCAGCCTCCACTTGGGAAGAACAATAGGAGGCACACCCACCACCAACTTAGCCATCCTAGTGAGGCTGGGCATTGTCAGGTTCCATCTCCTCGAACGACGACCCTTGACTTCTTCAGTCGGTGAACTGGGTGCAACAAGGACATCATGGGAACACCAGAGCAACCCGCTCCACACGACATTGCCTGGCATTACAATGTCCTCAATAGACATAAATGGGAGTTCACTAAACACACTCTCCATCCATTCCTCCTCTTCAGTAAGGATCATAGTTGCAAACTTCCTTGAACAAATGAAAACCATATCGAGTTAGCGCTACATCCAGGCGCGAGAAGATAAGACAACAACAATTAACTTACAACGGTCAAACTGAAAGTATCTGAGGATTCAACGTCCTCCAAGCTTAAAGTATTAGGAATTCACCGAAGCTAGGAACCAATAATTTTGCCCAGGCTCAATGTCATCCGCCACTGGACGCAAGCAAGCGGGGTTGTTCAGCATGTAAATGCCTCTAGAATCCAATCGAGCAGCAGTCAGACGATGAACTATCATCGGGGTTAAATGAACGCTAGCATCGTGCGCTCTGAGAAGGATCGCAACCAAAATCCAAAACCTGCTCGAGGCCAAATTGAGTGGGAGGCATACGGACAGAAAAGAAGAAACACCAAACGTCGTTAGGCTGGAGTGGATCATCTACTTAGCAATGGACAAACCAATCCATAAGCGGATGAAGGGTACCCCACCCATTCCATATCCGGAGGGGGCATCCCCTATCTCTGATCCAACCACCCTAGTGCATACTTTTCACATTCCTTTCCGTCACGAGCCAGCTACTACAAAGGGAACCACTCCGCTGAACAAATGCCGGTACATTCAAGGTGTGTCGTTCCTAGTCTAGCTCGAAACTTTCTATTCTAGCGCTTTCAACTATCCCGATTCCTTTTTGGCTCCGCAAGAAACGAATCACGTACGTTAGTGTCCGTTATCGCATAATTGGCTAAGTATCTTTCTGATTTAGAAAGGATGCATGAGCCATCGTATCAAATACCTTATCGGGGCCAATTGAGTGGTCGATATACAGAACAAAAAGAAGAAACACCAAAGGTCGTCAGGCACTGGGAACCGGTGTTCAGATTCAAATATGCTTGGGTGCATCATATATACCCTTGAGGGGGTGAAGAAGGAGCCCTAGTCGCAAACGTAAGGGCGATTTCCAGATCCCCAGGAACATGGTATAAGCTCCGAAGCATGATTAACTCGATTTCGTCAACCAAACTATTATAAAAAAGCTTGAGACAAGTATAAGACAACTTCTGCTTGGGAGTAAGTTCAACGTTATCCGTCGTCGATGGAAAGTGCAAATCAAACTTTATAGAAGCACAATCACACAATAGAAAAGACGTAAGAAGAAAAAAAATATATCTTCCTTGAGACAACGGCTATTTAAAGAGAATATAAATCATACCTCTTCCCCTTGAGCAGTTGCATATCCATTAATGCTATGCGTCGCTCGAGACAACGCTTCGAATTCAATCATCACGAAGGTACAATTATTTTTCAGAGATTCAGTAAACCGACTAGCGCCCTACCAACTCTGGGGGGGAGGGGTGAGCAGCTGATGATACACCAAAACTTCCTCACCTACATCGTACACGTGTCATGATGATCCCGAGAAATAACAAGCCCAAGCGTCAGTACTGATCCGGCCTAAGGGCACCAAGCCCACACAATGCAGTCTACCAGACCCAAATCATTACAGCTTGCTAAGCCCACACGTCTTACAACCATCGCCAATACCCATAAGCCCTATTAAGGCAAATATCTTGGGGATTAGCTTCGGACATGCAAAACAATAACACCTTGTTTCTAACCAGGAAGCAAAAACCAAAGTATACGTCATACATGGAAAATTCCATCTATGGACAACACTCTGATTGGGAACTATCTCCCGCGTATCTAGGAGCACAAGTCTAACATGGAAACCTCCCTTCATAGGACAACTCCTAATTATAGAAGGTTCTCCATGAAGATCTTCTTCCCTAAACTTCGCCACCGATGGCCTAGTTGAACGAGGACTCCAGTACTATAAATAAGACATGAGGTTGGTAAGCTAAGGTACGCTACAAATTCCCTGTTTACATCATTACGTTTTCCTCAGATCCCTGTCTGATTTTAGCATTAGAGTGCCATCGACCACCACAACGGTGGTTTATGGCTCACGTGCATTCCTTGTGCAGGTCAAGGTCAAGGTCAAGCAGGGAGTGAAAATCGACTGCATTAGGTAGTTTTGTACAACATCAATACGCTATTAGTTTGCGAACTACCTTTTCACTCTATTAATGTCAAATTGGGTCCCACTAGAAATCAAAACAATTACAATCATTCACAATTTTCAAATTGTCGAAAATGACCCTAATCAATTTTTTTTGTGTCCCGCTTTAATCTTAGTAAATAAAAAGTTGTTAGGTGTATTTTTGTACAACATCAATAGTAAGTTAGTTGCCACGTGCTTCCACTACACCCCTTTTCATTCTACTAATGTCAAAGTGGGTCTCACTAGAAACCAAAACCATTGCAATCAACAATTCACTCCTGTAATAGTGAATGGCGTGTCTCATGGCCAAATTCGAATTTTCGAAAATGACCTGATCAAAATAATGTTTTTTATTTATGTCTCGCTTTAATCTAAGTAAATAAAAAAAGTTGTCAGGCGTAGTTTTGTACAATATCAATACGCTCTTAGTTTGCCATGTGCTTCCGCTACTCTTGTTTTCACTCTATTAATGACAAAGTGGGTCCTACTAGAAACCAATACCATTACAATCCTGCATAAGTTTCAAACTGTCGAAAACGATCCTGATCAAAATAATATTTTGTCCCGTTTTAATCTAAGTAAATAAAAAGTAATTAAGGGTATTTTTGTACAACATCAACAGTAAGTTAGTTGTCACGTGCTTCCACTATTCCCCTTTTACTCTACTAATATCAAAGTGGGTCCCACTAGAAACCAAAATCATTACAATCAACAAAAGCTAAACAAAACCATCTCCCTTTGACCACGTCACTTCATTCCACATCCTCTATGTTATATTTTTCTTTCTACCTTTCTCCTCCTTTTGTTTGGAGATGAAAATGGAAATTAAAAATTCATTACAACTTTATTCTTATGACATGTGGCTCATTGGGTCCTGCCATACACATTTTTGGTTGTTGACTTTTGAATCAATTAACTCGTTTCAATACAATTACCATAGAAGGCATACATAATTATGATTCATTCAAGTACATCAAACAAAAACTCATAGGATATTTTGGCACATTCAAGATTTCCGTCATGCGTGATTCCAAAATTTCCAAAAATGCTCCTCAAGAAACTATATGATGATGCGTATAAATTATCTACTTTATAGCGAAAATTCACTCCTGCAACAATGAACGGCGTGTGTCGTGGCCAAATTCGAATAGCCGAAAATGACCTTGATCAAAATAAGGTTTTTATTTATTTATGTCTCTCTTTAATCTAAGTAAATAAAAAGCTGCCAAGCGTAGTTTTGTACAACATCAATACACTTTTAGTTTTCCACATGCTTCCACTGCTCATTTTTTCCCTCGAATAATGTCAAAGTGGATCCCACTAGAAACCAATACCTTTATAATCATGCACAATTTTCAAATCGTCGAAAAATGGCCCTGATTAAAATAAATTTTTTAATGTCCGCTTTAATAAAAAGTTGCTAGAGGTATTTTTGTACAACATCAATAGTAAGTTAGTTGCCATGTGCTTCCAGTACTCCCTTTCTAGAAACTAAAACCATTACAATCAACAAAATCTAAACAACCCATCTCCCTTTAGCAACGTTACTTCATTGCACCTCATTTACATTGTATTATTTTTCTACCTTTCTCCTCCTTTTACTTGAGGGTAAAAATAGAAATTAAAAATTAATTACAACTTTATTATTATAACATTGCCTCATAGGGTCCCACCATACAAATTTTTGGTTGTTAACTTTTGAAGCAATTCATTCCTCTCAATACAATTACCATAATCGGCCTACATAATTATAATTCATTTAAGTACATCAAACAAATACTCAAAGGGTGTTTTGGTACATTGAGGTTTTCATCATGTGCAATTCTAAAATTTTCGAAAATGCCCTTCAAGAAATTTAATGATGATGCGTGTAAGTTATAATAGTAGGTTGATGAGTAAGAAAAAAATATAATTAATCAAACAATGTTTTGGTAACCGAAGAATTAATAAAAGTAAACCACAAAGAACAACTCACTTGCCAATGGGGTAGGTAGGGGTGTTAATTGGTTACTGGAAACCGACCGAACCGAAATATAACCGAAAAAGCCTGAACCGAGAAAATCCGAAACCAAACATTAGAAAACCGAACCGAGTTGGTTCGGTTTTTGTTTTTCACACATAAAAAACAACCGAACCGAACCGAACCCTTCCCCTTCTCTTGTTTTTAATCCCCTAACCCCCTCTCTCTTATTTAATCTCCCACCAACCCATTCTTATTTAAATTCTCACCCCATTCCAATACACCCCACGTCCCCACCCTCTCTTTTAACTCCCACTTTCTCATTTTCTTAATGCCCCATTTAGAGAAAGAGTTGAAAAAATCAACATTCTCTATCTTATTAAAGCACCACCCACCCCTCCCCACCTACCAAACTTCTCTTTCTTTATTAATGTCCTATTTTTCTTTTTTAACTCTCCCTTTCTCTATCTTTTTCTCTCTATCCAACCACTTGCAAGTTGAGGAGGAGGGATAGAGTTTGACTCAATCTTGTTGAAGAAAATCAAACTTTTCACTTGCTTGCTTGCAACAAAGATGAGCATTGGCAATGGCGACAACTTCGACACTTCTGATTTGATAAAAAAACCCTTCTTGCAGGATAAAATTACGAGATTGGTGGTATCATCATAGAAGGTTTCGGTTTTGTTCATCACATGGGTGTGGTGGAGATAGATTTAGATGCAAACAATGCAATTATGATTATAGTTTTTTGTATGATGTTATAGTATTGTGTATATGAGAGACAGGGCACAATTTTTTTAACCTTATGGAATTATCAAGAGAAATAGGCAAGAAAAAATTGGAAGAATTCTCTATAAATGAATAGTCGGAGCCTTGAAACTCTATGTGTTCATCTGACATTTGCTTTCCCTTAACTACTTCCCCTCCTCTCTCTCTTTTATATTATTTGTACTCTCTGTCTCTGGGTTTTCCTCTTTTGCAAACCAAGCTTCATTTCCTTATTTTCATTATTTGTAGCTTTGACTTATTTCTTTTGTGCTAGAGCCAAATCGGTTGTATGTAACAATACAAAATAAATAAAAGAAAAATAATAAAAAAGAAAAAAACTGAAAATTACCGAACCAGAACCAAATCGATCGGTTTGGGTTTTGTTATTTCATTGATAAATGTGCAAACCGAACCGAGAATCGAATTCTTGGTTTGGTTCGGTTTGGTTTTGCTCCAACTTTGAACTGACCAAACCGATTAACACCCCCAATATCAGATTATCACAAGTCTAGAGGTCGAACCCAGCTGGAAGCTTTAAATGATTCTGAGATCCAATTAAAACCATGCTTGCCTTTAAAAAAAAAAAAACTTAATTTGTGGAGTGAACCCATGTAGGTTCTTGGGCCCATATTCTTTAATTATTTTTTTCTTTCAAGATTAATACTTCCAAACGATTTCATGGTGGGCATGTGAATAATAATATTAGTTGCCATTTTGTCCTTAGTAATATGGTTTTGTGTTTTGAAGAGTTAATTACTCTTTTCTCCCATAATAAAAAATATAATTAATCAACCCAAGCACGGAGCCACGTAGGGGCACTTGCCCCCACTGACTCTTTTGAAAAAAAAACAATAAATTTTTTTTGATGCCCATTATTTTATTTTAAATTTATAAAAAATATATTTATTTTTTGCGCCTAACCTTAAATACAATTTTAATTTGACCAACCCCTCAACAGTTCAAATTCCCCAAATCTCTCAAATAATGTCATTATCACTTCTCCGGGAAAGGAGCTTCAGAAGTACAATGAAATTCACTGTGTTCGTCTTCACAAGATGAGAAATCTTCTTGACTACTCCCTCATCGCTCAAACATAAAAATCTGGTATTCTTGGTAGACCCCCAAATTTCAATTTTTTGGTGTCAGCGATTGGAGTATTGGTGGCGGTCATTCATTACTCTTCTACTTCGTGTCCACCATCCCAACGAGCTTCGCATTGAACGTAGTTCCAACTTCTAGGAAAGCAGTGATCTACCACCTCCAACCAAAAATAAGGATAACCATGATTTATCAGATCCAATCTCAAAGAAAAGTCATATAGAGGTTGACTTATCAAATCTTCTAATAGATCCTGGCTTAATACTTCGCATTTCTTATTACCATCCGAATGATTAAGAGATTGTTAGAAGAGTTTATTAGAAAAAGGGTCATTGTTAGCCGATGAATTACACATTTTCACAGAAAAAGGTGCGCTACAACGTTTTAATGTAGCTTGGTTCACTAAATATAAGAGTTGGCTAGAGTATAGCAAAACAAATGATGTCGCTTTTTGTTTTCATTGCTATCTTTTTAGAAGTGCCGGGAAGCAAAGGGATGGTAATTGTTTTGTTGTTGAAGTAATTTAAAAGAAATAATAAAAAATCTTGAAACTCATGTAGGAAAGCCTAATAGTTTGTACACTCAAGCTTATATGAAGAGTCGAAGTTTAATGAATCAAAACTTCATATTCAATCATTTTATTCCCAAGCAATCTAATCGGCTTATGTTGATTGCAGTCGGTGTTTTACATAGTTATTCATGTATTTTTTAAATTAAAAAAACTATGGTAAAGTAATTAATTATTATATTATTTTTAATTAGTTATGATTCATCACTTTGCCCCCTTTAAATAAAAATCCTGTCCCCGTCACTGAATCAACCCTTGAAAATATTCATAATTGAGTCACCATCGCTGAACCCCCACCTCTGGAACCACCACTGCAGCCCTCACAGCGAACCCAGCCAAAACCAAAATCATCATGCAACCTGGACATGTATAGTTCGAGCTCGATTAGCCCAACCCTATGTTTTGCAAGGCTTTGGCGAAAACTGACAACTACTTGAGCGTATGCCAAGGCATAACTATATGAATTGCACTCAAATTTAGGTAACTTGGGCATAACCATTGCAAGCAACTTGACAAATCTAAGCCCGGTTATGTAAATAACATTCTTGCTAGAGTTTTTGATGGGGATGGGGGTGGGGGTAGGGACAGTGGTGGTGTGATGTCTATGTTCTTGAGTTCTTCATATGTAACACCCCTAAGTTTCATAAAACTAATTTATTTTATTTTACATTAAATAAAATAGGGTTACATTTAATTGAATTTAAATTTCAAAATTTAGGGTTTTATTTGGTGAGTTTAGAAGGTGGGTGCTTTTAGAAGATCAGTGGGGGCGAATAGCCACCCACCTTATAAAGAGAAAAACCCTCTTTTCTTCTTCCATCCTTTGCGTTTTTTTTTCTCTTCTTCTGTTCATCGGCGGCGAGTACACTCTCTGATCGAGCGTCGCAGTCGATCCCACCGCCCCGAATCCTTCCTTCCTCTTCTTTTCTCCTTCCTGTTTGATTTCATCACCAAAAAGAACAGATTCACACAAAGAGGGAGAGCTCAATCGGACAACCCAGCTCCGATCAATCCTTTGGCGGTGCGTGGTGTTGCGGCAGAGAATGGTCGATGTGGCAATTAGAATGGTGAGTTCATCTTCATCTCCTCTTCAGATTGTTTGTTGTTGTATGTTGGTTTAGTTGAAGCTTGTTTGCTTTGATTTGGGTGTTTTGTGTCAAATTTTGGGTTGAAATCTTGTTTGATGCTTATGTTTGACGGATTTATGTGAATTGGGTGTGGAGTAAATCTATTGTTTGAGTGATTTGTAATAATGGGTTTTGTTCGCTTGAAGTAATTTGTTGATTTTTATCTGAGAAACTTGAGAATTCATGTTTGTTTAGGTTGTAGTTGATGGATAGTGTTTTATTGTTATTGAAATGAAACTCTATTAGTATGTGGTCTGCTGGGTAGTTATTTTTTTTTCCAGTCTAATTGGATCTTATATTTGATGGTTAAGATTTGAGGACTTCAGAAAGTGGGGCGGTTTTGTGAGTGGCTACTTGTTGATTTTATAAGGAAAACTTAATCTAGATAATTACATATGCATAGTTTTGAATGGAGATTTGGGTAAGTATGATAGATTGTGCTATAATTTACTTCGTAAGCATTAAGATGGGTCTCTTCTGAGGCATTGAAATGGCTTGGTGTCATGATGACAATGAATTTCTGACAGGAAGTGTGGATGGGTGATGAACCTCTTAATAATAGAATTTTGAGAATAAGTGCTTCATCTACAAAGAAGGCATTGTGCAACAGCTTTGGTAGTATTAGTAATCCTAGTGTTACATAGGATTTTCATCTTCGTAGGATAACTTTTTATGCTTAAGTGATAATAGATTAGAAAGAAATTCATCATTAGAGAACACATGAGTTCCTAGAGAAAATTTTGTACTCTCCATGATTGCGATTACCCTTTGTTCAGAATTCGAATGTGTCGTGTTTGTGTTCTCTTTCTTAGGTCTTATTTTGTTTTTGATGTTGATTTTGAGAAGGGGTAATGTTTCATCATGAAAGAAATAAGTGAATGCAAGAAATGAAATACACAGAGATGGGCACTAAGATGTATGTGGGACCTTGTCAATCTTGTGCAGAAGTGTGAGCTAGTGGACATTCATGGGTGTTGATCATATTGGAGTTTGGGTCTAGCAACCAAGCAATCATGGTTATGAGCAAGCTATAGAAAAAATTGGCAACACTGAAGCAAATTTGGTTAATATTTTAGTTATGTTGTTATCGGATGGTGAGTGTGGCTCATATTGTTGCCAACACTGAATGTATGCATCTGAAATGATTACATGTCCCCAAAAATAATGGGTTGATTGATTTACTTATGAATGACAAAATGTCATCGTGGAGTAGGGTTGGCAGTGGGGCGGATTTTTACGGATATCCGCCCCACCCAATCCGTATGGGGCGGATTTGGATATGGATGAATGGGTTTTCGGGTGATTTTGGATATCCAAAAAATATCCGTTTACTATTCGGGGCGGATACTGTTTTAGCCATATCCGCCCCGCAGGCCCCGCGGATATCCGTTTATACTGCTCAAATTACGATAATACCCTTATCCCTAAACTACGTAATAACTAAACCTAAAAATCTAACTAAACCCTTATCCCGAAAAAAAAAACCTAAACTTAAAAACCCTGAAATATTTCTCATTTCTCACAAGTCTGAAGTCAGAGACTCACAAAGGGGTCTCCCTCTCCCGTCTCACTCACTCTCACAGCGAGGTCGAAGCGTTGTCGAAGGGTTGTCGCAGCGAGGTTTTCGCAGCGAGGTCGAAGGGTTGTCGCAGGGTGGTCGAAGGATGGTCGAAGTGTGGTTGCATGGTGGTCGCAGGCAGGGTGGCTCGATCTGATGGAGGGTGGCGGTGGTGGCTCGATCTGATGGAGGGTGGCGGTGGTGGCTCGATCTGATGGATGGGGTGGCTCTGATCCAGATCTGATGGAGGGTGGCGGTAGTGGCTCGATCTGATGGAGGGTGGCGGTGGTGGCTCTGATCCAGATCTGATGGAGGGTGGCGGTGGTGGCTCTGATCCAGATCTGATGGAGGGTGGCTCGATCCGATGGAGGGTGGCGGCTCTGATCCAGATCTGATGGAGGGTGGCGGCTCTGATCCAGATCTGATGGAGGGTGGCGGTGGTGGCTCGATCTGATGGATGGGGTGGCTCTGATCCTGATCTGATGGAGGGTGGCGGTAGTGGCTCGATCTGATGGATGGGGTGGCTCTGATCCAGATCTGATGGAGGGTGGCGGTAGTGGCTAGAGCTATCGCATTGGGTTAAAATATTCTCTCCTTCTCCTAGTCCTTCTCTGATCTTAGCAATGAGATATACGATCTGATCTTAGATCCATCTGATCAAATTTTATTTAGATCAGATCTGAGATCATCTCATTAGATCAGATCTCAGATATCAGATCGTTTTTTTTGTAATATATCAGAGATCAAATTTTTTTAATTTTTTTTTGTATGGTTTTTTGTAAGAAATCTTTGTAATTTGTTGAGAAATCTGGTAGTTGAGAAATGATTTGTTCGATAAGTTTTCTGTTCGATATTTGAGAATGAAATTATGAAAATGATAGTTGAGAAATATGTTTTTTTTTTTTCGGGTATTTGGGGCGGGGCGGATATCCGCCAATCCGTTCGGTTCGGGGATGGTTTTTACAAATTATGGTAAACGGATATTCGAGCGGATTTGAATACCCGTGATCTCCAGCGGGGCGGGGATGGATTTGTCCAAATCCGCCCCAATCCGCCCCGTTGCCATCCCTATCGTGGAGGAATTCTGAAATATCAAAAATAAATGATATTGATAAACTTTGACTCCTGAAAATTTAAATCACCTGGAATTGTATCACTTAGAACTACCACACCTCTTTGGTTTATTATTTCTCCCTCTTACTAGAGAAACTAAATAACCTGCGGGTTGTCTTGCGGACGTGGGGCACCTATTTCCTAATAGAGAAACTAAAATAACCTTTGGGTTAGTCTTGCGGAAATGAGGTGAATTTGTATGCCTAAAATATGCTTTGATATTTATCCGTAAAAAATGTGACGTGACTTTATGCGCATTGATAGCCCAAGAGTGGCTTATATTACTCATATAGTTAGGAGTATCCGGTGATGCATGCCTATATGTGATGTGTCCCCACTTGGGCATGGATGACGGAGAAGCCCTCTTTTATATGAGAGAGGCATACGGGCATGTATGTTCGGCACGGAGGTGGTGCGAATGTGGTATCGTCTAAGTGATCAATCCGTTAAAAGATGAACCAAATTCAAATAAAAATGAATAAATTACGTTTACATTGTTTTTAACCCTTTTCATGCAGGATGGCAAGTCCACTAATGTTTTTGCAGGTCAGACTTGCCATAGTCAACTTCTACAGTATAAGTATAAGTAAATGCATATTTACTTTTTAGGATGATGACAGGATTGCCTCGTTGAGGAACTAAATTCTTTGAACAATGCTTTTCTTACATGACACCTTTGCCTCATCGAGGAATTACCTGTGGTGTGATTGTTTATTGCTTGGGTTTAGTTTGATGTTATCGCGTGCAAATTTATTGATTTTTGGGATGAAGATTACTCACACCAGCTATATTGCTAACCCTAGTAAGCTTTTGCTTCTTGTGTACATTCTTTTGGGAATGTACGATTAGCCTTTTAGGTTTAGAGACTTTTGAGCAGTGTTACTGGAGTTTCGCTAGTGGGGCTAGCAACGTCAGTCTTTCCTGGTAAGAGTTTTTACTTGTTTCAGTAATTAAATCTTGTTTACGTTGTTGTCGCTGCTAAATGTTTCTATTGTTATTGAATTTCACATCCCGAGTTTTAGGAAAACGGATAATCCTACGTGAATTTTGGGATTTTTGTTTTCCTCGAAAATCGGGGCGTGGCATCATACTTGTAGCAATAGCCAATAGTTTATTATTGTTCATCTTCCCAACAATTGATTTGAGAGAGACCTGAGGATGAAGATGTTGGAGAGTCAGAGAGAGAGATATATATATGTTATGAGGAGCTCCGCATGCAAGGGTTGGAAGAATCGTTGAACTATTTTAGACATTGAGATCACGTGCATGTGTTCTTAATTGCAACTCAAAGCCAAATGGGTCCTAATTGCTAACCCAAAACTGGAAGTGAGTCCTTTTGATTGTGATATACATTCACATGACAACTCAAAATCCATATTGGTAGGCAATCAATGCAATGAACTTTGGATCATGGTATGCATATACATAATACACTTACAATTCAATGCCTACCAAAGACATGTACTCTTGAGATGCATAAATAAGCAATGGACATAAGTTCGTGAATCTTCGTCGAAGCATCTCAAGGAAGGCCAAACAACATATTTACTCTAACAGAGATTTTGGCAAAATGTTCATTCGACCAATAACACGTTTTGACAAACTTTGTTCCAATTTACCAAAACGTGACATTGCATTTTATTTTTAAACTCCTTAATTATTTTATACATTTATTTACTTTTGCTAATGTGTCTAAGAAATGATCACTACTACAAAAATGGGCAATTCTGGCGGATGATATATGACACTATAGGCATACTCCCGGCGAATTGAGGGTATCCGCTGGGCAAGGAAAATCTTGACATCTTTATCCGCCATGATAGTGTTTCTGGCATTTATATTCACCACGAAGATATAAAGAGGGAAATTCCCCCGCCCAAATGCCCATTAAAAATCAATAAAAATTTTGCCAGCGGTTATAAATTCTAAACTAGGGTTTATATTCGCCACAGAAATATAAAAAGGGAAATTTCCCCGCCCAAATGCTCATTAAAAATCAATAAAATTGTGCCGGCGGTTCTAAATCCTAAACTGGAGTTTATATTCGCCATGAGCGTCTAAAGGGATAAGGAGGGAAATTCCCCTGCTCAAATGGTCATTAAAAATTAATAAAATTTGTGCCTGCGGTTGTGGGGTTCATTATGACATTTGTATGGGCTACCGACCTAATCTATTCGCCCTTTAGTATTTTTTTTTGTTAAAGCCCCCTTTAGTCTTTTTATTTATTTTTGTTAAACTTAAACCCTATTTAGTATAACAGAGAAACAGATCTTTTCATCTCCCTCTCTTAAACAGAACTTAAACAGAGCTTCTCTTCTCTTCATTACGTTTCCTTCCCCTCGTTAGCAAAGCTTTTCATCTCCGCCATTTTCCTTTCGACGTTCATTGTCGACGACGATCATTGCCGACTACATTTCCTGCCGACGACATAGGTGAGTACTTGTGTTCCCTTACCCATCTTTTTGTATGTTTTCACCATGGAAAAATTTCACCTGATAGTTTGCTCTTAACAATCTCTTATGCACTTAGTTTCGAAGCATAGGATGATGGTTTTCCGCTCTTAACAATCTCCTATGCACTCTGTTTCAAAGCATAGGATGATGGTTTTTTGCTCTTAACAATCTCCAATGCACTCTGTTTTACCTGATAGTTTGCACACCAATTGTTTGATTAAATGCTTAATAGAAGAATTTTTTTTTTTTTTTAACAAAAATGTGAATTGAACATCTGATAAATGCCTAGACACATATGGTCCAAGATTCCAATCATCTAAAGAGGCTACTTATCTGCTACTGTGACTTTTATTTTTGATAAAATTTGCTACCATGGTTTCGTCTCTCAAAAGTTAGAATAATACTAGTTCATTGTCAGAGCTTATTTCATGATGGCAATGAAGGGACTCTGAGTTGATGGAAGTGTCACCTTGTCAGCATTGCTAACCCACTCGGATTGGACAAAAAATTGAAGCACTCCCACAAACCTGTGAAAAAAAAAACCAAAATCTAGCCTCTGATTAGACAATTTCCAATGAGCTTGTAACCTCCCAAAACAAACAACAATATCGCAGTCATGAAATAGAATTAAATGTCTTTCGCCCAATTGAGTAGCAAGGTACATTTTAAAATTTAATTAGTCACAAACATTACTTCAGTTGTTTTGTGAACTTGACCCATGGTTCACAGACATTACTTCAGTTGTTTTACAATTTAATTAGTCACAGACATTACTTCAAAGAAATTAGTCACTTACATTACTTCAGTAGCAAGGTAAATTATTATTTTAGTGATGTTGTAGTGTTGGTCTTAACATTTATTGGTCGACACTGTTTTTTTTTTTTAATTAATATGTGACTATGTAGTTAGATATTGTTGTTGGGTTTAATTCGATAGACGATATGCCCTAATGCTTCTTTTTCATTTATTAGAAAAGCATGAACTTGACCCACGTGATCTCATTGTCACAAGTATCTTATCTTATCACATGTATCTCATTATCACAGGTATCTTTTGTTCATCAAGGACATGATCAAAGACTAGAGAAGCCTTTTTGGAGTCTCAGTGCCTAGAAATGAAGACCAAGCATGAGGCTATGTAGAAGGAACTGGAGGAGTTTCGGGCTCAACAACAACAACAACAACAACAACAACAACAACAACAACAACAACAACAACAACAACAACAACAACAACAACAACAACAGTATCAACAGATGATGATGATGTTCATGAATGCTATGCAGTCGCGGGGAACCATGGAGAGCTCTCAACCATCACACCAGTCAAGACAAAGTCAACCATTTCAGCCTTCTTATCCTATGAATCTGATGCATCCTATTGGACATATGCCTTTCGTGCCACCCTCACAACATTCTTTTGACGACTCTCATCATTCTAACGGTGTTCCATTAGGTGGATTCAGCGGACTGCTTTCTGGTAGTATGTCTGATGCATATATCGTTAAGCTTATTAGAAAATCTGGAGGATCAGGGACACATTCGGGTTCAAATTCAGGTAGTTGATTGGATTGTCTGTTTATCTTTATTGGCGGATGTACGATGTGTTTTATTGTTCATGGCAGAGATGTATGACACATATTTGGGACGTCGAACATATGACATTTTGTTTTATATTAATATTATTTTGAGATCAGTTGCAATTTTTTTTTAAATGTTTACAAAACCTATTGGCGGATAATATTAAAGTCTTGGCGGATAACGAGCAAATTTCATGGCTTTTATAAACTCATTCCTAGCGTACTATATTAAATTTCATGGCGGTTATGAACTCATTCGTTGCAGATAATATTAAATTACAGACGGATACATGTGTCGCTCAATCTGGATTCCTAACGGTTATAAACTCATTTCTGGCGTATAGAAGTGTTGCCATTCTGGAGTCCTGGCATTTATAAATCCGTACCCGGCGTATTATGTGTCGTCCATTCTGAAGTCCCGACATTTAACAATTTGTAGCCGGCGTATTTACGTGTCGCCTATTCTGAAGTCCCGACGTTTAACAATTTGTAGCCGGCGCATGTATGTGTCGCCCAATCAATTACTCTGTCAAATATAAGTGCCATGAAAAAAATTGTTATGTCATTTATATCCGCCACTAGCCGAGAGTATGCCTTTAGTGTCATATATTTATCCGCTAGAATTGCCCATTTTTGTAGTAGTGGATGTTGCGAGTGGTACGAGAGAATGGTTTGGGTAGTCAAACATGCCTCCCTAGGTTTTCCTTGGCATGAAGTGCAAGTAAATGAGGGAAAATAGAGGAAGATGGTTTAGGTTGGGTGGTGCCTTTCATCAAATATGGGTCGGTGTTGCCCTTAATGACATAATTATACCTCTTAAAACACCAATTTGTTGTGGTGCCTTTTATCTATGGATGTCGATGCTATTATTAACTACCATAATTTATTCTGATACTCCAATAATATTTTGCATTGAATATTTTTACTCAACTTAATTATAAAATAGTAAGTAAATATGTGGCTTAACATGTGATGCATTTCAACAAGTTATTTATGCTTATTTCTAATGTTTGACACTTCATGCGTTTATTACAGTATATATATATATATATATTTTAATGTTTTGCAAGTATAAAATAATGTGTTTTAAGATATGAGAACGAAGGATCTATAGAGAAAAATGGCATTCAATAGTAGTTTATTTGTTTTCATGAATGATTGAAAACCAAAAAAATAAGTAAATTATAAATATAAATATAAGAAATCACATTGTGTGTACCCTTCGTATACCCCTAAAGAGTCGATACATGAGACACACAAAGATAAAGAAATCAAATGAATAGTAGTAATGAATTCAACTAAAACTCAACTGCCGTTGTAAATTCAAATATCATATATATATATATATATATATATATGAAGATGATATCTTACATGCACATTGTAAATTTTTTTGGATGTTGTTGGTTCCAAATTCATAATCTCATCGTGAAGTGCATTCTTGATTCAACCATCATATACTGATTCCTTCGTTGCACAAGCATTTGTAGCAACTCTCACAACGCAAATTTTTTTCCTGTGAAAAGCCTCGGAAGCTCAAGTCAATAAGCAAGATAAAAGAAAAGTTGAAAAATCACTCCAAGCATTCAAGCTCTCAAAGGTGAAATCATCTCTCTAATACCTAATAACCTCTATATATACTCTGGAAGTGCTGTATAGGTGCCAATCACTATGTTGAGCATCTAACACTAACAAAACTTCAGCTTGGCTTTATGGTTGTCTTGTTATTTGGTTGCTTTCCCATGACCGACTATGATCGAGCACCCTAGATGCCTCACCTAGTCGACCTCTCTGGACTGTCAACCATATTTATGTACTCCCATTGGGTCGAGTTCTATTTTTTTACTCAACTTTGTTAGTAGATGCACAATTGTGCCTGGAATTACTCGATCTTCCTCACTATACCACCATCATTTTTTTTAGGTAATACATGTTTATGTCACGTTCCTCATGTGTTGTGGCATGATTCAATATCTTGTGAGAAAGCCTTGCTATGAAAATATTATTGTGAATTAGTTAAAAATATTATTGGTTAAGCTTGTAAAACAATATAAGTTTAGCAGAGAGTTATTGTAAAAATATATTAACTCAATTATATTCATGCCCACTGGTTTTGGGTGATCGATATCGATCATTCAAATGCACGTGAAGACTCAATCGAATGCGATAATGCAGAAAGATGAAATCAAGTCATACACCAATCAAAGTCAAAATCAACCAAAGACAAATAAAGATCGGTCAAGCAATGTTAAACATTCAAGAAGACAAGTCCAAGATTTGAAGTCCAATAAGGTAGACCATGCCAAGTGACATTTGAAGACAAGACAAATATAGCTTATGGATGGAAAAAATTAAAATGAAGTGTCAAAAGCTATTTGTAGGCAAAAATGTTTAGGAACCAAATTTCAAAGTTTGAATTTTGGTCATCCTCACATGAATGTATATTCTCTTAAGGTAAAATATTCTCACTTTAGACATGCCCATGTGCTTAAAGAAGAAATCCATGTCAAGTGCAATGACACGTGACTAATAGAAAACTTTTGTTTTAAAAAAGTTGTATGATCAGAGAGAAGTCGACTTCACACTTGTAGTGTCGCTATCAGCAAATGACCGTTCTGATAAAGTAGTTAGATGTTTTGAATCTTGCCATTCTGAAAACCATATCTGAAGAAAATGAAGTTGACCTCTTCCCTCTAGGATCAATTTATAAGTAGCTCCATCCTTATTGGCTTTCGTCAACTTTGGAAGTTCCAAAAAAACTTGTTAGAGCTACTCAAGATTAGTAGATCCAACAAGAAAAAAAAGAGCAAGTTTCTCCCCATTGTTTAAGAGGAAACCTCTTCATCGTTTTATATCATCATTGAGAGAGCTTCAAAAGAAATGAAAGAGATCTAGGCTTCAAGTTGAGAACATAGCCGAGTCCAAACAACTTCTTTGTTTGAAATATAATGGGCCTAGAGAGAAACCTTCATTTGTCACCTAAACTTTCATATTTATAAGGGTGAATCTCATTTCTATTATATAAAGAAGTGAGAGATCCAAACTTAAACTTTCTTCCATCCGTTTATTTGAGAGACATCACTGGAGAAACCACTGAGTGTTAGCTTGCCTATACTCAACCAACCCCTACTACAACACAAAAGGGTTTTGCTTACATTTTAAAACATTATTGTATATATCACAGTTAATTGCTAAGTCCCCCGACAATAAATAGCTAATTGAGATGTGCACCAATCTTTAATCACTATTGCACTCACCCCCAAGACTAGCAGTCAACGTGCATTGACTGTGAAAGACTTTGAGGGCACGCACGTGATCTAGTTTTATAACAAAATTACCCTTCACGTGCATCTCACGCACAATGTGAAGGATGTGACTGAGACGATCATCCCAACCTTTTGCCAAGTGAAGTACTCACGTGGACAACTGGGATTTGATCTATCAGACTGTAACCATGTAGAGAGGTCGAGAGTGGAGGGAACTGATTTGCTCAAAATTCTTATCGCCTAAAACTCCAAGCAAATCAACATTTTTTTTGTTTTTGTGTTTGTTCCCTTCTTAGCAATTACCTGCAAAATTGTAAGAAAAATACAAGTAAAGTGGTTCGTAGGGGTTATCGTTCTACTCACCAAGTTAAAAGGATTCGAGCTCAAAATTTTAAACACTTTAGAAGATCAAATAAAATTAAGAATTGGTGGAAAGAAAGGAAATAAGATTTGGAGAATAGAAGATGATTTAAATTTTTTTTTTTTTTTATATTTTTAAAACAAACTTTGATTCAAAATTGAGGATGAAAATTATTAAACAAATTTATCAATTAAAAGAAAGATCTCAAGGATTGGAGAATCCACCTCTTAGTTTTGTAGAGATTAATTTAACACATTTTTGTAAATAGTTTTTGAACACTTGCATAAATTCCTTTAATTTTTACTTCAAGACCAATGTTCAAAAGAAAATTTTTTTTCTAAGATAGAATTTCTCTTACTTCTTTCGATGATAAAATAAACTCCTTAACCATCATTAATCCGCCCCTTTTTTGATGACGATTTTTCAATGAATAGTTATAATTTACAAAGAATTGAAGAGCTATGAAAAACAAATATAATTCTTGTTTCCAAGTTTATATCTTCATTCCGCATAATCCTTCGCTATCCATCTTTCAATTTGACAACTTTGATTCCTTGGTTGAATATATGATTAATTGAAATTATACAAGTTTTAATTTTTTTGGTTAAAAAAAAATCTCTACATCACTCCAGTAAGTTTCATATCCTGAAGGTTTAGCCTACCATTGTCATTGTGATGAAATAATCTAAGAGTTGAACTAGAAAGGTAGATGAGGAAGCAAACTAATTAAATTAAAAGATAAGTAATGCATAAAACAAAATTTAACTTTTATTAATTCAAAATTAAAATTTTACATGTGACTTGAACGAAGCTCAAACGAAAGAAAGAAAACTATTCTAAGCTAGATTTATAAAATAAAGCTAGATGTCTTGGATCTCTTTATGATGTCCATTTTCCAAGAGTTTGAGAGTCTATTTATAGTGTTTTCCTCTAAGCTAGAAATGAGAAAAATCCAACAAATCCCTTGATTATACTCCAAATCACATATAAAATAATGTGAGTCATGATTAGGGATAGATACATCAAGATAGTTTTAAATGGAGGTAGATACATGAGATAAAACTCAAGATAATGGAATATTCTTTGATTTGATCATTGAAATATGCCTTGGGTTGATGCCTTATTTTCTTTATGATTGCATGCTCCACAATTGAAGTTTTAATCTTAAAACTTGCCACATGTCTCCATCAAATGTTGACTTCCATAATATTGGTTTTGAAATGAAACTCTTGATCCACATGTGCCACGAACATGTTCAAATGCCTCAAATTTTGTACATTTAATTGATTTAATAATTTCTCCAATTGCTCATGGTCATGCAAATTTATCATAGAAGTGTCTCGAATTTTGCACATTTCTCGATTTCCTACAAAAATTATGGCGATAATCAAATTCGAGACTAATAGAGACATTTAGAGGCTAATAAAGAGGTAAATGGAGAGTAAAAATCAATGTTTTGGGTGCTTATTACACCACCCCCAAGCAACCTTTTGCTAGTCATCGAGCAAAGAGAAGCGAACAAAGATAAGCTCACAAAACCCTTTTTTTTTATTGTTCCTAAACTTATTAAATAACTCAAAGCCACTTTCGCTGGTATTACTCGATTGCATTTACAATGTGCAACAACGCCTTGAACCTCTAGCATGACACTAAAAAAGAAGTTTTAGCCTCCTGAGGGTTATCCAGGATGACCATTCAGAAACATAAGTTTTTTATTTTTTTGAAAAGAAATTGGTGTTTACCCTATTTTTCTCGGAGAATATCATTGAAATTAAATCACATTGAAGACAAGAGCCATATGTAGTTAGTTACTAAAATGCACATTACAATTGAACAACTTTGGAACAAGGTGTGTATGTGAATAACCAACAACATGTTATTTTTCCTGTTAAAGTAAGGTACATCCTAATTCACCTTTGGAATAGTCGTCTTGACCTCAAAACTCTCTAGTTTATCTCTCAGAAATGAACACTCTGAGATTGGTTAAATATTTTATCATTTGCATGTTAGGAAAAGAGTAAGTGTGAAATTCAAACGTCTCACATGCACATAAGAATAAATGGACATGAAAAAGAATAATAGTCTCATGGAAGGAATGTTGATCACTTGCGAAAATACCGAGTTACCCACCATAGCGCTTTCTCATCTACTATCCACTTTTTACCATACTTTACCATAGGGTTAATTGTGACCTTTCCAAGGAAAAATAAATCTGGTTGAATTTTTTTTTTTTGAATGAGGAAGAGTTGGGTAGATGATAAGTAAAGAAATGTTTCTGAAAATGTAGGTGTTCAAGTAGCTTAATAAGGAAATCATCAATCACTTCCTTTTATTTTCCTTTCTTCTTCAGAACATTTCTTCATAACCGAACCTCTTTTAAATCTTTTTTTTTTGTGAAGTACCTTGGATTTTCACTTTGCTCTTGTCCTATGTTCTTCATAAATTTCCCAACAATTTTTTTTCAGAAACATAAATGGGTAATAGGTTGTTGTTGTTGTATTTTTTTGATTAATAAATCAACATAAATGCTCACATTGGTTTTGGATGGAATGGTTAGCAAGATGGTTTTGAGAATGAATAGATGGACGAGATGCCTAATTTACCTTCTAAAGTTTAGTAATGATTGTAAGTCTCAAATAGACCATAAGACCTATATTTCTCTTAACTCGAAAAATATTTCATTCTCAGTGATCAACCAAAAAGAATAATAATGAGATTAAACAACAAGTTAATGTGGGACCCAATAAATTTGAGTCATTATGTGACTCACAGTTGTGTAAAAACCCTCTAAATAAATTAAAGGTCCGATATCTCACAAGGTAAAAGTCTCCAGTATTGTTCCTCTAGATTCTCGGGTCGTTACTTATTTATTTCAAAGTACATTTGTGGGCATTATGCAAAAATATTTGTTCATAACTGCTCAAATGCAATGTTTACTCTAGTAATTAACTTCAAATATCTTTTTGCCTAAATGTAGCGAATCAAGTAATCCAAGGTCATTATAGCTAGGATACCAGACCCTTTTTTTTTCTTAGAAAAAAAAGATGATTTTCAAAAGAGGTATGAATTTTGATAAATCTCCTACCCCCAAACAAATAAAACACTGTCCCCAGTGTTAACTAAATGAAATGGAAAGTGAGAAGTAAAAATTGAAACTTATTACCTTACGTGATTTGATGAACATATGTAACGTCCCTGCAATGACATACATCCAGTTGGTGGGGTGATGCATTTTTAATACATCACCCCCAAACATGCATTAGTGGTATTGTTAATTAAAAAAAAATATTTGTTGTGAATGAATGAATGAACGCATAAACTGACTAGGTTGCCTCCCAGTAGCGCTAAGTTTAATGTCATTGGCCGGACACAACGGGTGGTGAATACCACCCCCAAACAAGGTTAGAGGAGTAGGAATTGTGGGTGTGACTAATCCTCATAGGTAGGATCAATCAACTGAATGGTTTCCACTGACCTTGCGGGAAGTTCATGGTATGGCTTCAGTCGCTGTCCATTTACTTGAAAGAGACTTTCATTAGTAGGATTTTCTACAGTGATAGCACTGTAGTTTTTAACATCGCAAACAATGAATGGACCAGACCAACGAGTTTTTAACTTACCAGAAAAAAGGTGAAGCCGAGAGTTGTAGAGTAGGACTTTTTGACCAAAATGAAATTCTTTCCTAATGATGTTTTTTGTCATGTATCCGCTTCATTTTGTCTTTGTAGCTCTTGGATAAGTCATAAGCATCATCTCTCAATTCTTCTAGCTCATCAAAATGAAGCTTTCGTAGTTGACCAGCTATATCGAGGTCAAAGTTTAGATTCTTTGTATCCCAATAAGCTATATGTTGGAGTTCGACAGGAAGGTGACAAAGTTTACCAAAGACCAATCTATAAGGAGACATACCTAAAGGAGTTTGAATACAGTTTGATATGCCCACAAGGCATCTAGAAGGCATAAAGACCAATCTTTCCGATTTGGATTAATAGTCTTTTCGAGGGTGTTCTTGATTTGACGATTTGAGACTTCAACTTGGCTGCTTGTTTGAGGATGGTAGGTGATACACTTGTATTCCACTCCCTGCTTTGATCTAGTCCTGCTGATCTGCACAAGTAACACATGAGCCACGAACCAACATTGTGGTGGCCGATGATACTCCGATGCTAAAGTTAAACAAGGATCTGATAACGGCGTAATGCTGTAAACAAAGAATTTCTAGCGTACCTTAGCTTACCAACCTCATGTATTATTTATAGTGCAAGGAGTCATGGTTTTACCAGGCTATCGTAGGCATAGTTTAGGAAGGATATCTTCGTGGAGATCTTTCTCTAATTAGGAGTCGTGCTATAAGAGGGAAGTTCCCTGCTAGCCCTGTGCTCCTAGATATGTAGGAGATAGTTCCCAATATAAGAGCAATTTGTAGAAGGGAGATTCCTTGTGTGGAATGTACTCTGGTATTTGTTTCCTAGTTGAAAACAAAGAATTGCCATAGTTGCCCGTCTGAAGCTGATCATCGAGATACTTGCCTTAGTATGACTTATGGGTATTGAGGATAGCTGTGAGATGTGTGGTCCTAGCATGTTGTGAAAGTTTGGATTCATCTGGCAAACTGAATTGGGCGGGCTTAGAACCGCTTGGGTCGGATCAATGTTGGGCTGATGCTGGGGCCCGTAGTTCCTCGAGATCATTTTGACACGTGTATGGATCAGTGGTGTGACTGTTTTATGTATCATCAGCTACTCCCCTGAGTTAGTGGGTTGTTAAGTCGGTCCACTGACTCTTTGAAAGAGCAATTGTACCGTCATGATGATTGGACTTGAAGCGTTCGTCTCGACCAACGCATGACATTTAATGGATACGCGACTGCTCAATGAGGGAAAGTGCGATTTGTCTTCCCTATAAATATTTACCGTTCTGAGGAGGGTTTCCTCATTCTTATCTTGCACTATTTTTTTCGATCTTTCTACTGATGGCTGACAACGTTGAACTTTCTCCCAAGGATCTGTTATCTCTTAATTGCATCAATTTCTTCGAGTAGCTTGGTTGACGAAACTGAGGCATGTTCGAGTTTGAGCTTCATTTTCTAGTGCCAGATGATGTCTAGCACTTCTTTATCCACTTTCGTATGCCTCCCGCTCAAATGGTTCCAAGTAGGTTCAAGATTTTGCTCGCGATTCTCCTGAGGGCTCATGATGCTGGCCTTCGTTTGACCCCGCCGGTAATCCATCACATGACAAAGGCTTGATTGGACCCCAGGGGTATTTGCATACTGAAATGTCCTTGTTTGCACTTGGCGATAAACATCGCTGAATCTTTGGAGAAGCATTGGTTGGCTTCGGCATATTTCGGTTACTTTAAGTTTGGGAGTCGTAGAGTGTCTCGATACTTTCAGTTTGATCTCGGTGAGTTTCTTGGTTATCGGTGTACGCATATTTTTGTATGTCCCTTCCGCGATGCTGGTTCTGACGTGTTTTTTTTTGTTTTTCTTGTTTCAGGGAGGTTTGTTATTTCGTCTCTCAGCGAGGAGGAAAAAAAGATAGAGAGGGAGTTTCTCAAGCTCCCTTTGACATCCATTGAGGAGGTCATAATGCTAGGCAATGTTGTACGCAGTGGGCTGCTGTGGTGTTCTCATGGTGCTTGCCCTGTGTCAGGTTCACCGACTGAGGGGGTGGTTGCTCGTTGCACGAGGAAGAAAAGTCTGGCTCTTTTCAGCCCTTATAGGCTTGCTGACTTGGGAGCGAATATACCTTTTATCGTTGTTCTGAGGAAGAGGCAGACCTCTGTCAGGGCAAACTCTCCCGTTGGTATATCGCAGTCAGCATAGGCGACACCCTCGGAGGGTAGTGGACTTTCTCCAGATGCTTTTGCTTCCCTCGTTGACCTAGAGGGGGAGGAAGTTGGGCTACATGTTGATGTTCCGCGCCATCACGGTCCCAAGATGGTTACTCGTGCCCTTGAGTCGTACAACCCTGTTTCGCTGCACCCCAAAGCCTGTGGGAGGGTTTTTGCTTTGTAGAAGGCCTTTTCGGATATGCGGATGTCATACTTGAACGCTCTCTATCAGGTGGACTCCCTGGATGGTCGGTTACAAAATCCTGACACTGTCACGAACCGCGAGGGCGTGGAGGCTACGACCTTTGTCACCGAAACGAAAGTTGCTGCTACGATAGCTCAGCTGAGGGCTGTCGAGTTTGATTTGGCGTCAACTTGTGTTGAACTGAGGCGAACCATGGTTGAATCAGAATGTCTGGATGCGGCTGTGGTCAGGTGGTCTTCCGACTGAGAGGCTCAAGAAGCCGAGAGGAACTGGGGGGAGGCAGAGTGGGCCATTGAACAACAGCAGCTGGAGACCGCAAATGATGAGGGGTTTCATCGCATTTTGGCGGTCGAGCGATTACTGGTGGAGGAGCGCTCGCACTATGCAACCCTGTTGGGTACGCGTTAGGCAGGAGGCCAATAATCTCGTCCGAGGTTATTCAGGGTAGATTGGAGCTTCTGGAACTGAATAGAGGATAACACTCCGGTATTGACCTCGATTTTGCTCACTACAGGAGGACTGCCTTTGGGCCGATTAATCGAGGGGAGGGATCTGACACCGCGAGACAAACTAATGAGGAGGATGTTTCTTCTTGAATTGATTATAACGTCCTTTCTTGGATGGAAAACATATACATGTGTTTTTTGAATGAAATCGTTGTTTTGCCTCATATTGTCATGTTTACTTTAGTTGCTTCGTAGACTGTAAAGTTTGTACTCAAATACACTGTTGCTCTGGATCGCAGTTGTTGACCTTGTGACAGATTAGGGACTAACCAGCATAAATAGTTGTTGGTCAGGGATTGACCAGGCTCCCTCAGTCATTGTTTGTAATGACTTCCTAAGTCGTTGACGGACAAACGCTGATTATGCTCCTAAGGCGTTGGGCACTAGAAGTTGTCGTCATCATTTCACGTACTAACTAAGCTCACCTGGTAAGTTCGACGTTCATTGCCTATTAGAGAGCAATGATCTTTTGGCGAGTCATCGTCACCAACGGATCGTCGCTCACTAGACTCCCACTTCCTTGGCCGTCGCGATCCAGGCAAAGCTGATTAGGCTTTGGGCACCAAAAGTCATTGTCATCAGTCACGAACTGACTAAGCTTACCTGGAAAGTTTGGTGATCATTGTCTATTTTTAGAGCAATGATCCCTTAGTGCATCGTCGTCATCAGTGGACAAGCGCTGACTAGACTCCCACTTCCTCGGCCATCATGGCCCGCGCGCAACGTACTAGGCTTTGCTCACCAGAAGTTGCCGTCATAAGTCATGAACTGACTAAGCTTACCTAGCAAGTTCAGCGATTATTGTCTATTTTGAGAGCAATGATCCCTTGGCGAGTCCTCGTCATCAGCGGACAAGCACTGACTAAACTCCCACTTTCTTGGGCGCCGTGGCCCACATGCAACGGACTAGGCTTTAGGCACCAGAAGTCATCGTCATCAGTCGCGAACTGACTAAGCTTACCTAATAGGTTTGACGATCATTGTTTGTTTTGAGAGCAATGATCCCTTGGTGAGTTGTCGTCGTCAGCGGACAAACGCTGACTAGACTCATACTTCCTCAGCTGTCGTGGCCTGCGCGTAGCAGACTAGGCTTTGGGCACCAAAATCCGTCGTCATCAGTCGCGACCTAACTAAACTTACTTGGCAAGTTCGATGACCATTGTCAGTTTGAGAGCAATGATCCCTTGGCGAGTCATCGTCATCAGCAGGCAAGCGTTGACTAGACTACCACTTCCTCGGCTTTCGTGGCTCATGTGTAGCGGACTAGGCTTTGGGCACTAGAAGCCGTCGTCATCAGTCAAGTCGCAAACTGACTAAGCTTACCTGGCAAGTTCAACGATCATTTTTTGTTTTGAGAGCAATGATCTTTTGGCGAGTTGTCGTCATCAGCGGACAAGCGCTAACTAGACTTCCACTTCCTCGGCCGTCGTGGCCCGTGTGCAGCATAGTACATCAGTCACGAACTGACTAAGCTTATTTGGCAAGTTCGACGATCATTGTCGATTTTGAGAGCAATGATTTCTAGGCGAGTCATCGTCATCAGTGGACAAACGCTAACTAGACTCTCACTTTCTCGGCTGTCGTGGCCCGTGCACAGTGGGCTAGGCTTTGGGTTGGTCGAGGGTTGTAACGGACAACAATGGAAGTTTTGGTAAAAGCAAATATTTTTTTGATAATATTTTTTGAGATGTTCTACATTCCATGGTCATTTTCAGTCAATACGTTCTTGGCCAGTTGACCTTGGTAACTCTGTAAGGTCCTTCCCAGTTTGGGTTTAGCTTTCCCGCACCGGCTTCCTGAGCACCCAATCCTCCACCTTGAACTCGCGTGGTTTGACCTTCTTGTTGTAATATTGCGCCATTCGCTGTTGGTAGGCGACTATCTTAGCAAAGGCTAGATCCCGCTTTTCGTCAAGGAGGTCTAGCCTTACGCGCAAGGCTTCATTGTTGTCGTCTGGTTTGAACTCCTCCGTTAAGAAGGTTGACACCTCGAGTTCTACCGAAACCATAGCCACTACAAGAAAAAAGCCCATTCATAGCGGTTCAAAAACGCTATGGTAGGATACCATAAACGCTATGTCTGCCGGCGCTATAATAGACCCTGGGTCTATTATAGCGTTTTAAAACCGCTATCGTAAGTAGCCTGGTAGATCCTTTTATAGCGTTTTTAAAATGCTATGGTAGAGTCTACCATAGCGTTTTTAAAACGCTATGGAAGGTATACATAGCAATTTTTTTTTTTTTTTTTTTTAAATTTATTTATTTCATTTGCTATCAATTTGAAATTTCATAAACACTATTATAACACTGATTTCTTTAACCATAGAAGCTAAACAATTTGAAACTACATTTCGAAGAAAACTGAACAGAGAGGTGAATGATATATTTATCATATTTCCCTGAAGATGGTAAATCCCATCAAATAGAGACATCAACGGTAAAGTGGAATGGCTATTCTAATATAATTTGAAGCTCAACAAATCAGTTTGTTTTTCACTTTCAAGCACTGTAAGACGAGCTATCATTTACATTCAAGCATAAAGAAATAGAATTACAAGTAGGAGATTTAGTATTTGGACTAAGTAGGAGATTTAGTATTTGGACTATTAATGAGAAAATCCTCGATGAGCCTCAGTAAGTTGTCCAACTGGCACAATTCTAAAATGACATGTTTCAACTCCTCATCAGACATCACTGCAGATAGAGAACACAGTGTTATAAATTGTACAAACATTACTTTGCAATCCACAACCAAATAGGAAAACAACTCCAATTTATAATAAAATGATGATACCTGTCTTCAAGTGCGTCAAAAAAGAAGCTGAACAGAGGGTGGAATCACCAGTCAACAAGTTCCCAAAACTAGCTGATGTCGCCACTGAAAAATTTTGCAGCAACAATGAAAATAACACACAAGTTTTCTCCCTGTACAGAAATTACGAAAAAATTAGGCCTTCTTAATTGTGATCTGTGAATCGATTAAGAAGATAAGAACCTAAAGAATGGCTGAGAGCAGCAGTTATTGGAAAGTAGCACCAATGTATTTTTCAATAAATGATTTGTTAGTAAATGGTTGATCACAAGGGGCAGATCCACCGTGACAGAACTAGTAACCCAACCACTTTCTAACACTACTTAACACTCTTCCCTAAAGACTCGAACATAGTGAACCAGAACTAATAGAACCATAGAGTAGAACATAACAGATCATGGTTTTGGACAGCCATTAGGCTGAACCATAATGTTTAAGAATATCAATACCAAAAGTGAAACAATACACATCTGTAAATAGGAAAATGTGATTATATAACCAACTTACTCTGATTGTTTTGTCCATGGATCCAGAGTAGAGCCTATTGGCTCCAACAACTAATGACACAACAGAGAGGCTATGTCCAGTGAGAGAAGTAGTTGGCTCAAAATTGTTGGTTGCATCATTAAATCTCCATACTAGTATATTACCATCCTGCAACAAGTGCAAAATATGCAAGGCACACCCACATCAGAAAAAGAAAAATATCAACAGTTAAATGTTGTTTATAAATTCAATGACTGGTTGGAAAAACAAATTAGAAAAGCAAATGATAACCTGAATTCCAGCAAAAAGCATTCCATTGTCTGCAAACAAGGCATACACTTGTCCAACAGGTGCACTAAGACTAATCACAGCATTAGTTTGGGTATTCCATGCCTGCAATCAGAAGACCACCATTTGTGTAAAATGTTTTAATTAGTAAAGAGATGGGACACCCAGAGAAAACAAACAAGGAAAATAGTATATTATTGGTCTGAAAATAGAACAGGAAAGTAAAAGAAAATATCAACTGAAAAGGGTAAAAAGTACGCAGAATCTACAATGATGCCGACATCACCGGAAATATCAACTGAATCCAGTGTTCATGAATAGAGCATCTGGAATCCTAACATGCATCTGAAATCTAATTCCTTTTCAATGTATCTGAAAGCTAATCACTTTACAATTCGCTTGATCTTAATAGGTAGTTGTTTCAGCTTGAAAGGCATCGCAAAGGATATGGTATTCACTATTAGTTCTTTCAAGATTTGTCTACACCAATGCTTCACTGCTCTAATGTTTACCCTCTTGTGCTTCTGCCTATATCTAATCAAAAAAGAATCAAAATTAGAAAAAACATTACAACCCTAAATTCCAAATCTCAAGTACCATACTCATAAACACTGAAAATGGAAATCAATGAAATCCCATGAAAACTTACTGTCTCAGAGTCTCAGAGTCCCAGAAGTGAACATCTTAGTTACAAAATAGATGTTCCTATTGGCCGTATCAACCCAAGAGGTGTAAAATTTCATGATGTTTTTGTGCTTCAAGGTCTTGAGAAGATGGATTTCACAGTAAAGCCTCTCAAGATCCTCAGGGCTCTGAAGGAAATCATACAGCTTGACTTGGTTCCAAGCCACTTCAATCCCTTCGAACTTATCAAAAGCTCTGTAACTGCAACACCCAAAACCAAAAAGGAAGAAAACCCACCAACATAGAACTAAATCAACATATACCCATCTCATAAAACTGCAAAAGTTCTCATAAAAAACTGAAATTTCTTCAAAATCTCAAAAAGGGATGAAAAAATAACAAGTGGGGTTTTAAGTTTCTTACACTGTCTTTGAAGCTCCTTTCCCAAGGATCTCATTGTACTGAAAAACCAACAAAATTAGAACCAAATATCAGAAATGAAGAACATAAAGAAGAACCCAAACAAGCAACAAAGGAGAGATTTTTAAGTACCCTTCCATATCTTCCAGTTGGATCAACTTCAACAAACTCAGACTCACCCTCATCTGGTTCATATGGTCTCATCCCAACCATTTCTCTCTAATCTTATTGGCTCTTCCTCTGTTCACAAGTCAAGCAAACAAAAATAAAAACTCCTCCTTTGAGCAGCTTTGAAGAGCTACGAGAAGATTATCAATCAACCCAAACAAATTGATCTCTAGTTGTTATATTCCTTTGAGTAACTTCAGGGACAAATATAAGCCCACAGTGCTTGATACAGTGATCCCCGAAAGCCCTCGACATTGCCAGTCCAGGTGTTTCATCATCTGGTAGCCATACCTTATGCACCCCTGGTTCATCTTCTAAACAGAATACACGCCCATGGCACTGCGCTATACGCTCAGCCTCCTCTGTGACCAATATTAACAGTGTGTGGAGATCAGCTGAAGTACTTGGGAGTAAACTAGTGCATCTTTGATGTCAATTAAAAGCTAGAGGAACTTACGAGGCAAATTAGGCTTGAAATCAATGGTAAGCTGAACAGGTACTAAACTTTCGTCATCAGAAGTGGTAGCCAAAATAGCACGAGAATCACCAACATTTGCTATGATAATGAGCTCGCCCTATGACAACACAGGTTTCATACTAGTTATACATAATGCTCAACAAATGATCATTCATAAACTAATTATAATCAGAACTTACACGAATTTACAATATACATGAATTTATAATGTAGAACTTACGGTAAACCTATCATACCCAAAAACACAAGCTATAGCTTCTTGTATATGATGTGATAGCGGCATGTCCACCATTACGTAAAATCAATAGAGGGGCAGCAGTTCAACCTCTTGCATGGTCCACAAAGGTTGCCAGTCAAGAGTTCCAAATGTTACAATGAATACATATTTCAGGACCATATGACTTTAACAAGTTCAAGTGAATGGGCAAACTGGATAGTTGCATGAGTGGTTCAAAAAAAGTTCAAAAAAAGTACAGAACTCATGCAAAAAAAGGACATGTTCAAAAAAAGGACCTATAACTTCAAGAAGGCTTTCTAGCCTCTAATATCAGGCAAATCACAATAATCAAAACACCAACTTACTCATGAAAGAATCTCAAGGACATTGGTAGTTATGTAAACAAATAAACCTTCAATCAGGACTTCAACAAAAAAAAAAAAACCTTCAATCAGACAACTCACAACATTCTAAACCATCATAAAGTCGTAATATATTATGCGATGCTGCAATTTTTATTGGATCAATCAAATAGCTGCCTCTGATCCATTGATTGGATGAATCAAATAATTAACTTCTAATTTATTGATCAAAATAAGCTATAAAACACATTAACAAATAGAAAACAAGTCTTAAAGCTGTGATTGTGAGCTATGGACTTGCGCTATTGTTAATCACTTGTGTTGCAGTGACAAAAGGCAAAATTCAACCAATTTTCAATTACAAAATATACTTATTGCAATTTTCATGTTATATCTTACCTTCTTCCAACTGGAGATCTGAGCATTAGGTGATCTGTTGGTGGTTCTGTGGCCAATGCCAGCGCTCCAAGAGTGTCCATGATGAGATTGACCCAAAGAAGCTGCAGAAAGAAACAGTTCAGACGAAAATCAAACAAAGAGAAATTATGGTACAAGAAGCCATAAGAATATACTAGTGACCAAGGGATGTTAGCCATGTAGCATTGGTTTACTATGTAGAAGTGCCTCTCAAATCCATTATCCTGGTTAGAACACTCAAAATCCACTATGTAGAAACGGTCCATAGAAAGAATGAACATTGCATTAAAAAACATACCGCCCCAAGCAGCTGCGCTTTGCGAAACCAGGAGAGCTCATCGTTTCGAACGTTCTGAACTTTAGACTGAAAGCTTTGTTCCCATGCATAACATCTGAACATTCCAAAATAAAATGTAAATCATGTTGAGCTATATAAATTTGTAAGAAGACTAACTGACATCAGTCCCAGATTGAAGCTGAGCATACTTCACTGTGTCCATAGCAGCCAGGATTTCATTCATCAGGCCAATTCGCTTGTCTGTACGCTGCAAGCCTTCCTTGGATAATTTTTTTCATCTTGCTTATTACGTATTTCTGTCACCACTAAAAGAACAGAAGAAAAAAAATAAAACTAGATTAGAATGGCAGAACTATGGACAATATATAAGCAAGTGTTACCATATACTGAAAAACAGAGAAAGCACATATTGTTCCACATATATAGGAGATAATACAAGTGTATAACAACAATGACAAACATATGAAAAGAAAACTGTTAGGAAAGGGAAAGTTCTAAGACAAAATGAAACAATATGAAAGAAAGCCAACTAGCGTCCACAATAAAGAACGCAGATCCAAAATTTTCACGGATTGCTGAAAATCAGAGTATTTCAGATGTGCATTTTTTCCCCGTTCTTATTTGTAATACTGAGTTGTGCAAATCAGCAGGACATGAGTTTTGAAGACTTTTGCTTGCATGGATTTAACAATTCCCATTACACACACCGTTATGCTTGATGAAATTCACATACTACAAAACAATATCATACTACAAAACAATAAAAGTGCACTGAAGGTACTAAAACATCAGAAGGATTTTCTTACCAGACCTCTCTGCACACCATCAGAATGCTGATAAGTACATGTTAAAGATGCCAGTTTTGTTAAGAGAAAAACCAGTGAAGAATATAAATAGCTTCTGATACACAATGAAAAGACTACAAGAATTCCACTAAATAATTGAAATGGACAAGTAAAATGATGCCTAACAATGAAGAAAATTTACGAAAAGGTAGGCCTGTTTTGAAATATGCTGGGGTTTGCATCTCATTATCATAGAGAATGAATGGCAACCATATTGACACAATTTCACACATTTTAAGACTTAGCAGCTTCCCAAATCCATTAATAGTTAAACTTTCACAATGAAATAACTTTCACAGAAGTCCAGATGTAGATAAAGAGATAAAGAGATACAGTTAAAGGATCAGTAGGAAGTTTTGATCACTGCAGGAAGCAAGTTGGTAGTGAACAGATGGGACAGTTTAGGTACTAAAGTTTACTGTAGGGAGAAGTTTAGGTAACATTCAACATCCGAATGCATCCCACGCCTTTTATTTCAACCCAATTCAAATACCACATTAGCTACTGTTGAAGAGGTTGCGAATGCCCTATGCTATAACTTGAAGAAAGGCAGGGGCCCTCTTCTTTTGCCTGAACTTCATCTAGTCACCACCAACATTTCTTCCTACTCAGACTTATTACTTTGAACGATCATGTCCTTTCATACAATAGATTTGAAGAAGCATTACTAGAAGATTTTTAAGTATATAAAACAAGTGACCTTTTACCCACAACAAAATACAATGAAATCATAGAAAATCCATTCTGACATTGGAAGAGATTCATATGGATTGTGTGTTTCATAATTGGGCATTCAACCAAGGCTGCAAATAATTATACACCTAGAACATCCATTATCAAGAGATAGCATGCTATTATATACTAAAGAATCTCCACAACAACAGTTTAATTAAATATATATACTCCATTTGTTCAGAGTGTTGGACTGAAATCTGTTAGGATCCCATAAGAGCAACTATTTAGTACAGTATGAAATCTAATACAGCATAATAGTTGGAAAGACAAAGATGCGGTAGGAAAACCTGCTGTGGGAAGGGCAAGTGCTCCTGAATACCATCCCCGAGCTGCATTCTTTGCATCCTCCCTTGCATAAGAGGATTGGGATAGTAAAGATCCTCCTTTGGGAACCTGACCACTCAGACACTCCAAGTATCAGCATGAACATGGATCATATTATACAAACAATACAAAATGCTTATATCTGACACAGTTAGTGTCTTACAAAATGAATGAACATGAGGCCGCGGTGGTGGAGGTGGCACCACTTCTTTCTCCACCGAATTCTCATCTTGCTGCAAAAACCCATCAAAATGTTTAGGATTTTTCAAAAGGACTTACATTACTATTGATAACAAAACAAATCAAATCAAAGAACAACGAAAAGAACAAAGAGCATAAGAATTGGGTGTATGACGATTTGTTAGCATTACCTTGAAAACAGCAGGTTCATTCATGTCATTCCATATTCCATCAACGCTATTAAAATCGAAATCCTTAACTAATTCGGCCCACCATGAACGATTTTTCTTTTAGGTAAAGTCAGGAAAGACACAAGGTCAGGGCCATACCTTCCCTAAAAAGTAATATCCATGAGACTTGATGCTTACAGTTACAAATATGTGTCACGCTAAATGCATCCAGTAAACTCACCAACAAAAGGTTTTCCATCTGCTTTTTGAATCCAAACATCATTTTCTGAAACAACGCAGAATGCACAATTATTCTTTATTCCTTTTTTCAATTAACAAAGTCATATGAACTGGTATTATTTAAGACCATCAGATTGAGAAATTTTTTTATATGAGAAACAAGAAATATGTTTATTTTATATAAATTAGTGAAATATAAAGCAGCAGGTAGTCACTTTCTCTAGAGATTAAGGTAAAAATCCAAATTATACCTGCTACTCCTTTGTCAGTGCTCTTCACTGTCCTGTACATCTGCATGATAATCCAAACAAAAGAAATTTAGAGAGAGTCCACATTGCTAAGATTACTCCGTATATGCCCTTTTTGTCCTTAGCCCTTGTTTTCCACCCCACACCAAAAACATACACACACAAAAAAAAAGGAAATTTTAAGATCAAAACCAACCACTTCTATGATTTTAGATCAAAGTGTTAATCTAACCTGTAAATGGCTCTTCACATGAGCTAGTGTTTTAGATCCTTCACATTCATTAGCTCCAAAACTGATTTAGGTGTTGCTCCTATAACACACCAAAAATTGAGAAATTTAGCAAGCGATAGTCATAAAATCAAACAAACATGACATGTGGTTATTAGTCTCTAATCTAGAAAGGGTTTCGATGGAGGTAGAGCCATGGTTTGCTGCGAAGAAGAGGAGAAAGGAAAAGGGGCATTCAACATAAAAATTCAGTAACATTCAACATAAAAATCGAAACTTTGTTAAAGGATTGTTAGGAAATCATACCAGTCATGCAAGACCATGCCTTTTTAGCAACATAGTCTTCGTCAGGGACGGAGAAATCGATCCATTTGTGGCGTTGATGTGAGAGGAACACCCCAGAAAGACGAACAACTGTTGTCGAATCAAGTGAGAGGTGAATCGAGTGCAAGAGAGGTGAATCGAAAGAGGGAGGGCGACGGAGAGATGGAGGGAGCAGTGAGGGAGATGAAGATGAAGATATGGAGAGAGCAGTGAGGGCGATGGAGAGATGGAGGGAGCAGTGAGGGAGATGGCGAGATGGAGGGAGCAGTGAGGGAGATGGAGATATGGAGAGAGCAGGGAGGGAGATGGCGAGATGAGGGAGCAATCAGTGAGGGAGACGACGAGATTGAGGGGAGGGTGGAGTTTCATCGAGCTCTATCTAACTCGAGCGCCCAGTAAAACGAGGGAGGACAGAAGCGAGCGCCAAAAATCCCGCCTTTTTTTTGTAGCGTTTTCATTTTTGTTTACGCCAAAAATTTGATGTTTGATAGCGTATTTAGTAAAAACGCTATTAACAAATGCTATTATTGGGCATTTGTGTTGTAGTGAGCTTTCGATCCGTAGGCTAGGGCGAAAGGTGTCTCTTCGGTAGGGACTCTTTTAGTTGTTCGATGTGCCCAGAGTATCCTTGGTAGCTTTGGAACCCATTTTCCTTTGGCCGCGTCGAGCTTTCTTTTGAGGCCTCAAGGATTGTTCAGTTGGTGACCTTTGCTTGGCTGTTGGCTTGGGGTGCCTTGGCAATGAGAAGTGGTGATCGATCTTCAAGCTTTTTCACAATTTATTGACCTTACTACCTTTGAACTGGGTTCCGTTGTCGCTGACCAATATTCTGGGCATGCCAAATCTACAGACGATGGAGGTCCATATGAATTTTTCGATTTGGATCTGCCCTATTTTGGATAGTGGCTCGGATTCTACCCACTTGAGGAAGTAGTCGACGACCACAAAAATGAACTTTTTACCGGTTGATGCCGGGAGTTGTCCGACGATGTCCATTCCCTATTGCGCAAATGACCATGGACTAGTCATCAAAGTTAGTGTCTGGGTCAACATATATGTGTATGGTGCGAACTTCTGACATTTGTTGCATTTGCATACAATATCTTTGGCATCTCGCTGCATGGTTGGCCAATAGTACCCTAGAGTTAGGGCTTTATGGATGAGGGTTCTCCCGCCTGGGTGGTTTCCGCATATACCGCCATGGATCCTACCTAGGACCTGGTTTGCTTCCAAAGGTGCTAGACATTGGAGCAAGGGTCCTATCATCGATCTCCTATATAATTTTTTGTTTAGGTGAGTGTACCTCACTGTTCTGTTTTTGAGTCTTCTTGCTTCAATCTTTTCGGTTGGTAGGGCTCCGGGGCTATGTATTCCAATATTAGAGTCATCCAATTTGGTTATGTTTATGTGGCGCAGATATCTTTACTTTATTTTTTATTGAGGCTCGATTGCTTTTGATATTCAATGAGGCCGCTGGAGACTTTGTTGGAGGCTGAGGCTTCTTTGGCTAGCTCGTCGGCTCTTTTATTGTTTTCTTAGGGGTACTGTATGAGTTTGCAGCTTTTGAACTAGCCCATTATGCCAAGTACCTTATCGCGATAGGTTATCATGCGGGGGTCTTTGCTGTTGAAATCCCCTTTGACCTGGTTGACTACCAACCTTGAGTTGCTGTATGCCGTTAGGCGATCTATTCTGATCCCTAATGCTAGCTTTAGGCCAGATAGGAGGGCTTCATATTCGGCTTCGTTGTTTGAGGCGGGGAAGCCGAACCTGACTGCCTTCTCGAGGGTGAAGCCGCTGGGGGAACATAGTGTGATCCCAGCTCCGCTTGCCCTTCCAGTTAAGGTAGATGAGGAAGTAAACTAATTAAATTAAAAGATAACTAATGCAATAAACAAAATTTAACTTTTATTAAATTCAAAATTAAAAGCTTACATGTAACTTGAATGAAGCTCCAACGAAAGAAAGAAAACTATAAGCTAGATGTGTAAAATAAAACTAGATGTCTTGGATCTCTTTATAATGTCCCTTTATCAAGAGTTAGAGAGCGTATTTATAGTGTTTTCCTCCAAGCTAGAAATGGGAAAAATCCTACAAATCCCTTGATTATACTCCAAATCATATATAAAATAATGTGAGTCATATTTAGGGATAGATACATCAAGATAGTTCTAAATGGAATGTGAGTCATATTTAGGGATAGATACATCAAGATAGTTCTAAATGGAGGTAGATACATGAGACAAAACTCAAGGTAATGGAATACTCTTTGATTTGATCCTTGGAATATGCATTGGGTTGATGCTTTATTTTATTTATGAATGCATCCTCCAATATTGAAGCTTTTACACTACACCAAAAGGCTTGATTATCTACACGGAGATGGCCACGGCTCAAAACCGTTATTGTATTTGCCACGGCCTATAAAACCGTGGCTAGATTAGCTACACGGATATGGCCACGGCTCAAAATCGTTGGTATATTTTCCACGGCCCAAAACCGTGGCTATAACCTTAAATCAGAGGTCTTGCGCGGTCTTGCGAAAACAGAACTCACATCCCGCCATTGCGAAAATAGAACTCACATCCCGCCTTTGCGAAAACAGTTTCGCGGTATTGAGTGAAAAAAATTGGCGCAGAGGAGAGAGGAGCTCCATTTTCATTCAAATCAGAGTGTTGGAGAACTCAAATCAGAGGAGAGAGAAGCTCCAGTTTCGCGGTCTTGTTGTCGCTCTCGTTGTCGTTCTCAAATCAGAAGAAGAAGGAGAGAGGAGCCTCCAATGCTGAGTTTGGTGAGAAGAAGAAGAAGAAGAACACACTGATCTTTCCGTCCCTCCTTCGGTTCAGATCTCCTTCCAGGTGAGATCCTTCTTCTTCTTTAAATCTCCTATTGTTTCTTCAGATGTGTTTCAGATTTAATTTTTTTTTCTTTCAGCAAAGCAGATCTTTCCTCTCCAACCATCTCTCTCTCCAAACCCTCTTAATATCTAATTACACAGAGAGACCAAAGTAGCCCAAAACACAGCAGAGATCAAAGAGGAAACCCATTTCTTCAAGTCTTCATCAGGTACCCATCTCTATCTCTCTCTTTAAGTTCATAATCTCCAATTACCGTGTCTTTGCTTATCTGTCAAACAAGGGGGTTCCTTTTAAATTTTCTTACTTTATAAGCAATCAAAGATTCAAACTTTATACTTACCCAGATTGTCTTTAGTTTGATTGTGATGATTACAATGTGGAATGGTGGATTTGTGAACTGATTTCAGTGTCTGTTTGGGGTAGTGGTTTGAGATGTACTTTGTTGAATGTGTAAAAAATAGGCCTTTGGGATGAGTTAGATGAGAAATTGGACTGGAAGTAGTGATGATCATGGATACCCAGTAAAAGGCGTGAATTTACTGAAAAAAGGGTATCCTAGAAATTTTTTAATGGGTGTTTCGAATTTCGACAATTTTGTGAAGGTACAATGTACTCTGTAGTAGTGCCAACGGCACGGGTATTACACTAGTTTCAGATCAGAGTGAGTGAGAGAAGCAGAGGAGAGTGTGAAGAGAAAGAAGAAGAAGTGAAAGAAAGCATTTCGGGCTTTTAGGGCTAGAAACTTGAGAGCCTCCACAAATTTTATCCCTTTGAAGTCATTTCGGGCTCAGAAAGCGTATTTCAGGTTTGAGGTTTTGATTTCTTTTCTCTTAATCTGGTTTTTCTAGATTTTAGATTGGTTTTAAGAATATCCATTTGACTATAGTTTAGTGTAATTGTGATTTTATCATAAAAAAAAGCTAGCTCGATTGAAGCATACTGACAAAGTTGTGGTTTAGTAATTTATTTGATAAGTGTTCGATTTAGAAAAATGGGTGGAGAATTCGATGGATGAACTGAAAAGGATGTAATTGCATTGTGTATAGAGGAAAGGGTTGAGAAGAGGAGCGAGGAAGTCAATGGATGAACGAAGAGGAGATAAAAGGAATAGTGGAGTGTCGAATCGATTATAAGATCGGTTGGTTAATTCAAGGCGGTTCAAACTTGTGAGAAGCTTTGTTACTATGTGTATAAGTTAATGTGTGCATATTGTCGTGTCTAATGCAAACATTTATATTATGCAAGGACATGCCTGTATCTCTATGGCATGTTGCATTTCTGGGTGGATACCTATCTTGTTGTGTGTGATAAAATTGTTTATGTTATTTAAGGACAAACCTGTATCTCCAAGGTTTATCATAATGAGAATCTAAATGGTAAATTTTTTTTTTTGAGGGGATGAAGTTTGTGGGAAGCACCATAGACCAAAGAATAATGAGATGGGGAAACGATAACATTTGTTTAGGCGGGGTTCCTAATCAAGAGTTTGGTGGAAAGAATTTGGAATACTGATTGCAAATGACTTAACATTTAAAAAAACGTTGAAAGTGGATTGCTCTTACAAATTTCCATGTCTTTCTTTGCTAGGCTTGCCACCACGAGTTTCATATAGTCCTTGGATTTCTAGAGCTAAGTTGGTATTCCATATTTCCATCCACCTAGCGTGATGTACAACCTGGCTGCCTTGCCTAACATAATGATGAAAATGTAATGCAATTAAAATTAAAAAGAGTTTCACATAGTGTTGCTTGGAAACAATATGTTGCTGCTGCACATAGATAGATGGCCATGAAGTCAGAAGAATAACTGGTTAATTAGTTGTTGATGTTATTGCTTCCAGCTAGCTTTGGTTAATTTACTTGTTATTTCTATCATGTCTTGGATTATATTATGATGGTACTAGTTTTCACCTCATGTTGAATAACTATTTAGCTTATTAATTTTCTCAAATGAATTGATGATGTTCATCTTGCTTGTTATACAATTATTTTCTGTAAATTGTGTATTTGTTTGTATATATGTTTGTTTACATGTACCTATCATGACTTAGTTCTTGGATAGTAGTGAAGTATATACTATGTGGTGGTGGTGGTAGTGGTCGACACGAAATATATTTCAGTCTTTAAAGGAGAACCACAGAGTACATAGACATATACTTCACATCACCAGTGGCAGAATTTTCACATCAAATGTCCTTTTATCAGTCATGTTAGCTAGGTAGATTCCTTATATTTTTAAGGCTGTGTTTGATTACAAAGATAGCAGAATTGTATAGAAAACAAGTGACAAGAGAAGATGACCATGTTGTTGTAAAAATTTCCATGATGTCCACCCCCTTAAAATATTGTCTACCTTCAAATTATGTGTTTTTGATTCCACTCTGGCCTTTGCTTGTACTATTGTTTTTACTGAAGGTTTTTATTTCAAAGTCTAAATGAAAACGAAAGGGAGATGAACGTATATGAAAGTTGTGATCTTTCACCACACATCTGTATAAAGTCTACATTTAGACAAGGAATCAATAGTCCTATTATATGTCCTATTCTATTATATGTCACCTAATTTTCATGTGTGTTTGACTAAAGTTAATCTTCCCGCTCGTTCATTGCTTTTGGATAAAACATTGGAAGTAAAAAAATTGAGCCAAAAATATGATAGATTGGAAGAAAATGTTCAATGGATACGAGAGAGACTTGAAAATGGAACTTATGTGAGACAATCAACAAGTGAGGGAACACAAGGAGGGACACAAAGAACTGAAGATACACCTTCATCCCGTGCACAATCGACAAGGCAACCAGAAAATCCATTACCTCCATCTCCATTACCACCATCTTCTCAAGGTGTTGCGAGGTTTCCTTCTCCAAGCAATCATGTTCCTTCAGTGTCAAGGACTTACAAAGTTTGTGATTGGCATAAGAATGTCATTGCGATAGCAAAAGAGATTGTTGATCCTATCCATCGATTCTTTTGTGATTGCCATGGATCATTGAACCCTGCAACAGAGATCAGACTTTCCTTATGCTTCAAATATATGACTGAGCTGAAACTTTACAAGAGTGATCCAAAAGGAGACATGATGGGGGATTTGGACGTTGGTGATTTCTTCTTATGGTGTAAAAATCATATGGAACTTGATGATTGATAGTTACAACTACCTTGGTAGTTACAACCTTGAACGATATCCTTGATGCTTGCTATTTTTGTGGACTTGCATGCAATACTGTAGTACTTAGTAGTGATACGTTCATTTTTGTTTTTTGACTTACACACTCCTGACTGATTTGGTTTTGGTAGTCCCAAATCTGTAATTTTTATTTGGATTTGGTAGTCCCAAATATGTAATCTTAGTAGTGTTGTTTTCTTGTTGAATATATATATATATACTTATCTTATGTTTTTTAAATTTATAACAACCCTTTTTTAACTCCGCCAATGTAAAGGTTCTTTTTTACATTGCCGGTCCCAAGCCCGGATAAAGGAGGAGGGATGGGGGTATGTTTACCTTTATCAATTTTTGTGTTAAGTTTCATTATATTCTTTTTACATTGCCTAGCATGGTCATCTCTGCAGGTTGAGGTTTCTAGAGGGAGAGGAAGACCACCAACCTTGGTTGACAAGGATGAAGGACTAGGAAAGGTAAAAAGATGTTTGTTATGCGATTTATTGTCTTTCAAGCACCGTCTCTTACTTATTTAGTGTAAACTAGTTTTGTGTTATCTGTACTGCATACTTTGGTTTTTTGTATTTACTGCATTAGTGGCAAACCTTCAGTAGATCCTCATTCCTTGTTTTTTCTAGATATGCGTGAGGGTGTCGGGTAGAAGCTAATACATGTATGAAGTTAATATATCTGGATCTATATCAGTTATTTGTCATTTTTAAATTTTAAGGCAGATAAAATTTCACATTTGAAATGAATGTTGGTTTACAATTTTCTATGTTGTATTTGACAGGAGAATAGGTTTCTGGTGATGGTCATACGTGATTTACTGAACCTTTGTGAAATCACTAAAGGAAAAGATAATAAAGCTGTTATTGCAAGTAACATCATGTAAGGGTTGCTGATGGATAAATGCCCTTGTGCAATTAACCCTTTTAACTTCAGAATTTACTGATTTTGGATTGGATATGCAGGTATGTCGTTGGACAGTATCCAAAATTTCTAAGAGCCCATTGGAAGTTTCTAAAAACTGTTGTAAATAAGTTGTTTGAGTTCATGCATGAAACACATCCTGGTGTTCAGGTATTTTTCATTTATTTGTGTGTAATTTTCTGTGACCAAGTTTTGCTCAAATCATATTTCATGTATCATTTAGTTGCCTTTTTTCAATCACCCTGCTAGAGAACTATGGCACTATTTTTGCTGGCAATACTTAACTGGAAAAAAACATTTCTGCAAAGGTTGGTAGATTTTGGATAGGGTTTTGATCAGGATTCTTATGATTTCGTCTTTACAGGTTGGTAATATGATTCAAGCAGAATCTGATCCCCAGAAGAGGGATGAATATCTCCAAAGGTTGATGGAACTCCCAAATCAGGTAAATTCTCCACTTGTACATATTTTAGGTGGTGAAGTTGAAAGTCAAAACTCTTAGGATTTTTTCTATACTGAATTCATGCCTGGATCACTTTGTGCTATACTTCTTTAGCTCTTAACCTTGTCAATCGATTGTTCAAGGTCTTAATTAGAATGTTTTCTTGCAGAAATGGGCTGACATCATTGGGTAGGCACGCCTTAGTGTAAATTTTCTGAAGGAACAAGATGTGATCAGGACTGTGCTTAACATATTGCAGGTATGCCTTAGTGGCATTCTCTTTTTAAAGTGCCACGTTGTTATCAGTGTGTTATCACCACGTTACGATAATTTGATACCTTTATAGTGAATGAATGGACTTGCATCGTAGCTACAATTTTAATTTTGTGTTGTATTTCACTGATTGCCGAGAGCGTGCTGGAACTAACACATGTGTTGCTATGTGGCAGACAAATACAAGTGTTGCTATTTCACTTGGAACATATTTCTTATCACAAATTTCATTGATCTTCCTGGACATGCTCAACGTTTACAGGTATTTGAAATTTCTGATGCGTTTCTTATTAGAAATCTTAGTGTAGGATAAATCTCTCAAAATATTCGTGTTATATTGCTTGCTTGCTTCAAAGATTGCAACTTTATGACCTTTTGATGTTTAAACAGAATGTATAGTGAGCTTATATCAAACAACATTGCAGAAGGGGGACCATTTGCCTCTAGAAGTTCCTATGTTAAACTTCTAAGGTAAGATCATGAGTTTGGACTTGCTAAAATGACATCCTATATTGTATGAGAGATTTCATCTCACTTTTGCTTTTCAATCCTCTATAATAGAACTGTGAAAAGAGAAACACTTAAGCTCATTGAAACTTTTCTGGACAAGGCTGAAGAGCAGCCTCAAATCGGAAAGCAATTCGTGCCACCGATGATGGATCATGATCTTGGCGACTATGCTAGGAATTTGCCTGATGCCAGGGAGTCGGAGGTCCTTTCACTTTTTGCCACAATTATAAACAAGTAAGCATATATGCCATTAAATTCTAGATGATTCACTTCCACTTTGGCACTTGATTATTCATGTGCCTTGTTATTCTTGCGTCTTATTAGTTTAGCATTTTTGTCAGATATAGAGTGCCTTTCTTATTCTTACGCCTTATTAGTTTAGCATTCATGTGCCTCTTTTATTCTTGCCCTATGGAAGTATTGGTAACAATAGTGCGTGAACGTAGTAATTACTATTTATTGCATTTCTAAGTGAGCATTAGCTAAGTTTTGCCCATCATACACTAGGACCTAGTAGAAAAAGGATGAATACTTATCTTTTTGACATGTCTTATGCAGGTATAAGGGGGTGATGACAGAGGATGTACCTCGTATATTTGAAGCCATTTTTGAATGCACATTGGAGGTTAGTCTAGCTGTCCAAGTAGCAATATTTGTTTATATCTCAATGTGTCTTTAACCTACATCTGATATTGGCAGATGATCACAAAAAACTTCGAAGATTATCCTGAACATCGTCTGAAATTTTTTTCTTTGCTACGCGCCATTGCTACTCATTGTTTTCCAGCTTTGATAGTCTTGTCAAGTCAGGTTGGAATTCAGCCCTCTTCATTTTGTCGTTGTCAGTCTTGATGTTCATTTTTGCACACGTTGACCTTCATATTGTGATTTCTTTCGTTGTTTTTTCATGCCTATTTTTTTGTTTCAATTCAGCAACTGAAGCTTGTTATGGATTCTATTATATGGGCATTCAGACACACAAAGAGGAACATTGCTGAGACTGGGCTTAACCTTTTACTTGAGATGCTGAAAAATTTCCAGATGTGTAGACTCCTATTCTTTGTTACAGTTAACTATAACTTCATATATCTCTTACCTGTGGTTTACCCATTTAACATGTTTTTGAGTTTTGCAATCAGTTCCATCGAACTTACTTTTTGACAATTGAGCAAGAGATTTTTGCAGTATTGATAGACACATTTCATAAGCCTGGGTTCAAGTTACATGTACTTGTGCTGCAGCACTTGTTTTGCCTGGTAACAAATTTTATTCAGTACCATGTCTTATAAAAGAAATCAAAAGGAATGGGATCCTTACTATTGCATGTTAATGCATTTCTAGGTGGATTCTGGTGCGTTGACAGAGCCTTTGTGGGATGCATCAACCGTTGCTTATCCATATCCTAACAACAAAATGTTTGTTCAGGAGTACACCATAAAACTTTTGGGTACTTCGTTCCCTAACATGACAACAGCAGAGGTAGACAGTTTATTTTTGAACTTCTTTTTCTGTCACGAGTTCATGATTTACTGAACAGTGTGATTTTGCAGGTTACTCAATTTGTAACTGGTCTTTTGGAGTCGCGAAATGATCTGTCTACATTTAAAAATCACATTCAATTCGTGATTTCCTTGTGCAGTCAAAAGAATTTTCAGCTCAGGTATCATAGCTAATCAAGCTGATTTTTTTTAACATATTGGGTGGACTCGATATCCATACTAACTGGAAACCTTTGATATCTCACATATCCTTGTAATTTTATTTTTTATTTTTTATTTCTTATTTTCTGGTCATGTTAAAGCTGTTTTCTATAGGTAGTTTTTATCAGTGTGAACTGTTGATAAAACTCTATGATACATTACCTCAAATATAAGATGTCAAATGATATTTGCATTTCGGAGTTCTCAATAGTTGTTATAAACATCATGTTACTTGTGAATCCTGCAGGACAACAAAGATCTCTATGCTGAGGAGGCGGCAGCTCAAAGAGAGAGGGAGCGTCAAAGGATGCTGACTATTCCTGGGCTCATTGCACCTAGTGATCTTCTACAAGTTTCTTTTGTTACATGCTTCCATGACTTGTCAATGTAGCGTCCATGACTTCTACAAATTTAATAGATACTTGGCTTCATTTGAATGCAGTTCCAAGGTTCCATTTTACGGTTGATTTTGTATTTATCTAGCATATAGTTTGTGGAATCCTATTGGTGCCGGAGGCATGACACAGTAGCCGTGTCGTAGGCACGGGTACTCGCCACATGGCAAGTGTCTGGTCGATCTTAGTAAGGACTGATTTTGCAGGTGTGGGGCTGTGATTTTGCTGCAGCAGCAAAAAAAATGTAATTTTTTTTTCGATTATATTAATTTGCAAAGGTTTCAAACCCTCGCAACAAACCAGATTTCTTTTTTCTTTTGAATTTTGTTTTGACTGGCCACGACTTAAAACCGTGGTACTTCATGCTTGCCACGGCTTAAAACCGTGGCCATCATGCTTGCCACGGCTTAAAACCGTGGCCATCATTCTTGCAACGGCTTAAAACCGTGGCCATTATGCTTGCAACGGCTATGAGACCAAAGCAATTCAAAATAAGTGATATATGTTGCCAAGGTTATGGAACGTGGAGCATCTAGCCATGCCGGGTAGCCGTGGCTAAACCGTGGCTAAATGCAGAAAATCATCAAGCGTCCTGGAACATAAAACCGTTGCTAATATGTGTTGCCACGGTTTATAGCCGTCAATGGTGATTTGGCGATGCCTCAAATGGCCAGGCCTCTAAGCCGTGGCAATAAGTTACCCCCATGGTCCCAAACTGTTGCTGATGGGTATTTTTGGTGTAGTGTTATCTTAAAACTTGCCACATGTCTCCATCAAATGTTGACTTCCATAGTATTGGTCTTAAAATGAAACTCTTGATCCACATGTGTCACTAACGTGCCCAAATGCCTCGATATTTATTCATTTCATAATTTCTCCAATTTCTTATGTCATGCAAATTTATCGTAGAATTGTCTCGAATATTGCACATTTCTCAATTTTCTACAAAAAATTATGACAATAATCAAATTCAAGACAAATAGATACATTTAATTGATTTTAAGCACAATTAGAGGCTAATAAATAGGTAAATGGGGCGTAAAAATCAATGTTTCGTTTGCTTACCATGAACACTCCCTCAATTTTTAGAGTTTGTTCTCTGTGATATCGCTATCTTGTTTGCAACTTCGAACACAAAATGAAAAAAATGGGGAAGGGGAAGGGGAAGGTGAAGATCTTCGAAGTGTTGGTGAGTTGCAGTAGCAGGAACAATGGGAGCACCTCGAGCATACATTGGGACGATTACACTTCCTTTAGTGATTTCAGTGATGAGAAACCAAATCTTAGGCAAGATTTCACTCCTTTAGACAATGAAGAGGACATGAAGCCAAATCTAAGACCTCCTCCTGTTCATTGGTGTGACATATTGTAAGTGTTATTAACTATTTAAGGGTTTCATTTTGGTGTTTCAATCTATGTTGCATGTGTAAATGGATTGTGTGAATGATGTTATTGTAGTTAGGGTTTTGTTCATTCGCATAAATGATGGGTCATCCACTGCTTATTTGCTTAGGGTTTTGATAACCTATGTATCATTCTGTTAGGGTACTCATTGGTCAGGAATTTTGATCATGGTTATGGTGTTGTTAATCCTTAGTACACTAATACTGATTTGTGGGTCGATTAGTGTTTACAATGAGTTCCCTAGTTAGGGTGATGTTAACCCATAAGTACAATGCTTAGTACATTTTGTTCTGTGTACTTGTCTTCTATTTTCAGTTTGTGATACATGTTACTTTGCATAGGTTTGCATGTTTTGTATTGTATACATTGATGAATGTATATCATTGCAGTAATGGAAAATGGGAATAAGAGTTGGAGGTGTGGAACTTAATAGTCCATTATGATGGGAAGTGAAGTAGGAAGGCTGAAATCCCTGGTAGGTGGAAGGTCAATGACTATAAAAATGGGAAATGTTTTGATTTTGTAATAGTGCATGGGAATTATCTTAATTGGGACAAGTTAAACAAGAGTATCCTTGAAGGTATACCCAACCAAAATAAGCATACCTTGACACTTGGGGATACACATACCTTTTTGGAGAATGGGATGAGGATGGACATAAGCAATGATGTAGACATAATGTATTTTTGGAAGCATGCAGATATTGATGACAATGATGCTTTGCATATCTTTGTTGATGTTAAAGTGGCAGTAGTGCATGAAAGCAACATACCTGGATGTAGTTTAATTGATCATGAACCCATTCCAACCCCACCTGTTGTTGAAGTTTACCCTGCCCCTGTCACACAACCCACCCTCCTAGTAAGATTCATTTGAGACTTATGGTGTGGGCCAAAAGGAGTTGGAAAAAAATCCTACCCCAAGGAAGGATACACCAAATGATTGGTATTCCCCTAGGAAGTATTCAAGAAGACTGAATGTAGAAGATGACAAGTCTGATGTTGGTGAATGTCAAAATACTTGTGGGAAAAAAACAAGGGTGGGCCAAGAACAAGTCCACGACGAGACTATGAGAAAGTCAGTGAAGTCCAAAGTTGAGAAAGAGAAGAAAACATTTGATGAGTTGTCTGAAGAAGAGATTGATGATGACCTACCTGATGTTGAAATAATGACCAATGAAGCACAAGCCCAAGCTCAGACAACATGTCCATGTGAAGCCCAATCACGGGAACAAGTTTATTAAGCAGGCTCATCTCAAGCCCAACCAGTGAAAGCACAAGACAATGAGTTTGCACATTTGGATGACCTCCTTGTAGAAAAGGAGTACCATTCTAGTCATACAACTGAAAATGAGCATTATGCACAATCACCTCAAATGAGTATGCTGCCTTTGTTGCTGAAACTGATGATGTGTATGGTGATGAGAGTGGTGATGAAAGGCAGGAAGGTGATTGTGTGTTGGGGGTTCGAAAAAAATGGGACACAGTTGATGTAGCTAGGTTTTGGTTAAGAAAATATGTAGTAAGGAATAGGTTAGTGATGCATTTCAAGAAAAATGATTCTAACAGACTTTTAGTCTTGTATAAGGGTGCAAAATGCAAATGGCATTGCTATGCAACATTGGACAAAGATGGGCACAGTATTAATGTTAGGACCACGGGGAAAAATCACACATGTTTAGGGATTAATAATGGGAAGAACACAATAGTGAGTTCCAAGTTTGTTGCCAATGAGTGTGAATCTATAATGAGTACACACTTCACAACTTTCACAGGTGACAACCTCATCAAACAGACATGGAAGGACCACACTGTTGAAGTGAGTTACCATATAGGCTGATGGCAAAACAGAAAATAATGGCCAAATTGATTTGCGATTATGAAAACAGTTATAAGCAAACCCCTTCTTGTTACAAGGAGTTGTTGACAACAAATTCAGGTGGCATTGCTACATGTTCAAAAAATGATGATGATAATTGGTTACAAGCTTTTGCTTGGCATTCTCTGTTAGTATTCTTGGTTGGCAGCATGGCTGTAGATTTTTTGTGGGGTTGGATGGGTGTTTTATTAAGAGCAAATATAGGGGTTGTTGTTTGTCTGTTACAGCCTTCGATGACAACAATGGTCTGTTTCCACTGGCTATCTACATTTGCCAGTCTGAAAGCTACCAAATTTTGTTCAACTTCTTGAGCATCATTTAGATGCACTTGTAATTGCATGCAGGGAAGCTCACTTTCATTTCTGACCAACAGAAAGGTTTGATTGAGGTGGTTAAACAACTTTTTTTAGAATCAGACCATAGATTTTGCTTCAAGCAGATGTACAAGAACTTCAAGAAAGCTGGATTTGGAGGGAGATTATTGATGAAGCTTAGTTGGAAAGTTGCTAAGGCATACAAAGATGTTGACTGTGTCTCCAATTTGAAAGAGCTAAAAAATGCTATTCCAAGAACTCATCAGTGGCTATTCGAAAGGGAAGTGAAGTCTTGGTGCAGGACATATTTTGACAGTAGAGTTTGCTCAGAGCCCATCACAAACAATTTCAGTGAAACCTTCAATAACTGGATTATCAAGCTAAGGGAAATGCCAATTTGCAAGTTCACTGATGAGTATCACATGCTTCTCATGAGGCTTATGTATGACAGAAGAGAAAAAATCAACACTTGAGATGTTAATGGACTAATAACTATAGCTCAGAAGCTCATTGACAAGTTCAAGTAGATGAGGAGTCAATTCATCCAGTTTGAGTCTACTGATGGTTTCATCACATTTATACATAACGATCTTCGACCACAAAGCAATGTCAGAGAAATTTTCCATGTAAAATTTAAATTGTTTGTGTATTTTATTGATTAAGCCTATTATTTACAAATGCTTGAAGCAAAATAACATTGGCTTTTGTACAACTAAAGCATTTCATCAAACACCTAATGCTCAAACAAACATCAACTATTAAAATTTGTACAATCCACCAATCCATCATAAATCAATCTCACAACCCTTAATTTTCATATCAAAACCTAATCAATCAGAGATGCCATAGAACCTAAATAAAAGTGAAAAACAAAGATATTGACCCTTCTAGGGTTCTTAATCTGAAACGTGAGAAAAATGCCTCCAAATCCATCAAATGGATGAACAAAGATATGTTTTCGTCCTCTCCGCATCCTTCAAAATCTACTAGAAAAGTATCAAATAGAATGCAAATTAGGCCTCGATTAGCTGTAATTTTGGTTGAACAACCAAATTGAGGTGAAACTCTATACGTCAAGCAAAACTGGACTTGGTTCGAGCACTAGAAATGGTGAAACGGGAAGAGAACATACATATACTTGAAGTTCGAACCATCAAATCGGTGTGAGAAGAGAAACTTGATTGATTGAGCGTGAGAGAGACGAAGCATATTTTATCATAACTAATTCCAGGTTCCTTCAGGAACATTTTTTTCATGAGTCTTCTCATATATCTGGCAATCTGATTTTTTGAATTTCATTTTCTTACAAAATTTAGTTGAATCCAATAGAATTTACACACTTAAATGTTTTCACTATAGGTCCAAATACACCACATTTCTCAAGGGAACCCAATTCCACTTGGACAACATATTTCCATTTTTGCTATTTATTTATTTATTTATTTGTCGACATATACGTTTCATGGTTCAATATGTTATTTATATAAATTCCCTTTGATATTTTGATAGCTACCATAAATGTGAATATGTCATCAATGACCATTTCATTTGAACTCCAAATTTCTCGTAAATATCTTGAGATCTCATTATTATCAAGTACTTGAGCCTTTTCAGGGGCTTTTTGAGTCACTTTAAAATTGTCACTGCATGGACATGGGCAACCACATTAGAAGTTATTCTGGATTTTGAAACATAACTTCTTAAAGAGTGTTAGATAAAATCACTTATAAAGTTGTATGTACAACTTCTTCTGGAGCTTGTACACATTCTGTATGAGTTTTAGTTACTGTTTCTTCAACAATTTTATTAAGGCATGATTTGTTTCGTTGTCTTCTTTCAGAGAGTTGAATTTTTGGAACCTATATGTCTACCACGCTTCTAACAAAAATGCTAGGAAACCAGGTTTTGTAAGCATGGTGACGTGGCATAATATTGAAAGAATGATGAAATCCCCAAAGTGTTTATGTGTATCTCGAGGTTGTAAAAAACCTACTTTAATGATGCCACATCATCCTGGTTATAGAAATCGGTTGCAAAACCTGGTTCCTTAGCCTCACACGCGCATGTCGTAAGTTACTGATTGTCTTATTCAAAGTTTGTCCTTTAGGGACGCAAACTCGAGCAGGTGTACTTATAGCTGGTAGACGTGACTATGTCATTATGGTTACATCATTAAATGCATCAATAATCAATTAATTGATTCATAATTTTAGATGAGACAAAGTTGAAATTTTCTATTATAATTCACACCGTTCCATATTACTATGTTGTTTAGTAAAAACTAGCCTATCTCGCCCTAACGGTGGGAAGATTATCTCATCAAACTGAAATGTCGCAAATCTAGCAGTAAATATGTTACCAATTAATATTATCAAATAACGTATGATAAATGTTGAGTCAAAACAAACATTAAGGCCTAAGTGATGTTGAATACCCAATTTAGTTTAAATGAAAGGTGGTATATGAACCTATACCGCACAACCAAATAACAATAGATGGGAAATATAAGTTAATTAAGCTCTCACAAGTCGTACACGTGGTAACTTGTAGTATGAAATGAGATGAAATTGAAACAACTATGTGGCATGCAAGGTTGAATGTCTTGAAGCACTAGGGGTAGTTTAGATTGCATAAGTAAAGGTCATCCAACAAGTTGGAGACTTGTAATTGAAGATTTCACTAAACCATTTTGTACATGCAGGATGAAAAGTTCAACAATAGTTCTTATCGATGAGCAAAAACAATCTAAAACTTGAAAGTACACTCAGTTGTATTGTCAAGTCTGATAGACTTGATGCAATGCTATGCAAATGGTGTTTTAAGCAAAATGAAATGTTACATGAAATCACATATGAGATCATCTAGTGAATGCATTTAATAATATTGTGCAATTTCAAAAACGATCCACTAGCATGATGAATTGGACTGGAAATGTCACCGCGTATTTCCTTTTAGAACGTCAGAGACTTAGAAGGAGTCCTGAGAAGATGCAGTGTAGTAATAAGTTTACTTTGTGAACAAGGAGTACACAAACAACTGTAAGTTGAATGTTAAGGGTGATTTTTTTAAAGTTCCTGACGTAAAACGATATGTGACACAACTATAGTAGTTGTATAATCCCAATAAGTTAATGAAAACTATCTTTAACGTAGGCTTCCAACATTAGATCACTACACCAAAAGGCTTGATTAGCTACACGGAGGTGGCCACGGCTCAAAACCGTTGGTTTATTTGCCACGGCTCAAAACCGTGGCTAAAGCCTAAAATCGTCATTACACCAAAAGGCTTGATTAGCTACACAGAGATGGCCACGGCTCAAAACCGTTACTGTATTTGCCACAACCCAAAACCGTGGCTAAATCCTAATGTTTGCTTTGGCGCCATTGCGAAAATAGTTTCGCGGTCTTGCAAAAAAATTGGCGCAGAGGAGCTCCATTTTCTTTGAGAGTAAAACCATCAAAGAACTGAGACTCAGAGTGAGAGAGACATGTATTTGTTTAATGGAGTGAGAGAGATGACGATCCCACCCACCATGTCGACTTCCTGCTACCAAGATCGATGAAGATCGCAACTCAAATCATCCCAAAACCCTCCAACCCTCAGCACCAGTCGATCGACAGAGTCAATCGAACCCATCTTCCAGTCGATTGAGCCCATCTTTCGCCTTCACCAGTTGATTGATAGCCCTCTACACTCCAATTGATCGATCAACATACCTCTCACACTCCCCAGACCTTCTATCGACATACCACTTCAGTCGATCAAAAGGTTTGCAAAGAAGAAATCAAAGTGTTTGCGAAGAAGAAGAAATCGAAGGGAACAAGAAGAACTGGAAGGGTTTGCGAAGAAGAATATCTAAGAGAGAATCGAAACTATGGGTTCGGCAAGAAACCCAGATGCCAGATCCAAGCAATCAATCAGGTATGATCAAAACCCCGTTCAGTTTCTTCTTTTCCTTTTTTTTTTTTTTTTTTTACTTCTTCTTCCTCTTCTCTGAGATTCAATTTTTTTTCTGTTCGATCAACTAAGTGAAGAAGAAGACCTAATTGTTCGATTCAGTTTCTTCTTTTCATTCTCTTTATTAACTTTTGGAAAAAAAAGATTTAGGGGCCAATTAATCTGTGTTTTGAATTGATTTTGTATGCCGTTTGGGATAATTTAGTTGCATAAGTTGAATTGAAGACACTATTCTTTTAGGTTGGGTTTTCGTGAATTTTTTTATAAGTTCATGAAAGTTCAGGTTTTGAAGTATAGGATGGATTTGATTTTATTTAAATGTTGATTTTACAGGACTATTCAAAGCTCCAAATACTTGTAGGTCAGTTGTTTGATCAAATATCCCTGTCAAGGTCCTGCGCTTTATTTTGGTTGCATTGACCGCAAGGCTGGACATGGAGGTGGACATCCCATACTGAAACTATGAACAATTCCTTTTGTTTAAATCATTTATAGTGCAAAATTTTCATTTTTAAATTGTTGCATACATGAATGGATGCCCAGGTTGCTTATGGATTCCACCATTTACGTGATGAAAAGCCGTACCTGGCACAAGGTCCAATATCAAATAAGGTTGACTAATATTATTAAGCACTATTAGCTTTAGAAGTAGTTTAGTTCTACTAAATTTTCTTACATGTCTCTTAGTCATTATGACCAGCATGTGAATGCATCAAGTTCATCATTTATATGCATATAATTTAAATGTTCGTTTGTAGTAACAAAATGGTTTATTAGAGTATTTCCTCATTGCTTCGTGGATCATTATTTTTCATTTTGTAGAAAATCTAATTAAATTTTAGATAAATGTATATTGGAAAGTGAAGAATGTATAATAGTATGTTGTTATCTTCATTGCCTGTTTTAGGTCACTGCAGGTAATGCTGAAAATGTGAAAGATGACTTGAATGACCTTGATAAGGTTGTTAGTACTGTATTAGGAAAGCGTACCATAGAACGAAATCAGCTACTTGTTAGCATTGCTAAAAGTAAATTTACTAAGGGTGAAAATAGCACGAAGCCTGTAACACCCCTACATTTCCAATGACAATAAATATTTATGTTTATAAAATTCAATTGAAATTTGTATTTTAAAATCTTCTTTTGTTTGACAAGTCGTATTTCTCAAAAATCCAGTTAAACTTTCTTACCTTCCGAATCTCGGGACGAGATTCCATTTAACGTGTGTATAAAGTAACACCCCTGAATTTCATAAAACTAATTTATTTTATTTTGAATTAAATAAAATAGGATTACATTACGTGAATTTCAAAATTTAGGGTTTTATTTGGTGAGTTTAGAAGGTGGGTGCTTTCAGAAGTCCAGTGGGGGCGAATAGCCACCCACACTATATAAACAAAAACCCTTCCTTCTTTTCTTCTCTTGTGCAACAGGAAGGGTTGTTCTTCCTTTTTTTTTTTTTTTTTCTTTTCTTTCTTCTTCGATGGCGGCGATGGGGAATGACGGATGAAGCGTGGACGTTGGGGTCCAAGGCGTGGCAAGAATCGAAGGAGGAGGAGGTGGTGCTTCTCGTCTTCTTCACCTTTCGCAGACCATCTGATCTTTCTCACAACAAAAATGGCCATTTCAGCCCCTCGCTTCACTGTCTCCAAAACCCGCAGATTCGAATTGCTTCTTCACATATTCTCTCAAATGAACTCAAACAACATCACCCAAAACTCTTCAACTCGTTCGTTAGTGGCAAAAACTTTGATAAAATCAAACAGGTTTGAAGAGGCAGAGTGTTTTGTTACAGAGATGGTGAAAGATGGGTGCTTTCCTCATAAGGGTGTCTGGGATTCTCTAATTCAAGGCTTTTGTTCGAAAGGAGGAGACCCAGAGAGAGCTTGGACAATGTTACAACATTGCTTGAAGGTTCCGGGTAATTCGCTGCCTTCGCAATTATACTTTTTCTTTGTTGATTCATTGTTTTAGCTCAATGGGTCATATGAGAAGAGCAATTGAAGTGTTGGAATTGATGACAAGTGAGAGTTTTAGATACCCTATTGGTAATTTTGTTTGTAGTTCAGTGATTTCTGGGTTTTGTAAGATTGGTAAACCTGAGCTTGCTTTGGGGTTTTATGAAAGTGCTGCGAAAATCGGAGCTTTATGTCGCCCCAATGTTGTAACTTGTAACCTATACTACTATTGTGAATGCTCTTTGTAAAGACGGTAGAGTAAATGAAATTTGTGATTTGGTTCGTAGGATGGAGAAGGAAAGAGTTGTGTTAGATGTTGTGCTTTACAGTAGTTGGATTTGTGGGTATTTTAAGGAAGGGGTTGGCTGCAGGAACACTACATGATTTATCAAGGTGGTTGGGTTTGATTGAGGTTCAGTGACATAGCATTTGGGGTATACCAATATGAGAATTGATTGGTTGTTGATGAAGGGGGTTCAAGGAACAATGTTTGATTTGCCAAAGATGCTGTGGTGATGGATGGAGAGGCTGAAAACAGTGAGTGTGTTCTCCCATTCTCCATTTTTGTTTTTTTTTCTCTTTCTAGTCTTGTTGGGTGTTTGGGTCTCTTTTGGTTTGATTGGATTTGCAGATTTGATTGATATTTCAATTGTTTTTCTTTGTTGTCAACTACTTCTGTGTTGACCAAAAATCTAGTAGAGAATGACCATCATTTTTCTTGCTGCTCATCTTGATTGCTATGGTTACTGCTTCATTGAAGTTGATGTCTGGTTAGATGTTTCGAGTTGCTTGGAAATCCTTTATTCCATTTCAGCAATCCCATTTTGGTCATTCCTTGTTTTGCACACAGTCTGCATTTTCTTTTCTATGCCTCCTGAAGCAGACCCACTCATTGCTGGAAGCAGGAAATGCAGGATGTTTGTAATTTAGATTAAGGTTGCCTTAAATGTGTGGTTAAGTGAGGGTAGTGAAGAAGATGTTGGCTGTATTTAGTCAGCCTATTTACAATAACCAAAATCACTGTCTTGTTGATTGGAAGGTGAGAATCCCTCTATAAAATCCATGGCTATATGTTGCCATGCGTGATCCGGAATGGGGAGAGGTTAGAGAAGTCCTTTGTAGTCTGAATTATCATTTTTTATTCCTTTGACATAGGTTACAGTCAGTGATATATTTGGTCACATGAGTCTTCATGCCCGGCCAATGAAAATATTGTCTGAGCCTTTGATAAGTGGCTTGAATGCCTGAATGACCACCTAGAGCCAAATTATGCATGTTGTTCAATAGTTGTGCTCTTAGACTTCCTGTAGAGCCAATGTATAGCCTGCCCTTGCTTAAGAGGAGTCCATTCTTGACATAATAGTGAGGTAGTGAGTCAGGATGTATGTTAAACTGCTGAATGATGCTAGGTGTTTGCTGATCCTGATTGCATAGAACTTCCTGTATCCACTGAGGAGTAAGAGAAGTAAGAGCTAAGCAAGTACTTGTATCTGCCACTTCCATTGATTCTGAACTTGTGCTGTGAATGGACCTAGACAAGGCATCTGCTGCCTGATTTTTAGCCCCTCTCTTGTAGAATATTTCATAACCATAGCCAAGAAGTTTTGATAGCCATTTTTGGTGTGTCATAGTAGTAACCTGTCACGCTCCGTCATTGAGCAGGCGTCTTATAGTTGGACTGATTTTGTGTAGGTTTTGACAAGGGTTTTGATTTCGGTTTTGAGTAAGTACAGTATCATGCTATATCCCAAAAGTTTTCTGTTTGAGTCTAGTTTTTAAAGGATCTTACGGTATCATAATCTGAGTTTTGTATAGGAAGATATACTCATTTTAGCGACAACAGGTAAAGCAGCTGAAGGCTGACATATGGCCTGTTTTATTTGTAAAATCTGTATTGTTTTATAAATAATCACGGGGTATGCCTAATATGGTTAGAAACCTCTTGGTGTCTACTTTTCATTGCCCCAAACGGTATGCAATTTGGGGTTCTAACGTGAGAGTTATGTACATTTGAGTGATGATTGGTCAAGCTATCCGGTTAGGACAGCTTGTTCATTTTGGTGTTGTTGGTAAGGTTATTTGTTTGACTGTTTTGGGATGGGAACATAGTTGTTTAGGGTCTGCCTTGGGGTGTCTTGAGATGCATTTGATGTAAAGAAAAATATTGTTTGGAGCCGAATGAGGCTGGTTGCTTTGGTGTAAGTTAGTGTTCACCCATGATTGTCATGCACTTTCATGTTTATGTATTGAAATTGTCTTTTCGGAGATTTCATGTAGTGGCTTTGTTGGATTAAGCTTTTGAGATACTTTCTGCCAAACTAGGAGGTATGTGTTTATCCCTAAAATCACATTCATATGGAGAGTACTATGTGTAGTAGTGTTTGATTTTGCAATATGGTTTGTTTTGTTTGGATGTCTCGTTGATTCTATTGATGTAGGACCATTTAAGATTAATGGTGTTCCTATGTATGTATGCATCTGAAATGATTACATTTTCCCAAAAATAATGGATGGATTGATTTACTTATGAATGACAAAATGTCACTTGATCGTCATGTTGTTATAAAGCATGATTTATGAATATGCTATGTTTCCCCAAAAATGTGGTTGGATACGATTGTGAATCGATTTATGTATGACAAAATTTCATTGTGGAGGAATTCTGAATTATCAAAAATAAATGATATTGGTAAACCTTGATTTCTGAAAATATAAACCACTTGGACTTGTATCACTTAGAACTACCACACCTCTTTTGTTTATTATTTCCCCTCTCTTACTAGAGAAACTAAATGACCAGTGGGTCGTCTTGCGGAGTTGGGGCACCCATTTCTTACTAGAGAAACTAAAATAACCTTCGGGTTAGTCTTGCGAAAATGAGGTGAATTTGTATGCCTAAAATAGGCTTTGATATTTATCCGTCAAAATTGTGACGTGAGTTTATGCGCATTGATAGCCCAATGGTGGCTTTTGGTACTCATATAGTTAGGAGTATCCGTGATGCATGCATGTATGTGATGTCCCCACTTGGGCATGGATGACGGAGTAGTCCTCCTTTATATGAGAGAGGCATACGGGCATGTATGTTCGGCACGGAGGTGGTGCGAATGTGCTATCGTCTAAGTGATCAATCCGTTAAAAGATGAAACAAATTCAAATAAAAATGAATAAACTACGTTTATATTATTTCTAACCATTTTTATGCAGGATGGCAAGTCCACTAATGTTTCTGCAGGTTAGACTTGCCATAGTCGACTCCCACAGGGTAAGTATAAGTAAATGCATTTATACTTAATTGGGATGATGATATGATGGCCTCGATGAGGAACTAAATTCTTGGATCTGTGTTTTCTTGCATCACACTTTTGCCTCGTTGAGGAACTACATGTTGGTGTGTTTGTGTATTGTTTGTGTTTAGCTTGATGTTTGTCACGTGCGATTTTATGATTTTGGGATGAAAATTTCTCACATCTGCTTTATTGCTGACCCAAGCGAGCTTTTGCTTCTTGGGTACATTCCTTTGGGAATGTAGCCAATTAGCTTTTCAGGTTTAGAGACTTTTGAGCAGCGTTACGGGAGTTTCGCTAGTGGGGCTAGCGACGTCAGTTTTTTTCCTGGTTAGAGTTCTATTATAAATTTTAGTTTGTTCTATTTTCTAAACTATGTTTTAGTCGTTGCTGCTAAATGTTTATGTTGTTATTAAATTTCACGTCCCGAGTTTTGGGGAAACGGATAATCCTACGTGGATTTTAGGATTTCGTTTTCTTCGAAAATCGGGGTGTGACAAAGCCTGAGGGGCTTGTTCGCTTATATGATCTATTGATACAGGTATAGTAAAAACTAATTTATAGACATTTCCTTCTACCATTTAATTATCATTGACAGTTGCATTTTGACATGGGTTACCACATGAAGGTTGAATGAAAAAAATTTTAGTTTGACTCGCTTATGCTCTCAGATGGAACTCGATAATTGAAATCTGATCACTGCCTCTACTATCAAGGAGCTAATCGGTCACGCTTTAAAATATTTTTTAACTTAATGACCACCTACAAGAAGCTTTTCTTATCAGACAAAGATAAGACGAAATAGAAGTAATACATTATCTGCCTTGTTTGATTTTTCAGTATGTAGTTTGCAATGGTTAGAGTTGGTGTTATTGGTTTAGCTTTTCTGTGCTGACAAGGCATGTAATGGTCAAGCAGGTGCAACTGTTGAGCCATTTGGGTCTTTTGTTTCTAATCTGTATACAAAATGGGGAGACTTGGATATTTCCATTGAGGTACAAAGTGGTTCTGTTTATTCATCTGCTGTGAAGAGACAGAAAGTGAAGGTACTTGGCGATTTACAAAGAGCTCTACGGAATAGAGGTAGCATGTGTTTTAGCTTTTATATTTTCAATTTCATGGCATTCCTAGTTTCTGAACTGTCTTTTGTGTCAGTTATTCACATGGAAGAATTTTATTTTCTCTGAAGGTTTTGTATTCTTTTCATTTATGCATAGCAAAACATTCAAAAAAAATTTATTGAAGGATTGATATGAAACAAGAATAGACTGTATTTTAAACAGTAGAACATCCCACTTCTAGGTATTGTATCATGCACTGTTCAAGAAAGGAACATACAGTTGATAGCGCTGGTGGATGGTTGTGGGATATGGAAAGAGTACATGGTTGGAGAAGATGATTTTGAGGAAGTCAATAGATACTGAGTTTTGTGTTTGAGAAGATGGGGACCTTGAAATGAGCTACTTATTGTTTGTATCAGAGAGATATTGTGACATTGGTCTGCAAATTTTTTAAATGAAATCAGTTTCAGTTTATGTGCAATGAATTCATTTTATTTTATTTGTCTATCTTGAATTGTTTTCATCATTTGGTTAATATATATAGAATGTTTGAACCTTATAGGCTTTGGTCTTTTTCTTTTCAATAGAACTGTTAAGCTTTAGACAGTGAAACAGATGAAGTTTAGTTAATTCCCTCCCCAGCTGTGTGGGGCGAAAGCAGACTGGTGAGCATATGTAATTTTTTTTTCGATTATATTAATTTGCAACGGTTTCAAACCCTTGCAACAAACCAAATTTCTTTTTTTTTTTGAATTTTGTTTTGACTGGCCACAGCTTAAAACCATGGTACTTTATGCTTGCCACGGCTTAAAATCGTGGCCATCATTTTCCACGGCTTAAAATCGTGGCTATCACTTGCCACGGCTTAAAACCGTGGCCATCACTTGCCACGGCTTAAAACTGTGGCCAACATTCTTGCAACGGCTTAAAACTGTGGCTAAATGCAGAAATAAAACCGTTGCTAATATGTGTTGCCACGGTTTATAGCCGTCAATGGTGATTTGGCGACGCCTCAAATGGCCAGGCCTCTAAGCCGTGGCAATAGGTTACCCCCATGGTCCCAAACCGTTGTTGATGGGTATCTTTGGTGTAGTGGATGTGATGCATATATATTTGAAATTAAGCAAGTTTCTTTAGGAACTTCATAAATATATCACATGTTAGATAAATGTGTGTCATTTAATAATAGAAAGTGTGCTCTTTCAGAGCCTTTAATGGTTGGAATAGCTTTTGCTAGAGCCTCCAATAAATTGCATAGATCTAGTTATGATAGACACCCTTTGTTTCTTAAAAGTCATTGTTGAGAAAATTTTATGACTTGTCAATATCTATTATGAGTAATGGCACTATCAACTGGACATATATGATTGTCCATCATTTGCATTATATAAACCATAATTTCAAAGAAAAAAATGTACCAATAAATAAATAAATCAAGCTAATCAAAATATGATATACTGCATATAATTCAGAAGTAATAGTGAAAACAATTACGAGTAAGCAAACACTCCAATGTAACATCATCTTGGAGCTTAGCTAAAGTTTGAGGGGGATTCTCATTTTTTCTAGCAGGTGTTCTATACCACTTCTTGTGGTTTTTAAAAATAAGGATGAGAGGTGAAGTAACAACCTCTAATAAGGTAATTACATTGGCTAGTGGCTACAGCTTATGGAGTTGCCACATATTTGCTAAGATATTAAGCTCTTATATGTCCCATACTTTAGCCTCGTGATGGCTAAAAGTAATCATAGATAAAATCAAAACTAAACAAGAACTAAAATGTACACAAATATTATATTGTAGAACCAAATTTGTCATACATATCACATTAGCATATATATTATATGAATACTATTATGTACGTTATAACTTCAAGCCTACCTTAAAAAGCCCACTCCAATAGTCCTTGCATGATTTATAAACTTCACTACAACCTAATTGAATCCGAAAAGTGGTTGTAGCATCTTTCATTATCCACAATGTCCTTAGTATATGCATATACGTAATGGTGAACCATTAACTTTACAAAAACCATCAAGAGATAACGTTATAGCTGCTTGAATATCCTATGCTCTTATTCCATACACATCACAGTAGTCAAGAGGTGTGGCTGAATCAGATTCTAAGCTATAAGGTTGAGGTGGAGGTATATCCACAATTAGAGGTGTGGTTGCATCTAACCTTAACAGCTCACGTGTGTTCACTCTCAAAATTATGAGTCTACCCTCATCACATTACCATTCCAATTATGAATTTCCTGGATTATGGTATTAAAATTGAATCGATCACACATTTGCTCCAAAGCCATGTGTACAACACCTAGCTAGATGTCGAACAATATTTTCAAGTGTATGTAGTCCCCTAAATACCCATGTCCTAAACATTCAATTGGGTAACTTCTTCTAGAAGTTCAAATGACTATTGACTGATTTCTTTCTCATGAGCATTCATATCTTTAATGTGAATTTCATCCTTAGTAAATATTAAATCATCCCATGGACCCATGGACCCATGATATAGAAAAAGGCAGTAGACAAAAAGATTAACACAATTTCGTAGGGAATATAGTCACATTACTAAAGTATGGCATCCCTAGCTTTGATACGAAAACTATGATTTTCAAAATTCGAAACATATAGAATTTGAGGTATCCTCCAGAAAACAAATACTTTATCAAGACGATCACTTATCGGAACAACCACTCATGAGAAAATATACAATACGATGAGTATATTATTACACATACATGGGAACCATAAGGTAGTGGGTCAACCATGAGATGTCACAATATCCATAATAGACTCATTCATCATAACTGATGTCGTCATTTTTTGCTCCTTGCTCCGACCTGGTTCCTGCTAACCTATTGACCTGCACAAGTAGCACACGTGAGCAACAGACCACCGTGGGGTGGCCGATGGCACTTCGATGCTAAAGCCTGACATGGATCTGAGGAAGGTGTAATGTTGTAACAGGGAATTTGTAGTGTACCTTAGCTTACCAACCTCATGTCTTATTTATAGTGCAAGGAGTCCTGGTTTAACCAGGCCATCATGGGCGTAGATTAGGGAGGAGATCTTCGTGGAGATTCTTCTCTAATTAGGAGTCGTGCTGTAGGATGGAAGTTTGATATTCACATAATTATTACATAATATATCCCTTAATTTATATATGTTAGTGTTTCGAATATTATATTTTATAGTAATTATTTCGGTTTCATGTCTTTGCAGGAATTTGAGCGTGAACGATGAAATCGTATTAAGGCGACAATTTTAGGAATGACAATTGGTCGATTCTAGCGGTGGTACAAAGTAGAGTGTCACATAACTAAACCTAACCCTAATAAACCTAGGTCCACCTAATTTAACCTAAGCCCAAACCCAAAATGCTAACCCAAAACCAAGCCCATAAACCCAAACCCAATGCCAAGCCCAAGCACACCCAAAGAATATTCTCCCAATTATCCCATATGTAGTTTTGATTTTTTTTCCTTAAATCACTCATTGAATTCTCCCCTTAACTTGTCCATATTCATTTTTTCCTAATTCTCTATAAATACAAAAATTCAATGGATGAGAAAGAGGAGGAAGAGAAGGGAAGAAAAAAAATCAGTAGAAAATCAAATCCTCTTTCCTTCAGAGAGTTCTCATCACCATCCCAACCAAGCAAATCTAGGTTTTCTCTCCTTCATCCCTCACTTGTCTCGCTTCACCTCGCCACCACCACCACCACCGTGAAACAGGGGCGTGACAACCCTGTTTCATATCAAATCTGTCCCTCCGCCACCCAACACCGGTCACCACCAGACAACACGCAGCACGTCCAACATGCCACCATCAGACGCCCTCCTCACCTCCCTGTTCCTCGCTAACGACCACCATCGCACACCACCTCGCGACAGAACAGGGAGCGTCTCTCGCCCGCTCACGTCCACTCTCCCATCTCTCTCTGCCTGGTCTTCTTCTTCAGCAACGCGAGCCACCATCACCACCATCTCTCTTGCACTAAAACAGAAGAACAGGAGCAATAACAGAGCATCGCGAGCCGCCCTGTTCCACCACCTCGCGACAGAGCACAGCCCCTGCTCATCTCCTTTCTATCCTCTCTTCGTCTTGGCCTCTTTCCTGTCTCTCTCTCTCTCGATCACCACCACATAGCGGTGCGTCAGCGGCGCACAACCACTGCGAAAGGAGCAGAATCAGGGAAGTCCTCGCATCTCTGTCTCTGTTTTTTTTTGTGTGTTATCATCACATCTTTCTCTGTTCTTCCATTCCTATCTCTCTTTTGCAGGTTCCGGAGTATCTTGGAGGACGAAGGAGCTCGCGAGGAGCCCGGATGAAGAAGGAGCAGCGACGCTGCTCGCTGGAGACGACGACTAGAGAACGCGCTATTTTTCTGGAATGAAATAACTGTTTTTCAAACAGTTATGTTATTTGCACCCCCAGTTTCTCTTTGAGCAGCCACAGAACTTTTGTAGTTCATTTTCTCGGGATTCGTGTTCGGACCAACTGCTGATCTGCTGAGTACCACCACATCGAGTTTTCGACAAACTAAAAAAAAACCCAATAATTTTTCTAAGTCAAAAGAAATTATAGGGAAACAATTTTAATTGTTACCCAATAATTTTTTTATGATTTAGAAATCCGACTTTTAAGACCAAGACCAGTAATTTGATTGCATATGCTTGTGTGCTGATTGAAACGGATAAAAAGAAGTCGGACATTTTTTTTGAATTGTGCTAACGTTTTGTGCAGAACGGAATACGCACACTGTAAGTATTTCTATCACACGGAACGTATTAGCGACCCGGGTGCTTTGTGTAATTGTTTGAAATTGTGTGATTGGTTGTTTAATTTCTGTAATTGTGGATGCTAAACTTTAGTAATTCATAATAAGCAGACCCAGCTTCTAAATAGAAACTGGTGGGACTTGATATCCCCACCTCATTATTCTAGCTGTGTGCAACCAATAGCCAAACATAATTAAAATCAATTAGCAAGTTAGATAGAGCCATCTTTTAGGTACGGTGTTCATAGGACAACCAAGACCAAGGTGAATCCAATAATTTTTGTGTTGACCAAAGCTAAAAGTGACGATGGATTTAATCATTCAATGAACTTCGAGAGGCCACTGCCACAAGGGTAATTTACCTGGTACGCCGAGTCATAAGTAAGCTACGATCCACAAGAAGGATTGGTGTAACTAACAGTTTTGGGTTAGGAACACAAGCCTCAAGTGTGCATTTAACATCACATCGTTCTCACATCTATTGGCTTACAGAGCGGTAGCACAAGGAAGTACTTAATTGGACCATTGTGACCTCCTTCTCTTGTGCGATAATCCGGTTTCTTTGAAACAAAACTCTAGCCTACTGATTTTGAACTTTGTGGTGTAAAGTATACACTCTTAGGATCATCTTGTAGCACTCATTGCTCTGATATAAAGATTACATAAGAAATAATTTGTGCCCCAAAGATAAAAAGATAATTAATCTCAAAAACACTGATTGCTTAGGGAGGCATTTTTTCTTGTGCATCAATTGGTTGCTGATTGTGTTTGAGTTTGTGCGTGATTTTTTAAGGTTAGTAAACATGTCAAACCTCATTTGGTTTAGACTTGTTTATGCGTCTTTGGGAACGGGATTCAAGAGGTAGACTAATTCGAGAGGATCCTGTAGAGTTGTTTGAAGTCCCCATTGACCTTCTAGAATCTTTCTCCTTGTCGAGTGAGACCACTGAAATGGCTGGGGAGAGAGCATTTAAGGATTATTTCTCTCCACGTTCCAATAACACCCCATCTTGCATTATTTTACCTGAGACCACTGCAAATAGCTTTGAGCTAAAACCATCAATTATCCACCTTTTGCCTTCCTTTTATGGTCTAGAAAAAGAGGATCCCTATCTTCATGTCAAAGAGTTTCTTGACATTTGTGCTACTCTAAAATATCCCAATTTTTCTGATGATTCAGTTCGTCTTAGGTTGTTCCCCTTTTCTTTAAAAGATAGGGCGAAGTAATGGTTAAACTCCTTAGAAACTGGAACCATCGACACTTGGGATACCCTATCAGGAAAATTTTTGACAAAATATTTTCCTATTCATAAAACAAATGCCATCCGAAGAGATATATCTAATTTTCAACAGAAAGAGGGTGAGCATTTCTATGAATGTTGGGAAAGATTCAATGAACTCATTGCTAGGTGTCCCCATCACGACTTTGAAAAGTGGCGCTTGGTTCAATACTTTCAAGACGCGTTAACCCCTCAAAATCGTCGAATGATTGACGCCACTAGTGGTGGGTCACTTATGAAGATGAGTGCTAATGAGATTTGGGAATTATTTGAAGCTATTTCTGAAAATTCTAACAATGGGATTATTCAAGAAAAGACTCGAATAGGCGAAAGGGTGGTTTGTATGAAGTAAGGGATGCATCATCTACTCCTCATCTTCCCCCTTCTTCAAGGTTGGAAGCAGTTGTAATGACAATGGCACAAAAGATTGATGCATATCTGGAAAAGTCTCAGCCATCAGTCCAAACCAATGTTCCATCCGAGGTTTGTGCTGCATGTTCAATTTCTAGTCATTTCACATCAGACTGTCACTTGAAAAATGAGTACCTTGCTTATTTTGCTGAGCAAGTCAATGCATTCAATACCTTTAGGCAATCTAGTTATAATCCACATTCAAATTTTTACAATCTAGGTTTAGCCAGACACCCTAATCTCTCATGGGCCCATGGTCAACATCAAGGAGGCTCAGTTGTTATCCCTCAAGCTCCTCGAGCTCCAATTCCTGCTCATAGGCCTCAATTCAATCAAGATGTACCTCCCTATAACACTCAGAGTTTTCAAGATACATTGAACCAATTTATGCATAGAACAGGAACCATACTCGAACAGAACTCTCAGTCTATCACCGAACTAAGGGCTAATTCAAAATAGGCAGTGCATCTCAGCCACGCAATGAAGATGTCAAATCTATCATCACCCTTAGGAGTGGAAAAAAAGTTGACAACCAAATTAGAATGCCTAATCTGATTGATCCTGAATCCCAATCCACGCCAAAGCAAGTCACACCTCCATCTGAGAAGGAGGCTGATAAAGCCTCATCTTCTAAAGAGGATCATCATCTTGACTCTGATCCCACCAAGGCATCCTATATGCCTAGAGCCCCATTTCCATCGCGGTTAGTTCCGGCGAAAAAAGGAACAAATGCCAACGATATAATGAAAATTTTTAAACAAGTTCAAATCAATATTCCATTACTCGAGGCCATTAAGCAAGTTCCCTCTTATGCCAAGTTTTTGAAGGATTTGTGTACACAAAAGAGAAAACTGAATGTACACAAAAGAACCTTCCTAACTTAGCAAGTTAGCTCCATCCTTCAACACAAAACCTCACCTAAGTACAGAGATCCTGGTTGCCCGACTATTTCATGTGTGATTGGTTATCATATGATTGAGAAGGCACTGTTAGATTTAGGGGCAAGTGTTAATCTATTTCCATATTCATTATATGTGCACTTGGGTCTTGGTGAGTTGAAACCAACTCAAGTGACACAGCAATTGGCAGACAGATCTGTCCGAGTCCCCCGCGGTGTGATAGAGGATGTGATCATTAAGGTTGAAAATTTTTATTTCCCTGTGGACTTCATAGTCCTTGACACACAACCTGTTCACAATCCCTCTAGTCACATTCCAGTTATTTTGGGTCATCCATTTTTTGCCACATCCAATGCTATCATTAACTGCCGAAATGGAATCATGAAATTATCATTTGGTAACATGACAATCGAACTCAATGTATTCAATGTAAGTCAACAACCTCCCGAGTCTGAGGATTCCTTTGAGGTTAACATGATTGAGAGTTTGGCGGAACATTCATTTCCTCCGTTTAATGATCCTTTAGAGGCTTGTTTGACTCATTTTAATTTAGACTTCGATATTAATGATTCCATCAGGGAAGTCAATGCTTTGCTTGACTCTACCCCTATAATGGAAACCAGTTATAAATGGAAGCCTAGGGTGGAACCTCTTCCACTCAGTGAGTCAAAACAAGTCCCTTCCGTTGAACAACCACCCAAGCTCGACCTAAAAGTATTACCTAACAACCTCAAGTATGCATTTTTAGGTGTTGACAATACCTTACCTGTTATTATTTCATCTGCATTGACTAAAGAACAGGAAGGAAAATTGTTAGATGTTTTAAAATAACATAAAACAGCACTTGGGTGGACTATCGCGGATATTAAAGGAATAAGTCCAATCGTTTGCATGCATCGCATTCATATCGAAGATAATGCAAAAGTATCGCGTGAAATGCAACGTAGACTTAATCCTAACCTAAAGGAAGTTGTCCGAGCCGAAGTGCTCAAATTGTTGGATGTGGTTATAATCTACCCAATTTCGGATAGTCCTTGGGTCAGTCCTGTTCAAGTTGTCCCAAAGAAGTCAGGGGTAACGGTAATCAAGAATGACAAGAATGAATTAGTACCAACCCGCATGACCACGGGGTGGCGAGTATGTATTGATTACCGTAAGTTGAACTTAGTCACAAGGAATGATCACTTTCCTCTTCCTTTCATTGATCAGATGCTTGAAATGTTAGCCGGACATGATTACTATTGTTTTCTTAATGGGTACTCCGGTTATAACCAAATTCCCATTGTACCCGAGGATCAAGAGAAGACCACATTCACTTGTCCCTTTGGTACTTTCGCATATCGGAGAATGCCCTTTGGATTGTGTAATGCACCCCCTACTTTTCAGTGGTGCATGCTTAGTATTTTTTCCGATATGGTTGAGAGGTTCCTCGAGGTGTTTATGGATGATTTCTCAGTATTTAGTGATTCATTTGATGAATGTCTACATCATTTAACTTTAGTGTTAAATAGATGTGTGGAACTTTCCCTTTGAGCTTATGTGTGATGCTTCCGACTTTGCACTTGGAGCTATCATAGGACAACGATTGGACAAAAAGCCACATGTCATCTATTACGCTAGTAGAACTCTACAAGACGCACAACTTAATTACTCCACCACTGAGAAAGAATTATTAGCTGTAGTTTTTGCTCTAGACAAATTTCGGTCTTACCTTATAGGATCCAAAGTAATTATTTTTACTGATCATGCGGCGTTAAAGTATCTTTTCTCTAAAAAAGATGCTAAACCTCACTTAATTCGATGGGTCCTATTGTTACAAGAGTTTGATATTGAAATTCGGGACAAGAAAGGTTCGAAAAACGTTGTAGCTGACCATTTATCTAGACTTCTGGTAGAGTCATCCAGCAAATATTTACCATTGAATGAGTCATTTCCTGATGAACAATTATTTGCTCTCTCCCAATTACCTTGGTATGCAGATGTAGTTAACTATCTTGTTACGGGTCAACTTCCTTTTAAGTGGTCTAAACAAGATAGATCCAAATTTCTTGCTGAGGTTAAACATTTCTTCTGGGATGATTCATATTTGTTCAAGTACTGTCCTGATCAGGTTATCAAGAAATGTGTTCCTGAGAGTGAATTTCACAGCATCATCTCATTTTGTCATGAGCAAGCTTGTGGTGGTCATTTTAGCTCTAGAAAGACAGCTGCAAAAGTTTTGCAGAGTGGTTTTTATTGGCCTACCCTTTTTCGAGATACTCATGCCTTTTGCACCACTTGTGATCGATGCCAACGAATGGGTTCCATTTCTCGTCGCAACATGATGCCCCTTACTAATATTCTTGTGGTTGAAATTTTGATGTTTGGGGTATTGATTTCATGGGACCATTCCCGCCTTCGTTTGGCAATCTTTTCATCCTTGTTGCTGTGGATTATGTGTCCAAATGGGTAGAAGCGATACCATGTAAAACGAATGACCACAGGGTTGTGGTAAGATTCTTGAAAGATAATATTTTTCCTCGTTTTGGTATTCCGCGTGCCATTATAAGTGATGGTGGTTCTCATTTTTGCAATAGACCGTTCGAGCTATTAGTAAAAAAAAATACTCCATCACTCATAAAGTTGGCACCCCTTATCATCCACAAACAAGTGGACAAGTTGAGATTTCCAATCGGGAGATTAAAAACATTCTAGAGAAGACAGTCAGACCAGATCGTAAAGACTGGTCTCAACGTTTGAGTGATGCTCTCTGGGCTTATAGAACAACATTTAAGACCCCGATTGGAATGTCTCCATATAGGCTTGTTTTTGGAAAAGCATGTCATTTGCCTGTGGAATTGGAACATCGTGCATATTGGGCCATCAAGACATTCAATTTCGATATGGTCAAGGTTGGATCGCATCGTAAGCTTCAACTTAATGAGTTGGAAGAGATCCGAAATGATGCGTACCACAATGCCAAAATCTACAAAGAACGAATGAAGATATTTCATGATAAATCCATTCTTCGTAAGTCCTTTGAGCCATTTCAAAAATTTATGTTGTTCAACTCTCGATTACGACTTTTTCCTAGAAAGTTGAGATTTCGGTGGTCTGAACCTTATATTGTGAAAGCAGTGTTCCCACATGGAGCTGTGGAGATAGTTAACCCTAAGGATGGCCATGTATTTAAGGTAAATGGTCAACGACTTAAGCCATTCTTAGAGTAACCTCGATTAGAAGTCGAGGTTGATGTGATTCTATTAGAGGACCCTGTGTATCAGAATTGACTATCTTTTGGGTTTTGTCGGGCTGATGACGTTAAACCAAGCGCTACTGAGAGGCAACCCAACTTTTGTTGTAAAGATGCATGTTGAATGTGTATTTTATCTATTTCTATTAACTAATCCATAATTCTTTTGTCTCCGAGCTGTCATTGGTGGATTACTTGTGGAAATTGGTAAAATCTTCACCGCGGTAATACTGTTCTAACCTCCTATCATTTCATTCATTTGTCAGAATTATTTTGTTAAACATTGAGGACAATGTTTGGGGGTAGGGTTCACGAGTCGGTGAATTTTTCGTAGTGTTTTATTTTCTTTTTCTTAAAAAAAAAAAAAAAAACTTTTCTGTCATGAAAACTTGATCTTTTGCGATTATGAAAATGGATTTTAAATGTTTTATGCTCAAGAAAATGCAAGCCAACTTGACATATTGGTATATTGATAAAGACGGAAAGTTTAGTATGATCCTTAAGTTAGATCTAGTTCATAAGATTTTTCAACTCAATTATCTATGCACCATGAGCCATGTTAGCATAACTTGAAGTTGATGAGTGAAATATGCACTAGAAAACCTTAGAATAAAAGTGGAGACTTAACCCTGAAAGTTTTGAACCTTTCTATTTTTCAGAGGGTTATACATAAACTCTGATTTTTCTTGAGTCCGTATTATCTCGTTGATGATCTCATTATTCTCATTTTTCTGATCAATTGCTTTGGGAATGACATCAAAATTGAATTATTACACTAGAACTTCTTGGCTTATTCAATTGAGATGTCATAATACTGACCCAAACTTAGGAAATGATCTAGGCATTTTTTTTTAGACCATTAACTAGCCTTTTAACTTACCCATAACATTAACCTTTTTGTAGCCTTTTGAGCCTTAAAATAACTTTTATTTTTTAACCCATTAACCTTTACCCAACTTTTCTGGGAATGTGTATGGATGGATATACTTGGTGTAAAAAGGGCATCAAAAAGCAAAATATGAGATATTTCATAAATCCTCTATGAAAAAAAAAAAAAAAAAAAATAAGAAGAATGTCAATGAGGATAAAGATGTGAGAATGAAGAAAAAATTGATGGTGCGCAACATCGGTTTATTCTTGACAGCCCTAATTGTTCGTTGAATGGGTGTATACATTCCTAGAAATTTTTGTTAGAATCCTTTGACATTCCTTATTAACCATTTCCCAAGCCCCGTTATAACCCAACAAAGTCCTAGTTGATCTTAGGTAAAGGTTGGTTCCGTAGATGTGGAGATTTAATAACCAAGACCTATGGTGTTTGATTCAACATTCCCAAAAGTAATTGATATTCCTGTCCATGAGATCATGTTCATTCCATTCTTGAAAAGTCCGTTATTCATAATACTATATGTGAGATGATTGTTTTCCATTATTTACTCTTTCCTCACATATAAACTGAGTGAAATACCAAATCTCTGAGTGTTTTATTGTGAGTGACATGAGAGGTTTGAAGTCAAAACAAACTTTCTACAGGAGATTTAGTCATTGTTTTACTCTGAAATGAAAAGTTATGTTGATAGTGCTATCCACACACACACATTGAGTTGAGGATGATTATGAATTTTTTCTAACCTTTGGAGAATATTAAATTATTTGGAGATTTGTTGATACACTAAAATGACACTGTTGGTTTCTTGCATTTCTTAAAGTTTTAAAATGAACATTGTTTGACCAAGTTTTGTTGAGTCAGTAATGTTTGTGGGTAACATTTTCTGGAAACCCTCACGAGACTATAACTCGTCCCCTAGAGGTAATCTAGGGGTTTAAAGCCTTGTTGCACGTTTAAGGTAAGTGCAACCGATGATTCCTGCGAAAGTGAGTTAGAATTTTAGTTTTGCTCGAGGACTAGCAAAATATAGGTTTGGGGGTATTTGATATTCACATAATTATTACATAATATATCCCTTAATTTATATATGTTAGTATTTCGATTATTATATTTTATAGTAATTATTTCGTTTTCATGTCTTTGCAGGAATTTGAGCGTGAACGATGAAATCGTATTAAGGCGACAATTTAAGGAATGACAATTGGTTGATTCTAGCGGTGGTACAAAGTAGAGGGTCACATAATTAAACCTAACCCTAATAAACCTAGGTTCACCTAATTTAATCTAAGCCCAAACCCAAAATGCTAACCCAAAACCAAGCCCATAAACCCAAACCCAATGCCAAGCCCAAGCACACCCAAAGAATATTCTCCCAATTATCCCATATGTAGTTTTGATTTTTTTTTCCTTAAATCACTCATTGAATTCTCCCCTTAACTTGTCCATATTCATTTTTTCCTAATTCTCTATAAATACAAAAATTCAATAGATGAGAAAGGGGAGGAAGAGAATAGAAGAAAAAAAATCAATAGAAAATCAAATCCTCTTTCCTTCAGAGAGTGATTCTCATCACCATCCCAACCAAGCAAATCTAGGTTTTTTCTTCTTCATCCCTCACCTGTCTCGCTTCACCTCGCCACCACCACCACCACCGTGAAACAGGAGCGTGACAACCTTGTTTCATATCAAATCTGTCCCTCCGCCACCCAACACCGGTCACCACCAGACAACACGCAGCACGTCCAACAGGCCACCATCAGACGCCCTCCTCACCTCCCTGTTCCACGCTAACGACCACCGTCGCACACCACCTCGCGACAGAACAGGGAGCGCCTCTCGCTCGTTCACGTCCTCTCTCCCATCTTTCTCTGCCTGGTCTTCTTCTTCAGCAACGCGAGACACCATCAGCACCATCTCTCTCGCACTGAAACAGAAGAACAAGAGCAATAACAGAGCATCGCGAGCCGCCCTGTTCCACCACCTCGCGACAGAGCACAGCCCATGCTCCTCTCCTCTCTGTCCTCTCTTTGTCTCGGCCTCCTTCCTGTCTCTGTCTCTCGATCACCACCACATAGCGGCGCGTCAGCGACGCACAACCACCGCGACAGGAGCAGAATCAGGGAAGTCCTCGCATCTCTGTCTCTATTTTTTTGTGTGTTTTCATAACATCTTTCTCTGTTCTTCCATTCCTCTCTCTCTTTTGCAGGTTCCGGAGTATCTTGGAGGACGAAGGAGCTTGCGAGGAGCACGGATGAAGAAGGAGCAGCAATGTTGCTCGCTGGAGACGACGACAAGAGAACATGTTGTTTTTCTGGAGGGAAATAACTGTTTTTCAAACAGTTATGTTATTTGCACCCTCGGTTTCTCTTTGAGCAGCCATAGAACTTTTGTAGTTCATTTTCTCGGGATTCGTGTTCGGACCAACTGCTGATATGCTGAGTACCACCACATCAAGTTTGCGACAAACTAAATGGGTTGTATAAGTTATTTTGATTGATTTTACTGAATTGTGTGCTTAATTGTTAATTACAATTTATTTCTGAATTTTTTTGATAAATTGCTTTCACCTTTCATGTTCGAGAAATTAAACTTGATATGTTTGGTAGTTAGAATTACCCTTTATCAATATTAAAGCATGTGCTAAAAATATTAAGCTTAAACTTTGATTAAGTGCGCCCTAAAAAGACACTTAATGCTTGGTAAGAGTTGATGCTTTTGCTTGAAATAATTTGTTAATGTTTGATAGAAACATGATATAATTTGAATTTGATTTTAACGATCACATATTCGGTGTAAGCAAGGGATTCACATCCCTAAAGCTTCTCATTTATAATTTCAGTAATTTAGATTTAAATATTTTTGCTAACTCATTGGTGAGTCCAAGCCTACAAAATTCATCTTTTCCTTTTATTTTATTTTCTTATTTTTAATATATTTTTAGTTTAGTTTTAAAAATACTGTAACCCCATTTTCCTCCAAATTAGTTTAATTAAACTATTAAATTCAATTTAGTCCACCTTCCTCGTGGGATCGACCCGTACTTGCCGTTGTCTACCAGTTAGACATTGTGCACTTGCGATTATTACAAGTGGGATTTATTTAGGTTAATAAAACTCGCAACAAAGTTCCCTGATAGCTCTGCGCTCCTAGATACACGGGAGATAGTTCCCAATCCAAGAGCATTCCGTAGAAGGGAGTTTCCCTGTGTGAAAGATACTTTGGTGTTTGCCTCCTAGTTGGGAGCAAAGAGCAGTTATAGTTGCCCGTCCGAAGCAGATCCTCGAGATACTTGCCTAAGGAGGTCTTACGGATATTGAGACGTGTGGGCCTAGCATGCTGTGTGAGTCTGGGTCCGCCTGACGGACTGAATTGAGTGAGCTTAGAGTTGCTTGGGTCTGTTCAGTGTACATATTTACTCGAGATTATCACGACACATGTACGGCTCAGGGGCATGACCGTTTTTATGTATCATCAATAACCTTGACACTTTATTTTACTATAAGGTGACAAGTCACTAGGTTAAATGCTCATTCGATAAAGTATTTCTATAAAGTATTTTATTTCACTAGGTTACATGCTCACTAGGTTAAATAACCTTGGTATTTTATTTTACTATAAAGTATTCTCCAGATATCTCTACTATAAGAGCTCATTGGATACATGAAAAACGAATTTCTTCCATTATGGAAATTATGGTGATGCAATAAAATAACATTAAATGCTAATCATTCAAGTTTTGTAAGATTTGACATTTATAAGAAAATATGTATAAAACTGTAAATGACATATGCTCATAGAATTCAAAGTATATGAAAACGTAAGTTTCAATTTCACATATTATAAGTGATAGATCCAAATAATAACAAAAAAGGTAATCAATGAGAAAATTATAATTTATCTAAAAATTCATTTGATTTAGTTGTTTACGGCTTAATATAAGTATTAAAAATAAAATCAGTGTGTAAAAGGAGTATATTGAATGTTGTTTTAAATAACAATTTAGTCAATTGGGTATCAGCTCAGCGGTAGGCCTGTGACGGATAAAATCACAGATCCAAAATTCAAACTCTACCGACGGCATGTAGGATGGAAGGGATTAAAAGTCCACAACTAATATAAAAGTATTATGTCACACCATGCCAAGTCCAAAGCTAGTCATAGTCTTCTTTCATAGGTTTAAAGTAGAATACGAGAGCAGCCATTTTGGTCTTCGTTATTTAAATAAATATTTTATTCCTATTGTTCAAATTTAAATTAGTTTGGGTAAGATCGGCCCTAAACACAATGTTAAATTACATGACACAAAATATCTCTTACAACTTAACGAGCAATTCAACTACATTAAAATTACAAATTGGTTGTGAGGATGTACAACACATAATATAATTTGAAATAAAATAAAGTATAATAATAATTACGTACCACTCAATTGGTCGGTGCCTCGTGCTGATAGCGTGTAATAATTACAATATCTCGTATAATATTCCGATTGAGAAGATAAATCAAATATGATTAAAAACAAACCAACATGTCATAAGATTGATAACAAGATTCTCCTCACTCTTTCATATTTATTTTATTATATTGTTGTTGTTCGCACATCAATGGTATTAGACACTGTTGTAACTGCGGTAAAGAATTCAAATTAAAAGATAGGAACGAATGTACCAATTATTTTTGGGTTGAGTCGCGAAGTAGGTCGCTCTCTTTAAGCCGTTTCGCGGCTCTTTCCAAAATTGTGCAAGCAGTATAGTAGCCCCGCCGTCCCAAGGATAAAACATCCCAGAATCTTCTCTGTCTCGTTCAAACAATTGCACTGTTGATGAACGGAATACTATCCACCCTTATTTGCTCGGAATCACCAATACAATTGATATAAATCAGCAACAAACAAAAACTCTTCTTTGATTGAGATGCTAAACGAAAACTGTTTGTAAAACGAAAATGATTTCGAAAGAGGAACTCTTGTTTTTGCAAAACTCTCTTCTTTGTTCTCTCTGATTTCGAAAGAGGAACTCTTGTCAAAAATGTTTTTCTTTCTAATGTTTATAGGGAGAATGCCGTACATTTGAAATACGAAATACAGGGTAGATACATAAGCATGGAGAAGGCAATTCAAAACATGGGAGAAAAGATCACGGCGCAACTCAAGCAACCGTGTGATTTAGGAGGGAGTCTAGATACACGGAACAGAATCCCGTCTAGATTCAGTCCCTCGTTAGACATTCGAAATTTATTTTCATTTAAATAAATTTTCAACAAAAAGAATGGGATGCTCTCTAAATGACCCGACCCGCTGACGGCGGCGGCGGACGCAAGACCAGTTCTGCAAATCATGTTCTACATCAGGGATTCTACCCTCCATTTTGGTTGAAGAACTTGACCTAGAACTATTAGTTCTGGAAAGCCTTGACAAAAAAGACATTTTTTAAAATTGCTTTGAGGTTTGGGAGGGAACACTGTGCCTGGAACACCTACAGCTGGAACATCTCAGTGGGACCACCTAACCTAGATCACCCTCTGCGCTCACCATGGCGACTTACTCTGGATCTAAGGCTCCCAACGGCTGACCAACACTGTCCACGATTTACCAACGCTATCAACGGTTTACCAACGACACCTAGGACTCACAACCCATTCCCGGGGGCAAAAGAACTATTTGAACTGGGTATGGTGGTATTCTCAAACAGCGTCTAACCTTGGGTATGGTGGTATTCTCAAACAGCGTCTCCCTGACTCTTCTACTGTCCAATTAGTCCGATACCATTCTGGTATTTGGAATTCTACACAGATGAATTATTCTACGGTCAAAAAAGAAGTTTTGGCGATCGTATTGTGCATCATGAAATTTCAAGATGATTTAACAAATCAAAGATTTTTATTGCAAGTTGATTGCCAATCAGCAAAAGATATTTTAACTAAAGATGTACTCAATTTGGTTTCCAAACAGATTTTCGCCAGATGGCAAGGTTTGATTTCAGCTTTCGATTTCGAAATCAGGTATATAAAGGGAGCAGATAACTCTCTTGCAGACTTCCTCTCTCGAGAATTTCTTCAAAGATGAGTTCTTCTCAAAACTCATCTCCAAAGAAGGGAACTCCTGCAAAACCTCAAACCAAAGCAAGCTACGCTAAGAAGCCTCCAGCCCCTCTTTCTTATGCACTCCAATTATCCCAAAGGTTCACCCCTTTAGGAAAACCAACAGAATCAAGCTCGTCTATGACAAGCTTTCCAAAGCCCTCTCAGGCACCTTTAGTTTATGTCAATAAGTCTAATGTAGACTTCATCAGCATGATCGAACCATGCCTTCATGCTCTGATCTCTGACCCTCAGGCAATTTCCAATCATCTGTTCTCTACAGACCAACAATTTGTAGAAGCAGACTCTTCAAAAACCAGAGAATTTTATGAATTCATTCTGGTTGATTCTGATTCAATTGCAGTCACTCACCATCGTGATTCCAATTCAAAAATCACTTTCTCCAAATGTCAGATCTTCAAGATTCTGACTGAAGCAGATTGGGGACAACTTCCCCGCTACCATAAGAAGTTCTCCCAGAACTATTCTCCTTCTTCTTATAATTATTTGGATTACATAAATGCTTGGCATCGAGCATTTTTAGTTAGTCCTCATCATAGTGGCCATTCTTGGTTCTTTTTATTTTGTAAGAAATTCAATCAAAAGCTTCTACCATTCTGGTTTCAGCATGTATGGTGGAGTTCTTTCGGTCCAGTTCCTGACATCCTTCCTGTCCCAGTGAAAGAAGGCTGGAATGTCTTCAAAGATAAGTACCAACCTCCTGCTCCTATTGATCAACAGGTTTTATCAACCTGGTTCTTTATCCGTTTCAATCTTGCTTGGATCTTGTGTTGGGATTATGTTTGTTCCCCACTTGATTTAGCAATCACCCTTTCAAAGGTTAAGCCTTATTATATCTGTCGTCGTTTTAAAGTAAAATGGTGGCAAAGGTTTGACCATTCTAAGGTTACCAAGGAAGGCGTAACTGCCTTCTTCTCCAAAAAAGAGGTGTCTCCTACACCACCCAGCCCAGTTCAAATAGGCCCTCCGCCAGAATCAAGTGCCAAGCTTCTGAAACAGCAGATCATGAAGCAGATCATGGCAAAACCTACCAGAGCCCAGCTTATGGAGACCCTGTCTCAAATTTGTTCTGATGAAACTGAAGAAGAAGAAGAAGATCCAACAGTGGATCTCAATGAAGATGATTGCTACAACATCTTCGATCCTCGAGATTTGTAGATGGACCCATGTCCATTATTATGTTCAAAGGCAGCATCTGCCAACACCAAATGAAACAAGTTTGCTTTCGGCCACAGTCTCCAGACAGCCCGACAAGCATCATTTCTCATTTCCAAAGGCATCCGCGTGAAGCTACAGTCAACTCAATCAATGCAGCTACAGTCGAAGCATCTTCAACAGTATCTGCCGACAGTCAAAAGGTGAACAGTCGAAGCATCTTCAACAGTTCTCCTCCACTCACACAAAGGACAAGCATCCAGCTCATCCTCCACTGAATGAAGAGCCTTATCTCTTCATCTCTCTTATCTCTTCCAGTACAAAAATAAAACAGAAGTCTTCTGTGAAGGACTCAGAGGCTCTTAGACCCCCATCCTTATTGTAACCCTTAATAGTTATTTTGTAAGTTCGTCTTCTATCTTCCAGCTCTTGTACATTCTTGTAGAGCTTCTCTATCCTAGTAAGTCTCCTCTGTATTAGATTATATTCAGTTTATTTTCTTAATATATAAGCATCTTTTCTTATATACTTCTCTGTGTTCTTTTCTATACAAAACTCTATACTTAAAAGATCGTATTGAACTTGGTTGAACCACTAAAACCACCGTAAGACGTGGGTAAGGCGTTCTCTTGGACAATACAAAGTATAGATCTTTAAAATCTATGTCTCTTTTTATTGTTGTTTTATGCATGTGGTGTTCTATTATGTGGATTCTATTTATCTGTATATCTCCTATGTTCCATTTCTTGCTTGATCTTCTTGACTGAGTCTTTGGTCCTGTGAAAACTAGTGGTATCAGAGACACAAACCTATTAAAATTTCTCCTTTCAAGGAAGATACCACTTTAGCTTCTCATCCCTGAAACCTATAGAAAATCAAATCTTGCACGTGACAGAATATGTAAAAAATGAGAGGTACTCTTCCTCTACTTTTTGTTTCATCATTATCATAAAGAAACTAGTGGATGTCTCCATTCATTCCAATTAATCAACATGTCAAAAATAACAATAATGTAACGATGTCCATACTACCAAATATGTTCGCTACTTGTTGGGTATTGGAGGTGTAATCCCATTTTCAAAAACTTTTAATTAACAAAGAATTCCATAAAATAATTAACGGAGAATTTGAAAAGGGAAAACTATATTTTCATGGTCCTGAAACTCCCTATGTTTGAATATACTAAAATTGACATAAACACCCCTAATAACTTTAAAAATCTCCCAAAACCAACCTCAACGTATAAAACACAAAACGTTATTTTCCCTTTCATATATGCACAACATGAAGCTTTAAAATACGAGCGATAACGAGAGCAAGACGAAGGAACACAGATCTTCATCTTCTAATAATCGAAGGCAATGTAAAGTCGAATATTGAACTTCTTTGTCTAATGATACAAAAAGGTTCAATCTCACTCTCCATTCCTCTTTCAACTCATGTTCAATCTCTCTCTCCATTCCTCTTTATCTTTCAATTCACATTTTTCCTTTGTCCATGATCTCATTAGGGTTTTGATCTATTTTTGACGTTTGTTTATCTCATTCGTGCAGATTTGATTTGTTGTGTGGCTATATTGTTGAAGAAGTTTGTTTTGTTTTCTATAATTTCAATTCTAGGGTTTCAGAGATAACATTTTTGTATTAAATCCATAGAAGAGCAACAAAAAATCTAATCGACATCCAACATAACAACAATTGATATCTGACCACATTTGAGCCCTAAATTTGGTCACAACTTTGTTAATTTTGTAAAACTTCATGTAATTCCGAGGTATTGTTAGTTCATTCAACTTGGGTGAAAATTGGAGTGCAACTTGGATTACATTTGGCTACAATTCCGAGTTTACAACATTGAAGAGGAAGAAAAAGCAAGATTTAAGAGGAAGTAATAAACTGTTTCAAGAAGAATAACAAGAAAATGAAAGAGATGGAGACGCTTGAAGAGGAACAACATATCTCTAATCGAGGTATGAAACAGTTAATTCATTTCATTTGAGCCCCAACCTTTCCCACAATTTTGTAGTTTGAGTAAATCTTTGTGTAATTTTGAAGTAGAGGCATTTTCTGAGTGTATAAATCAGAGTGCAACCTGGGTTACACTTGGTGGATATTTTGACTATATTTGGAGAGCAACATAGGTTGCACTTGGTGAAAAATAAGAATTTCTAAAAATAATTGGAGTGCAATTGGGTTATAGTGCTTTGTGAAAAAATGGAATTAAACTAGAGTGTAAATTGAGTTATACTCGGTGGAAATAAAAACAAATTCGAGTTTTAACCCATTACTGGTTGTTTGTAGATGATATGTTTTTAAGGTCTAAACACAAATGATGTTTGTTAGCAGCAACCGGGAAAGCCGGGAATAATGATATATCCACACAACCATTCAAGAGTGCAGTTGAGTACATCACAATGCAACCGAACTACAACTCGGTTGCACTTTGGTACATGACACTACAACTTGGCTTGTAGATGTAATTTCATTGATTCAGAAAATGAGGAGATTTTGTCTTGGTTCATGACAATTGTAAGGACCATTGCTTCCACTCCCGTTACACTTTTATATCAGATCGACATTTAGGTTTGATTACGTCGATTGCAAAGGTCTTCCCACATTATCATCACAACTATTGTTATTGACACTTGAAGAATAATTTGACAACTAAAGTAGGCAAATACCCAAGGCTTCTGCGTGTTGATTGTCTTTTCAAGTGTTTTGTGTATGCGAATATGCATTCAAAGTTTCAACTGCCATCATCATTTCCACATGGGTTTCCTCGAAAGAAGCATTTGTTTTAATGTTGTGTAGCCTGACAATATCTCCAATCAATCATCCGAATAAGCGGGAACATGTAGTGATACTTCCTCTACATCATACTCCACAAATAACTAATAATAGGGCTTTAGTCGGTGTCCATTCACCTTGAACTCGATTCTTATCGATTGTGAAACTATTAACCTGTATAATACCATGGGGAAAAACATTAGTAACTATGAAATGATCAACCCATCTAGAATGTAATTTACTGGGAAAGAGTCAAAGACGTGATTGGAAAAATAAGACTTTCTGTCCAACAACAAAAAATCTTTCCACGAATCATCCGATCATAAAAAGCTTTGGTTTTCTCGTTGTAAATCCTTACACTCTCATATGCTTCATTCCGAATCTCAAGTGTAGGTGCCTGAATTATTGAAGGTTAAAGCTTATTAATAGATGAATGACTAGAAATTGGGGAAGTTAAGTTAATATCAAGCCGTGGCTTCTTTGTGCCACAAGGAACTCTATTGTTCTCATGTCTAGCAGCAGTACTAATGGCGATGTCAAGTTCAACCTCATTCATGATGTCTAAGAATATTTGGGCTAAAGTGTTCATAATGTCATTAGATAAACAAGAATTATGCAATAGGATACCTCATGGCTTCAAAGACGTTGAAGCCAATCATCATCAAACTTCATGGTCAATTTCCCCTCACATCAATCCTTGTCCTTGCAGTTTTTATGAAAGAACGTACTAAAACAAGTGGCAAAGGTGTTGAAAATGTTGAGTCATCCATCTCAAACACAGAAATCTTCCAGAAAGATCAAATGGTTAACGTGCACCAAAACATCTTCCAACAAAACTCAAGGATATGCATTATCAAGGATTGTGATTTCGTATTTCGAGTTAATTTTGGTGTCTTGATGTTAAGAAATATTTCGGTGTGTAAAGAAAAAACCTAAAATTTTTGAGAATACATGAAACATATATAATAAATTCGAGGGCATATGAAATATGTAAAAAAAAATAAGATGCAAGTAAATAAACTTATTAAACACATTAAATGAAGCCTAAATATCAAATATCTCTTAAATATGAAATAATTAATGATATAGTAAATAATTCTCACTTTATGCATTCTAAAGTGGGATAAGGTCGGATTGTGTGATTTACTTAATTTGGTTAGTTTAAAATTTATGTATTGTTTATCATTAGATCAAATTTAAAACTCAAGAAGGACCCTCTCGAATAGGGCTTGAGTTTGTAAACTCGAGGAGGGCCAAAGATTGGGTGGCATAATAACTGAAGCCCAAAGTAAGAAAAACCCAATAATTAGATGCACATGCTTGCTGGAGCGCCACGTGGATAACAATGGGTCAACGCGGGAAGCCTAGTATTTCTCTAGTTTGCATTGTTGGACATGTTTGATCTATACAGAGAGGGAGAGTGAGAGGGAGAGATTTTGTTTCACTTGCTTCACTTAACAAAACACACTCAATCAATCAATTGAAGTCTGGTTTGTAAATCGTGTTGAAATTTCAATCAATTAGGATCAGGACTTGTATCTCTTTGATCTAATTCGAAGGAACGATGTTTTTGGTGGATTGGTTCTATGAAGTTCTTGCATCGCTTGGTTTATGGAAGAAGGAGGCGTAGATCTTGTTTTTAGTGCTTGATAATCTCGGAAAGACCACATTGCTTCGCATGTTGAAGGAAGATAAGACTTTTGTTCTTTTTTCTTTTTTATAACTTGTGTTTTAAAAGTGTTTAACTGGTCATATATGATATCCTATGATAACTCCATTATGTGTTTCACATCCCAAACAACATAATCGAAAAAATAGTCTTTAATGCACCAATATATTCTAATGTAAATGGATTTTAGATTTCACTTTTTCTAGAAAACACAAAGATTGGTCATATATGATATCCTAAATTTACGATATATCCGGAGACAATAACGTAATAAAAGACAATCACATATAACTAACCTACCGAAATTAATTTATCTTTAAAATACCACACATAAGAAAAACATGACTAGACTTACATGGAGAAGAAAATGACAACCACTGGAATAATAATCTACGAAGAAGTTGATGAAATCTTTGTCACTAAAATAACATAAACTCCTATATTAAATAAAAGTGAAAATCATAAATATCATTATTCATCGTGAAAGCATAAAATGAATCAAATACCAATTAAGTGCGTTACATCTAGGAGTTCATCTCGTTGCCTTGCGTGGAGTTTAGTGACACATGGTGAAGGTGATGACAGCAATAGCGGTTTAGAGCTTCATGGCAGCGCGTGGTGGATTAGCGATGCGTACTCGGCTGTTGATGCGTTGTGTGTGTCCTTGCTTTCCTATGTGTTGTTGTATTTATTGTAGAAAGAAACAACTCCTTATTGGAAACCCAATTGGAAACCAAATACAATTGGAAACCCAATACAAATTAGAAACCAAATATAATTGGAAACCAAATACAAATTGGAAACCAAATATAATTGGAAACCAAATAAAAAACAAAAGGAAACAAAGGGGTCCACCCCTTTGTTTCGATTATGTTCTAATAACAGGAAAGGTGGGTTTGGCTATGTTCATCCATATTACTCCTTTGTTCCACCAAAATTCAAAACTAATTTCCTTGCTTTTTTTTTTTTGGTTCTCTTTATTAATCTTTGGCTTGAGTGTCTCCTGCTCCACTTCGTCAATTTGTCTATGAATTTGCAAATTTGCCATGCTATTGCACTTTTGTCATTTAAACTCCAAATACAAAAATAAAATAATTAAACTAAAATACACTATTTAAAACAGTAACAAATATAAATTTGGAGGTATATCATGTGAATATCAAATACCCCATAACCTATATTTTGCTAGTTCTCGAGCAAAACAAAATTAAGAATAAAATCCTAACTCGCTTTCGTAGGAATCACGGTTGCACTTACCTTAACGTGCAACAAGGCTTTAAACCCCTAGATTACCTATAGTGGACGAGTAATAGTCTTGTGAGGGTTTCCAAAAATGTTACACCCAAACATTACTGACTCAATAGAACAAAATCTATTTTATAAAAACATAATGCAAAAACATGGGCATTCTCCTTTATTTTCCTTAGAGTAATTTTCTAATTGGTTAAAATTCAAGAAAAACAACAAACTAAAAATGTCACAATAGTATATCAATAGAGTACAATAAATTAATAGTATCTAAAGGTAAATAAATTTCATAATCATTCTTAACTCGAAGTGTATGCGTGAGAAACCTTATCAACATAACTCTTCATCTCATAGTAAAGATGTGACGAGATAACCTTTAGAAAGTACGTTTCGACTACAAATCTCTCATGTCACTCAGAAATAAAACACTCAGAGATTGGACACTCAGTTTATATGTGAGGAAAATGATATAAACTATGGAAAATGCAAACGTCTCACATATAATTATCATGAAAAACGGAATTTTCAAAGTGAAATGAATATGATCTCATGGACAAGAATATTCATTACTTTCGAGAATGTTGAATCAAACACCATAGTTCTTGCCTATTAAATCTCCACATCTACTAAACAACATTTCACTTAAGATCAATTAGGTCTTTACTAGGTTGTAATGGGGCTTGGATTATGGCAAAGAATAATGGACAAAAAAGGATATAAAAATTTCTGAGAATGGCTACACCCTTGAATAAACACATAGGGCATTGAAGAACAAATCAATGTTGTACACCATTAACTTTTTCTTCTTCAACCCCCTTTTTATTTTTTTCTTCAACCTTTTTTTTTTTTTTTTTGCATGCTTTTCCCGTTTATACAATCAAATACTTTTACTTCGAAGGCGCACATGAAATATCTATTTTCAACTCTTTCTATTTGCCCATTCCATAAATATATCTCACCGTATACATTCTCAGAAAATTGGGTAAGGATAAAATAATAGAGGTATTACTCCTTGATTGGAGTAGGTAATGAGAATGAAAATAACAAAGATAAGGCTATTTAAAGGCTTAAAGGGCTGCAAATGGATATTTATTATTGGGTTGATTAAAAGGCTAAAAAAATGGTTTAAAGAAAGGAATGGCTATATCACTTCATAAGTTCTAGTTGGTACTAGGACATCTAAACTAAATAAAGCAAGAAGTTCTAGTGTAAAAATTTAATTTTTATGTCGTTCTTAAAGCAACCAATAAGAAAGTCAAGAATAATGAGATCATCAACGAAATAATGTGGACTAAAGAAAAATCAGAGTGTATTTGATAACCCTTAAGAAATAAAGAATGCCTCAAAACTCACAAGGGTTAAGTCTTCACTATTATTCTAAGGTTTTCTAGTTCAATATCTCACTAATATACTTCAAATCATGTTGACTTGGCTTATATTGAATAGTCGAGTTGAAAAGTCTCACGAAATACATCTAACATAAGGATAATATCAAATATCATGTTTTCTACTAATATAACTATGTGACACGTGTTAGTATGTGTTTTTTCAAAATTAAAGGCAACAAAAATATTATCTAAAATTAAAAAGATTCAACCCCCCCCCCCCCCCCCCCCCATTTTTTTTTAAATTCACCAAGAGTTAAGATTTCGAATGCATTTTCATAAAGATTTTGCACAATTATCGTAATCATCTAAGTATTCAATGGAGATTGAGTAGAACACAAAAAAAAATGACTCGGTTTAATTGTAAAATACATTTTAAGCTCAAAGATTTTTGAAAATTGCACAAAAAATTTAACCACATCATATCACCCCAAACATTGTCCTCAATGTATAAAATAATAATCATGACAAATGAAGGAAAAATAAAAGAGGAGGGTTAGAGTGATATTACCATGGTGAAGTTTTACCAATTTCAAATAGACAGTGTCCTCATAGTCACCAAAATATAAGAAAATCATACCGTCGAGAGAAATGAACACATGGGATGAGGGGCTCCGAGTGACTCTAGTAACAACACCTAAAATAACCTGAAACACTAAAAGAAAAACATAAAAGCAAAAACCTAAACTAAAAAAATAAAATAAAAAACCCAAACTAAAGATAGGGTGGAGAACATCAAATCAAGTAGACAGGGGCAACCATAGAGATCTCCTATGGCACCTCTATTCACACCATATAGTGCTTCAAACGTTGCGTTGCCCATTTACTCTAAATACTCTCCCATCTTTTGGATCTTCAATTTCTATGGAACCATTGGAAAAGACTTGTTTTACCATGAATGGGCCCGTCCATCTCGATCTTAGCTTGTCAGGATTAAGATGAAGTCGTGAGTCATAGAGATAGACTCGTTGATTGGGCTCAAAATGTTTCCTCAGAATTTGCTTATCATGAGCTGCTTTCATCTTCGCCTTGTATATTCAGGAATTGTCATAGGAATCATTCCGCAACTCCTCCATTTCAGCTAACTGAAATTTTCGCTGAATACCTTCAAGGATACAGTGCCTCATGATTTGGTTGGGGCAATACTTATATAGATAAGGATCATCCCAATAAAAATTTCTTGCCTCGACAAAAAAATTTGCGCTTATCTTGAACACTCCATGATGACGGAATTCACCGGAAACCAAGTAATTAAAAATGTGCGCATACCATGGTACTTGAGTGACGGCGAATAGGTGTTCATCAGGGAAGTCATCACGGATGGGTGGGCCATTGGCAGAGTCATTGAACTCCAAACAAGACAAGTGATCTGCCACAACATTCTCGACCCCCTACTTATCCTTTATAGTTAGATCAAATTCCTGCAAAAGTAAAATCCACCTAAGCAAGAAGGAACTTAAAATCCGCATGGTCAGTAATAACAGTGATAGGTGTACCAATCAAATAAGCACGAAATTTATCTAAAGCAAAAACTACGGCTAGCAACTCTTTTTCAGTAGTCGAATAATTTATTTGAGCATCATTAAGTGTTCGACTAGCATAGTAAACAACAAAGGGCTTCCCTTCCCTTAGTTGTCCCAAGACTGCCCCCACAACATAGTTACTTGCATCACACATTAACTCAAATGGTAAATTTCAATCTGGTGGCTGCATGATGGGGCAGAGGTGAGCTTATGAATGAGTGTTCGGAAGGCGTCCTCATACTCTTGTGTCCATTGGAACACGACTTCTTTGACCAGGAGGCTACTTAATGGTCTAGAGATGGCAGAAAAATTATGTATGAACCTCCTAAAAAAACTCGCGTAAATCTCACATCCTTGACACTTTTAGTAGGTAATTTAGAAATCAATTCAATTTTTGCTTTATCAACCTCGATTCCTTTATCAGAAACTATGTGTCCCAGAACTATTCCATAGGGAACCATGAAATGGCATTTTTCCCAATTAAGCACAAGACCCTTCTATTCACATCTACTTAAAACAACCTTCAAGTAAAGTAAATATGAATCAAAGAAATCACCAAAAACAGTCAAATCATCCATGAATACTTCCATATATTTTTCAACCATGTTACTAAAAATACTCATCATGCATCTCTGAAAAGTAGCCAGTGCATTACACAAACCAAATGGCATACACCGAAAAACATAAGTACCAAAAGGACATGTGAAAGTAGTCTTATCCCGATCCTCTAATGCAATCTCAATCTGATAATATCCTAAATACCCATCTAGAAAGTAATAGAAAGAATGACCAGCCACTCACTCTAAGATGTGGTCTATGAATGGAAGTGGGAAGTGATCCTTGCGGGTGGCAGAATTAAGTTTACGATAATCAATGCACATGCGCCACCCTGTCACTACCATAGTAGGAACAGGCACCCCCTCATCATTAGTCACCACTGTTGATCCAGATTTCTTGGGAACTACTTGATTTGGACTAACTCACTCGCTATCAGAGATGGGATAAATTATGCATGCATCTAACAATTGTAAGACCTCCTTTTTCACCACCTCTTTCATAATGAGGTTAAGTCATCTTTGAGGATCTCTACGGGGGTTAGCTCTTTCTTCTAAGTGAATCCTATGGGAGCATATTAAGGGGCTAATACCCTTGATGTCAGCTATAGTCCAACCTAATGCAGATTTGTGCTCACGTAACATATTAATCAATTCTTATTCTTGTGAGCCATCAAGCACGGAAGAAATAATAACAGGAAATGTATCACCTGGTCTGAGAAATGCATGTTTAAGTCCCTCAGGCAGTGGAGCTAGGTCAACTTTCAGAGTTTCCACGGTGGATGGTTGTGGTTTCTGTCTTTCCTTTTGCAACTCCTCAAAGCATGGTTTCCATTGTCGTCCTCCTTTATCCTTTGACCCAGAAACAACAGAAATATCAAAAGCATTGTCAGGATAAAGTGAATTCTCAGAATCAGAAATAGAAAGGAGGTACTCTAAGGTTTCAGAATCTGCGCTCATGAGCGCCTCCTCTATATTAGTGTGTCTATCATGTAGGTATGATGACACTCATCATCATCACGTGGTTGCTTGCTAATATTGAATATGTTGACCTCCAGAGTCATGTTCCCAAAAGACAGTTTCATTAGACCGTTCCTGCAATTGATAAGAGCGTTAGCTGTGGCAAGAAAAGGTCTACCTAAAATAATTGGAACTGTAGACTCCATATTAACCGCATAACGAGTATCTAAAATAAGAAAGTCGACGAAATAGTAAAACTTATCAATCTGCAGCAAGACATCCTCGACTATTCCTCTTGGCTTTTTAACCGATCTATCGGTCAATTATAGTACCACGGATGCGGGTTTAATCTCTCCTAGACCCAGTCACAAGTAAATAGAATATGGCATCAGATTTACACTTTCTCCTAAATCCAACAAGGCTTGGCCGAACTCATGAATCCCAATCTGGCAGCTGACTGTAGGACACCTTGGATCTTTGTACTTGGGTGGTGTCTTCTGCTCAATCACCGCACTTACCTGTTCTGTCAAGAAGGCAGTCTTCTTGACATGATGCTTCCTCTTGATAGTGCATAGATCTTTGATGACCCTCGCATAAGTTGGTACCTGTTTAATCACATATAGAAAGGTAAGTTAATTTTATCCTGTTTCAAGTATTCTAGAATCTCACCATGCATTTCCAATTTTTTTCAGTAGGTCGTAGTGCTTGAGGAAAAGGATCTGGAACTGGAATGTTCTTGTTGGGCTCATCCTCAGGGATGCTCTCCTCTGCACTTGGGGAGGAGCCTATAGTTGTGGATGAGCTTGATCCATCTAAAATCTTACCACTCCGAGTAGTGATGGAATTAACCTCTTTGACATTCTGAGAGTCTGACGCAGAGGTTTATGCCATAAGTTGGTTCTTCGGATTTGCTTGAAGCTGTGACAGAAATTGGCCCTGTTCTTGTACTGTTAATGAACTTGTCAGCTTGGTTATCTACCTTTTGATCTCCTTGTTCTCTTCTATCAACTGTGTCAATGCAACCTCAAATATTTTATTAGTTTTACCTTGTGCCTTTATAAATGGATGTAATGTGTCTGATAAGGAACTTCTGTTAGATTGTGCATTGTATGGAGGTGCAGGGTATGACCTAGGTGGTTGTGCTTGTGAGTGTGTAGATTGGTCTGCTTCGAACCTCCAGCCTAAGTTAGGGTGATCTCTCCAGCCAAAATTGTAAGTATTAGAGAATGGTGAGTAAGGCTTCTTGTACATCCCTAAGGCGTTACTTTGTTCCTCATAAACCCCTTTCATCTCAGTCAAGGTCGGGAAATTCTGTGCTAAGTGTTCAACTCCCCCGCATATAAAACAGGCGTCCTGTAGCTCAACTCTGGCAACAGTATGTGTGGGCCTACCATCCTTGGCCTTGAGTGCCTCTAACTGCCTAGTAACTATATCCAATTGGGCTCTAAGGTTGTCCTCTTTCCTAAGTTGGTAGACTTCAGCTGGGCGTGTTCTATCTGTGCTCTCAGTAGCACTTGGACCAGTCCAAGTATGAGCATTTTCAGCCAAGTCATTCAGGTACTCAATGGCCTCATCAGGGTCCTTATGCAAAAACTCTCCATTACACATCATCTCAACGAACTAACGCTCTCTACTAGTGAGCCCCTCATAAAAATAACTAACTAAGCGGCAACTCTCATACCCATGGTGTGGACATGTATTCAAGAGATCCTTGAACCTCTCCCATGCTTGATATAATGTCTTGCTATTCTTTTGGGTGAAGGTAGAAATCTGTTTCTTTAGACCGTTGGTTTTGTGGTGAGGAAAGTATTTATTAAAAAATGCTTGGGTCATCTCCTCCCACGAACCTATAGACCATGGTCACAAAGAGTATAGCCAACTCTTAGCTTTTTCCTTGAGGAAAAAGGAAAAAACCTTGATCTAACATGATACATGATGGAGTAGCAGTGTGCGTGGGGTGGAGATAGTCCTTTAGTGACCAAACATGGTCATCTTCATGATTACTCATGGTGTTAGAATTAGAAGTAGAACTTAATTTGGTCTCAATGTGAATTTGTGGGTGTTCAAAATTTGGGACCCTAATTAGTCTCCCTCAGTGGTCTCTATTCCAACTCACACTCCCCCAATGTCCTTTTTTGTTTTTTGCAATTTTTTTAAGAAATAAAATAAAAAAAAATAAACTGGACTTAAGACCTAAAAATAAAATAAAACAATGAGCGAGAAAGATAATACCCGAAACCTCCCTTGTAGAATGACATTTGTCCCGGCAACGGCGCCAAAATTTGATTACACCCAAATAGTACATGCGGTCAATTGCAGTAAAGATTGGGGTGTCGATCCCATAAGGAAAAGCGACCTACAAAACAAAGTCAAGGAAGAAGAACTATGAGAAACTAAATTTAAGAAATTCTAGCAATTTTAAAATATGAAATTGAATTTAGTTTAATAAAAATCAAGTTTAGAAAAATCAGAAGGTTCCAAGAATCCCTCCTAGATTTTACGCGCCAACTAGTATTGATTTGCTATGGTAACTCAATTACGTGTTTCACATCCCAAACAACATAATCGGAAAAAATAGTATTTAATGCACCAATATATTCTAATGTAAATGGATTTTGGATTTCACCTTTTTCTAGAAAGCACAAAGATTGGTCATATATGATATCCTAAATTTACGATATATCCGGAGACAATAATGTAATAAAAGAAAATCACATATAACTAACCTACCGGAATTAATTGATCTTTAAAATTCCACACATAAGAAAAGCATAACTAGACTTATATGGAGAAGAAAAAGACAACCACTGGAATAATAATCTACGATGAAGTTGATGAAATATGTGTCACTAAAATAACATAAACTCCTATATTAAATAAAAGTAAAAATCATAAATACCATTATTCATCGTGAAAGCATAAAACGAATCAAATACCAATTAAGTGCGTTACATCTAGGAGTTCATCTCTTCGCCTTGCGTGGAGTTTAGTGACACACGGTGAAGGTGATGACAGCAATAGAAGTGTGGCACTTCATCTGCATGGCGGCGCGTGGTGGATTAGTGATGCGCTCTCTGTTGTTCCTGTGTTCTCTTCCCGTCTCTCCCGTTCTCTCTGTGTGTTACTGTATTTATGGTTGAAAGAAACAACTCCTTATTGGAAACCCAATTGGAAACCAAATACAATTGGAAACCAAATACAAATTGGAAACCAAATATAATTGGAAACCAAATACAAATGGAAAACCATATATAAATTGGAACCCAAATATAAATTGGAAACCAAATATAAATTGGAAACCAAATATAATTGGAAACCAAAAACAAAAGGAAACAAATGGGTCCCACCCCTTTGTTTAGATTCTGTTCTAATAACAGGAAAGGTGGGTTTGGCTATGTTCATCCATATTACTCCTTTGTTCCACCAAAATTCAAAACTAATTTCCTTTATTTTTTCTTTGGTTCTTTTAATAATCTTTGCCTTGAGTGTCTCCCGCACCACTTCGACAATTTGTCTATGAATTTTCAAATTCGCCACGCTAATGCACTTTTGTCATTTAAACTCCAAATCCTACAAAAATAAAATAATTAAACTAAAATACACTATTTGAAACAATAACTAATATACATTAAGAGGTATATTATGTGAATATCAAATATCTTCGCTTGCCTTCCCAGCCGAAGACCCGTCGAAGTGCAAGATCCACGCTTGGACATTTGAATCCGAGGGCTGGTGGTTTGTTTTTGACTCTTCTCCGCTGGTGAACTCAGCAATGAAATCTGCCAGCGCCTGGGCTTTAATGGCGATTCTTATAACGTAGTTTATGTCAAACTGTCCAAACTTTACTGACCATTTCACCATCTTGCCTGATAGCTCGGGTTTATGTAATACCGAGCGAAGTGGATGTTTGGTCAGGACCATTCTAGAGTGGGCCTGAAAATAGGGCCTCAGTTTCCTAGAGGATACGAACAATGCCAGAGCCAACTTTTTCAGGTTCGGAAAGTGTGCTTCCGCTTCTGTGAAGGTTTTGCTGGTGTAATACACTGGTCTTTGGGCACCTCAGTCATCTTGCACGAGGGCTGAACTGACAGTGTGCCTGAAAATAGACAAATACAAGTAGTGTTTCTCCTATTGCAGGTTTTGAGAGTAGCTATGGACTCCCCATGTACGCTTTCAGGCTCTAAAAGGCTTGTTCGCACTCTTCGTTCCAAGAAAATCTTTTGTTCTCTCTTAATATCTTAAAGAAATGAAGGCATTTGTCGGACAACTTCGATATAAATTTGTCCTAGTTAGGCTCTGAATGTCTCTGATGTTGGCTGGGGCTTTCATGTCGAGAAGGGCCTGAATCTATTTTGGGTCGGCTTCGATTCTCTTTTTGTTCACTATATAGCCTAGGCATTTTCTAGACTTGACTCCGAACGTGCACTTTTGCGGGTTGAGCTTCATCTAGGATTTCCTGAGTTGGTTGAACGCTTCGGGGAAATCATGCATGTGGTCGATGCTATGAAGGCTCTTTACCAGCATGTCGTCTATATAGACCTCCATGTTTCTGCCGATCTGTTCTTGAACATTTAGTTGACTAGCCGTTGGTATGTAGCGTCTGCATTCTTTAAGCCAAATGACATCACCCCTATAACAGTATATCCCCCTTGCTGTAATGAAGGAAGTTTTCTCTTGATCCAGGGGTGTATCAATATTTGATTATAGCCTGAATAGGCGTCCATGAAGCTGAGTAAGTTGTGCCCGGAAGTGACATCCACGATCTGATCGATCGGGGGAGTGGGAAGTTGTCCTTTGAGTAGGCTTTGTTCGGGTCCGTGTAGTCCACACATACTCTCCATTTCCCATTTTTCATTTTTACAAGAACAGTGTTCGCCAGCCAGTCGGGGTATCGTGCTTCCTTAATCATGCCAACATTGAGTAAACGTTGTACCTCCTCGTTTATGTTCGCGTTCCTTTTGGGTGCCACAGACCTCCTCTTCTGCCTAACGGTTTTCTTTGAGGGGTCCACCTCTAAGTGATAGGTGATTATCAACGGGTTGATCCCCACCATGTCCCGCATGGTCCAGGCGAAGATGTCCTTATGTTGTAGTAACTCTGTGAGTTGTTTTACCAATTATTCGCTCAAGCAGAAACTGATCTAGATAGCCTTGCTGTTGAGAGGGCTGTCAAGGTAGACCATAACAATTTCTTCCTTCGGTTATCCGGCATTGGGCCTGCCCCGAGGGCTTACTGGGGCCTCGTTGTCTGAGGTCGGCTGTTCTCTTTCGACGCTTCGAGTAAAATAGAGGGTCATCTTAGCCGTTGATTATGGATCACAAGGTGGCAGTGTCGTCATGTATTGGAATTCCCTGGCAGCTATCTGGTCGCCTCTCAACATACCAACCGCTCAATTCGTTGGGTACTTGATGCACTGGTGTAGAGTGGAGACCGTCGCTCCCATTTGGTGTATCCAGGGTCTCCCTAGGATCTCATTATACGCCGAAGGCACGTCAATTACTATGAACTCATGAAACAAGGTTTTATGAGCTGGCTCCTCTTTTGTTGTTGTCATCAGCTGTATTCTTTCCACGGGGAACCGTCTCTCGCTGCTGAAGTCAATCATCGGACGATTACCAGTAGGTCAATGTTGTATCCTTTAGTTGCATGTTGCGGAACGTACGGACAAACAAGACGTTCATCGAACTCCTTGTGTCTAGCAAGGACCTCCTTACTTCCCAGCCTGTCAGAGAAATTGTTACCACCAGGACGTCATTGTGTGGGAATTGAATGCCCTAGAGGTCTTCTTTTCGTAAATACTAAGTGCACGGAGGGGTCTTGCTTATGATCATGCGGTACCAGCTGCTTGTCGCGTATCGTTTGTATCCTCATACCTCGAAGAGCCTTTTTCTTGGACCTATTGGATAGTTCGAACTTGGAATGGGCTCCATGAAGCACACATATCATGTTGACCAATTGCTCACTGGGTTCGGTTTTGCTTAGGGCTGCCCATTATTCTCCTAGGGTGATGAAGCTTTGCGCTTCCTTTGTTAGGTCTGTCATGTTTGCCGGAGGGTCCAGTGTCAGAAAGTTGTAAAACTCTCCTTTCCTTAGGCCTTTAATGAAGGCTGAGATGGTTGTTGCGTCGTTGCACACATTGACGATGATTAACTCACTGTTAAAGCAGGTCAGATATGCCTTTAGTGTCTCGTCAAGCCTTTATTTCATTGATTTGAGCTTCTTCATCATTGACAAAGCCTGGCGTATGAAAAGCGATCGTGGATCAGTCACGAGGTTCATTGGTGTTGTCGCTGTTCCGGAAGCGCCAACATGATGCTCATGCATTACCCGCGTTATTGAGGGAGGTGAAGTAGTGCCAGGCTGAGCACTCGACGCTACCCTTTGCTCTCATTTATTGCGTGATCTAGTCACCATTTCTTTATGTTTCGAAGGGAGACAATGCTAGTAAAAGGTTAGGAACTTTGTCGTTTCCCACAGACGGCGCCAAACTGATGCAGTCATTTTCTACTCCTTGCTTTGACCTAGTCCCGCTGACTTGCACAAGTAACGTACGTGAGCCACGGACCACCATTGTGGTGGTAGATTGCACTCCAATGCTAAAGTTAGTCGGGGATCTGAGGAAGGTGTAATGCTGTAAACAGGGAATTTGTAGCGTACCTTAGCTTACTAACCCCATGTCTTATTTTTAGTGCAGGAGTCCTGGTTCAACCAAGCCATCGATGGTGTAGTTTAAGAAGGAGATCTTCATGGAGATCCTTCTCTAATTAGGACTCGTGTTGTAGGAGGGAAGTTCCATGTTAGCCCTGTGCTCCTAGATACGGAGGAAATAGTTTCCTACCTGAGGGTATTTCGTAAGAGGAAGTTTCCTTGTGTGATATGTACAATGGTATTTGCTTCCTAGTTGGAAGCAGAGAGCTGTTGTAGTTGTTTGTCCGAACTAGATCTTCGAGATACTTGCCATAGTAGGCTTACGGGTATTGAGGATAGTTGTGAGACATATGAGCTCAGCAGGTTGTTAGAATTTGGGTCCGTCTGCATATTGCATTGGGCGGGCTTGGAACCGCATGGGTTGGATCAGTGCTCGGCTGACGTTGGGGCCCTTAATTCCTCGAGATCACCATGACACGTGTATGGCTCAGGGATGTGACCATTTTGGTGTATCATCACTTACCAATTCTCAGTAATTGCTTTTGTAGTATCAAACCATTCTTTCGGATTTGGAATGGTAGGACTAGAAAATTTGCCTTTCTCACAAATTTGTCCCATAAATTTAGTTATTTGTCCCATATGTAGCTTCAAATCTGCTATGTCATTTGCTTACCTTGAATCGGATAAGCATTGGAATACTCTCTGTTTTAAAATCGACCTAGGCGGCTAGGGAACGCCCAGGTGGGCTGGGCAAGTTTTTATTTTTATTTTTTTATACATTTTTCATATTTATTTTGGCATTGAATTGGAAGTAATTTATATGCTATTATTCTTAACTTTTATAATTATAAATTATAATGCAAAAAAAAAACCACCTAGGCTCCGACTAGGCCTTTTGTGCACTAGTCCCCTGCTCCTCGCCTACCTACCGCCTAGGGATATTTAGAACCTTGGAAATACTTAATGATTTTAGAATCTCGTCATAATTAGGAGACGTACCTGAACCTTGATGAGGTGGTTTTTTGCGGTCTCTGGAAGAAATCAAGGGTAGCCGAGTAAAGGCTTGTTGCTGAGGCTGTTCAAAAATGTTATTCCTAGCGTAATTTTACCCATAAAATGTTATTCCTAGCCGAGTAAAGGCTTGCTGCTGAGGCTGTTCAAAAATGTTATTCCTCCATCCAAAATTGGGATGATTTTTCCAACCTTCATTATAATTTTTTTTTAAAATGTTATTCCTAGCGTAAGTTTACCCTTAAAATCCCCAACATTATCCCCCACTCGTCATTCTCAATCAGCTGAGGACATTATCAGATGCATGTCCTGACATAGTGCACAAGCCACAAACTAGTGCAATTTTGACTTTCCCAGAGTTTGAGACACAAGTGAAGTAAGGTTAGCCATTTGAGCTTCCAAATTAAAAATACTACTTATTTTATGGACTTGGCTGAAGGCTCTCAAATTCCTTAACATTGTTGGGCGTTTAAGGCTTGGTTTACAATCAAGGTCTTTGATGCTGCTAGGGTTTTATCAACTAAAGCTACTCCTGCTACTGCATCCAACATCTGTCGTTTAAGAGGAAACAATCCTTTATAGAAATACTCAAAAGTTCACTTTCATGTGGTTTTGTGGACATGATGCTATGAGAGTTTTGAAACGTTCATTGTATGTTGGATATGATTCTCCTCGACCCTGTTGAATACTGTTGATTTTCTTCCTCAATAAGATGATTATTGAAGTTAGGAAGAATTATTTAGAAATACCCTTTTCATACTATCCCTGGTGTTTATTGTTCCAGAAGGTAGTTCATAGAGCTAATCTTTCCTTGAGATGCTTAGTCGGATCCTCCTTAGAAAGGCCATGACACTTCCGAATATGGTGAAGCAAGATGGATTTTAGCTCGAATGAATTTGTTAGGCCCTAAGCTGCTGTCGAATATTAAATGCACAAGGGTACAACATTGTCCAAGGTGGATGTTGAAAGTTCCTTGATAGACCTATTGTCTGCCATGTTGAGCTCATCTGGTTCAGAATCAGAACTAGATGTATTTCTCTCCTTAGTCTCCTAAAGGTTCTCTCAGGCTGCAGATTGTACTCTAATAAGTTCTCGCCAGATCTCCTATTGTGCGTGAACTAGTACCTGCGAATAAGAAAAAAAATGAATCTTTTTTATAAATTAACAAAATAAAAATATTAATGAAGTAATTAGTAATTTTACTAATTCCCGATACCGGTGCAAAAATTGATACACTATTTTATTAGCACACAGCTTAAAACTTTGTTTTGTAGTCGTAGTAAAAAATAAGTAAGATCATTCTAAAGTGGGAATTAGAGGGCTTGCTAACTAGCTAACTAACATTAAAGGGTAAAAAGAAGACTACCAATTTAATAAACAAGAAAATGGCAGGGGTTTCAATTTTTCTGATTTTATACTAAGAAATTCACTTAGAAAATTACTGTAAGAATAGTAAAAACTAAAAGAAAGTCGATAATGAGAAATTAGCTAAGGATTTTATCTTCACATACCAAACACTTGCTCATGAACTAAATTCCAATAATTCCTTTACTAACTTGTGAATGACAATGTCCAAGATTAACCGTGACCTCACTAATTAACCTATTATTTCCCCAAATTCGTTGAATTAAACTCAGTGTCGCTTTCAAATCATTATCTTCATGCTATCTAATCAGGAATCGTAAGTTAGATAAACAATCCGAGATCATTAAGTTCTATAAAAATGTGAACATTGACTAAACAATTATAAGTATGAACAACATCTTGTTCTTAACCTAAATTTTACTTAGTAGACTAGCTTCCATTGGTAGTCACTACTTATTAATATATGATTATAGCTGATGATACACCAAACTTCCTTTTAATCTGCGTCATACGCGTGTCACGATGATCTCATCACCAGAGCAAAGCAAGCCTAATTGCCCACCAAATTTGGCAATACCCAAACAACATTAAGCCCAATTCGGCAAATTCCAGAGAGTTTGATCCAAGTTTCAACGCCCTACTAAGCCCACACGGCACATGGTAAAGCCCAATACCCATAACCCCTAATCAGGCAAGGATATGTGGGATCACCTAAGACGGCAAGGCCAGCAACACATTGGTTCCAACTAGGAAATATATACCGGAGTATAAGTCCTGCATGGAAAATTTCTTTGCATGGACAACACTCCAAAAGGGAAACTTCTCCCACAGATCTAGGAACACAAGTCATGTAGGGAAACTCTCTTACGTTGACGACTCCCAACTAGGAAATTATCTCCAACAATATCTATTTTTCTAAATTGCGCCACCAAAAGCTTAGCCAAATGAAGACTCTCGCATTATAAATGATGATACATTAAAAAAGACCGATCATCACGGCCGTACACGTGGCATAAAGTCCCATCACGAGAATACAGCGCCTGATCCATTGGGAAATCTCATAAAGCCCTGAAGGATTGAGGCCAATTATAGAGGCTCAGACTAAGCCCACCACCAAGGAGGTGTAAACATGATTTGAATCCAGGCCCAGACGAATCTAAGCCCAAATCTAGGCCCGATACACGTTCTCTCATAAAGAAAAAGAATGTTGCACCAAGAAAGAGCCGTGGAGGGACCTACACCTCCATGAACGAATCTTCATTAAGGATGAGACTGTTACAGAAACATCTCCTTCCATTGTGCCTCACATCCTTAAATCACGCAGAGAGTTAACTACGACCATTATAAAAGGTAAAGGGAACATTCGACAAAGGTATGTAACTTTAATTGAGTTTTGTCCAGATTTAAATCCTTCTTCTAACAGAGTTACTGACTTAAGCATCGGAGTGCCTTCGGCCACCAAAAAGGTGGTCCTTGGTAGTCTAACAGTTATTTTGCATGTCAAACTCGCAGGAGGATGATTTTTGTACTCATCAATAAATAAGACACGGGTTTAACGAAGAAATGTATGCTACAAAACCCAATTTACAGCTTTAAGCTTTTCTTGAGCCTTGTCTGACTTTAGCATCGGAGTGGCATCGACCACCACAACGTTGGCCTTTGGCTCACGTGCATTCCCTATGCAGGTCCAAGTCAAGGTCAAGGAGAGCAGGATTTGACTACATTAGTTCTGCGTCGTCTGTGGAGAACATAAGGGAACACGTTCAAGAGAGTTGTGTTGCCCCTGTAGGCTCTCAGTGGACTAAAGGCGTAGACCTAGCTCTAGGGCTGACGAAAAGGTCTCCCAAAACCTCAACAGGTTGGGGGTCACCAATCCTGATGTATTGTTCAACCTCATTGTCCCATCGTTCATGGATCATATCATGAACGAGCCTTTGCTGAAGAAATTCACTCCGTCGAAGCTAGAGTTCTATGATGGGATGACATACCCCTTCGGTCACTTACGCCACTTCCAGCATCTAATGCGCTCAAAGAAGGATCTGAAGCAATAGTGTGCTAGTCATTTCCTACCAGCCTGAAAATGACAGCGCTAACCTGGTTTTAAAACCTCCTTCCGAGGTCCATCGACTCATTCTGAACACTGGCAAAAGCATTCCTTACACGCTTTGTCGCAGCCAGCGAATCAGGAAGGGCCCGCATTAGCTGCTCACCCTCAGACAAAAGCCCAACGAAACGTTATGAAATGTGTTACATGCTTTAACGATGAGTTGACTCTTATCGACGACTGCAATAATGACACCACAATCACATCCTTCACCTCAGGTCTGAAAAGAGACAAGTTCTATGATTTCCTCACTTTAAACCTTCTAACTGATATGGCAGACTTACTGAAAAATGCCCAGAGGTACATCACTTTCGATGAGATGCTGACCGCCAAGAGAGAGGCGGAGTCCAAAAAAACCGTGTGCATCCAAAGACAAAAATGAGGGGTTGAAACAAGATGACGATTGATGCAGTCATTTTCCACTCCCTGGTTTGACCTAGTTCTGCTGACCTGTACAAGGAACGCACGTGAGCCACGAACCACCGTTGTGGTGGCCATGGCACTCCGATGATAAAGTCAAGCAGGGATCTGAGAAAGGTGTAATGCTGTAAACAGGGAATTTGTAGCGTACCTTAGCTTACCAACCTCATGTCTTATTTATTATTCAAGATTCCTGGTTCAACCAGGCCATCGATGGCGTAGTTTAAGAAGGAGATCTTCGTGGAGATCCTTATCTAATTAGGAGTCGTGTTGTAGAAAGGAAGTTCCATGTTAGCTCTGTGTTGCTGGATATGCGCAAGATAATTTCCTATTTTAGTGTAATCCTTAAGAGAATGTTTCCCTGTGTGATATGTAATCTGATATTTGTTTCCTAGCCGGAAGCAGAGAGCTGATGTAGTTGCATGTCCAAAGCTGATCCTTGAGATACTTGCCTTAGTAGGGCTTACGGGTATTTAGGATAGTTGTGAGACGCGTGGGCTAAGCAAGATGTAAGAGTTCGGGTCCATTTGGCGGACTGCATTGGGTGTGCTTAGAACACCTTGGGTCGGATCAGTGTTGGGCTGGCGCTAGGTCTTGTAATTCCTCGAGATCATCATGACACGTGTATGGTTCAGGGATGCGACCATTTTGGTGTATCATCAGCTACTCCTCTTGAGTTAATGGGGTGTTAAGTCGATCCACTAACTCTTTGAAAAAACAACTGTACAGTCCTGATGATTGGACGTGAAGTGTTTGTCTCGAGGAACGCATGACGTTATTGGGTACGTGACTGCTCAAAGAGGAAAGTGTTATTTGCCTTCCATATAAATATTTGCTACTTCGATGAAGATTTTCTCATTCTCATCTGCGTTGTTTTGTCAAGCAATAGCGTTGCTGTGAAGTTTAATTCGTTCTTTCTATCATTGGCAGATAATGTTGAACTTTCTCCTCAAGATATGTTGTCCTTCTCTTGCCTCAAGCTCTTTGGGGGTATCCTGGTTGATGAGACCGAGTTAATCAGGCTTCATAGCTTGTACCGTATTCCAGGAGATTCAAAAATTGTTCCCGCGTTTGGGAATTTGGCTTTAACTACACCCCTCAGGAGTATATAAGTCTGCACCGAGGTATGCTTGAGTCAGGGCTCCAATTTCCAGTGCTAGATGTCGTCTAGCGCTTCTTCCTTTCTTTTCGTATGCCTTCCGCTCAAATGGTTCCGAGCGGTTTTAAGATTCTGCTTGCGATTCTTCTGAGGGCACATGATGTTGGTCTTCGTTTGACTCTGACGGTAATCCATCACATGACTACTGCTCGATTGGACCCCATGGGTCTCTGCATATTGAACTGCCCTACTTGTCTGTGCTTGGTGGTGAACGCCGCTAAGCCCTAGGAGAAGTATTGGTTCTTGGCTTTGGTGAAATCTTCGTACTTCAAGCTTGGGAGACGTAGAGTTTCCCGATAATTTAAGTTTGATCTTCGTAGGTTTCTTTGCCTTGGTTTATTATATATTTTTTCTATATATCCCTGATGCGATGCTGGTTTTGATGTCATTCTTTTGTTTCAGGGAAGTTTGATTTTTCGTCTCTTACCAAGGAGGAGAGGCTGATAGAGAGGGAGATTCTCAAGCTTTCTTTGACATCTGTTGAGGAGGTTATAATGTCAGGCAATGTTGTGCGTAGCAGGTTGTTGCGGTGTTCTCATGATGTCCACAATGTGCTAGGTTTACTGGCTAAAGGGGTTGTCAGTCATCTTTCGAGAAAGAGAAGCCTGGCCTTACTGAGTTCGGCTAGGCTTGCAGAATTGGAGGTGAACGTGCCTCCTATCGTTATTCTGATGAGGAAACAAACCTCTAACCATGCGGCTTTTCCCTTTGGGTTGTCGCGGTTTGCACAGGCGGCGACCTCAAGGGGTCATTGTTTGCCTCTTGATGCTGCCACTCCCCCTGTTGAGATAAAGGCGGAGGACATGGACCACACGTTGACGCTTCGTGTCACTATGATCCTGAGATAGTCGTTCGTGCCCTTGAGCCATACGATTCTGCCGCGCTGCATCCTGAAGCCCGCGGGCAAGTTTTTGCTTTGGAGAAGGCCTTTGTTGACTTGCTGATGTCGTATTCAGATGCTTTCTATCGGGCAGACTCCCTGACTTGTCAGCTATAGAGTTCTGGTACTGCCATGAACTTGGGGGCCGTGGTTTCTAGTACCGTAGCGGAGTTTGCGAACGTAAGATCTCAACTGAGGGCAACCAAGTCAGATTTGGCATCGACCCGTGCTAAACTAGGGGGACTAAGGCTGAACTGAAGCACCTAGATGTTTGCATGGACAGATGGTCGTCCGATCTGGAGGCCCAAGAAACTAAAATAAGGCAGGAGGAGAGGGAATGGGCAGTCGAGCGACGACAACTAGAGTCTGCATTTGATGAGGGTATTCGTCGCGTTCGTGAGGTGGAACACTTGTTATCAGAGGAGAGTTTGCATTATGCTATTTTGGTAGGTGCGGTGGACTTCAACATGTCGGGACGGAGGCTGTTGATCTCGTTAGAGGTTATTCGGGGCAGATTGGAGCTTTTGGAGCTAATCAGAGAAGAACATCCTAGTGTCGACCTTGATTTTGCCCGTTATAGAAGGGTTGTTTTTGGACCAATTTCTCGAGGAGAAGGTTCTGGTTCTGGTTTTGCAAGGCTAGCTGCTGAGGAGGTTGTCTCACTTCCTAGACTCCCACTTCCTCGGCCGTCATGATCCATGCACATCAGACTAGGTGTCTGGCACCAGAAGCCATGGTCATCAGTCGCGAACTGACTAAGTTTACCTGGTAAGTTTGACAATCATTGTCTGTTGGAGAGCATTGATCCCTTGGTGAGTCATCGTCATCAGTGGACAAGTGCTGACTAGACTCTCAGCTTTTGTGGTTCGTGCACAGCAGACTCGGCGTCGGGCACCAGAAGCCATCGTCATCAGTCGCGAACTAACTAAGCTTACTTGGTAAGTTCGACGATCATTGTCGATTGGAGAGCAATGATCCCTTGGCGAGTCGTTGTCATTAGCGGACAAGCGATGACTAGATTCCACTTCCTCGGCCATCGTGGTCCGCGCACAGTGGACTAGGCATCGGGCACCAGAAGCCATCGTCATCAGTCGAACTGATTAAGCTTACCTGGTAAGTTCGGCGAACATTGTCTGTTGGAGAGCAATGATTCCTTAGCGAGTTGTCATCATTAACAGACAGGCGCTGACTAGACTCCCACCTCTTCGACCGTCGTGTTCTGCGCATAGTGGACTAGGCATCGGGCACCAGAAGCCATTGTCATCAGTCGCGAACTGACTAAGCTAATTATCTGGTAAATTCAGCGATCATTGTCTATTGGAGAACAATGATCCCTTGACGAGTCATCATCATCAACGGACAAGCACTGACTAGACTCCCACTTCCTCAGCCATCATGGTCGACACAGCGGACTAGGCATCGGGCAGATATTTGAGTCTGGTCATAGCCGGGATGGTCGAGGCTCTTAAGGGACAACAGTGGAAGTTTTAGTAAAAGCAAAAGTTTTATTGATAATATATTTTGAGACGCTCTACATTCCATGGTCGTTTAAGCTCGTCGTCGTCTGCGTCTTCACGCCAATATGTTCCTAGCCTGTTGACCTTGGCAACTCTATACGGACCTTTCCAATTTGGATTTAGCTTTCTCACGCCAACTTCTTTGGTGTTTTGTTGGGTCCTCCTAAGTACCCAATCTTCCACCTTGAGTTCGTGTGGCTTGACCTTCTTGTTGTAGTATTGCGCCATTTGTAATTGGTAGGCGACTATCTTGGCAGAGGCTAGATCCCGCTTTCATCGAGGAGATCTAGCCCGACGCGCAAGGCTTCGTTATTACTGTTTGGTCTAAACTCTTTCGTTCGAAAGGTTGGCGCATCGAGTTCTATCGAAACTATGGATTTTGACCCGTATGCCAGGGCGAAGGGTGTCTTTCCGGTAGGGACTCTTTTGGTCGTTCGATATGCCTAGAGTATTCCTAGTAGCTCTGGAACCTATCTTCCTTTAGCCGCGTCAAGCTTTCTTTTGATAGCCTATAGGATCGTTCGGTTGGTAACCTTTGCTTAGTCATTGGCTTGGGAGAGCGTTGGCGAAGAGAAGTGGTGATCAATATTCAATACCTACGAACTGAGTTTCGTTGTCGCTGACCAATACTCTGGGGATGCCAAGTTTACAGACAATGGTGGCCCATATGAATCTGGACCAGCCCTATTTTGGATAGGGGCTCGGCTTCAACCCACTTAGTAAAGTAGTCGACAGCCACAAGAAGGAACTTTTTACCGACTGATGTTGGGTGCGGTCCGACGATGTCCATTCTCCATTACGCAAATGGCCACGGACTAGTCATTGGTATCAGTGGCTGGGCAGGCATATGTGTGTATGGCACGAACCTCTGACATTTGTCGCACTTGCGGACAATTTCCTTGGCGTTTCGCTGCATGGTGGGCCAATAGTATCCTAGAGTTAAAGCTTTGTGGGCGAGGGTTCTTCCACTTTGATGGTTTTTTGCATATACCGCTAGGGATCCTTCCTAAAACCTGGTTTGCCTATGAAGGTGAAAGACATCGGAGCAGGGGCCCCATTACAGATCTCTTGTATGACTTGTTGTTTAGGAGAGTGTACCTCGCTGCTCAGTTTTTTAGTCTTCTGGCCTTGATCTTCTCATTTGGTAAGGCTTTGGTTGTGATGTATTCGAGTATCAGAGTCATCCAATTTGGTTGCGCGTCAATGGCACAAATATCTCTAGGTTCTTCTTCGTCGAGGCTTGATTGCTTCTGGTGTTCAATGAGGCCGCTTGAGACTTCGTTGGAGGCTTAGGCTTTTTTAGCTAGTGCGTCAGCCCTTTTGTTGTCGTCCCAAGGGCATTGTATGAGTTCACACCTCTCGAACCTGCCCATTATGCCTAGTACCTTATTGTGGTAGGCTATCATGCGGGGGTCCTAGCTGTTAAATCCTCTTTGACTTGGTTGACAACAAGTCTTGAGTCGTTGTATGTTGTTAGGTAATCTGTCCGAATCCCCAATGCTAGCTTTAGGACGGACAGGAGGACTTCGTATTCGGCCTCGTTGTTTGAAATGGGGAAGCCGAACCTGACTGCTTTTTCAAGAGTGAAGTCACTAAGGGAGCGAAGTGTGATCCCAGCTACGTTTGCCTTCCCAACTGACGATCCGTCACAACGCATAATCCACGCCTGGATGCTTGAGTTCGAGGATTGGCAGTCTGTCTTCAGCTCTTCTCCACCAGTGAATTTGATAATGAAGTCCGCCAGTGCCTGAGCTTTGATGGCAGTTCTTGGAGCATAGCTTATGTCAAACTGTTTGAGTTCCATTGACCATTTTACCATTCTGTCGGATAGCTCGGGTTTATGCAATACCGAGCGGAACGGATGCTTGGTCAGTATCGTTATAGAGTGGGCCTGAAAATAAGGCCTTAATAGGATACGACCAACATCCAGAGCTAACTTTTCCAAGTTTGGGTAGTCTGCCTTTGCTTCCACGAAGGTTTTAATGGTGTAATAAACTGGTCTTTGGGTCCCTCGGTCATCTTGTACGAGGGTTGAGCTGACAGTGTGTTTGGAAATAGACAAGTATAGGTAGAGTGTTTCCTCTATCATAGGTTTTGAGAGTAGCTCTGGACTCCTCATGTATGCTTTCAGATTTTGAAAGGCTTATTCGCACTATTCGTGCCAAGAGAATCCTTTATTTCCTCTAAGTATTTTAAAAAATTGAAGGCACTTGTCAGACAACTTAGATATAAACCTATTGAGTGTTGCTACCCTTCTGGTCAGGCTCTGAACGTCTCTGATGTTGGCAGGAACTTTCGTGTTGAGAATGGCCTGACTCTGTTTTGGGTCGGCTTCGATTCCCTTCTTGTTCATTATGTAGTCTAGGAATTTTCCAAACTCGACTCAAAATGTACATTTCTGTGAGTTGAGTTTCATCTAGTATTTTCTGAGCTAGTTGAACGTTTCGGTGAGGTCTTGTATGTGGTCAGGGTTGCGGATGTTATTGACTAGTATATCGTCTATGTAGACTTGCTTGTTCCTGCCGATCTATTTTCTGAACATTCGGTTGACCGGTCATTGGCATGTAGTACTAGCGTTCTTTAAGCCGAATGGCATTACCCTATAGCAATATATCACTCTTTCAGTTATGAAGGAGATTTTCTCCTGATCTGGGGGTGTATCAATAACTGGTTGTAGCCTGAATAGGCGTCCATGATGCTTAGTAAGTTGTGTCTAGATGTAGCATCCACTATCTGATCAATGCGGGGAAGTGGGAAGATGTCCTTCAGCAGGCTTTGTTCGGGTCGGTGTAGTCCGCACACACTCTCCATTTCCCATTTTTCTTTTTTACAAGAACGGTGTTCGCCAGCCAGTCTAGGTATCGTGCTTCCTTAATCATGTCCGTATTGAGTAGATGTTGTACTTCCTCATTTATTATCGCATTCCTCTCGGGCGCCACAGGCCTTTTCTTCTGCCATATGATTTTCCTCGTGGGGTCCACCTCTAGGCGATGGGTGATTATCAACGAGTCAATTCCCACCATGTCTCGCATGGTCCAAACGAAGATGTCCTGGTTATGTTGTTGCAACTTCGTGAGTTGTTCCGCCAATTCTTTGTTCGAGTGGAAACCAATTTGGACAGTCTGCTGTTGAGAGGGCTATCAAGATAGACCGTGATGGTTTCTTATTCTGGCTGACCGACATTGGGCTCGCCTTGAGGGTTTGCTGGAGCCTCGTTGTCTGCAATGGGTTGTTCTTCTCCTGCTTCCCGGCCGGAATGGAGAGTCATCTTAGTCACGGGGCTAGTCGCCAATTGAGAATCACTGGGCGACAGTGCCATCATGTACTGGCATTCCTTGGCAACCATCTGGTCGCCCCTTAATGTACCGACCGCTTGATTCGCTGGGTACTTGATGCACTGGTGTAGGTGGAGACCGCTGCTCCCATTCAGTGTATCCAAGGTCTCCCCAGAACCGCATTTTATGCCAAAGGCGCATCGATTACTATGAACTCTTGAAACAAGATTTTTTGAGTTGACTTCTCTGTCGATGTTACCGTCAATTGTATCTTTCCCACGGGGAATCTTTATTTGCCGTTGAATCGATCATCGAATGGTTATTCGTGATTAATGTTTTCTTCTTTTATTGCATGCTATGGAACATATATTCCGAGAAACAAGACGTTCAGTGAGCTCTCGGTGTCCACCAAGGACTTCCTTACCTCCTAGCTTGCAATGGAAATTGTCACCACCAGGGCGTCGTTGTGCGGTACATGTATGCCCTAGAGGTATTTTTTTGTAAATACTAGTGGCACGGAGTAGTCATGCTTCTGAGCATGCGGTCCCAGCTGCTCGCCACACATCGCTTGCATCCTCATACCTCGGAGAGCCTTTTTCCTATTCATGTTTGACAGTTCGGACTCGGAATGGGCTCTATGAAGCACGCATATCCTGTTGGCAGATTTCTCCCTGAGTTCGGCTTTGTTCCTAGCTGCTCGTTCTTCTTCTAGGGCAATGAAGCTCTATGTTTCCCTTGCCAGATCTGTCATGCTTTCTGGTAGGTTCAGAGTCAGGAAGCTATAGAACTTTCCTTTCCCCAGACCGTCTATGAAGGCTGAGACGGTCGTTGTGTCGCTGCACACGTTGACGGTGGTCACTGTTGAAGCGGGTCAAATACGCCTTCAACGTCTCGTTAAGATTTTGCTTCATCGATATGAGCGTTTTTATCGTCGACAAAGCCTGACGTATGAAAAATGACTCTGGATCTGATTCGGGGTCCGTTGGTGTTGTCGTTGTCCTGAGAGTGCCAGTTTGATGTTTGCACGTTCACTGCACTGTCGAGGGTAATGAAGTAGTGCCAGGTTGAACGCTCGGCATTTCCCCATGTTCTCTATCGTTGCGTGATTTAGTAGTCACCATCTCTTAGTATTTCGATGGAAGATGATGCTAGTGAAAGGTTAGAAACTTTGTCATTACCACGGACGGCGTCAAATTGATGCAGTCATTTTCTGCTCCCTGTTTTGGCCTAGTCCTGCTAACCTGCACAAAAAACGCACATGAGCCACAAACTACCATTGTGGTGGCTGATGGCACTCCAATGCTAAAGTCTGACAGGGATCTGAAGAAGGTGTAATGTTGTAAACAGGGATTTGTAGCATACCTTAGCTTACCAACCTCATGTCTTATTTATAGTACAGGAGTCTTGGTTCGACCTAGCCATCGATGGCGTAGTTTAAAAAGGAGATCCTTCTCTAATTAGGAGTCATGTTGTAGAAGTGAAGTTCCCTGTTAGCCCTGTGCTCCTTCATACACGGGAGATAGTTTCCTATCTGAGGGTAATCTATAAGAGGAAGTTTCCCTGTGTGATATGTACTCTGGTATTTGCTTCCTAATCGGAAGCGGAGAGATGTTGTAGTTGCTTGTCTGAAGCTGATCATCGAGATACTTGCCTCAGTAGGGCTTATGGGTATTGGGGATAGCTATGAGATGTGTGGGCTTAGCAAACTTTAAGAGTTCGGATCCGTTTGGCGGACTTAGAATCGCTTGGGTCGGATCACTGTTGGGCTGACGTTAGGGCCTGTAATTCCTCGAGATCATCATGACACGTGTATGGCTCAGGGATTTGATTGTTTTGGTGTATCATCAACGACGACAGAAAAAGAAAATGCATGAGTCCACATTCATTGAATTAATGGCATTGCACGCATCCCCCATTAATAGGGGAGTAATCGACACTAAACCATCTCGTAATCGACACTAAACCTTCTCGTAATATTTAATAAGTCCAACCAACGGGCCCAAGCGAGTACCCTGCTAGATCTGGCCCAGTACAGTATGAAGGCCTTAAGTGCCCATGCAACGCAGAACACACCTACGAAGATATAATTAATAAGTCCAAGGTATCCGCTCTATTGCCTGTCGTTCATTAAACCTAGATAAACTCGGTCCGATCAATTTTTATGGTGATCCGACTTAAGAACCAAATATGTTGGTCCAACCTTCGTATAAGACTACCGGCAAATTAAGCAAAACAGACTTACACGCCCAGGGCTAAGCAAAGGCCTAACCTGATCAAAGCTTAGTCAGTCTCGACTGTTGATGATGGCTTCTGATCTACTCTAACCCTAGTCCACAAAAAATGGATGACGATGACTTAGAAAGTGGGAGCTTAGTCAGTGCTCTAACGCCTGACCACGATGGCTTGCCAGGGACCATTGTCCAACTACAAATAATGGTCGCTGAACCTAACCAAAGCTTAGTCAGTTTCGACCAATGACAATAACTTTTGGTCCACTTTAACTCCTAGCCTGCCAAAAGCGAATGACGACGACGTAGAGAGTGTGGGTTAGTCAATGCTCACGCAGCCTGATGACGATGGCTTGCCAGGGATCATCGTCCAATTGCAGACAATGATCGCCAAACCCGACCAAGGTTTAGTCAGTTATAACTGATGACAACAACTTCTAGTCTCCCTTACAGCCCGGTCCACCAGTAGCAGGTATTAACGGTTTTAAAGCCCAGTCAGAACCCAGAAAGCTTATCTTGAACAACTCACAAGTACCATTGTTCGAATATTTGCAGTAATGCACACACATTACCATAGTTTGACCAGTTCACTTATAGTAGCAACGACAATTGGTGGTCTGATCCATAGCCTAGCCCACATATGGCAACAACGAATCTCAATGATGAAACTCTCATCAGCGGATAAATCATACAGCTTCCTGACTCAGCATAACCTTTTGTCTAAAAGTTAATAGTGCGGTAAGACAAAGCAGAAAAAAAACCAACAGGGAAAGTCAAAGACTGCATAAGTACAAAATATTGTTTAACATACTATCTCTTATTGATAAGTCAAAAGTACAAAGTTCACTCCTCATCGGTAGGGGGTTCAGACGCAACATAGCTAGATTCGGCCGGAGAGGAAATAGGGGGTGCATCCGCATGTGCTGCCGCTCGGACGCACTGGTTTTCATCACCTTCTTCTTCAGACTGATCACCTTATTTTTCTTCCAACTGTTCAGAGGCTTCCCCAAACTCCGCGTAAGACAACTCTTTATAGGGAGAAAGGTCCCATTCAAAATGCTCTTCCCTCATCAGTTGCAACAGCTGTAATCACCCATGCACAACTCTGCTGAACTCAAACGTGCCCTGGGTTTTCAAAAGTTTTTCCTCGCGCACCCTCGACTTAGTAAGATCTCGCTCCATGGGGATGACGAGTTCCTAAGATAAAAGAAGTATTATCAATAGAGAAAAATACATTCTTTCAAAGTCTGTCTTCACATCTGACTCCACTTGAACAGGCACAATACAACAAAACTCTAACCCCAAAGAGATGTCAAACTACACTTGTACGAGCAAAGCCCAATCTTTCTTCAGAGCCGAGTCGATAGAACAACGGGTGAAGTCTGATGTCTTTTCAGTGTCAAATGAATAACTCACTTAAAAGTAGTCCGATGGCTTTTAAGAATCGATGAAATCATGAACATAGCCTGATCACTCATAATCAGGCTATAACACAAGCAAAGTCTGATTGTCATTTCAGCGTCGAATGAGTAGCTCACGCGGCGCAGTCTGATGACTTTTCATAGTCATATGAAATCGGATGAAGTCCAATCTCCGTTCGGAGTCAGATGATTAGTCCACTATCGGATGAAATCTAATCTTCGTTCGGAGTCAGATGATTAGTCCATTATCGGATGACGTCTAAACTCCGTTCGACTGGACGCAAGCCCATTTAATGAAGCGCGTTGCTCGAGGAAATGATTCAATCTCCAACCAATCATGACCGTTTAGGTCCCTTACGACATGACTTGATGGACTGATGAATTGGCCACCAAATCGATGAGGAGTAGCTAATGATACACCGAATCGCCTTTTAATCCACGTCATACGCATGTCACGATGATCCTGCCAACAGAGAAAAATTGACCTAATTGCCCACCAAATTTCGCAAGGCCCAGACAACATTAAGTCCAATTTTGCAGAATCCAGATAGTTGGATCCAAGTTTCGACGCCCTACTAAGCCCACACGTTACATGGTAAAGCCCAATACCCATAAACCCTATTCAGGCAAGTATCCGAGGGAAACTTCCAAAAGAGAAACATTGGTTCAGCAACACATTGGTTCTGACTAGGAAACATATACCAGAACATAAGTCATGCATGAAAACTTCCTTGCATGGACAACACTCCAAAAGGGAAACTTCTCCCACAGATCTAGAAGCACAAATCGTATGGAAAAACTCTCATACATGAATGACTCCTAACTAGGAAAGGATCTCCAGCAAGATCTTTTTCCCTAAACTACACTACCAAAGGCCTAGCCGAACGAGGACTCTCGCATTATAAATAAGACACAGGTTTGACGAAGAAAGGTACGCTATATAACCCAATTTACAGCTTTAAGCTTTTTTCGAGCCTTGTCTGACTTTAGCATCAGAGTGTCATCGGCCACCACAATGGTGGTCCTTGGCTCACATGTGTTCCCTGTGCAGGTCCAGGACAAGGTCTAGGTCATTGAGAGCAAGATTCAACTACATCAATAACTATTAGGTGAAACTCTACTATATTCTAGCATCGAGTCCTAGCATGCATACTAAGTTGACTACTTTTACAAACATACAAAGACAAGTTCTCCATTAAACAGTTAAGCAAAACACATCCACTAACTAGCAAAGAAAAACTGAATTTAATTAGTTCATAAAACACATATTTGGGGCTTCGAATTCGCTCGTAGCTAAAAAAGGAATTAGCTAGACATATTAATCATGTTTGAAACACAGTTCATAATTAAACATGAAACTAGCAATATAAAATAGAAGGGATAACAAAACATTATTGACATAAAAACTCTTGCATGGCTGGAAAGAGGGATGGTTGGGTTGTATAGCGAGAGATCAGGCTCCCTACGATATGCACTGTGTGTGCATAAGATCTGATATTTTTCTAGAGTGATCAATGTGTTGGTCAGAGAGAGAAAGAAAAAGTTGCAGCAAGAGAGATAGATTGTGCGATTGACTGGGGTGGGAGGAAGACAACAGTGCTACTGTTGCGATCAATCTGTGGTTGAAGGGTTGTTGTGATCGGTTTGTAGTTGCAAGGGATGAGATTGTGTTATGGTTGTGTGTGGTCTGCGACTAAGAGAAGAAGGGTCTTTTTAGCTGGCTGGTGAAGAAGAGAAAGTGGGTCGACCGGTGGTATGGTTGTCGATGATGGAAGGGCTAAGAAGGCATGATCTCCAGAGAGGCTAGGTATTGTTATTTTAGGGTTGAAAATCGAATCGACGGTTTGATTTTTTGAAGACACCGTGGACCGAGCCGAAACTTTCGGTTTTCAATTTGTTCACCAACCAAGCAGAACCAAACTGACTCAATCAGTTTGCTTTTTCGGTTTTTTGTCGATTTGTGGAAATTTTTAAATAAAGGGATTTTGACAGTTAAATTAACCAAAAAAAAAAAAAAAAAATCAACACTTCCTTTGCTTTCTGGATTTTCAAGACCTTCTTCACAATCTTTTGTTTTTCAATGAAGAAGGCTCTAATGATCCTCTCCCTTACAACACCTCCAGAAAATACACCCCCATAAGCCATGTTAACAGTTATGCGTTCTTAAATAATCTGGACTCTTGTATTCAACATGTCTCAAGTGAGGAATCCCTTGGATTCTCTTTCCAGTGACAGGGCACTAGCTCTGTTCTTGGTGCTCTGGTAAACAAGCTTTCCACCGGGGATCTTGATGATCCAGTGTTGATTCAACTTAGTGGCATAGTTGTGACGCTTGCGGCGAGTAAGCCTTTGCACCATCTTCATCTTCTTGTTTAAGAATCAAGATATCTCAACTTCAATCAGACTCATAATACAAAGATAGAAAGCAAAGAAATGAAAAGTAAAAAGATAAAATATAAGTCAAACAAAGTTGCACCATTTCCAAAACAAAATACTAATTTACTTTTTTTTATTCAATTCACACATCCTCAAAACCGAACCTTTTTAGTTAATTTACGCTTTTCCAAAACCTACCCTATAGAAAGTACTTAATGTTTTCATTTCTGATTTAACTTTATTTGTACATGTTGATAGATGTGTGTCTTTGACAATATAATATTCGGTCAGTTGTTTTAAGTTGGTTTTAAATATGAACCGCCAAATGAACCGTATTGGTTGGTTTGTGAATACTTGAAACCAAACTGAACCGAACAAGAGGAAAAATCTAACCAAATCGAATTATTCAGATCGGCTTGGTTCATTCAGTTTATTGATTTTTTGTTCAACCCTAATTCTTTTTATATCTTCTCTCTAGGTTTTTTGATTCGTGTACAGTTCCTTACGCCACTAATTCTTCCTAATTCAAATCAATTTGCATCTTTCAGCTTATTTTTGGAATTCTACTGTTAGCAACCTATAAAACACTAATTACTAGAAGAAAAAAAATGAAAACTAGCTAAGAAAGTATATAGAAACAAGATAAGAAAATCGCATAAATATAGTCTTCATCACTATTCCTAAATTTTAAACAATCTAACATTAATTTGAATTAGGATTAATAATGGGGTAGGTATATGTCAATAAAACCCTTGTAAAAAAAGATTGGATATATGGATAGTGGGTGCTGAAATCAACCCTAACTTTCATTGACAAGACAAGATTCCCTCCCCCGTTTCCAATTCCATGTTGGTTAAAGTCGTTTACTACTGGTATTCCCGTTATTTCCCTCAAAACCAACTCCCATATCATCCTCCTCGTCTCTCTCTCTCTCTCCCTTCTCCAACTCCTCCGTCTCGTTTCGAACCTTCTCTTCCACTCCGATCTCACACTGCAAACCAAGCCCACCATGAAAAGATGGAGCATTTACAGTCACACAGACAGAGATCACACAACACTACGAAATCCAGGAACGCAGTCTGCTCGGGCTTCTACTCGGACATCTACAGCGCCCGCCGAAGACCTAGGAGATCCACGACTACCAAAGCACCTTTCGAGAGATCGAAGCCCTTCGGACCCTTGAAAACTCCCTCAATGTCGTCAATCTCTTCCACTACTTCTGGTGGCAGGAGGACGAGGACACAGTGCTTTTGTGCTCGAGTTCTTTGGGACTGATCTCGCCGCAGCCGCCAAGAAGAATTGGGAGAATGGGATTAGTGTTGAGGAGGTGAAGAGGTGGATGCTTCAGATTTCGTTGTGTGTCGATGCTTCTTGTTATAGGAATTCGATTCTTCATCGGGCTAATTTGTTGATTTCGGATGATGGGCTTGACAGAATTTCGGACAGGTATTGGATCTATAGTCAAAATTCTGTCATGTGTTTTTTCTTAATTGAATTGCACTTGTTTGAAATTGGTCTTAATGATGACGGTAAAAATGATAACTTTATTTCCATGTATTTTGGTGAAAAATTGTTACTTAAAAATCGTTCTTTTGTGTTTGAGCAAATGAAGGATCGTCAGAAAATCTTCTTTTTGGTTCTTGTTTTGTTACTATCATTTGCTTGTTTCCATCAAATAGATTGTTGAGCATATTTAGACTAGAGATAACCAGTGTAATGTGACTGACACGCATAACCCCTTAGAGCATCTCCTAGGCGGAAAAGTTAACTTGGGGTATCAACTATATCTCATTTTAACCAAAAGCTTAAGCTAATTTTAGGGATTCTTATTTCTTCATAGTCCATCACATTCCTACTTTAACATTTTCATCATTATTTTATTATATTTTACCCTAATTTTAGGGATCCCTTATTTAAATTGTAAGGATTGGAGAAGAGAGTGAAGAAAAATGAATTTTTTTTAAATATTTTTTAGTATTTGGAGTTGACATGGATGCCTCAAATATAGGGGAAGGGGGAGACTAGAATAAAATAGGGGTATGTATAGGGTATTCCATTTTTTTAACGGCAAGCGTGCCGCCGGAGGATATAGAAACCCAAGAGGTGGGGGTTAAATCACCATAGCCTTAACCATCCAACTAGGTTACCATTGGCCCATTGAGCATATTGTTTTCCACAGAAGACCCCAAATTGACTTTTGGCTCATTTAGGGTATCCTTGGAGATGCTCTTATGCGGCTGGATTATTTAAAATTGAATTCACCTAGAGTGTGGTAATATGAACCTGCAAACGTATCTACTGTATTCTGTAGTAGATTGCTCCCACCCCTTTTTGGAGCATACATGGTTTTGATGCTAGTTTACAAAAACGAGCATCAAGACGCTGGGTTGTTGATCATTAGGTTCCGTGCCTTGAACTAAACCTCCCTTGAAAACAAAAATGATTTCTTCTCATGTAGTAATGTGCACATGCACCAATACATTGTCCTTTATTGCAAATGAAAAGATTGAAAGAATTGGGTCTTAGATTGTTTGAGATTTGCCATAGCTGTAGTTAGATTCAACATCCCACTGTAAAGCTTCCAATTAGCATGTGGTCTTGCAAGATACTTACGTACAATATTTTTAAAAAATTCATATAACTAGGCCTGGGTATGTTGTATATATCTCTGTGCACATCAATATTCTAGTTTTGAATGGTTTGAAATGACTAGTGTATCTTTGTCAGGCCAGGATACTTCTGGAGCCTAGATGTTTTAGCGAAGAAAACATTCAAGATGAAGAAAGCATTCTTAACCAGATGTGAACCACAACAACAACCCAAAGTTATATCAGAAACAGATGAAACATTCATGGGAAGTTCTGATAATCAAGACCAAGGAAATATCAGCAAAGAGGAAGATACACCAGAAAGAAGTGATTTAAAAGCCAAGGATTCTATGGATGAAGCTGATAAGGACACTAATTTTCAAGATGGGAACGTTTCTTGTCTTGCTACATGCACCACGAGTAATTTGGGTGACGATCCTTTGGGAAGAACTTGCGCTTACGAGGTAGAGGGGGGAAGAGAAGATGGAATAAGTCCCCTTACATCCTGTGTTGGAACTTGTTGGTTCAAAGCCCCTAAGCTACTCTATTGATCAACAAATTATGGGAGGAAATAGACTTATGGTCACCAGGGTGTATCTTGGCAGAGCTATTCAATTTGGAACCTCTTTTCCCAGAACTTCAGATATTGATCAGCTTAGAAGGATTATCAATGTCTTGGGTAACTTAAGTGAAGAAGCATGGCCTGTTGTTCGAAGCTTCCTGATTATGGAAAGATTTTCTTTGGGCAGTTAGAGAAGCCACTTGGTTTGGAACCTTGGATACCAAATTGGTCTCTGATGAAATCCAACTCATTCAGAAACTTGTTTGCTATGACCCAGCCAGCAGAGCCTCTGCAATGGAACTGCTTCAGGAAAGTTACTTTCATGAAGAGCCTCTTCCAGTTCCCATAAATGAACTCAGGGTTCCCTCTACAAACAGTTGGAACAATGAGACATCTCCAGAAGAATGTTTGATTACAGGGACATGGATTCAGATTCTGATTTCGAAGAGTTTGAGAGCAATGCTGCGGTTGATGTCTCAACTAATGCAAACGGTTTCACTATCCCGTTTCCTTAAATGTTGATTAATAAGTCATCGTTTCAGAGACTAGAATAATTAAGTTTATCCCAGTACATGTATCCAAGGGTCCTGATTTCATTTTTCGAGGTAAATTCGGTAAGTTGATTTTAATAAATATTTCGTGAAATATTTTGCTGTATATAGAAAAAAGTAAAATTCCGGTTGTAATTTTGAAGTTATCAATATAATTTCAGCATTTTAAACTCTTTTATACTACATAAAGAGTATCACAAGACTCATAATGTCAAACAAACAATATATTGCATAAGAATTATTTATATAACGAAATTTTAATACTCAACTAAGGTTAAAACGGGTTTAAATGCAGAGAAATTGAGATTGGCCTAACAAAGAAATGAATATTTCAGATTTCGAAAGAAATTTCAGTAACTCAAAATAAGAAATATTTCGTGAAATTTTGACATTTTTTGAGAAATCACATTCCTTTATGACCATGTTTTATATTTATAATAGAGCCCCCTTCTCTCTTTATAAATTTAGAAGCTATACTTCGCATCTGAAGCACCCTTTGTTACCACAAAATGTCGTGTTTGCTACTACTGGGTTTTTCTTCTGGGAGATAGCATAACTTTGATATTCCTAAATCTATCTCATGGATGCCTATCGGTGTTTATAGGTGTCTCACAGTGGAGACTGTTTTCTCTGGGAGAAACAATGTATCTGGCTTTGAAGACATTGCTGCATGCATCCATGGCATGATGTTATAGGCATGGTAGAATGGGCAAACTTGCTTTATATTGTTGAAAGTAAAAGAATAAAAAATAAAGAAGACAATGGAAATAAGCAATCTGGCTTAATAAAAAGAATCAAGGCATCAGCAAAGGTAGAATTAAAAGAGTAATGGTTTGAATCATGGCTCAGTGGATGTATGAGACCATTTCCAACCATGTTTTTGATAAGAACATGTAATAGAAATCAGATTAGCTAGAACACTTGAGTAGATTTAGCAAATTGCACAAAAATGAAATGGGAGAAAGGAGTATTGTATTGATAACAAATGATGCAATTCCAGGAATTCGAGAGCCTGGCCTCTCCCTTTCACTACACTTTTCCCTTGATACCCTACTCCCCTTACATGCCTCCCCTTTTATTCCCTAAAGAGCTCTTCTCACATAACCAATTCTTGTTGGTATAAAACCAACCTAACAAACTCATCCCTAGATAACCACATAATCAATAACTACTTGGACACATCAGCTAATACTAGTCTCTTACTGTTGTCCCAAGGCCTTCTTCTTTCTAGCATACGTGTACTTAATGGTGGGCTTATCAATACCCCTTGCTCGAACTCGCACCTTGTCCTCAAGGTGAAAAGAAGGGAATTGAGTGTTGATGAGATCAAACTCTTTCCAGGAGGACTCAAAATCAGGCATGTCTTTTTATTTAATGAGGACTTCCAGACAGCCTTGCGCATTATAACGCAATTCCAGCACTTCAATAGGTTCAACAAGCCATTCTAATTCATCCGAGAGTTGAAGAGGGAATGGCTGAGCTTTGTCTTCCTGTCCCAGGGCTGGACGCAGCATAAATACATGAAAAATTGGGTGTATAGTGACCGTAGGAGGTAGGTCTAGCCTGTAGGCAACCTTGCCAATGCGAACCATCACCTTATAAGGACCAAAATAGCGTGGGGTAAGCTTCTCATTCAGCCGTCTAGCCAAGGAGCGTTGCCGAAGGTTTGAGCTTGACATATACCAAATCTCTCACAGCAAAACTGACATCCCTGCGGCGCTTATCCGCAGAGCGTTGCATACGCTTCTGAGCACGCAGTAAGTGAGCCTTGAGCTCATCAATAACTGCATCCATGTCCCTTAATTGTAACTCTAGAGCTGAGTTAGTAGTTGAGCCGTCTTCAAACCTTAACAAGGGTGGACGAGGCCTATTATACACCACTTTGAAAGGGGTGGTGTTGGTGGAAGAGTGGAATGAAGTGTTGTACCAGAATTCTGCCCAAGGCAGCCACTTCACCCACTGTTTGGGCTTATCTCCTACGAAGCACCCCAAATATGTTTCGATACATCTATTGACCACCTCGGTTTGGCCATCCGTTTGTGGATGATAAGAGGAGTTTTGCTTCAGTACGGTTCCTTGCAGCTTAAATAATTCAGACCAGAAATTGCTCATAAAAACTTTATCCCTATCCGACACTATGGACCTTGAAAACCCATGTAGGCGAACCACTTCACGAATGAATAAGGAAACAACCCCTGGAGTCGTGAAGGGGTGCTTTAGTGGCAGAAAATGGCCATATTTGCTAAAGCGATCGACGACTACGAGTATACAACAGTAGCCATCGGATTTTGGAAGGCCTTCCACAAAATCCATGGAGATGTCATCCCATACCTGGTCTGAAATTGGCAGCGGTTGTAGCAGCCCTGCAAGAGACAGAATCATGACCTTGTTGTGTTGGCAAACATCGCACTTGGCAACATAGGCTTGGACTTGTTTCTTCATACCCATCCAATAGACATCTTGGGAAAGACGTAAATAAGTCTTCAATACTCCCGAATGGCCCCCCATGTGGCTATTATGGTATGCCTCCAAGAGTCTAGGAACCCAAGGTGATGATGATGGGATCATCACTCTACCATGATAAAACAACCGGTCATGCTCGATGTGGTACCCAGCTGGAACCTCTTTCCCTGGTACGAGTTCAGCATATAATGACCCTAAAAATTTATCTCGGCGGACCTCTTCATTCAGCCCATCCAAGCTAGTGCTCCAAAAAGACAGGGCGGCTAACTCACACTCCTCGGGTCGCCTAGATAGTGCATTTGCTGCCTTATTCTCAACCCCAATCAATACTCAATGTCAAATTGGTACCCCAGAAGCTTGGATATCCATTTTTGATGTTCATCCGCACCACCCGCTGATCTAAGAGAAACTTGAGACTCTTCTGGTCTGTGCGCACCAAAAAACGTCTTCCCAAAAGGTAAGGGCGCCATTTTTGAATTGCCAAGACGATTGCCATTAACTCCCGTTCGTAAACTAATTTTAGTCGAGCCCGGGCACCCAAAACCTGACTGAAATAGGCCACTGGCCGTTGTTTCTGCATCAACACAACCCTGATACCTGTACCCGAAGAGTCGGTCTCAATCACAAAAGGGGTCAAAAAATCAGGAAGCGCAAGAACCGGTACTATCATCATGGCCTCCTTTAATTGCAAAAAAGCTCGTTCGGCCTCCCTAGACCAACCCAACTGTCTTTTTTGATGAGATCAGTGAGTGAGGATGCCATTTATCCATACCCCTGAATGAATTTTCTTTAGTAGCCAGTCATCCCCAAAAACCCGCCCAACTCCTTTAAATTTTTTGATATAGGCCAATACGCCATTGCGGCAAGTTTGGAAGGATCAACGGCGACTCCCTGTGCCGACACGATGTGCCCCAAATACTCAAGTTCTTGCTGTTTGAAAGTACACTTCCACTGATTCACAAACAATGAGTGACGCCGTAGTGTTGAAAATATGATGTGTAGGTGCCTGACATGTTCCTCCTCGTTCTTGCTATATACCAAAATGTCGTCAAAGAAAACCAACACAAACTTCCGTAAGAATTTCTTAAAGACGTTGTTCATCAGTGCCTGGAAGGTGGCTGGTGTGTTGGTGAGCCCGAAGGGCATGACTAAGAACTCGTAGCGCCCTTCATGGGTTCGGAAGGCTGTTTTTGGCACATCTTGGGGCCTTACACGAATCTGATGATACCAAGATTTCAGATCCATTTTAGAACAAAAATTTTCCCCATGTAGCTCATCCAGTAATTCGTCAATGACCGGAATCGGGAATGTTTCGACCACCGTCACCCGGTTGAGTGCCCTATAATCCACACAGAAGCGCCAACTACCGTCTTTCTTCTTGACCAATAACACTGGGCTTGAGAAGGGCCTGTGACTTGGTTGGATAATGCCCACTTTGAATTTCATGATCAACGTCTTCCAATTGATGTGCATCACCCCCAATTTATCCAACCATTGCATACCCAAAATTACATCAGTACCCTCCAAATCTAAAGGTAAGAAATCTTTAGTTACCTCAATTTTCTGGAAGTGAAAGCAATATTTGTTTGCAAATCCCTTCTGTTCTAACCGAATCCCTTGTTCCCATCAACACCCCGTAATCTGCTGTCATTGTGAGAGGAGGCCCCAATTTCTGAACTAAATCTCGGTCAATAAAGTTGTGTGTTGCCCCTGAGTCTACCAACACTGTGACGGGATGAGAAGAAATTACCCCTTGTAGCTTCATCGATCGAGAAGAAGTGAACCCCACTACGGAGTTCATCGAGAGCTCCACACTGCCCTCGATTTGCTCTGGTTCTCCATGGTCCAGTCGCTCCAAATCAGGCCCTTCTTCCTCATCCTCCCGTGTTTCCTCAGGCTCATCCAACAAGAGGACTTGTAATTGGAAATTTTTGCATCGATGCCCAGGAGAGAACTTCTCATCACATCGGTAGCAAAGACCACGAGCCTTCTTGTTGAGAATCTCCGCTTTCGTAAGCCTCATGAACCCTGGAATTCGACGAGGGGCTAGATTGTCCGCCAAACCTGGTGGAGGAGGCTTGCGGACGACCGCCTTGCTGCTGTCTGCAAGCGGCGCAAGTCAAAAAGGAAAAGGAGCAAATGAATGGGGTTCGTGTTTGAGGTGGAGTATGAGTTGCTTGGGCTGGGCCCTTTAGTCCAGTTGGAGCCCGATCCAGCCCGGTGCCATAACATGACCCGATTTCGGTCTTCCACTAACTGAGCCGACTCCATTTCCATTAGGCCCTTGGGCCTCATCAATTGGACCTCAGCCCGTATCTGCTCCTTCAAGCCATTGATGAAGGTACTCTCCAGCACCTCATCAGGAAGGCTACGCAGAGGGTAGGCGAGGGTTTCAAACCTCTCGACATACTCATCAATGGTGGAGGTTTGTCGGCTAGCCAAGAACTTCTCCATCAGTGTGCCCTCTCTCAGAGGTCAGAATTGGGTGAGCAACACCCGCTTGAACTCCTCCCAATTGGTTAGCTCACGATGCCCTTCGAGCCATGTGAACCAGCCAAGAGCTCTCCCTTCCATGCTCACTGTGAATGCCTCCATCTTCTCTTTTTCAGTCATCTGAGTCATGGTGAAGTATCTCTCTGCCCTAAATATCCACCCATCGGGGTCTTCACCCATGAAGATTGGAAACTCCAACCTCCTCAACCCTCGGGAGTCTTTTCTGGGTTCCCTTCCATGGAGCAATCTATGTTTCCAGGATGCAAAGCCTCTTCTACTGCTGAAGTGGTTTCTACTGGATCTGGTGGTTTATGTTTCTCCATAGTGGCGGAAGAAGATCCAGCCCCATCTCATTTTAGCAGCATCTCCACCTTACCCGTGAGGTACTCCAATGCCCTTTCCACTCCCTCAAACGATTCTCTATTTCAGGTAACTTTTGCAATCTCACTCTTACTGAATCTAATTCATGCTGCCACTCACCTTGCACCATTTCCATTCTTTCTTCCAATGCTTCGATCTTCTTTTGTGCCATTTGTTTGCCAGTGATCTTTTGCTCTGATACCAAAATGATAAGAACCTGTACTAGGAATCAGATTAGCTAGAACACTATAGCAGATTTAGCAAATTGCACAAAAATGAAATGGGAGAAAGGAGTATTGTATTGATAGCAAAGGATACAATTCTAAGAATTCGAGAGCCTGGCCTCTCCCTTTCACTACACTTTTCTCTTGATACCCTACTCCCCTTACATGCCTCCCCTTTTATTCCCTAAAGAGCTCTTCTCACATAACCAATTCTTGTTGGTATAAAACCAACCTAACAAACTCATACCTAGACAACCACATATTCACTAACTAGTTGAACACATCAGCTAATACCAGTCTCTTACTGCTGTCCCAAGGCCTTCTTCCTTCTAGCGTATGTGTACTTAATGGTGGGCTTATCAGTCTTCTAAAATTTATGGCTCCAATTAGGGGTGGGCACGGGACGGGATGGGACGAGATATACCCATCCCTATCCCATCCCGTTCATACGGGATCGGGACGGGACGGGATGGGAAAAACCCCATCCCGACCTCGTCCCATTCCAAACGGGTTCGAGACGGGACGAGACGAGACGGGATCAGCGTGCCAATCTTCTTCACTTGCAGGCCCCAGTTTGCAAGCACCCATGAGTATAATATAAAGCTTAAATGGTGGAACCCAGTCAGGGCTGGTGCTCAGTTGCTCACTACCAACTTGCATCTTCAGCAGACGTGATAAGCCTATTAGTTAAAGACATGAAATGAAGTGTACTGATTGCATACAAACTTGCATCTTCAGCAGACGTGATAAACCTATTAGGTAAACTGAACTCTGAAACTCATTTATCACTATCATTCTATCATCACCTCCGGCCACAACGAGCAATGCGTCATAACATTTTGGAAGAGATAGGTCAAACCATACATCTTCATCAACCACTAACTTTTATCATCTCAATTCACCATTCAAACAGACATGATCATTACCATAAAACATAAAAGGATATCATACCTAAAAGGTTTGCAACAAAATCAAAGTTCTCACATAAACCATATTAGACCCCACAAACTCTGTCACTTGGGCACTTTGTTTAAGGTCTGATAGTATTATTTGCTACAATTACCCATTTCATAGTTCATCAAGATTTTTCACAAAGAACACTAAAATTCAACAACTTGAATCTCTACAGACAACAACTCCAATTCATGGGTATCAACTGAGTTCCAATAGATAGGTTTCAAAGCCATCAACTTGAAAACTTTATTCTTTCAACAGTTTTCAATAATTTGAAGCATCAAAATTATTAATAATTAAATAAAAATATTAATAATTACTATTAATAAATTAGTTCGGGACGGGACGGGATTGGCGGGATTGAAAATCTCCATCCCATCCCATCCCATTCTAGATCGGGATGGGACGAGATCGGGATAAAATTATTCAATCCCATTAAGACCCGAAAAAATCGGGACGGGATGGGACGGGAACGGGATCGCGGGATGGGATGCCCACCCCTAGCTCCAATTGCCTTTTAATTCAAGGCCTCTTAATGAGCACCACTTCTTCAAAACAGACGTGCAATAAAATTTTAATTTAAGAACACAAAAATGTGAATTTTTGGGAGACCACAGCACCTGAACCATATATCTTTTAGAGTTTAAAATCTAGAATTTGTGGGATAATTTTTTTCAGGGTATAGGGTTTCCCTTGAAGATTTTATGACATCCATTGCGATATGAGCATTTAAAGATGAATAATCTTTTTGTCGCCATTTGCAACTCATACAAATCTTTATTTTTTTACTATGCTTCAATGTATACGAAAGTAGGTGAGACTAGAGAGGTTTCATTCTTGGTGAACCAGGCTGATGAAAATTCATATTCTCAGTCAGAGTCATCCCAATGATTTTGCATTTTATCAGCAATACTCTCCTCTCTGTCAGTATATTCACATTCTAAGAAAGAACTCAATAGCAAGATACACTTCAACAGCATTGAATATATCACAGATGAAACAGAATCACAAAGGTAAAAAAGAAGTCATTTTCTAATTTACCCAAATACATGTTTCAGGTATTCTTGTATATTGCAAAACATACAACCTGCTGATACAGCTTTAACTGAAGGAAATCTACCAAAACATGATGGGGTCTTCCTCCTATACTTGCAAAATAAACAGTCTTTTGGTCTTAAAGTTACTACATAAACACAGAGAATACTGACGACCTTGAAGTTTATATAACACACACAGACAATTCTGATCACATTCAATTGGATCTTGGTGGGATTATTAGCTTAACCCTCTTAAGCACCGAGATTTTATTAGAGAAGCACCTCCAAAACTTCTCTTGGTATATTCTTATATATCAAACAAACTTAACTCTTCTCTTTTTGTTGTTTACCTGAGAAAAGAACTTGTGTTTGCGCTTCAAATCTCTAAATCCGATTGTGTACTCATTTCCTGGTTCTGGTACACTAAAATCTGCTGGGTTTCTGTTAACAGGACACTTGCATACCTGATCATCAGCATTGACATTCAACTCAACATCTCTTGTCGAATCTATCAACGGCATGTGGGTCCTAAACACTGTAGGAGCAGAAGCAGATAGAAAGGGTTCTCCAATCTGGATCCTATCACCTGAATTGTCTGACCTTAAACTTCTAGATACCGCAGGCACTTTCTTGCTTACTGTTTTATCTTTTGCAAGAGTTTTCAGCGCGTCAGACATCAATTTACTTGTCCCCAAGCCGTTTCTGAAATTGTCGATCCCTTGGGATGAACAACTAAGAGACTGCAACCCAGGAACTTGATTGAAGAAAGTGTATGGAGGTGAACACATTGGGGCATCACGATTCATGGATTGTCCAGATTCCAAGCTAGACAACTGAGGAAAGTGGCGATCATGGAGGACAGGAGTCTCAGTGAAGTTCTGTCTCTTCTCCATATTGGCTGATGTACTTGTAGAGAGACCAGCATCCATTAGCCTGAGCAGATGGGTCGCTGGAATGATGTTATCATTCACAAACAAATCTAACGTTTGAACTGGTTCTTTTTGACGATAGTTGTTTTCATTCTCTTCACGCGTAAATAGTCGTGAAGGAAATAGTTCAAGTGGCCGAGTAAGATAACTTGATCCACTAGAAAGCCCTTGAAAATGATTGGTTTCAGAGGGTATGTAGCATGGTTGAGTGAGGGGAAAAGCAGAGAATCCCTTTGAGGGCTTGGGAGCATGACTGTTTGAACTATTTCCAACAATTCCTTCAGTATATGAAGAGCGCCTTTCATGCTGATTTTTGGCCAGGAGTGCCACAACTTCCATTTCATCAGTAGCTGTGGGATTGAATGTTCCCTTAGCCTCAACTCTTGTAGGCCTTTCAGTTGTGGAGTTCATATAACTTCTTATACCAGAAGAAGCCTGCAATGAGTATATTAAAACTTCTAGTTAGATACTTCGACAAAACATTAAAATGCAAAAGGCGAGGCATAGGGAAAAAAAGATATTCCACCTCACGCATCAAACAAATAGATCATGTTTCTAGGTGAATACTAATTCAGAAGCAGAAATGAAATGGTCATCAAGCATACTGGAAACCTGCCGAGGCAAAATTTAATGATCTTAGAAATAACTGAAGGGAGAATTTCATACCTCTGGTTGGTAATACTGAGAACTTCCAATTTCAAATTGATCCATGCTACACCTTCTGAGAGCCCAGGGCACAGTATTCTGTACATCATCACTTGCAAACTGAATTCCAGACCCCTCCTTCCAAGGCACAAATGCAGATCTCCCATTTTCAACTCGGGCTAAGTCTGTTTTCTTATTTGAAGAAAACATTTCAACAATTCTTTGCAAAGGTGCTTCATCTCTCTCTTGAATGGTCTTTCTTTTCCTTTTCCTACTCACACTGGCCTTTTCACTCGCACTGGCCTTTTCGCCCGCACTGGCCTTTTCGCTGTTTCCTTGGAGAGCCACTGTGTTATCAGGAAGACAATTTAGATCTATTGCAAGTATTGCCTTCTTTGCTTCTTTTGACTTAGAGGTTTCTGCCTTGTACTCAGTTTTTGAATCTTTTGAAGAACCGGGACCTTTAGCGCAGACAACTGGAGTATCACTTTTGAGTATGTCTTCCAATGTCCGCACCTTTCTTGTCTTTTTCCTGTGCAAAGTTTCAACGGAATTGTCATGCGAACTCTTGATGCTCTCATCGTTTTCAGAAAGCTCTTCATCATTTTCAACTACAATGACTTTTCCTCGGGCTTTTCCAGCAAAAGAACCAGGCTTTGATGGAGGATCAGTTTTACCTACATTGACTTTTTCAAGAGTGTTTTCTTCAGAGGAACCAGGCTTTGATGAAGCACCAGTTTCACACACAGATTTGCCATATCCATGTTTGTCACCATTGGAACTAATTGTAGCTTTATCAAAGCCATTTATAATTGCTTCAATCAGACATGGATTCTTGATGGCATTTTCTGGAATTCTGTGTTGGGCATTCTCCTCCTCACCATAATCATGCCCTCCAGATGGATATACCTCTGCAAGAAGAATTAGATGAGATAAATTTCAGTTCCGCACGTATAGAATAAGACAAATGCTAGGGCTATAACAAATATATACCTTCTCTCACAGGAAGTGTTGATTCAGCTCGAGTGTCTAACACACCATCACATACTGGTTTTTTCCCATTTTCATCTCCATCCAAGTTAATAATATCACAAGTGTCATCTTTTCTTTCTTCAGATGGAAATTCTTTACATTCCTGTCTGGAGTTGGAGACCCAGATCATTTCATCTCCATGAGATGATATGTTGGCATCCTCATTGCCAGGTACACCGGACTCATCTTGTCTCTCTTCAGAGAGATTTTCCTGTGATGCCTGTCCGGAATCACAGAGTTGCATCGGTGCATCCTCATGAGATGATACAGCAGTATTCTCATGTGCAGGTGCAACTGACTCATCTTTTCTTTCAGAGAGATTCTTTCTAGAATCAGACAGCTCCCTTGTTGCATTTCTATTAGATGCTACAGTGGCACGCACATGCACTGGTACAATGGATTCGAGCACTTTGCAGGAGTGATTCGCAATGTTTCCAGATTCTTCTAGAAAACCAGTCCACAAACATTTTGGGCAATCATACCATTTGAATATAGGAATGTGTGAAGGAGAAAGTTCAGAAACTCGTTCTTCCGAACTCAAGGAGATACCATCTCTGGTAAATGGATAACACTTCTTGCCATCTTTTTTGCGAATCCCAGAAACAAATCCTCTGCATCATGACAAAGGCAACCACATTCAGCAAGTTACTAACCAACTCAAGCAGTCTGTCACATGGGCCATCCAATTTAATTGACACAATAAAATTCTATCACAAAAATTGTATAGAGGATGCATACATACCAGTCTAATTTCCATATGTTATTTGTCAGATTAGCACTCGTTAACATTTGTTTTACCATTGGAATTTGAGAAAGATGTGGAGTTTTATTGTGTATTGTGATTTTTTTTTTTTCTCTTGATGAAAAGAGCAAACGAAGGTAAAATTAACATGCCATATTCAAGTTAGGAGCAGTGAAGAAAGCTGAGAACAAACAGAAAAGTCACAAGGATTTTCTGAAAGTGAACCCGTCTTACAAGCTTTTTTGCCAAAATTGAAAACCTTCTCGAAACCCCTTTTCTACATTAGCTGTTAAATTCCCCTCCCTACTGAAAAAACTGATGAGTATTTCGCACCGTCCGTCCCAACTTGTCAAACAGCATAGTGGATCCATTTATGAAGTGACGGACCAAAATTTCATTTAATTAAGTTTAATATATTTAATCAAACAAAATAACAATGGGAGATAATATATGTATAAGTTTGGGAAATTGATTTCATATCTCACATCCAAGAATGAAAAGTATAGCCATCAGAAAATTGTGTCAAATGTCTAAAGGATAAAAAGATAACCTAGAATCAAAATTTCATGAACAATGGAGCACTACAACTAGCATAGCAAATACACATTATATCATACTATTGATGCTGAAAAGTTATAGATCTATCTACCAAAATGTATTAATTTTGAAAGTGATTTTGTCCCAATACTTATAAGAATATTTTCTGAAAATGACAATGACCTGCAAGACTCACCGCATAGTAAAATGCCCACATTTTCCATCCTTTGAATTCTGATTAGGTGGAGTATCCTCCATAGGTTAATTGAATGATAGACTGATCCACCAAAGATGAAACCAAGTGTCCTGCTTATTCTTCAGCCACAATCATCTGAAAAAATGACACTTTTTTCACAATAACAAATGGAATAATATACAAGCAGTTCCTATGCATAAATTATAACAGTTATATTTTACAAAATCAGTTTGTAAGATTAAGATGTCATACTAACTGAAAACCCAACAAATATAAGTTTCTGTATCAAATCATAAGGTCTTAAATAAGTATAAAAAAAAAAAAATCACATAGTAAGGTTAGTCAGGAATGAACTTCAGATGCAGAAATGAAGTAGAAGTTTATAAAAAAAACTCAATCACTCATCTATAAGGTTTTTTACAAAGCTAATTGCTTTGTGTTGTATTTTAACTCCTTAGGTCAATAAATGTTCCAGATATTAGGAGTCCTTACTCCAGATTAGGTTAAGTTGTGGCCTTTAATTTTTGTTCAGTGCTCATGAATTTGTGTCCTTAAAGTTAAAATTTACCTTATTTTCAAGGTCCTCAGACCTGCAAGCAAGCACAAGCTGATGAAATAAAGAGCTTGAACATGAATATAAAATTGTACTGATGCTTGGCCTTGAGTAATATCATTGTCATAATTTGTTGTTTATAAACAACTCTTTCTTTCAATCATTCAGTAAAAGTGTCAGTTAAGATATTAACCACTCACAAAAGTATGAATGAAAATTAACTTAAAATCATTTGATCGATCCTATATAATACTTCCAACATTTAGTAACAAGTTCAAATCTTAACTAACAAGACCCACACAATCAATTATCTCATGCGAGAAAACATTTAGTATATAGCTAAACCCACTCCAATAAATTTCATCTCAATTATATTAGGCAGATTATCCAAGAAGATATCACAATTACATAAACAATAATGAGTTATAAAGCTTTTGACTACCCAAATAACTCTATAATTGTACAATTTAAACATAAAATACCACTAGCTGAAATCGAACCCACACCAAAAAATCATGAATCACGCGATAAAATAAGTCGTTCTGCAGCAAAGCAAATGTAGGTCACGTTCGATCTCTTGCAAACAGTAACTTTAACAAATAAAAAAACCCAGTATAGTACTCCCCATTACCCAAAACCCCCAAATGTGCCCTAAATTTTTGCTTCCACCCCAAATTTCATTTTCGTCCCACCCCGTCTGGATGAAACCAGTAATCAAATAAAATCAAGTAACGTTTAGGGGAAAATAGAGACGTAACTTGTTACAGTAAACCCTAATTCTTAACATGCAATACCGACCCTAAAATAATCCATAAATCAAATTAAAACAACCATAATTCAAACAAACATACCTCTCGACGGCGTCAATGCAGCAGGATATCAAGACACTAAAAAAGATAAATTCTAAAACCAACCCATACTTTTTTCAACTCAGGGAGAGTTTGAACTGAAATCGTCAAATCAAACCCTCCATAAATCCAATCAAACCCACCACAATTCAAAGGAGTGCGCCAGGAAATGAAGACATCAAACCAAGCTAAAGAAAATCAATTCTAAAACCAACCCCTGGTTGTTTCTTATCGCGAGAAGCTAAGTTTGAATTGAAATCATCAAATCCAACCCCAACCAGAATGAAAACCAAAGACTTTAACCATGGATGATTGAAAAGAAGATCAAGAAAAAAATCAAAGTGGAAGAATAAAACTGACCTTTACCTCAGCTGATTCACCATCAAGCCCATTTGGTAGCTACCCAGGTCCAAACATCGTCGGCTTTCGGCGAAAACAACCTGGATGGATAGATCGTTGGAAGGAGAAGCTGATTGTATGTTTTCTGAGAGAGGATCTGCAGCTGATGGAGATGAATTTGGGAGAGCAAACCAGGAGAAACCCTAACTTTTTAGAGTTTTCGATGACATATAGAGAGAGAAGAGAAATAATTTTTATCTTTTTATCATGAGAGAAAGAGAGAAGAGATGAAGAGTGGAGTGGTGAGGAGGGTTTCTCCTCCCTTTATAAACCCTTTCTGACATGGCAAGACAGGTTCTAAATGATCCCTTGTATCCGGATAGTTTTTATTTATCAAGGATGTTCATTTTGTCGCTCCATTTGTCAAGATCTCTAACTCTGACCAAGAAGTGGGTTTAATATCCCTTGATGTTTTTAGGGTTTGATTTGATTAATGTTGCCGTTGATTTGTTAAATTACATGAAGAGCATAGGAAAAGAAGCTCCGAAAAGCGATAAAAGGGGAGCCGAATGGGAGGTGCCGTGTTGTTGACCTCCGTCAAAACCCTAAATATGCTTGCAACTCTCCAAGCAAATTTAGAAACCCTAACCCTAAAACACTATGACATTTGCTACCTAACCCTAACACAAATCCCAAGGGACTTGAAATTTGTTCAAACCACTCATCATCAACCGAGACGAATTTCGAGGAGGATGGATGGGTGGGGATGCAAAGTAGGTTTGGAAAGTGTGGGGGAGAGATGAGGTTGTAAGTTCTTATCCAATAGACATTCCATTTTAAAAATGCTTATTTGTTTTTCCTTATGGGTCACCCTAAAAGATGCAGGGGAAAGATATTTGCAAAAGAACCAAATGGGGATTTGAGAATATATTTTATACCATGATGAAACTTCTTTATAAAGAATCAAAACGTAAATCATGGGTTGACACCAGATTTATTTGATTTTATTTATAAGGATTCAAGGAAGATTTGATGAAATATTTTTCAACATTAATCACAAGCTGTGAGTTTTTGTTTCCGATATTACATCATATGATCACGCCTGGATGCAGGTTTCTGTCGTCCAATTATCTCATGATACACTCGTCTTGAACATTAGATAGTCACATCAGGATGCAAGCTTTGTTGTCTTGAACATTAGTTGCTCCTCCATACTAGAGGTTTAAAAAAAAAAGCTTTTATTGTCTAATTATATCATTACATACCCCTTAAGAACAATGTCTTTTTTTTAAAAAAAAGCTTTTGTTATCTAATTATATCATTACATTTAAACGTTTACATACCCCTTAAGAACATTTTTTTTTTGTCTAATTATAACATTTAAACGTTTACATATTCTTTTTTTTGTCTTTATGACCTCACAAAGTCTTTAACTTTATTTATACGGTCAAATTTCTTACCATCATTTAAAGAAAAGGTAATTGCTAGTTGGTTATACTAGAGAAAATACCATTTAAGATCTGACTTATAACGAAATACTTGTTATAAGTCAGATCATACGATAAAAAAATCGTTGGAATTGTTTGGTCTTAAACGTGATAGATATATTCCATAAATTCTGTGTCTAACGAATTGTTTCTTGGAAAAAAATAAAATAAAATAAATTCTTGGTTTCATCCGAAAAAAAAAAAAATTAGATCCTAAAATGCTTTTGTGTGTTTCTCTACAATTCCTAAGTCGAGGTCAATTATTTTGGAGTATTCTACCAAATTCAATTAAAAATGGAACATTAGGTTATATAATACATCTATCTAAGTATCTTTATCTTGGTTTGTTTATTTTATAATTGGATTAAGGACAATGCATTGTTCTCATATGTTATTAGCAACAACCGAAAGTGGCAGACCTTGTGCATTTCTTCGTATTTCTGCACACGGTAGCGAGGTGATACAATACGAGATCTTCTTGATGATAATATTTATCGGCTATCAGAGAAGTGTATTGGTACTCAACACACATGGTTACCCCTTCCACCCATCAATTACAAACGCGATAAAAGAAGTATTAGCAGCGATGACAGAAGTATTAACTATAGCGTCTATTCTTCAGCTGGGTCCTCTTGCCTTTCATCAGAGTACTCTTCTGGTTGCCTTGGCAACGATGGTGTTTTACTGCCTTAATTTTCAACAATCGAATTGTTTGATAGTTAACAGATAAATGTAATTGCTAATTTCAATTGGGCCTGCCAAAGAAATTGCAAAACCATGCATCAGAACCATATGCAATTGCGTTTGGATACAGAATTAATTAGCAAATCACAGCAAAAACCTTAACTAAATCCTCATAACCTGGGTCTCACACTAGATGTTCACCATTCCAACTTTTGATATAATCTACATATACATAGAACATGTTCAACCTAGCCACCTAGCACAGCTGGTAGAATTATCGTTTCTCTAAGCCTTCTTCCCTTCTTTAGTACAAAACAATTTAGTAGTTTACAAATTATTTATCAGCAAATGTGCATGTGGCTTCTACAAAGCCAGTTTCTAAAGAAGGTGAAAAGAATAGAAGAAAAAGAAAAACAAAGAAATTATATTGGTCTTCTAAATAGTTCAACTTATCGAAAACATGGTGATCAAATCATCTCATTATGAATTATCCATATGTAGAGATCATATCTACCAAAGTATGATTAAGAAGCAACGGTACAAGTTTGATGGCAGAGATTGTGTGGGAATATTGGATCACCATGATCTTGTTTTGTCACTGCAAACATGGTGTGGGAATACTGGATCAGCACACTGATATTCTATCCTCCAATTTAGCTAAGTGGTAAACTCCTTCTTGTTAGGTAAGGTATGCTAGCTAGACTGGGACCTCATTACCAAAGCTACTACTGGTTTAGTACATATAGGCATTTAGCTTAAGTGGCCAGCACTATAGAGAGAGAGAGAAATGTGAAGAAGAATCAAAGAGGTTCCAATAAGATAAAGCACGACCTGGCGAGTTTGAGACCACATACGGCAACCAAATTAGTTTCAAGGACTTGGGTTGGGTTCATTTCTTATGCTCTATAGAATTGTTTATTTTATATGCCATGGTTATAAAATATATTGATTCGATCGAGCCAGCTGGCTAGTGCTAGCTATCCTAATAATAAAATATCAATTAAACATAGTTAAAAATCATAATTTGTAGTGTAGTACTTGAAGAGACTGGCCATTCTAATGGAATAACTAGCATGAACATGCATGCTAATCATATTATACTTGAGTGATATGATCCCCCATCTAACACCAACTCAAACGCTGCTCTCAAAACTAAACTGATGGGAATTGAGATTCTAACGTTGGAGTGATTAAGACGCTGAAACTCATTTAGGAGAACACTTAACTTGTATATTCCACGAAAGTACATTTTTTTTTTTTTTTTTTTACAATGAATGCATTTAATGTGTAGGATCTTTACCTTAGTACAAAAGTAAGTAGTAGGAGTAGTATATATTTTAACTTATACAGCATGCGGGTCGAATAATACGCCTTTGCGTGGTAATTAAACTACCCAGTCTACACATGCCTTGGACGTGCTTTTTATGCCTGGAATATATGGAATTTTGTATTTCATATGTAATTAAATCTATATTGTATACCTTATTTATATATATATATTTATTTATTTTTATGAGAGAGGATTGGCATTTACTTCCGTTACAATGTTTTCTTACCTATGCTTTTAAGAACTAACATGGTTTTAAGGTCCCTCTTAACCATATCAATAATTCTAGGCAGTCAGGGCTACCAGTCATTTTTTTTGTCAGGGTTGGGCTTTTTTACACTTTTACCCACTTCTATAAATGATATTTGTGATTATGTTTTAAAAAGAATGAATAAAAGTATAAAAGAGTCTGACAAAAAAAATAATTGATAGCCCTGACTGCCTAGACTTAGTCGAACCATATATTAAATCAAGTTAAAATAGCTAACATGTGAATCATCCTTCTTTCCTTGATTATCATCAAATACATCTTTTCCCATGTGATGCCCTCAACATATGTTTTTCAACCTAATGTTATACTCCAATGTTATCCTAAATCTGGAATACAATTTCATAAACATATGTCTATATAATTTTAAATGTATAAAATGTTTTTTTTTTTTTGTCTTGTTACTAATCTGGAGCAGCGGGTAGAGTATAACCATAAATAAAGTTAGACACGTTGTTTAGCAGAGTGAAATTTTGGAGAAATTTTTTTTAAGCGAGTAATTATATTCCTTGAAAATTAGTCGCTTATCACGTATGTTATTTACTGAAATTTCATATAAAATGTTAAATCTATTGTAGTACTTGAACTTTTTCAATTTCTAATTAAAAAATAAAAAACAAAAACCTAGAGACTTGCAAGTAAATTACAGGAAAAAGATGGTCCCAGTCTCTGCATTAATGGTGGTGGTATGGTAGCAGTACCAAAGCAAGCGAAGCTCTAAAAAAAAAATTAAAAAAAAAAGGGACCCATGAATGACATCACAAGAAGCTTTTAGTGCGTGTTTTGGGGAAAATAAATCATAAATGAGTGGTCAGACCTCTTTGTATTTTGGTGGTTTTATTGTATTAAAATCAACGAAACTATATGATTTGATTCTCCAACTTTAAAGGCAACCATTACAAAGAAAGGGTCACTATGTCTCGTGATGTATGCAGAGAGAAAAAACAAAAATTGGGTAAAGGGTTCAACATTAACTTCTATCGTGTCTGTGAGAACCTTGAGAATGGTCATTTTTTTTATCAAATGTTTTCCTAAGATTGCCCATCCTAACACTTGTAAAAGAGTAGGGAAAGCAAGTGAGTGTAAACTAATTATTAACGAACATGCCATAGATGGGTTGCTAACTTGCTATAAACATGAAACTTAAAAGCTAACACAAATAAGGGTAAATGGTTAATGCCGGTTGGATGGTTAAGACTGTGGTGGTTTAACCACATGTCTTGAATTCTATACTCACTGACCGCCCGCTTGCCTTTCAAAAAAAAAAAAAAAAAGAGTAAATGATAATAGTTATTAATCAATAGACTCTAAACAATTTAGAGATCTCGACCGTGTTTCCATCTGGTTTGTGTGGAGCATGTGCATAAGCTTTTGGTTATTCAGCGTGCATGTCTCATGTCGTTTCCAAGTTTCTCCTCACGTGGGAAGCACGCGAATGATCAACGTGTGACTCTATGTGTCACGTGCCGGTTCCAAGTCTCCATTTTAAAGCCGAGCATGTGGGCATAATTTTGTTCACAGGCAATTAGTACTAAACAAACCGTAATGACATTATGTCCTCTTTCTTGATTAGTAATTAAGGTCTGGCATCCCATAACTGCTCCTCCATCTCGGAGGTTTTTAATTAAAAAAAAAAACCAAACATTTTTGGAAAACCTTTATTATGTTTGTCCGTAATACGAAATTCTATGGTTCACTATAAACTACAGAGTGCACCAATGGAATTGTGACCTTAATTTGGCTAGAGAGTGTAATATACTTTCATGGAGACCTCAAGTGTGATGCTTCGTTAATAAAGGTACCGAGAACCACAACCTCCCCTCCCAATTAGAGGTTGATTCAAGAAAAAAAATGCTTATTATATTACATTAGTTAAACACATCTAAGCTAACATGAGGACCAGACTATTGCACATACACATTATAGTTTTCATTGATAAAAATTGCAAACAGCACAACCTCCTTAGAACCAGGTAAACAAAATATTGATGGATTAAGCTTGGGGACATGTCATTTTAGGATAATTATAGATGCACTTGACCTGAGGGTTTGCTTTAAATAAGTGAGTTGAGAATGATGTTTACACATGAAGAACCGTGTGCATGAGGCATTGTTTCTCATGCATAGGCATGCATGGTTTGTATTTGATTATTCAAAAGGAAACGCATATTTTTGTGGGTATCACGTACAAAGGTTAACATGCAGATACTTAAAAAAATTGGTCGTTGACTATTTTAGTTATTTATTAATTTATGCCCGAATGTTATATGAATGATTCTATAGGGTTAACTAAATCAGGTCCGAAGAATACAATATTGTTGCCACTTAATATCATCGTCGCCTCCATCTCACATAGAGACTTGCTTTTATTCTGGTCCATCGCCTCCACCTTGCATTGTTTTCGCTCCTGTCCATCGCCTTCACCTTGCATGAAGACTCACTTTCGCTTGGCTCCAGTCTAGTCCATCTAACCAGGTCCGAATGTTACAATATTGTTGTCGCCTCCATCTCACATAGAGACTTACTTTCGTTCCGGTCCATCACCTTTACCTTGCATGAAGATTCGTTTTTGTTTTGCTCCAGTTTAGTCTATCTAAGCAGCTGCATTCAATACCCGAAGGCTCTCGCATAGAGACTTACTTTTGTTTCGGTCCATCACTTCCACCTTGCATGAAGATTCGCTTTCGTTTTGCTCCGGTCTAGTCCATCTAAACAACTGTATTCAATACCTGAAGACTTATCAACAACAAAAACTCACAAAATCCTAACTAGTGAGTCTCAAACCCACAATCTCTCAAAAAAAGAGTGGATATCTGACCAATTTAGCTACAATTAATGAACAACATGCAAATAGTTAGGTGGTTTTAATCACCCATTGTGAATTGCAGATTGTCCATCTAAACTATGTGCAAATTTTAGCTAGTGCTACCTGCGGAAACCCATATAATTGCACACCATTTTATCAAGGCACAGCACAGCCAATCCAGTTTTTTTTTTTTTTTTTTTTTTTTAAATTATACATGTTTTCTTGTGTGAAACAGTTTGAACTGGAAATGCCTTGAAGCAAGATCAGTGTGCAACTCTTTGTCTATTGCTTTGTAGGAAATTGTGTATGAGAATAGAACTTTCTGGAAACATTTCATGATCTGATGGAACTACTCTATACATGGAATCTATTTAAGGTATAATAATACTACTACTAGCACACCAATGATCCAGAGAAACCTGAATCTGATAAATAAGACCATCATATGGTCGTCATTAGGCTAACTAGCTAGCAGAAGAAGTCTGAGATCGGGCCCCAACCTCACAATTATGTTTAACTAGCAGCTTTAGCTTAAAGCTAGTATTTTGTGCTCTGATTCTAGGGAGCGAGGGAGGCCTCCCTCCTCCTATCCTCCTCGAGATGAGCAGTGAAGTGCATCTTGAAGAGGATGGGCGGAGGGAGGCCCTCCCTCGCTCCTTAGCAAGGCTCTTGTGGAGTTAGAGTGTGATCTGACAAAAAACGTACATGTTGGCAGTTGATTAAAACTACATGTAGCCGTTTGATTATATAAACAAAGATTCGGCAAAACCATTTATTAGATCATACAACTCATGACTAATTAAGGATCATCATATTCTTCTACCCTGTGATGGCGAAGGCATTTCTTCTTGCACGTTCATACAATCGTTAATTTAGCAACGTTCAAAGTTTCAAAGAGAATATCCTTCCTCCTGCGGAAAGGTCCTCTTCTTCTTCATGACGTATGAGTGACGTGTAATACTCTTGAAATCCATCCAAACCGTCAAGGACATATTTATATACACCCACCTACAGATTTTGTACTACAACCTAAAGGCTACATGATTGACCTCTCACAAGAAGAGTGTCCTTCAAAAGTTATTAATTTAATATATCACACAAACCATACAAGCCACTAACCTTCAGGTTTAATTTGGTGTGACGTAAATTGAATTGAAACAATCTATCAGTGAAGAAAGGGTCTATGGAATTTTTTTTTTTTTTTTTTTTTTTTTTTTTTTTTTTACTGAATTGAACTAAGATTTGCATGTTTCCGCAAATTTTCACTAAGATAAGTCCAGGGTGCTTGACCAATTGAGCTACACTTGGTCGAAGTTAAGAGGTATTGTCCCCTGATCAAACCCATCAAACAAGTCATTCTATGTCAATGCTGGTGTCTAGGGTGTTAGTATTCATAACTCAAAATCCAATTTGTGATGGATTGAGCTATAACCTTTTTAATTAATTTAAAATAAATTATTTTGTAGCTTAATTGGTCGGACATATATTCTTTTTGTGTGAGATTGTTGGTGCTAGACTCAATAATGAAATTTAATAAGCTTTCACCTGATTGTTAGGAGCATACGTGCTTCGTTGTGTAGTTTGCTTAGATGGACCATAATGAAAACAAGTCTTCATGTGCACATGTATGAAACCGGGATGTAGCCTTCATCCATTGTTTCAACCATCCTTCGGGGGCTGTAATATAGCCTTCGAGCATGAATTAAAATAAATGCATCGAAATAATACAAAGTAAAAATAAAATAAAATAAAAATACTTTCGAGTATATATGCTCAAATTCCTTGAAAGGGTGAGCTCCTTTTTCTCCACAAAGTGGAGGAATTCAAAAAAATGGTTAGCGAAATAAGGGATTGGTCTTTTAAATGCAGATAGAAGCCGATGCATCAGGTTATAGCTCAAGTTCGATTTCACAAGAGTCTCTACTTATTGAGGTTGGGTTTGGATAGAAGTGAAACTTCTTTTAGTGGGCCTCTCATCGCCTTTAATCGGATGCAACATCTAAAGTTATGGTTGGTGTTGCCTATAAAGGTTGGCGATGCCTTCCGGTGACTCAAGTGAAGAAAAATACTATAAAAATTGTAGTCTTTAACCAATTTGATGGGAGGTAATGCGACCCTAAAATAGAAGTGGAGAAGCCTACTTCTGACATCCGAAGCATACATTATAATGCTTCCAACCAGGCATTTATTACATAAAAAATATTTATTTCAAATGTATCTTAAGAATCATAATGATTTTGATCCCTCTTCTCTTCCCAACATACCCAAACATTTGCTTAGATTTGTTAAAAGCAAAATGATTTATTCTCAAAGCGACTAGGTGAACTTGCGAAAGGTCGACATAGGCTGATGTTATATCAATATTTTAAGTTTTCTTTTGTATGGTAAAGTCGTAATTTAGACCATGCGTCTTTTGTATCCAATTCAGTTAGCGGAGTAATAATGGATTAGCAATCCAAATAATTACCCTCCCCTATGGTTGTTCATGGATCAGTTTGGTTTAGTTACAACTTGACAAAAATCCGAAACTGAACTGAATGGGATGTGTACATGAAACCAAACCGATATGAATTTTTTCGAAAATTCTAGGGGTCGAGGGAAAGGGAGCGAGGGCACCCATCCTCCTCGAGAGCGATGCGCTCATCTCGAAGAGGATGGATGGTTACACCCATCCCTCGCTCCTTTCCCTCGACCCCTAGCAAATCTCGAAATTTTTAATTAATTGAAAGCCAAAGTAACAAATAGAAAATTTGCTAAACCTAGCTAAATCGAACTGACAGACGGATGATTCAATGCAAAAGTACACTTTGGTTTCAAATTGTGGCGAATCACAAAACAAATAAAATAAAAGCCAAAATCAATGCCAAACCAAATCTTGCCTATTCTCTTAAGGACGTGTTTTGTTTTTATTAGATTCACTACACCAAATTGGCATTTTTGTAACAATCCAAAAAATAGTAACACTTTTGAGCTATAACAATTCACAAAGCAATTTTACACATTTTTATAAACAAAGTGATTCAATAATTGTATCACCACAAATAGTATGGGCCTACAAGTGATGCTATTCATGGTGATATAATTTATTGTATGACTTTTTTTGTGTAGCTATTTTTCATTTTATTGACTAAATTTAGTTTTGACTTGAAATTGTTTGGTGGATTGTAATAGCTCAAAAGTGTTACCATTTTTTAAGTTGTTACAAATATGCCAATTTGGTGTAGTGATTCTATTACAATTAAATGTCGTGGTTGGGTTGAACCCAGAACTATTGATATCATCCACTACAAGTCTTACTTGCTAAGCTGGCACCTCGTTGAATATTGATGTGTGATTTATCTAGTGCATAACAATTACAAAATTTGAAATAAATGGAATCCTTCAAAGTTATAAACAAGTTTTCAAAATATGATCAACTTTTATTATTAAAAATTTAAGAATGCAAAACTCCAAATTTTGTGATTGGAACTGCTCTTGGCCTATAACTACTTCATCAACATCAAGAAATAAGTCATTTACCAATGAAATTTAGTCAACGAATATGATTTCCTAGTTAATATTCTACAATTTTCAACAAAAAATAAAATTTCATTAGAAAACCCCTAAAGTTAATACTTTTGTAACAAAACATATTTTGTTGGGAAATTTTTCTTTGCTAAAGAAGTGGTGGGGAATATTCCCTCCAAAACCAATTTCCTACCAATATGATTTAATAAGAAAATCAATTTCCTATCATTGGCAACGATTCATTTCATTTCTAAAAAGGCTAATAATAATGACATAAAAATTTCCCTGTTAAAGGCACCGTAACAGTTGTTCGTCTCTTTTCAAAAAGGAAACTAAATTTTCTATGTAATTATCACATCATTGGTAAAGATATGTTTTCTTGCTAGTGTTGAGAAGTTTTTTCAAGGAAATTAATTTCTAGTTAAATCTCTTTGACATCTATACAACAAATCAAACTCCGCTCGCTGCCTACTCCATGCGTGGCCACAGCTTCCCCTACGCCACAGCGCGGCAAGAGCAATAACATGAAAAGAAGCACATCAGAACCATAACCTTGATAACTCAAAGTTCGCTCAAGATCCTGAGTTTAATTGAAATATCTTTACCAATGGAATAATGTTCCACCGAGTTTATTAACATTTTTTTAAATGATACACAAAAAGTACCTAAATTGTATGATCCTTTTTTGAACGAACCCCAACGTGGATCAACACCAAGACATTTATGGGCGGTGATTCTCAAATGTCGTAGAACAGAACAGGATACGATGAGACAGAATGTAATAGAAACAAAGACAGGGAACAAGTTACCTACTCCTAACAGTCAAAGCGGGCCCTTTTCATTTTGAATGAAATTAAATAATTCATAATGAAATTCAGAATGAATCAAATCTTCCCAAGTAGGATTCAAACCTACGACCAATCAGTTAACAACCGACCGCTCTACCACTGAGCTACTAAGGAACAATGGGAAATTAGATTTCATAGAGTTCAATTCCCATTCTCAACCCATGACCACCATGAGCCCGACACTTCCTTCAATTTTATTTTCATCTTTATATATATGGTAACTAAATTTTATTTGATGAAATACAATAAATTTTAATAACAAATTTATAGAAATTAAATATTATTTCATTTTGTGTTTAATATATTACGTGAAATTCTTTTTGGTTATTTAACTTTTGTCCCCCAATATTACGATCAATTTAGCTTTTAGACCTCAAATTTGTCCAGATTTACTTTACCAATGTCCGTTATTTTCATTTAAATGACCACTTTGCCCTTTTTGTGAAATTTGAGGTTCATCCTTAAACATATACAAATGAGATATACTCACTGAAATTACCCCGAGATTGTTAAACAAATTGCGATGGGGGTATGTCTAAATTGTATAGAAGTGAGAATCTCAAATCTTTCACTAATAAGAAGAGTAACATAATGGGCATTTCAAAATATTTGTGAAAATATTAGGTTACAAAGTAAAGCTTGGACAAGTTTGGGGTCTAGAAAATAAAGTGGTCACAATACTGAGGGGAAATAGTTAAATGGGTCATGATCTGGTGACAAAGCGTACACGGGCATAGATCCAACGGATTACTATGGTTAGCAAAACAAACTAAGTGGCTTGGAGTAAGTCGATATGGAGCCGCGTATCTTCTTCCCTAATTTATTGTTAAAACATAATCTCCTATCAAAATTCTCAACTTCTCTGTAGATATGAAGTCCCAAACGGTTGTTTCTTGTACATAGGGAGATGAATGTAGTAGCAGATGCATTGGTTGAAAGGGTGCAACAGGAAGGGTTAACTAGGGAGATGGAAATATCACGGTTTCCAAATTTTTTTTTTGGATGGATCAATTTAGATAAGTCCCACATGCCCTATGTTCGTATCTTTTGACATGGAAGGCGCTGAGCTAGATGGAAGAAAAGGGGTGATGAGGAGATTTTTGGCTTCTACTCCGGATGGTTGCTTGTTTTTTTTTTCTTGCTAGCTAGGTGTTAATCATGCTTTGTTGTGGAGGTTGGTTTGGGAAGAATTTTGTATGCTTTGAGGAAATTTAGTTTTCTTTGTGTTAGTGCATTTAATTTTTGATTTTTTGAATCGGGTAAAGTCGTAACGTACCCCCGTATAGACTGTAAATCGCTTTTGATATTGAATAAAGATCTGGCATCCCATAGTTGCCGCTCCTTCATGGAGGTTTAATTTAAAAAAAAAAAAAAAAGATACATCAACTCCATCCTAAATTCAAGATTCTTCCAATCGATTTGTCTAAGCACAAACCACAACCTTTAATTGTCTCTAATTTTTTTTCCCATCTATCTCTTCTTGTTTGATTTGTTCATAGTTGAACCATTGTTAATCTCGTCGAATTTTAGCTGAAGTGTTGAAAAATAATACATTCACATCTGAAGCAATTTAATCTATTGTGATGGCTAGTATGTGCCTCTATTATTGCTAATTATTACCTTCCTTGACATATTAAATGGACTGGAACATGGATAGACAACACAATGACAACGTTGGGAGTTATGAAAAAGCTAAAAATGCTGGTGAGCAAAATCAGACCTACGATATCAGCATTGGTACTACTCCAAATAGGGACGCAGACAATATAAAAATGCCATTTTTGCAGGTGGAGTTTAGTTCATTGAAAGAAGCAATGGAATATTATACAGAACATGGTCCATGTAAAGGTTTTTCAATACGATATCGTTCAACAAACAAAACACAAACTCGTGTTGATCAAGTGATAATTGTCCTATTAGTATGCTCTTGTGAAGGCCATAAGAAAAGGAAAGATGGAATAAGCGGGATAGATCAAACAAATAGAAGTGTTCTAACTGCTCAACATGGGTGCAAAGACAAAAATGTGGGTCTTTACAATAAAGAACCCAACAAATGGAGGACAACTGCGTTTTCAGATGAGCATAACCATAAATTTTGACTCTGGTAAAGAGGTGCATATGCAGTCCAATATACACGTCTGATGCAGCGAAAATTTTGACTAAGCCATTCAACATGGAGAATCTCCAAGTAGGAAAAATTTGACGCCATAGGAATTGAATGTAAAGATTGTTGGAATCACTTATGAACAGTCAGACAAATTGAGGTGAAAATGGAGGATACTAGATCAATCATAAACCGTTTTCAAATGAAGCAAAAGGAAAACCCTCAATTCTTTTATGTAGTACAACTTGATCATATGATGGGAGAGTCGTTAATTTATTTTGGGTGCACTACAAGATCACGCATAGCCTATGAGCACTTTGGGTATTCGATTACACCACATATAGGACCAATAAGTATAAAATGTCGTTCACTCCTTTGGGTCTTCTTCATGATGAAACCGAAGCCACTTTCTCTTGGTTGTTTAGTATATGGCTTGAGGCCATGGGTGGTCGACATGCATCCCTGGTCTATTATTACTGATTAAGATTTTGCCATGGTTAGGGGTGTTTGAAAAAGTTCCCTAACACAAGACATCATCTCTGTCTTTGGCATATAAAACAAAAATTTGGAAAGGAGTTGCCTTCCAGCTATACAAAAGGATCCAAATTCAAGACCATGGCTTCTATGGAGCCTGGTCCTAAAGCACTGATTTGTGTTTGGGAGAATGGTCCGCACGTGATCGGACTACTATACTCTTCTCTCTATGGGTTTGGAGAAGTTGGAGAGGAGTAGAGTTGGTCTGATCACGTGTGGATCACCCTCCCCGACACAAATCAATGCCCTGGGACCAGGCTCTCTAGAAATTTTCATTCAAGACACAAGGCATCGTCCATGTTTTTGGGATATAAAACAAACATTTGGAGAGAAGTTGCCTCCCAACTATACATAATGATCCATATTCAAGACAACGTTAAAAAAATGCATCCATTCTACGTACGAAGACAAGAGTTAGAATACATCTGGAATGCTATGATCGAAGAGTTTAAGTGACATAAGGATGTATGGCTCAAGAAGTTATATGAAATACAAGAATCTTTGCCACCTGTATATCATTGGGGTATGTTTTATGTCGAGATGAATACAAGTCGTAGTGAGGGTGTCAGCGCTTTCTTTAATGATTTTTTCTTGTAAAAAATCGTGGAAAGAGAAACTCGTGAAGATTACACATCATAGCACAAGGATTGACTGATTGATGAAAACAACTTGATACTGAAACATGTTGCAACACGTACATGTGAAATAATTTTACAAGTTTCACTAACAGTTGGTTGATTCAATTCGTTTCAAATATGAAGAAGTGAGAGTTGATGATAATTTCCAAACTTTCTTAGTTACTGCAAAAAGGTTTCCCGACTCAATTTATTTTGAAACTAAAGGCAGAAACATAGGAGGGGCATTGTGGATGCCAACATTTTAAGGTCACGGGTTTACTTTCTGTTGAGAGTTCTTAACAAACTTAAAGTATATGAAATTCCGATACATTTCATTTTGAAAATATGGATGAAAGGAGCTAACTAATTTAGGGTAATGGATGGAATATATGAAGGAAGTATTCATGAGTATTCCCAAGCGTTCATACTTGCTAATCTATGTAAAAAAAATCAAAACAAGTTTGGTGTCTTGCTTCAGAATCAGATAAGTTGTATAAAATGGCAGTAGAAGTAATTCATGGCCTTTTCACAAGAATTTTGGAGGAACGTAGCAAATTGGTCGAATTCAATAATGACAATGAAGTTTTGAGCTCAAAACCTCAAAAACAGCTCCAAGATGATAAATTGTCTCAATTATTTGTTCAAGATCTATCACAAACTAAGGGTAGACCAAACGATAAAGTGAAAAAAAAATTAGTAGCACGGGCAGAATGAGAAGCTCCATTGAGGTGTTATCCAGTAAAAACAGGGGGTATTTCGACATAACTCCCCCCGCGCAGCCCCATAATTAGGGAGGGATATGCCCCTCAAATATGGATCATTAGACTTATCCCCCCGAACTAACATTCATTTTTATCCTTTGATTGTTGTTAAAGTTATATATCTTGTGCCCAAAATACCCATCACGTGAGGCACACTTCCGTCCAATGTTTTACTAATGTAACATTAATTAAAATAACAATGCATCACGAAGCATAATGAATGTGTAAAATAATCAAATACACCTTGAAATTGTATCATTAAGGTAACAACTCATACTTTTCTTCTTCCCTGGCAACCCCCGTTCTCCACCAACACCACTTTCTTAACAGAATACCACTGGCCCTCCACCACTCATTCATACATCTAATCTACTGAACATCCTAACTACCTCCCTCCCTTCCTTGCTTCCTTGTTACCTGCAAGCACTTTCACCACCACACCACTTGCTTGAACCAAATCCACTCATCTATTCTCTTCTAAACCATCTTTTTCTCCGATCACCCCCATCTCCAACCTTCCTCACAATCTCATCAGACAACAAAGGCTAAACACCCAAAAGAATCCAAAGCAAAAATCACACTCAAGCTGTGAGACCCTTGTGTGGGCGGACTTGAGGGGGAGGGTGAGGGTGAGGGTTGGAGCCCAATAGGCCCAACAGGCCCGTGGATCCCAAGAGGAGTTGGGCTAGCTACCAAGGGGAAACATAGTCCCATATCGCCTGGGTAGGGAAGGATGATGATCTTTATATGTGCAGGGTCATCTCCCCATTGTATAGAGGCCTTTTAAAGCCGTGCGGGCCGGATGGTAGCCCAAAGCGGACAGTATCTGTACAGTGCGGGAGGGGGGTCGTCACAGTTTGGTATCAGAGCCTGACCCAGCCGGAAGTGTGCCACGTGGAGGTGGGCCCTCGGGCAACGTGGACGTTGTGCCTGTGTGGCCAACGAGGACGTTGGGCCTTAAGGGGGGTGGACTGTGAGACCCTTGTGTGGGCGGACTTGAGGGGGAGGGTGAGGGTGAGGGTTGGAGCCCAATAGGCCCAACAGGCCCGTGGATCCCAAGAGGAGTTGGGCTAGCTACCAAGGGGAAACATAGTCCCATATCGCCTGGGTAGGGAAGGATGATGATCTTTATATGTGCAGGGTCATCTCCCCATTGTATAGAGGCCTTTTAAAGCCGTGCGGGCCGGATGGTAGCCCAAAGCGGACAGTATCTGTACAGTGCGGGAGGGGGGTCGTCACACAAGCCCACTATCAATCTCATCAAATCGAACCCAACCCCCTTTTCACCATCTTTTCCTTCTCCTTTATCTTTCTCTTCTCAACAACTGATGCAAGAGGATCTGAGTCAGAGGATGCTGAGCTGTCAGATAGCACATTATTAGCACTAAGATATCTCGAATTAGCAGATCAGCGCAAGAATGGCAGGAAATCATAATTATATTTCAAATTTGGCAATTTAGGGTGCGTTTTAATATTTTGGCCATAACTTTGGCTACGAGTATCAGAATTGCGCAAACACCCAATTTGGAAAGCTCTTTTCAACGCGCACGTCGTGGTAAAGTAGCTAAGCTCGTTGCACATCTTTTCGAGACCAAAATCCATCGTTTTCCTTTTCGAATCCACAAATTTAGTAATTTATTTTCCTTTATAGTAATATTTCAATTATTGTTTAGGAAGTGATTCTGAACCCAATTTGGGCCAGATTTCTGGCAGTATATTTCTTTTATTACATATTTTGTTTTAGCATGATTATTGGGGTATTTCCATTTTTGATAAAATTCCAATATTGATGAGTTTTAGCTATAAAGCCCGGCTTGTGGGCTGATTTTAGAGATACCTTTGATTTGAGTAATTTGATTAAACATTAGAGTTATTTTGACTGTGTTTTTGGGTAATCTTCTTGTGTTCTTCCCTGTCAATTATCTGTTGCTATTAGCCTGCAGAATAATCGTTATTCTGCCCGGCGTCAGTTGGTATCAGAGCGTCAGCATCTTCTTGGGGTGAGATTTTAGCAGTTTCTATGGCTGGTGGTCGTGGTCGTCGCGGGCAGGTTCCGAACGAGGAAGCCCCTCACCGTGATCGTAGCATTCAGGAAGTGATGATTGAAGATTTACAAAGGCAAGTTGACGAGCTAACCCAGCGTCTAATGGCGCAAGAATTTGGTAATCGTGAGATGGAAGATCACGATTCTGATTCCAGTTTCGAAAACCCGTATCACAATCGTGCTCGATTCTGGGAGCGCCGTGGTCGGGAAGATCGTCATGGAAATCTCGTTTTCAAAGTAGATCTACCCGAGTTTTCTATGACATTACAGGCCGAAGGATTTGTGGATTGGTTGAATGAAGTAGAGCGTATCTTTGAGTATAAGGAAGTTCCAGATCCGGCCAAAGTGAAATTGGTTGCCATCAAACTCAAAGGCAGAGCATCTGCGTGGTGGGAGCAATTGAAGCGATCACGCGACAGGCAGGGCCAGGCCAAAATCTCTTATTGGGAAAAAATGAAGAAAAATATGAAGGGTCACTTCCTTCCTTTCGGCTACACTCAAACTTTGTTTCAACGACTTCATTCATTGAGGCAAGGCACGAAATCAGTTGATGATTACACGGAGGAATTCTATCAATTAGTAGCCCGTAATGACTTATCTGAGACGGAAGAGCAGATGGTGGCGCGATATTTGGGGGGATTACGACAACCCCTGTAGGATGTCCTCAACCTTCACTCACTGTGGACCGTTTCTGAAGCCTACTAGCATGCACTTGCTGTGGAAAAACAACAGAACATGAGGCCTATGATCAAATCAGTCGGCCAGTTCGCCCTCAAGAATCTCGTCCTACCCAACCACCATCGCAGAGTAACTCTACTATTAGATGTTTTAGATGTGGTGAACAGGGACATAGAGCGACTAAGTGCAGGAAGCCTGCTATTCAGAAGGGCAACAATCTCCTGATTGAGGAAGACGTGGTAGACAAATTTGAGGAACTTGGAGAGCCTATGTATGACAATGATGAAGATGGAGATGTGATGTATGGAGATGGTCATGAGACTCTGGTTGTTCGTAAGTGTCTGACTCCCAAGGATGATTCAGGGGACGATTGGTTAAGAACCAATATTTTCCACACGACATGCACAGTTGCAGATAAAGTCTGCAAGATGATCATTGACAGTGGCAGTTGTGAGAACGTCGTGTCTGAAAAGGCTATCCAGAAATTGCAGTTGAAGACAGATCGTCATCCCAAGCCGTACAAATTATCATGGCTGAATAGGCGTTGCCTAGTGTCTTTTTCGATTGGCAGGAAATATTTTGATAATGCTTGGTGTGATGTTGTATCTATGGGTGCTTGTCATGTATTGTTAGGCTGACCTTAGCAGTATGATCGCAGTGTTATTCATGATGGGCGGAAAAATACATATTCCCTTAGCATTAAAGGGAAGAAGATTGTGTTGGCACCCCATCGGGAAGGAACCACTCCTACCCCGGTAACCAATAATACTAATCTACTTTCTAGGTCCAGGTTTTTAGTTGAGATTGATCGTGGAGATGTGGTCTATGCTTTGTTACCTTGTGGGAATAGTGCAGTCAATGAGAATTCAGATTTGCCAACAGAGGTGCAGCAGCTTCTTGTAGAGTTTTCTGATCTGATGCCAGAGGATCTTCCTCCTGGGCTGCCGCCTATGTGGGATATTCAGCATCAGATCGACCTTGTTCCGTGGTCCAGTTTGCCTAATCGTCCGGCTTATCGCCTCAGTCCTAAGGAATCTGAAGAGTTGCAGCGACAGGTGGTAGAGTTGTTGGAGAGGGGATACATCCGTGAGAGTATGAGCCCATGTGCAGTACCTGCTTTGCTAGTGCCAAAAAAAGATGGCTCTTGGCGTATGTGTGTTGATAGCAGGGCAATCAACAAGATTACAGTGAAATACAAGTTTCCAATTCCCCGCCTGGATGATATGTTAGACCAGCTGTCCGGATGTAAGATTTTCTCAAAAATTGACCTTAAAAGCGGATACCACCATATCAGAATAAGGCCTGGAGATGAGTGGAAGACAGCGTTTAAGACGCATCATGGGTTGTATGAGTGGATGGTCATGCCTTTTGGCCTGTCCAATGTGCCCAGTACATTTATGAGATTTATGCATCAGGTTTTACGACCTTTTATGGGGAAATTCGTTGTAGTTTACTTTGACGACATCCTCATTTATAGTCCGACATGGGCGTCACATTTTGATGACCTTCTTGTTGTTTTTGATAAGTTGAGGACGGAGCGCCTGTTCGTCAATCAGAAGAAGTGTTCTTTCTTCACTACTTCTGTTACTTTTCTTGGTTTTGTTGTGTCTACTTATGGTGTTCATGCAGATAAGTCGAAAATAGATGCGGTTTTGGAGTTGCCCAAACCAAAGACCTTACACGATGTCAGAAGTTTCCATTGATTGGCGTCCTTCTACCGTCGGTTCATCAGAAACTTCAGCACTCTGATTCCTCCTATCATAGAGTGCCTCAAGGGACGTGATTTCCAGTGGTCCGATGAGGCAGAGGCCAGTTTTCAACTGGTTAAGAAGAAGATAACAGAAGCACCAGTTTTGGCACTTCCTGATTTTGAAAAGGTGTTTGAGGTCAATTGTGATGCATCTGGGGTTGGCAATGGTGGTGTTCTGAGTCAGGAAGGGCGTCCAATAGCTTTTTTCAGTGAGAAGCTATCAAGATCCAAAATGAATTATTCCACCTATGATCTGGAGTTTTATGCCATAGTTCAGTCCCTGAAGCATTGGCGTCACTACCTAGTACAAAGGGAGTTTATTCTTGTCACTGATCATGAGGCCTTGAAGTACATCAATGGGCAACATAAGCTGAGTCGACGGCATGCCAAGTGGGTGGCGTATTTGCAGGAGTTCACGTTTACGCTGAGGCACCAAACAGGGAGTTTGAACCGTGTCGCAGATGCACTGAGCCATCGTACGTTACTCCTCACCACCATAAGCACTAGAGTTGCAAGATTTGAGGCTTTCTCTGATATGTATGCTGCAGATCCTTCCTTCGGAAGGATAATTCAGGAGGTAACTGATGGTCAACGACATGACTTTATTTTGCATAATGGTTATCTGTTTCGTGGATTACAGTTGTGCATTCCAGATTGTTCACTAAGGCAGCAGATTATTCATGAACTTCATAATGAGGGTCACTTTGGGCGAGATAAGACGTTGTCCTTGATATCTTCTTCCTATTATTGGCTCAAATTGACCAGTGATGTGGCTCATTGTGTGGAGCGTTGTTATGTGTGTCAGCGGTCCAAAGGAGTTCTCACTAATGCGGGCCTGTACACACCTTTACCTGTACCTGATGCCACTTGGTTTGATGTCAGTATGGACTTTGTGTTGGGCTTACCCCGTACCCAATGGGCCTGGAATTCTATTTTGGTTGTGGTTGACAAGTTTTTCAAGATGGCCCATTTTGTAGCTTGCAGAAAAATAATGGATGCTGCCCGGATCGCCCATCTTTATTTCAGGGAGATTGTGCGTTTACATGGTGTTCCCCGATCCATTACTTCAAATCGTGACACCAAGTTCATGAGTCATTTCTGGCGGAGTTTATGGGAGAAACTGAGGACGAACTTGAATTTTAGCAGCGCCTACCATCCCCAGACGGATGGACAGACCGAGGTGGTAAACCGCAGTTTGGGGAACCTTTTGAGGAGTTTGGCAGGCTCTAAACCAAAACAGTGGGATTTGGCGTTACCTCAGGCAGAATTTTCCTATAACAGGTTGAAGAACAGAACCACAAGAATGAGCCCATTTGAGATTGTCTATGGCCAGAATCCATCCGGGGTGCTCGACTTAGCCCCTATTCTACGTGTGGGTCGTTTGAATCCGAAGGCAGATTCGATGGCAGAACATCTTCAGGGTATCCATGAGCAGGTGAAGCTGGCTATTCACGAGAGTAATTCCAAGTACAAGGTTCAAGCCGACCGTCACCGTCGTCAGGTACATTTTGATGTTGGTGATTTTGTTTGGGCGGTATTAACCCGTGATCGTTTTCCTGTTGGAGAGTATAATAAGCTTAAGGAGCGAAAGATTGGACCATGTGAGATCTTGCAGAAGATCAATGATAATGCCTACAGACTACGCCTCCCCAATCATTTGCGGACTTTTGATGTCTTTAATGTCAAGTACCTGAGTCCTTGTTTTGCAGATCACGATGATGCTATTGTGAACTCGAGGACGAGTTCTTTCCAACCCGGGGTGACTGATGCAGGAGGATCCGAGTCAGATGATGCTGAGCTGTCAGATAGCACGTTATTAGCACTAAGATATCTCGAATTAGCAAATCAGCGCAAGAATGGCAGGAAATCATAATTCTATTTCAAATTTGGCAATTTACGGTGCATTTTAGTATTTTGGCCATAACTTTGGCTACGAGTATCAGAATTGCGCAAACGAACCCAATTCGGAAAGCTCTTTTCAACGCGCACGTCGTGGTAAAGTAGCTAATCTCGTTGCACATCTTTTCGAGACCAAAATCCACCGTTTCCCTTTTCGAATCCACAAATTTAGTAATTTATTTTACTTTATAGTAATATTTCAATTATTGTTTAGGAAGTGATTCTGAACCCAATTTGGGCCAGATTTCTGGCAGTATATTTCTTTTATTACGTATTTTGTTTTAGCATGATTATTGGGGTGTTGCCATTTTTGATAAAATTCCAATATTGATGAGTTTTAGCTATAAAACCCGGCTTGTGGGCTGATTTTAGAGATACCTTTGATTTGAGTAATTTGATTAAACATTAGAGTTATTTTGTCTGTGTTTTTGGGTAATCTTCTTGTGTTCTTCCCTGTCAATTATCTGTTGCTATTAGCCTGCAAAATAATCGTTATTCTGCCCGGCGTCAGTTGGTATCAGAGCGTCAGCATCTTCTTGGGGTGAGATTTTAGCAGTTTCTATGGCTGGTGGTCGTGGTCGTCGCGGGCAGGTTCCGAACGAGGAAGCCCCTCACCGTGATCGTAGGATTCAGGAAGTGATGATTGAAGATTTACAGAGGCAAGTTGCAGAGTTAACCCAGCGTCTAACGGCGCAAGAATTCGATAATCGTGAGATGGAAGATCACGATTCTGATTCCAGTTTCGAAAACCCGTATCACAATCGTGCTCGATTCTGGGAGCGCCGTGGTCGGGAAGATCGTCATGGAAATCTCGTTTTTAAAGTAGATCTACCCGAGTTTTCTGGGACATTACAGGCCGAAGGATTCGTGGATTGGTTGAATGAAGTAGAGCGTATCTTCGAGTATAAGGAAGTTCCAGATTCTATCAAAGTGAAATTGGTTGCCATCAAACTCAAAGGCAGAGCATCTGCGTGGTGGGAGCAATTGAAGCAATCACGCGACAGGCAGGGCCAGGCCAAAATCACTTATTGGGAAAAAATGAAGAAAAATATGAAGGGTCACTTCCTTCCTTTCGGCTACACTCAAACTTTGTTTCAACGACTTCATTCATTGAGGCAAGGCACGAAATCAGTTGATGAGTACACGGAGGAATTCTATCAATTAGTAGCCCGTAATGACTTATATGAGACGGAAGAGCAGATGGTGGCGCGATATTTGGGGGGATTACGACAACCCCTGCAGGATGTCCTCAGCCTTCACTCACTGTGGACAGTTTCTGAAGCCTACTAGCGTGCACTTGCTGTGGAAAAACAACAGAACAGGAGGCCTATGATCAAATCAGTCTGCCAGTTCGCCCTCAAGAATCCCGTCATACCCAACCACCATCGCAGAGTAACTCTACTATTAGATGTTTTAGATGTGGTGAACAGGGTCATAGAGCGACTGAGTGCAGGAAGCCTGCTATTCTGAAGGGCAACAATCTCCTGATTGAGGAAGACGTGGTAGACAAATTTGAGGAACTTGGAGAGCCTGTGTATGACGATGATGAAGATGGAGATGTGATGTATGGAGATGGTCATGAGACTCTGGTTGTTCGTAAGAGTCTGACTCCCAAGGATGATTTAGGGGACGATTGGTTAAGAACCAATATTTTCCACACGACATGCACAGTTGCAGATAAAGTCTAAAAGATGATCATTGACAGTGGCAGTTGTGAGAACGTCGTGTCTGAAGAGGCTGTCCAGAAATTGCAGTTGAAGACAGATCGTTATCCCAAGCCGTACAAATTATCATGGCTGAATAGGCGTTCACTACACCAAAAGGCCTGTTTAGCTACGCCGAGATGGCCACGGTTCTAAACCGTTGGTTTATTTGCCACGGCCAAAAACCGTGGCTATAATGACCAACGGCCTAAAACCGTGGCTAAAAAAAATGGCCACGGCTGAAAACCGTTGGTTTATTTGCCACGGCCACAAACCGTGGCTATAATGACCAACGGCCTAAAACCCTGGCTAAAAAAATTGCCACGGCTCAAAACCGTTGGTGTATTTGCCACAGCAAAAAACCGTGGCTATAATGACCAACGACCTAAAACCGCGGCTAAAAAAAAAAGGCCACGGCTCAAAACCGTGGCTATAATGACCAACGGCTCAAAACCGTGGCTACACTAAAAACGCTGAAAAAAAATTGGGCGGGCTTTTTGGCGCTCGATTCTTTCCTCTCTCCTTTTACGCGCTCGAAGCTCCTCCTTCCCTGCTCCGTCCACTCGACATCGACCCTCCCTGCTCCCCTCCACTCCACTCGAAGCTCCTCCTTCCCTGCTCCCTTCCACTTGACTTCCCTGCTCCCTCCACTCAACATCGACCCTCCCTACTCCCCTCCACTCCACTCGAAGCTCCTCCTTCCCTGCTCCCTTCCACTTGACTTCCCTGCTCCCTCCACTCGACATCGACCCTCCCTGCTCCCTCGACTTCCCTCCTCCCCTCCTTCCCTCCTCCCTCGACTTCCCTGCTTCTCCCTTGACTTCCCTACTCCCCTCCTTCCCTGCTCTTCCCTCCTTGCTCGGCGTCTTCAACCTCCAAACCATTTTGCAAAATCGATCAGCGACTGCAGATTCTCTCGTACAGGTACTCTCTCCCTCTCTCTCTCCTTTCTTTTTGTGTCTTCTATCTTAGTTGTTATGGGGTGCTAAGTGTTTGATTAAATTTTTGAAGAGTAAATTTTTGAAGAGTGAATTGAAGTGTATCTGAAGCGTGAATTGTTTGATGAAATTAGGGTTTCTGAATCTAGAGTTTTTTTATTTAGAGGTTTTGAATCTCTAGGGTTCGAATTGAAACTGTATGTTTTTTGAAATCTGGATTCATTTATTGATGAAGATAGAGAAGATGTTTCACTGTCTTAGAACCTAATTTGTTTCAATCTCTGGAAGCTGAGTTGCATTATTACATTCCTGAATTTGGGTTCATTTATTCTTTGAAGATTGTTATAGGGTCTGTTCCATTCCCAATTTAAAAGCGTTTTTGTGAATTCATGGACATAACTTTGTTAAGCAAGAGTCAAGTGCGCCAATGTCGTAACAAAATTGAGGAGAACTTCAGACTCCATAAGTTTGAGTATTACAACTATAAAATTTGGGGTTTGGGGTGTCCCATTTGGGATTCTGATCCCATTTTTGGCAGTTTATTTCTGTCACTTGATCCAGTTAGACGTCTACTTTTTGTCAAAATATAGCTCTTTTTTTTCAAGAAATTTCGTTCGTGTAATTTATTTGTTTGCCCCTTAAAACTAAAATAGATTCATTTTCCTGTTGTAGGATAATTGCCTTGCGGAAAGCAAAAAATGAGGAAGAGAGAAAAGCAAGGGAGAAGATCCATCAGAAACTCGAAGAGGATAAGGTATATGTTGAATTCTCAACTTATCTTTTATTGCGTTTAATTTCTCAATTCAACTGACAAACCTTCAACATTCTTCAACTTAGAAAATTAGAACAGACCTTAGAATAAAAATCAGGGAGAACACTTATGGGAACATAATTAGGCCAGTCTTGCTTGTCTAAGGTGACAGGAACACCAAATGCTTGCACCTATATTCCTACTCGATTAGTCGGAGAAAATTCTTATTTATACTTACAAATGAGATACATGATGACTAACAATTGAAAACAATATGGACAAGATTTATGCATGTTAGCATATGCCCGAATTCCAATTTTCACCTTCTCAACCAAATCTCGACTCTATCAACAATCTTGTTCAAAATTTATTGAAAACTTAACATCAGTATCCCTATCAGAATCAATCCTTAACAAAAATAAGGAGCCATAAAGCATTTCACCAAGAAAAAATAAGTTTACAAAATTTCTAGATGGGATAGCATCTGATGTTACACTCATTACACATATCCACCAAGGCACCAACTTTAGACCTACATACTTTTGTAATGTCATTATTTAAGAAATAGACTTGTGCCAAGACGTCCATACAAGTGTTCTGATAAGATCACATTTCCTCAATTTTTCGTTTCTCAAATTTGTAAATATATTATTTATTTGTTTCTGCATAGTTACGCTCTTGCAGTAAAGTAATCTCAAGGCGTTTTGAAATCAAGATTGTTTCTTTGAAAGGAGTGTCATAAAAATCTGAACAGACATGCAAAGATGATAGTTTGTGTTGTTGATTGGGGTGTAAATCTGGCCACTATGGGCCAAAACACTAACAGTAGAACAGGGAAATGAACCAGATAGGGGCCTTTAGCCAATCTTGATTATGCTAAGATGTGAATGACCAGAACTCCAGCCCAGACCAGAATAAACAAATAATCGGGCTGTGTGTTAGTGTTTGGATGGGCAATCCAGCATCAGGTCCAGACACAATTCACGGACCTGTTGTCATAGAGATTGTTGGGCAGGTTGAGTCAGCCAAAGATATCTTGTTTGGGCTTCAAGCTAGCGGCTCAGAAAGCCACATCAGATGAACAAAGATAAACTCCTCAATGCCAATCCAAGAAGAAAGCTTAGGTGTGTTTATTTCCATAAAATCCCATTCTATGTAGAGGAGGGAAATGAAGGAGAGTACATACAAGGATAGAGATGTGACATTGAGGATGACATTCCCTTCTCATTTATTTGCGAAACATACTCCAGGTCCAGGTTACTCCCAAAATATTCGATTCCCCTATATTGTGACAAGCTTGAGAATTTGATTCCTGTACGTTGTTTAAAAAAAAAATTAGGATTTGAGGATGGCCATGATCACACTCTTCAAAAGGCTTTTGAGAGGGTCACATTCCTAATTTATTCTTTGAAGATTGTTATAGGGTCTGTTCCATTCCCAATTTAAAAGCGTTTTTGTGAATTCATGGACATAACTTTGTTAAGCAAGAGTCAAGTGCGCCAATGTCGTAACAAAATTGAGGAGAACTTTAGACTCCGTAAGTTTGAGTATTACAACTATAAAATTTGGGGTTTGGGGTATCCCATTTGGGATTTAGATCCCATTTTTGGCAGTTTGTTTCTGTCACTTGATCCAGTTAGACGTCTATTTTTTGTCAAAATATCTCTTTTTTTTCAAGAAATTCCGTTCGTGTAATTTATTTGTTTGCCCCCTAAAACTAAAATAGATTCATTTTCCTGTTGTAGTATAATTGCCTTGCGGAAAGCAGAAAAGGAGGAAGAGAGAAAAGCAAAGGAAAAGATCCGTCAGAAACTCGAAGATGATAAGGTATATGTTGAATTCTCAACTTATCTTTTATTGCGGTATGATTGAAGAATAATACACATCATATTAGAACATTCTTCAACACAATTCTAAGAACAATTCTTTATTTCTATTTGTTTTCTCAAAACAATTCTAAGAACAATTCTTGGATGAACACCTCGTTATACTAGCGGTAACCTAGTATCGGCACCGTTCTCTTGAACTGTTCAAAGAATTATCTTCAAATGATTATTGTTATTCTTGTCTATTTTTATCTGTGTTTTACTATTTCTGTATGTTATTTCTCCTGTGTTCAACTATATGTTCTAGACTGTAAGTTTAGTTTGCTTTTTGAAACCTAGTAGTCCTGGGTGCAAAATTGGTATCAGATGAACTGAAACTGATTGGAAAGATGGAGGTAGTAGGGTACTCCCATGTATTCCATGTCTATTGAATACTAGTTGATTAAGCAGACACTCTTAGATATTATTCTAGTAAACTAATTTGCTTCTTATGCCAATTCATGGGCCTCAAATGGAGATGATTAAAGGGAAGATAGCCTCCTCATGGTATGGTTCCTATGGAGGTTATCCTCGTAAAAGTGTCACTCTCAATCTTTTAATTTTCATGAGTGTTTGACTAAAGTTAATCTTTTAATTTTTTGTGTGTAGAAATGTCAACATACAATTCCTTTAGATAAGTCATGGATGAACAAACGGGGAAGTGCAATGTATATAAACGGCGTTAGACAATTCCAAAAGTTTGTTGAGGATAATGCAAATGGAGAGAGTCTTTTTCCTTGCCCATGTGTTCGATGTAGGAACTCGAGGGGAAACATTAGTGTTGACGACATAGGTGTTCATTTGTTAAGCCATGGCATTGATACCAATTATGTCACGTGGATACATCATGGAGAGAATATAAACAAGCATGTGATTGGTGTACCTATGATAGAAGTGGTTGAACCTGATGATGCCTTTGAATATCCTAGGATGAGCGACCTAGTTGATGATGTATTCCTCAACATGCAAACTGTGAGGCTGATGATGGGATAAATGACTTGAATGACACCGTCGAAGAATGTTTTGGCGGTAATCCAGAAGGTGGTCCGGAACTTTCTTGTGAACCTGAGATAGTTATGAACAAGAAGTATCAAAAGTATAAGGAAAAAACGACTGTGCCTTTGTACAATGGGTGTCCTAAGGATAAGACCACGTTGTCCACCATTATTGAATTGCAGAATTTCAAGACTCGTTTTAGTTGGAGTGGTAATAGTGTGACGATGTTGTTAAAATGGCTAAAAACCTTATTACCGGATGATTGTAATTTGCCAGATAACTACCCAAACATGAAAAACACAATTAAAGATATGGGGATGGAATGTAAGACAATACATGCATGTGCCAATGGATGCATACTCTATTGGAAAGAATATGAGGGTCTGGTTACTTGTCCAAAATGTGGTTTTGGTAGGTATAAGGTTTATGTGGATGTTGATGACAACGAGTCCGTCAAGGTATACAGGAAAAAAGCTAAAAAGGTTGTAAAGTATTTTCCATTGATTCCAAGGTTGAAAAGATTTTTAGCATACCGTGGATTGGTGAAGCAATGACTTGGCACAAGGATGCTTGTTCAGATGGGAATTTGATGAGACATCCATGTGATTCAGCACAATGGACTTCAACAAATATGAGATGGCCAGAGTTTGCCTCTGATAGTAGGAATTTGAGACTTGCAATATCGACTGATGGTTTTAACCTACGTGGAAATCTAAGTAATGCTTATAGTTGTTGGCCAGTAATAATAGCACCTTTGAATCTTCCATCTTCTTTATGCATAAAAAGGAGTTTTGTTTGTTAACCTTGTTAATATCAGGGCCAAAAGCACCCGGAAAGAATATTGATGTTTACCTGGAGCCATTAGTAGAAGAGTTGAAGGAATTGTGGGCAGATGGTGTTTCAACTTGGGATGTGTGTACTAAAAGCAATTTCTGGTTGAAAGCAATGTTGTTTTGGGGGTATCCATGACTTTCCTGCTTATGGGACTCTAGCTGGTTGTAATGTTCATGGTTATAATGCATGCCCTATTTGTGTTGATGATGTAAAATCTGAACGTTTTTCAAACAGTCGGAAGATATGCTATAGAGGCCATCGACGTTTTTTACCTACAAAACACAAGTTTAGAGATGACAAGGGATTCAACAAAGATGTTGAACATCGTCGTGCTCCACGACGATTATCTGGCGAAGAAGTTGAACGAAGGATAGTGGAAATTTTGGAAGGTAGTTCTACACAAGGTAGGGTTAGTGGGCAAAAGCGCAAGAATATGGTTGATAATGATAACATCAATGATGAACCAACCAATAACATTGTGCCACCATGGTCTAGAAGGTCCATTTTATTTGATTTTCCGTACTGGAAGTTTGTTGAGCTACGACATAATATTGATGTGATGCATACTGAAAAGAATGTCATTGAACACTTATTGAACATATTGTTGAATGTCTCTAAGAAAACAAAGGATGGTGAGAATGCTCGAAAAGATATGGAAGACATGGGAACTCATAAGAGATGTTGGTTGAGCCATGACAATGAAACGGGAAAAACTTCAATGCCAAAAGCATCATTTGCCTTGACCAAGAAAGAAAAAAAAATATTTATGAATGCACTAAAAGAGTTGAAATTGTAAAATGGATTTTCATCCAAGTTGAGTAATTGCGTTCTTGGCAATCCCCTGGAGTTAAGAGGACTGAAGTCACATGACTACCATGTCATTATGCAACATTTACTTTAAGTTTTGCTTAGACATGTTTTTTGTGATAAGAAGGATAAAGATTTAAGAATTTCTATTCAAAGAATTAGCTTATTCTTTAATATCTTATGTGCTAAAGTGATCAACAAAACAGATCTTCAGTTGGCACACAAAGGTGTGATTGAGGCAATTTGTGTCCTTGAAAAGGAGCTTCCGCTTTCATTATTTGTTATAAGTGTGCATTGCATGGCTCATCTAACCGAGGAAACGATGCTTGGTGGTCCAGTTCGATATCAATGGATGTATCCCTTTGAGCGGTAAATAATTTTTCTAATTTTAGTGCATGTCATCACGTTATCTTATTATATTATATACTAATTTATCATTTTATTTATGATTGATAGGTTAATGAAACAATACAAAGACTATGCTAAAATTTTCAGATACATAGAAGGATCAATAGCAGAATCATACCTTGTAGATGAATCTATTACATACTGCATGGAGTATATGACAAAGCCACGGTTCGGAACTCACAAACACAGTCAAGAGGAGTGGCTTGATGTAGATGATGAGTATGCCGATGAAAAGCCATTGGATAAAGGAAAAAACTATATGCTAAATAATGTACAATTTAAACAAGCTCGAAGATGGGTTTTCGATGCACTTGCTGATTCGAGTCATTGGGAAGAGTAAGATATATAATATTTTAGTTTTTTTTTAACTAGAAATATAGAATTATGATAATATGGTAACTTGTGCAGAAAATACAATGAATATTGCATGGAGTTGGCTACACAAAGTAAAAAAAAAAGGTCAAGGAAAAATGTTGAGAAAGCCACTGATTTTATTCCTTGGTTGTGTAATGAGGTATTTTATAATGTGTATTTATTCATATATATATATATATATATAATTTTTTTTTTTTTTTTCAGATTTCAGTTCTAAGATGATTTGTTTTACAATGTAGTTGGAGAAGGCCGGGGAAACAAATACCACACTTTGGAGGTTAGCCAATGGTCCACAATTTTTGGCAACCCGATATCCAAAATATTGTGTAAATGGTTTCACATTTGCGACAAGTTCTTCGGATGAATGTTTGGTGACACAAGATAGTGGTGTCTCCATGGATGCCATTGCTCATTTTGTTACTAGTAAGAAAGATAAGAGGCCAAAGGACCAACTAGTCAAATGGTATGGAGTTGTTAGAGACATACTGGTGCTAGACTACATAGATTTCAAAGAAACTGTCTTCTATTGTGATTGGGTCAAAGTGGAAGATAAGAAAAATGCATATAAGGTGGACCCAATTTGGAACCATGAGATGGTAAACTTGTCGAAGCTAAAAGACAAAAGAAAGGTGGAAGAGGATCCATTCATTTTAGCTCAAGAAGCAAGTGGGGTATTTTATTCGAAAGATCAATCAAATGACGAGTGGCATGTAGTTCTACATACTCAAAGAGGCTTGAACACTAATGTCGATAAAAAGGAAACTCCCACTGTGTATCAAAACATCTTGAAAGACAACCCCAACCTGAAGAGCTTACTGGAATTTTAATTGACTATGCTACAATATTTTTTGATGCATTTCTAATGCTATTTTAGTCATCCTCTTTGGTTGAGACCATTTATTTTGTCTTTGTTTCTTATTTTGACTTTTGAGTTGGGAAAGGAAAGCTTTGTAGCTAAGTATTCAGATTGGTTTTTCCAATGCTTTATAAAAATCTATTTGTGGTGATATGTTATGGAAGGAAACTATCTATAAATGTAGTGTATATAGCCGTTTCTTATTTCTTTTTGTTTGATAATGGTTAATATCTATAATGTCATTGATAGAAATGGGTAGTACTCGCGACAATCTCTCCACCAATGATGTCACTACATCTACAAATGATGACAGTGAAGTTAAAAAGACCATACAGTTCAATGTCCATGGTTTAGCAGTTGGACCTGGTGCTAGAAATTTCAATAAACACATTGGAAAGCTTGTTGAAACCCTTGTGCCCATCAAATTCAAGGGTTGGCACCATGTTACTGACAACTACAAAGAGGATGTGTGGAATGGCCTCAAGGTGAGATTTTACATCATTGATTTTCATAATGTCTTATTTTATTGTCAACTTATATCTCAATGGCTTATTTGCAGCATGAATACGACATCCCAAATTATGTGAAAAGGAGTGTGCATTTGAAAATGCCAGAATATTTCAGAAGGTTCAAGGCAGATCTTAGGAAGGACTATTTGGATAAGTATCCTACCATTGAGGAACAAGAGAAGCATGTTCCAAATGGTGTAAGAGAGGAGGATTGGAAGGAGTTTGTTCGCTATGAGAGCACCCCTGAAGCGAAGGCAATTAGAGCCCAAAATGCCAAAAACAAAAAGGGTTCAAAGTATGTATGGGGGGGGGGGGGGGGGCCAAAAGAGTGCTGCAGAAGTGGAGTATGAAATGGTAATTGAGTTTCTAGCTACTAGTACAATAATAACCATTTAACTATATAGGCTGATACTAATCTTTCAAGTATATAGGTTGAGAAGAACCCTGATGGGGAACCAGTCACACGCACTGATATATGGATTGCTTGTCACACGGGAAAGGATGGAAAAACCACGCATGGTGCTAAACTATATATGGTATGTGCCCAATGATGTCTTTTATACACAATTCTTAATTTACTTTGTAGTTGTTTGAATATTATTTGTGTCCTGATTTATTTTATTTTTTCATTCTTTTGAAGGAACAAATTAAAGCAAAAAAAGCCGCCTTGCAAGAATCTTCAACCCAGGGTACCACTGACCTCACTATTGATAATGATCCTCTAAGCCAAGTGTTTGGCCAAGAAGAAATGGGACGTCTTCGTTGTGTTGGAACCACCGTCTCTAAAAGGAAGTATGATGCTTCACTTCCCGCTCGTTCATTGCTTTTCGATAAAACATTGGAAGTAAAAAAATTTAGCTAAAAATATGATAGATTGGAAGAAAATGTTCAATGGATACGAGAGAGACTTGAAAATGGAACTTATGTGAGACCATCAACAAGTGAGGGAACACAAGGAGGGACACAAAGAACTGAAGATACATTACCTCCATCGACATGGCAACCAGAAAATCCATTACCTCCATCTCCATTACCACCATCTTCTCAAGGTGTTGCGAAGTTTCCTTCTCCAAGCAATCTTGTTCCTTCAGTGTCAAGGACTTACAAAGTTTGTGATTGGCATAAGAATGTCATTGCGATAGCAATAGAGGTTGTAGATCCTATCCATCGATTCTCTTGCGATTGCCATGGATCATTGAACCCTGCAACAGAGATCAGACTTTCCTTATGCTTCAAATATATGATTGAGGTGAAACTTTACAAGAGTGATCCAAAAGGAGACATGATGGGGGATTTGGACGTTGGTGATTTCTTCGTATGGTGTAAAAATCATGTGGAACTTGATGATTGATAGTTACAACTATGTTGGAAGCAATGTAATGGTGGCAGCAAAAGAGGAGCTGAGTAAAATACACTACGGGCACGTGATTGTTCATTTTAAGGTAAATTGCCCCTTTCTTTCATGGAGTCTACGCTCTGAATAAAAAGAAAGCAGGAAAAAGCTTATGAATTAATTCATTTGATCGTATATGCAGGATCACAAGGACAGAATCTTGCACTGAACTATCTCAAAGTCAGGAAGCACAACTGTAGAACCTGCTGCTCATGTCCATGCTTCCTAAGGATGATGCAGATGAAAGGGACTGCATTTTGGAGGTGAGAGCAGGTAATACATGAGCATCTTCTTTTCTATCTTAATTTATAAAAAACAAAAAAACAAACTTCTTCAGGACGCGCGTATGTGGTACGCGCGTATGTGAATACTTTCTTCCTTCCTTCACTTTGGTTTTGGATAGATAAGTTATCATGCATGAATTTGCTACAAATCAATTTGTCATGTTGGTTTATGGAACTGGTGCTTATAACATTATTTTGCTGCTCTGGTTGCTTACTACTGCTACTTATACTACTACTTTTGGTTTAGTAAATGGATTGACATTTTGATTGAAAGTGTTTCTTCATTCAATTAAAAAAACTAACTTGTTGTATAATGGATTTTGGATCAGATGAGTATTCATACAGCTGAACCATTACCCTAGTTGCCTTCCATCTTTTTTCAATGATTTATTTTTATGGTTGTTGCAGGTTCACATTGTACAGAGAGGAGTTGTTCGCCCTTTATTTGAGATGCTCCAGTTTCCAGACGTGCAACTCAGGGAACTGTCAGCCTTTGCATTGGGGCGGTTGGCACAAGTTAGTTATTTCCTTGACATTTTGTACAATGATCTTTATTTTAGGAGAGCTGATACTATTACATTGATTCTCGCAATGAACCTCTTTTCTTGTAAAGCAGTTTCTAGTTTGCAAAAAAAATAAAAAAAAAACGCTCAGTATGTAATCTCCTGTTTTGAGTTTTATATTAACATTTTGTTAAGGAATTGCTAAGGTGCATGTTTGCTGGGAAAAACAAAAAAAACTCAAGTAGGTAAATGTGTTGTTCTTGGTTTTTGTTTTCCAGGATTCACATAACCAAGCTGGCATTGCTCACAATGGTGGTCTAGTGCCATTACTGAAGGTCCTTGACTCAAAGAATGGTTCTCTACAGCACAATGCATGCTGCATTTGCTCTTTATGGACTTGCAGATAATGAGGTATCTTAGTTAGCATGTATTCAGTTTAGAAGTTGTGTAGCACTTGATCATGAAGTAACCAATTGTCTTCTGGTCTTCCCACTATAGGATAATGTTTCTGATTTTATTAAGGTGGGAGGTGTTCAAAAGTTGCAAGACGGAGAGTTCATTGTTCAAGTGAGTCAATTTTTCGTGGGTTGCTTGTGAAGTTTCTTAAAGTGGGTGCTATGTTCTTTAGGTTTAGGCTGAACTTTTTTAAAGTAGAAAATGTTATGTTCTTTAGGTATAGGTTATTTAACAATTATTAAGTCTTGTAAATGATCTCATTCCATGATGTTTTTTGTTGATTACGCATGAAGTTTAATGCTATAATTTCCATACAGGCAACCAAGGATTGGAGGAAAAGATCCATGGGAGAGTGAGTGTTTTCTCATGCAATGTTCACTCATTCTGTACTATACACAACTTTTTATACCTGATTATAGATATGGCTCGCCTTGCCCCGCCAAATCTTACTAGTCCTAGTTTTCTTGTTCTGATAGGTATTGAGCCATTTGTTATATTTAATGCGCGTACCAGATAAGATTGTTCAACGGCGAGTGGCTTTGTCACTTGCCCATCTTTGTTCTCCTGATGATCAGAGAACAATATTCATTGATAACAATGGTAACATATCTTCTTACCTAATAGTACATCTTTTTGTCTTTTTCCTGGAATAAGATAATCTTAGTTTCACACAAAAGTTCAGTATTGAACTCCGTGATTGTTCTAATTTTATTGTCCTTGTGCAGGTGTTGATTTACTTTTGGGGCTTCATGGTTCTCCCCACGCAAAGCAGCAACTGGATGGTTCAGTACCCCTGTACAAGTTGGCTAATAAAGCTTCTACACTCTCACCTATTGATGCAGCACCACCATCTCCAACACCACAGGTCCCTTCCTAAATTTCAATGGCTTCTTATCAATCTTCCATGGCTTCTTATCAGCTTCACACCTATATATGCATTTTTCTATGACCTGTTTTGTAGATATTATGTAATTTTTTCTAGTGTTATTGAGCAAAATGTTTTTTTTCTTCATATCTATAACAAAACTGTTGGATGCATTACCTGGCAAAAGGAGGAGAGAAGAGATTGGTGAGGTATCTGATGATTCTTCAGCAGATAATGATGACGAGCTGGAGGTATGTCTTCCATATTTTTTGTATGTAGTATGCATTTCTCAGTCATCAAACTAGTTCTAGACACTGAGCTTGAAGAGAGATCTCTTTTTGATGATTCTCTTGGTAACAATGAGATGGAACAGGCAGGGAAGGGTCTTCCTTCAGAAAATCTGGTGGATATTGCAGCACTGAAGTCTGTATTTGAGGACTCTGTTTGTGACACGAAGACAGGAGAGGCACGTGGGACAACCCTGGTCGAAACTGAACTGTCCAATAGTTTCTCCTGTGTGAATCTTGTTTCGCAGAATCTGATAGCTGCTCCTATTGAGCCTGAGTGGGAAGGTGACGATGATGTTTACTTGAGGCACTGTAAAGATGTGATAAAGGCTATAAGGTATTCCTCAATATTTGTGTAATCTACTTCAGCTTGTGACTTAGCATTTTACTTTCAAATTTAGAGTTATGTATTGATGTATGGGTGTTTTCCCTGGTAAAATATTATAGTTACTATTATTACAAAGGTTATTGGCTTAGACATCTGTTTGTTGAGTAATCTGATTGCACACCTGTCAAGCTAGACCCTTGAGGCTATAGACCATACCCTACCTTTGGAATTCAGCCTTATAACTTCAGGTTTTAAGTGATTCTTAGTGATTCTTTTATTCAGTAAGAACAAATTATCTCATGATTGTTTCATCAGTTTTTAGGTGAGTGATAATTTTGTAATCTTTGGCTATCTGTTCCGATTCATTAAAACATCGTTAGTTAAAACTATCCACTTTTCTTAATATTTGACTTCAGTAGTATAAATTTATCTACTCTGTCATACCCTGATAGTTTGACATAATGTGTACAACCACTGTATCTATTTTTGTCTATAGGAAATTGACATGCTAATCTCTTAGTTCTCTGGAGCAGGATTTATTGCAGACTTTGTCTTGCAGATGGAACTATTTTAAACATATTACAAGATATCATCTAATCTCTAGCTTTCCTCTCATCTGAACTAGGGTGGTGATATTCAACTCGGAATGGCAATTTTCAAGAAGAGAATGATACAAGTTACGAAGAAGAAGGAGAGGCTGTTGATGTGTTTGATAGTGACTTTGATGAAGATGTGAGTATACCGCTGTTGTGTTATGGTTGCATTTTTCTGACTCAATGTATTCTATTGCTTATTTTCTCTGTCTTTCACTATGATATCAGGAACCTGAGCCAGATGAAGGAGCAGAAAATGATGCAGATGTCAGGTTTGACTTCTTCTGTTGTACTTTATTTAGAGTTTTAACCAAGGGTGGCTATTGAGATCCTGCCGTGTCTATCAGGGAGCCAAAGAAGAAGCGTCTAGTATATCCAGGAAAGCCTGTGACAAAAAAGAAAACCAAAAAGAAGGTTCTTTCAAAGTTAAACAAATCTCCAAATGAAGAAACGCCTTCCAATACAGAGCAACCTAGTCCCTCTGATCATCATGACGAGTTAGAAAGTGAAAGAATTGTGAGGAAGTCTACACGAACTTCAATCATTGTGAGGCAAGCAGAAAGAGAAGCTATACAAGCAGCCATGCAAGCAACCATGAAGGTTAGTTTCGGCTACATTGTGTCATATAACTGTGCATTACTAAGTCTTTTCGCACGTATGCTATTCGTTTTTTCCGTGTCTGCATTTCCTTCCCTCTACATCACTGTGGTTAATGTTAAATCCTTATTTATGATGCTCATAAAGATATTTTGTAAAAAATATGTAAGTTCTAACAACCACTGTTTTTTTTAAATTACTCAGCCAATAAAAAGAAAGAAAGAAGGCGAGGAGAAGAGAATGACTAAGGAAGAGATGCTTCTAGAAGCAGCACAAACAGGTAGAGCTAAGCTCCCAATTGGCAGTGCGAGTGCGGGCTGGAGCTGCAGGTGCGAGGAGCTGTTAGGTGCTCTGTTAGGTGTTACAAAGTCTGTTAGGTGCTATATACAAAGTCTGTTAGATACATTGTAGTGTTGTGTTAGCAATGTCTATAAATAAGAAGAGTAATATGAGAAACATGCATTCATTCATTTTGTAAACACTTTGTACATTGAGCTCTGCTCATAGGGAGACTGAACATCTCAAATTGTCTACCATTTCTATCAATACATGCAATCTGTTCTTATTGCTAATTCCTAGTGGCAATTCTGCTTGATCTAGTGGCAATTCAGCATTCTTTCTTGACCATTCTCTGATCTACATTGCTAATTCCTGTCAGGTCAGTCTCAATTATGCATTGATCCTTGTCAGAAGAACTGCAACAGGTGATTCAATAATCCTGCAGATCAACATACGCTTGCAACGACTTAATTAAACCGTGGCCATATTGCAACGGCTAATAACCGTGGCCATGTTGCAACGGCTTATAACCGTGGCCACTATTATTGCCACGACTTACCACCGTGGTCGGCACGCTTGCAACGGCTTAATTAAACTGTGGTCATCATCATTGCCACGGCTTATGACCGTGGCCATCATAGTTGCCACGGCTTTAAACCGTGGCCATATTGCAACGGCTAATAACCGTGGCCATGTTGCAACGGTTTATAATCGTTGCCACTATTGTAGCAACGGCTTATAACCGTGGCTACATGCAGAAAATCATCACGCCTCCTCAAGCATAAAACCGTTGCTAAAATGTTTTGCCATGGTTTATAGCCGTGAATGATGATTTCGCGACGCCTCTAAGCCGTGACAATGGGTTACCCCCACGGTCTCAAACCGTTGCTGATGGGTATTTTTGGTGTAGTGGTTGCCTAGTGTCTTTTTCGATTGGCAGGAAATATTTTGATAATGCTTGGTGTGATGTTGTATCTATGGTTGCTTGTCATGTATTGTTAGGCTGACCTTGGCAGTATGATCGCAGTGTTATTCATGATGGGAGGAAAAATACATATTCCCTTAGCATTAAAGGGAAGAAGATTGTGTTGGCACCCCGTCGGGAAGGAACCACTCCTACCCCGGTAACAAATAATACTAATCTGCTTTCTAGGTCCAGGTTTTTAGTTGAGATTGATCGTGGAGATGTGGTCTATGCTCTGTTACCTTGTGGGAATAGTGCAGTCAATGAGAATTCAGATTTGCCAACAGAGGTGCAGCAGCTTCTTGCAGAGTTTTCTGATCTGATGCTAGAGGATCTTCCTCCTGGGCTGCCGCCTATGCGGGATATTCAGCATCAGATCGACCTTGTTCCGCCTTTACCTGTACCTGAGGCCACTTGGTTTGATGTCAGTATGGACTTTGTGTTTGGCTTACCCCGTACCCAATGGGCCTGGGATTCTATTTTGGTTGTGGTTGACAGGTTTTCCAAGATGGCCCATTTTGTAGCTTGCAGAAAAACAATGGATGCTGCCCGAATCGCCCATCTTTATTTCAGGGAGATTGTGCGTTTACATGGTGTTCCCCGATCCATTACTTCAGATCGTAACACCAAGTTCATGAGTCATTTCTGGCGGAGTTTATGGGAGAAACTGGGGACGAACTTGAATTTTAGCAGCGCCTACCATCCCCAGACGGATGGACAGACCGAGGTGGTAAACCGCAGTTTGGGGAACCTTTTGAGGAGTTTGGCAGGCACTACACCAAAACAGTGGGATTTGGCGTTACCTCAGGCAGAATTTTCCTATAACAGGTCGAAGAACAGAACCACCAGAATGAGCCCATTTGAGATTGTCTATGGCCAGAGTCCATCCGGGGTGCTCGACTTAGCCCCTATTATACGTGTGGGTCGTTTGAATCCCAAGGCAGATGCGATGGCAGAACATCTTCGGGGTATCCATGAGCAGGTGAAGCTGGCTATTCACGAGAGTAATTCCAAGTACAAGGTTCAAGCCGACCGTCACCATCGTCAGGTACATTTTGATGTTGGTGATTTTGTATGGGAGGTATTAACCCGTGATCATTTTCCTGTTGGAGAGTAGAATAAGCTTAAGGAGCGAAAGATTGGACCATGTGAGATCTTGCAGAAGATCAATGATAATGCCTACAGACTACGCCTCCCCAATCATTTGCGGACTTTTGATGTCTTTAATGTCAAGTACCTGAGTTCTTGTTTTGCAGATCCCGATGATGCTATTGTGAACTCGAGGACGAGTTCTTTCCAACCCGGGGTGACTGATGCAGGAGGATCCGAGTCAGATGATGCTGAGCTGTCAGATATCACGTTATTAGCAAATCAGCGCAAGAATGGCAGGAAATCATAATTCTATTTCAAATTTGGCAATTTATGGTGCGTTTTAGTATTTTGGCCATAACTTTGGCCACGAGTATCAGAATCGCGCAAACGAACCCAATTCGGAAAGTTATTTTCAACGCACATGTCGTGGTTAAGTAGCTAAGCTTGTTGCACATCTTTTCGAAACCAAAATCCACCGTTTCCTTTTTCGAATCCACAAATTTTGTAATTTATTTTACTTTATAGTAATATTTCAATTATTTTTAGGAAGTGATTCTGAACCCAATTTGGGCCAGATTTCTGGCAGTATATTTCTTTTATTACGTATTTTGTTTTAGCATGATTATTGGGGTGTTGTTATTTTTGATAAAATTCCAATATTGATGAGTTTTAGTCATAAAGCCCGGCTTGTGGGCTGATTTTAGAGATACCTTTGATTAGAGTAATTTGATTAAACATTAGAGTGATTTTGTCTGTTTTTTGGGTAATCTTCTTGTGTTATTCCCTGTCAATTATCTGTTGCTATTAGCCTGCAAAATAATCGTTATTCTGCCCGACGTCAGTTGGTATCAGAGCGTCAACATCTTCTTGAGGTGAGATTTTAGCAGTTTCTATGGCTGGTGGTCGTGGTCGTCGCGGGCAGGTTCCGAACGAGGAAGCCCCTCACCGTGATCGTAGCATTTAGGAAGTGATGATTGAAGATTTACAGAGGCAAGTTGCAGAGCTAACCCAACATCTAACGGCGCAGGAATTCGGTAATCGTGAGATGGAAGATCACGATTCTGATTCCAGTTTCGAAAAATCGTATCACAATCGTGCTCGATTCTGGTAGCGCCGTGGTCGGGAAGATCGTCATGGAAATATCTTTTTCAAAGTAGATCTACCCAAGTTTTCTGGGACGTTACAAGGCGTAGGATTCGTGGATTGGTTGAATGAAATAGAGCGTATCTTTGAGTATAAGGAAGTTCTAGATCCTGTCAAAGTGAAATTGGTTGCCTTCAAACTCAAAGGCAGAGCATCTGCGTGGTGGGAGCAATTGAAGCGATCACGCGACAGGCAGGGCCAGGCCAAAATCACTGATTGGTAAAAGATAAAGGGTCACTTCCTTCCTTTCGGCTACACTCAAACTTTGTTTCAACGACTTCATTCATTGAGGCAATGCACAAAATTAGTTGATGATTACACGAAGGAATTCTATCAATTAGTAGCCCGTAATGACTTATCTGAGACGGAAAAGCAGATGGTGGCCCGATATTTGGGTGGATTACGACAACCCCTGCAGGATGTCCTCAACCTTCACTCACTCTGGACCGTTTTTGAAGCCTACCAGCGTGCACTTGCTGTGGAAAAACAACAGAACAGGAGGCCTATGATCAGAAGTGATCAAAGCAGTCAGCCAATTTGCCCTCAAGAATCCCGTCCTCCCCAACCACCATCGCAGAGTAACTTTACTATTAGACGCTTTAGATGTGGTGAACAGGGTCATAGAGCGACTGAGTGCAGGAAGCCTGCTATTCAGAAGGGCAACAATCTCCTGATTGAGGAAGACGTGGTAGACGAATTTGAGGAACTTGGACAGCCTGTGTATGACGATGATGAAGATGTGTTGTATGGAGATGGTCATGAGACTCTGGTTGTTCGTAAAAGTCTACTGACTCCTAAGGATGATTCAGGGGACGATTGGTTAAGAACCAATATTTTCCACACGACATCCAAAGTTGCGGATAAAGTCTGCAAGATGATCATTGACAGTAGAAGTTGTGAGAACGTCGTGTTTGAAGAGGCAGTCCAGAAATTGCAGTTGAAGACAGATCGTCATCCCAAGCCTTACAAATTATCATGGCTGAATAAAGGCAGTGAGGTAACAGTAGATAGGCGTTGCCTAGTGTCTTTTTCGATTGGCAGAAAATATTTTGATAATGCTTGGTGTGATGTTGTATCTATGGATGCTTGTCATTTATTGTTAGGCTGACCTTGGCAGTATGATCACCGTCTTATTCGTGATGGGTGGAAAAATACATATTCCCTTAGCATTAAAGGGAAGAAGATTGTGTTGGCACCCCGTCAGGAAGGAACCACTCCTACCCCGGTAACAAATATTACTAATCTGCTTTCTAGGTCCAGGTTTTTAGTTGAGATTGATCGTGGAGATGTGGTCTATGCTTTGTTACCTTGTGGGAATAGTGCAGTCAATGAGAATTCAAATTTGCCAACAGAGGTGCAACAGCTTCTTGCAGAGTTTTCTGACCTGATGCTAGAGGATCTTCCTCCTTTGCTGTCGCCTATGTGGGATATTCAGCATCAGATCGACCTTGTTCCAGGGTCCAGTTTGCCTATTCGGCCGGCTTATCGCCTCAGTCCTAAGGAATCTGAAGAGTTGTAGCGACAGGTGGTAGAGTTGTTGGAGAGGGGCTACATCCGTGAGAGTATGAGCACATGTGCAGTACATGCTTTGCTAGTGCAAAAAAGGATGGCTCTTGGCGTATGTGTGTTGATAGCAGGGCAATCAACAGGATTAAAGTGAAATACAGGTTTTCAATTCCCGGCCTGGATGATATGTTAGACCAGCTGTCCGGATCTAAGGTTTTCTCAAAAATTGACCTTTAAAGCGGATACCCCTAGATCAGAATAAGGCCTATAGATGAGTGGAAGACAGCGTTTAAGACACATCATGGGTTGTATGAGTGGATGGTCATGCCTTTTGGCCTGTCCAATGCGCCCAGAACATTTATGAGATTTATGCATCAGGTTTTACGACCTTTTATGGGGAAATTCGTTGTAGTTTACATCGACGACATCCTCATTTATTGTCCGACATGGGCGTCACATTTTGATCACCTTCGTGATGTTTTTGATAAGTTGAGGACGGAACGCTTGTTCATCAATCAGAAGAAGTGTTCTTTCTTCACTACTTCTGTTACTTTTTTTAGTTTTGTTGTGTCTACTGATGGTGTTCATGCAGATAATTCGAAAATAGATGCGGTTTTGGAGTGGCCCAAACCAAAGAGCTTACACGATGTCAGAAGTTTCCATGGATTGGCGTCCTTCTACCGTCGGTTCATCAGAAACTTCAGCACTTTGATTGCTCCTATCACAGAGTGCCTCAAGGGACGTGATTTCCAGTGGTCCGATGAGGCAGAGGCCAGTTTTCAACTGGTTAAGCAGAAGATGACAGAAGCACCAGTTTTGGCACTTCTTGATTTTGAAAAGGTATTTGAGGTCAATTGTGATGCATCTGGGGTTGGCATTGGTGGTGTTCTGAGTCAGGAAGGGCGTCCAATAGCTTTTTTCAGTGAGAAGCTATCAGGATCCAAGAAGAATTATTCCACCTATGATCTGGAGTTTTATGCCATAGTTCAGTCCCTGAAGCATTGGCGTCACTACCTAGTACAGAGGGAATTTATTTGTCACTGATCATGAGGCCCTGAAGTACATCAATGGGCAACCCAAGCTGAGTCGACGGCATGCCAAGTGGGGCGTACTTGCAGGAGTTCACGTTTACGCTGAGGCACCAAGCAAGGAGCATCAACCGTGTCGCAAATGCATTGAGCCGTCGTACGTTACTTCTCACCACCATGAGCACAAGACTTGCAGGATTTGAGGCTTTCTCTGATATGTATGCTTCAGATCCTTCCTTCAGAAGGATAATTCAGGAGGTAACTGATGGTCAACGACATGACTTTTTTTTGCAAAATGGTTATCTGTTTCGAGGATTATAATTGTGAATTCCAGATTGTTCACTAAGGCAGCAGATTATTCGTGAACTTCATAATGAGGGTCACTTTGGGCGAAATAAGACGATGGCCTTGATATCTTTTTCCTATTATTGGCTCAAATTGACCAGTGACGTGGCTCATTATGTGGAGCGTTGTTATGTGTGTCAGCGGTCCAAAGGAGTTCTCATTAATGCGGGCCTGTACACACCTTTACCTGTACTTGAGGCCCCTTGGTTTGATTTCAGTATGGACTTTGTGTTGGGCTTACCCCATACCCAACGGGCCTAGGATTCTATTTTGGTTGTGGTTGACAGGTTTTCCAAGATGGCCCATTTTGTAGCTTGCAGAAAAATAATGGATGCTACCCGGATCGCCCATCTTTATTTCAGGGAGATTGTGCATTTACATTTTGTTCTCCGATCCATTACTTTAGATCGTGACACCAAGTTTATGAGTCATTTCTGGCAGAGTTTATTGGAGAAACTGGGGACGAACTTGAATTTTAGCACCACCTATCATCCCCAGACGGATGGACAGACCGAGGTGGTAAACCGCAGTTTGGGGAACCTTTTGAGGAGTTTGGTAGGCACTAAACCAAAACAGTGAGATTTGGCGTTACCTCAGGCTGAATTTTCCTATAACAGGTCGAAGAACAGAACCACCAGAATGAGCCCATTTGAGATTGTCTAAGGCCAGAATCCATTCGGGGTGCTCGACTTATCCCCTATTCCACGTGTGGGTCATTTGAATCCCAAGGCAGATGGGATGGCAGAACATCTTCGGGTTATCCATGAGCAGGTGAAGCTGGCTATTCACGAGAGTAATTCCAAGTACAAAGTTCAAGCCGACCGTCACCGTCGTCAAGTACTTTTTGATGTTGGTGATTTTGTTTGTGCGGTATTAACCCGTGATCGTTTTTCTGTTGGAGAATATAATAAGTTTAAGGAGCGAAAGATTGGACCATGTGAGATCTTGTAGAAAATCAATGATAATGCCTACAGACTGCGCCTCCCCAATCATTTGCGGACTTCTGATGTCTTTAATGTCAAGCACCTGAGTCCTTGTTTTGCAGATCCAGATGATGCTATTGTGAACTCGAGGACGAGTTCTTTCCAACCCGGGGTGACTGATGCTGGAGTATCCGAGTCAGATGATACTGAGCTGTCAGATAGCACGTTATTAGCACTAAGATATCTCGAATTAGCAGATCAATGCAAGAATGGCAGGAAATCATAATTATATTTCAAATTTGGCAATTTAGGGTGCGTTTTAGTATTTTGGCCATAACTTTGGCTACGAGTATCAGAATCGTGCAAACGACCCCAATTCGGAAAGCTCTTTTCAACGCGCACGTCATGGTCAAGTAGCTAAGCTTGTTGCATATCTTTTCGAGGCCAAAATCCACCGTTTGTCTTTTCGAATCCACAAATTTAGTAATTTATTTTCCTTTATAGTAATATTTCAATTATTATTTAGGAAGTGATTCTGAACCCAATTTGGGCCAGATTTGTGGCAGTATATTTCTTTTATTACGTATTTTGTTTTAGCAAGATTTATTGGGGTGTTTCCATTTTTGGTAAAATTCCAATATTGATGAGTTTTAGCTATAAAGCCCGGCTTGTGGGCTGATTTTAGAGATACCTTTGATTTGATTAATTTGATTAAACATTAGAGTTATTTTCTCTGTGTTTTTGATTAATCTTCTTGTGTTATTCCCTGTCAATTATCTGTTATTCTGCCCGACGTCAACAACATCCGACGACAAACCCACTTCAACCAAACACCCCCATTCATTCTTGATCGTTGACTGAAATGCAGACACCTCGCCATGCATCTCCTCTTTGGGTAAATTTCATTTTTGTATATAAGTTTGGGTTGTTGGTGTTAACTTGTATATAATTGAGTCAATAAGTTGGTCGTTGTGAGTTTTCAGCTTGTTATGTAGAGATCAGATACATTTAGTGCAAACAAGTATGTTACAGAAAGAATGGGTTGGTTAGGTGGCTTTGGATTTCATATGATGTGATTTGGTTACAAAGAAAAAGGGGACTATCTAATGTGGGGGATGTAAGACATGTAGTGACTAGTGAGTAAAGGTCAGTTGCTGCTAATTTAAACACTTTCCAAGCTTGTAGCTTGGGTTTCACTTGAAGGTAGAAAAAGGGTAGTATAATCATGCACGGATTCACGTGGACTTTTGAGAATTTTTTTTTTTTTAATATTTGTCCCCCAAATAATTTTTTTATTTGCCTCTCTATTCTCACTTTTCATTTCAACGAGGACTTCATCCTTCAAATCATGTACATATCAAATCCAAACTCTACTTTAGAGTTAGAGATAGAGGTTAAATCCCTCAAATCTCTCCAAGAAACCAAAATCCACAATTTCTTCTTCACACTTCATCGATTGGATAAGATGAGGGAAACCACCATATTTCATCATCTTCAAAGATCTATAACTATTGAGTTATTTGAGCTCATCTTCACAAGATCCAGTAGGGTCCAAACCACCTTATACTTCTTCTTCTAGGTACATGTGCCTTCATTAATCACTGTGTTGGTCATCTCCACAAAACAAATCGTAAGCAACCCAATCTCCTCATTTTCTTCATGTAGTAGTAATCAACAATTCAATTCCTTCTCTTGTGTTGTGTTTCTAGTAGTAATAATCTTCAATGATTGTCTTTGTCGTACTCCCCTTTTTGCTGTATTTAAAAAAAATCATGTTAAAGAAACTAATTTTTATATTATATTTAATTAATTATGATATCACTCCATAAATCCTGGCTCCGTCACTGAGTATAATTTGAGGAATATTGAAGAATATTTCATTGGAAAAGATGGTGGCGTGGGGTGTGTGGTCAATGGGAGAAGATGAGATTTTTTAATATCCCCCATTAATTTGCCCCTCGAGTGTTCTCTGGGTTTTTTTTTGAGGGGGTGGTCAGAGAAGAAGATGGTTTAAAAGAGAATACATGAGTAGATTTGGTTCATGCAGGTGGTGTGGTAGTGGAGGTGCTTGTGAGTAACAATGAAGCGGATAAGGGAAGAGAGAGATGGAGGCAATGGGATGTTCAGTGGGTTGCATAGATGAATGAGGAGTGGTCGAGGACTTAGTGGTGTTCGGTTAAGAAAGAGTGGTGGTGGTGGAGGGGATGGGGAGTTTGCTCGGAAAGAAGAGTACGAGTTGTTATCTTAATGTTACAACTCTCGAGATGTATCTGATTATTTACACTTTTATTGTGCTTCTCCATGCATTGTTTATCTTAATGTAACAAAAATTTGGACTAAATTGTGCTCTTCCTCACGTGATGGGTATTTTGGACGCAAAATATATAACTTTAAAAGACAAATGATGGAAATGTTAGTCCAGGGGGATAAGTCTAATTATCCATATTTTAGGGGAATTTATCCATATTTGAGGAGAATTTACCTAATTAGATATTAGGGACGGGGGTATGTTTAATTGACCCAAAAAACAAAAGTAAATTTTTTTATTATTATTATTTTTATTTTATTTTATTAAACCTCCGGTAGGGAGGGGAAACTATGGGATGCCAGACCTTTATTACTTATCAAAAAAATTGATTTACAAACTAAACGGGGGTACATTACGACTTTACCCGTATTAAAAAACCAAGCAAATAAACCAGACAAAATACTTATCCAAAACAATCTCCATATTTAAAACAATGTCCTATCAAATTGCTTCAACCAAAAGCCAAACTCTATCAAAAATTCAACCAAATGCCCAAGAAAATTGGCAGCCAAAGAGGAGCATAACAGAGTGCGCAACAGAGTGCACAACAAAGTGTGCAACAGAGAAACAGAGTTGGCAGCTCCAGCAAGTGTACTGTGGTGGCTCTTACAGAATCTCGGGGTGCCAATAACCAAATTGTTTGAAAAACACAGTTTTTCCCTCCAGTCGCGCTTTGCACTATGGTCGTCATCTCCAGCGAGCAGCGTCGCTCGCGCTGGCTTCGTTCTACTCCTCGCGAGCTCCTTCGTCCTCCAAACGGCTCCGGAAGGATTGCGAGCTCTGTTTCGTGGTGGGTGATGGCGGTGGGAAGTGGCTCTGGTGGCGGTAATGGAAGCTCACGAGCTCTGTTTCCTGTTGAGAGAAAGACCGGCAGGATGGCGTTGATGGAGGGCCTGCTTGGGCGTGCGGGTGTGCTTCCAGAGCTGACCGGCGTTGGGTGGCAACCGGTATACGAAGAGAGACCGAGAGAGAGCTCGGTGCTGGCTGTGTGGCTATGAGCGGGCTGGCAGCTGCGTGCTGTCCGGAGGTGGTTATGGCGTTAACAGGGACGGTGGCGGAGGGACAGATGGTGGCTGATGGTGGTGCTCGGTGGCGAGGTGAAGACTTGACGTGAAACAGGGTTGTCACGCCCCTGTTTTGTGGCGGTGATGGCGGCTCGCGTGGATGGTGGTGGCTCTGGTGGCGGTGATGGCGGAGTGAGAGATGGATGATGATGGGATGGGTGTGATGAAAATCACTTTGTGAAGGAAGAGGGTTTGATTTTGGTTATTGAGGCTTGATTCTTTTCTCCTCCTCTCCTTTCTCATTCATTTCTCTTGTATTTATAGAGAATTAAAAAAATGAATAGAGATGAGATAAATGGATGATTCATGGAGTGAATCAAGGTAAAATCAAATCTGGATATGAGATAATTGGGAGAATATTCTTTGGGTTTGATTGGGCTTGGCATTGGGTTTGGGTTTATGGGTTTGATCTTGGGTTTAAGGGTTTGATTTTGGGTTTAAGTAAAGGGCTCAGGTTATTTTCACATCCACTTTCTCTGAAGTCACCATCTGGGATTGTTCATTACATTTTTCTTTGATTTCTTCGTTACAGCTCCACATTCTACAAAACACAAAAATTTAATAATTAATCTAAAATAAGATAAAAACAAGCATTAACAAAAATATAATAAGAGGTAATAATGTTATAATTATGTGATTATCAAATACCTCCAAACCTATATTTTGCTAGTCCTCGAGAAAAACAAAGAAAAGAAAACCACAAATAAAATCCTAACTCACTTTCGCAGGAATCGTCGATTGCACTTACCTTTGAAAACGTGCAACAAGGCTTTGAACCCCTAGATTACCTCTAGGGGACGAGTTATAGTCTCGTGAGGGTTTCCAGAAAATGTTACCCACAAACATTACTAACTCAACAAAATTGGTCAAACAATGTTCATTTTAAAACTTCAAGAAATGCAAGAAACCAACAGTGTCATTTTAGTGTATCAACCAATCTCCAAATAATCTAATATTCACAATCATCCTCAACTCAATGTGTGTGTGTGAAAAGCACTATTAACATAACTTTTCATTTCAAAGTAAAATAATGACTAAATCTCCTGTAGAAAGTTTGTTTTGACTTCAAACCTCTCATGTCACTCACAATAAAACACTCAGAGATTTGGTATTTCACTCAGTTTATATGTGAGGAAAGAGTAAATAATGGAAAACAATCATCTCACATATAGTATTATAAAGAACGTACTTTTCAAGAATGGAATGAACATGATCTCATGGACAGGAATATCAATTACTTTTGGGAATGTTGAATCAAACCCCATAGGTCTTGGTTATTAAATCTCCACATCTACGGAACCAACCTTTACCTAAGATCAACTAGGACTTTGTTGAGTTTTAATGGGGGGTAATGGTTAATAAGGAATGTCAAGAACAATTCAATGTTGCGCACCATCAATTTTTTCTCAGAAATTCTAGGCAGTCTGGGTTTTGCTACCTGGGGGGCGAATTTTACATTTTTGCCCCCCCCCCCCCCCCCCTCTTTAAACACTTTTTTGGATTGAAATACCCAAACTGCCTAGAATTGCTCATTTTTTCTTCATTCTCACATCTTTATCCTCATTGAAGAATCATTTTTTTTTCAACCTTTTTTTTTTTTTTTTTTTTCTTTCACATAGAAATTTATGAAATATCTCATATTTTGCTTTTTAATGCCCTTTTTACACCAAGTATATTCATCAATACACATTCTCAGAAAAGTTTGGTAAAGGTTAATGGGTTAACAGATAAAAGTTATTCTAAGGCTCAAAAGGCTACAAAAAGGTTAATGTTATGGGTAAGTTAAAATTCTAGTTAATGGTCTAAAGAAAGAAAAGGAAAAAAAAAATGCCTAGATCATTTCCTAAGTTCGGGTCAGTATTATGACATCTCAATTGAATAAGCCAAGAAGTTCTAGTGTAATAATTCAATTTTGATGTCATTCCCAAAGCAATTGATCAGAAAAATGAGAATAATGAGATCATCAACGTGATAATACGGACTCAAGAAAAATCAGAGTTTATGTATAACCCTCGAAAACAATAGAAAGGTTCAAAACTTTCAGGGTTAAGTCTCCACTATTATTCTAAGGTTTTCTAGTATATACTTCACTCATCAACTTTAAGTTATGCTAACATGGCTTATGGTGCAAAGATAATCGAGTTGAAAAATCTTATGAACTAGATCTAACTTAAGGATCATACTAAACTTTCAGTCTTTATCAATATAACAATATGTCAAGTTGGCTTGCATTTTCTTGAGCATAAAACATTTAAAATCCATTTTCATAATCGCAAAAGACCCAGTTTTCTTGACAGAAAAGCACAATTTTTTTTTTTAAGAATAAGAAAAGAAAACACTACGAAAAATTCACCGACTCATGAACCCTACCCCCAAACCTAATCCAAACATTGTCCTCAATGTTTAACAAAATAATTATGACAAATGAATGAAATAAGTACATGAGAGGAGGTTAGAACAGTATTACCGTGGTGAAGATTTTACCAATTTCCAAGAAGTCATCCATCAATGAGGCTCACAAACATAAGAATCATAGAGTTTTCATTAGAAATCAATAAAATGCAGACTCGACACTAACAAAGAAAACTAAAAGAAGGCAAGTTGTAAGTCAAAACTGTTATGGAGCTAACGAGTATGAGTGAAACACAACTAAAAAGGGTACTCGAAAATCAATCCAGACTAACAGCAAATACACACAACTAAAGCTAGGCTGCCTCCTAGGAGCGCTTGGTTTAACGTCTTCAGCCCGACATATATTCTCCCTCATGAATGATATATCAAGAAGTGACGAGGAAGAACATAGGGAACATTCACCTCCAAACCTAGTCTATGATATAAACGAGTCAAAAGGGTTAAGGAATCGTATACCAACAACCTGAAAAGTTGAGGATCAGTCCACTCAAAAATAGAAACCACATGCGACACAAGATATACTAGCACATCCCAAAAGTTGCAAGGACACCATCTAAAATCATATAGAAATTGTAAAGAAGCTCGCATTCCTTGGAAGTCAGTAGGGATCTTAAACATGAATGGGTCACAAGTAGTGATATGCAACAAAGGATCCTCCCTTACTCCTAAAATGGAACATCCTAAGTCTGGTTCCAAATCAGAAGATTGGATAATTTTCACATCAGGATGGTGAAAATCGAATTCCTCACTCAGGAACATGGGATCCACATAATTAGCCCTGGTCAATGGAAATGTGATGCAAGTAGATGTAACTATAGATATATCAGGTGGTACAAGCTCATCACATGAATCACACAAAGATGTTGGGCTGGATAGCTCAACAACACCCCCAACCCTAGAGTTGACACTGCTTATGGATTGCACTATTTTACTAGATATAACTCCCAACTTCTTTGGGACAACCTATTTTGAATTCAATATAGATGAAATAATAACAGGCAAATTATCATCAGTACCTGAAAACGCATACCTGAGGGTGTCAGGTAAATCTTTAAGGTCAAGCTCAGGTGACTCAACTGATGGGACTAGTTTTGACTCACTGAGTGGAAGAGGCTCCACTTTAGACTTCCATTTGTAACTAGGATCCACAATGGGGACTGAGTCAAGCAAATCATTGACTACCCTAATGGAATCATCAACATCAAAGTCTAAACTAAAATGAGTCAAACAAGCCTCTAAATGGTCATGTGTATCATGAAAACAGTCAAGGGGAGACTCTAAAGAATGTTCACAGTTTGATTCTATGCATGAGTCACTAGGAAGGCATATGTCTAATGAGTCAACATGGGAAGGAGATGTCTGTAGTGTTTCAGAATCTACAAGTTCATCAATAAATGAGGCTTTATCAGCCTTCTTATGAGAGGAGGATGCAACCTGTATAAAATTGGGTGAGGATATAATAACACTTATGTCAGGCATTCCTACCTGATTGTCAACCAGTTTTCCACTCCTAAGGTAGTAATGGATTGGACATCTTCACTGTCCGGCTCAGATGTGCCACTAATTTCAAATTGACCATTTGGGTTGGAAATAGGTTGGCTAGGGACTTCCTCTGACTCTATCTCAAGACGTGACTCAGCTATTTGACTCAAAGTCATCTCAAGATTCTTGATAGCTTGAGCATTTTGTTGAGAATTAGCTATCAATTCTATAATGTCCTGAGAAGTTTTCTCCAACATATCTCCAGTTCGCTGCATAAAACGAGTTAAGGCGTCCTCTAAACTAGATGTGTTAGAAGGAGGAACAACTCGATTAGGTTCAGGCTCACTAGCAGGAATGGAAACTTGAGGAGTCGGGGGAGTGACAATAGGGCCTCCATGGTACTGACCATGGGCCCATGAGAAGTCAGGATGATATGCTGAACCTGAGTTGTAATAATCTAAATATGGATCATAATCAGGTTGTCGCATGGCATTAAATGCATTGACTTGCTCAGGAAACCAAAATGGATAATCATTGAGGTTCATTTTTTTTAATTAATTAATTTTTTTTTTAAATCACTAACTCTAAAAATATATACAAACTCACACGCAATCAGCAACCAATCAATGCACAAGAAACGTGCCTCCCTAAGCAATCAACGTTTTTTAGATTAATTATCTTTTTATCTTTGGGGGACAAATTATTTTTTATGTAATCTTTATATCAGAGCAATGGGTGCTACAAGATGATCCTAAGAGTGTATATTTTACACCACAAAGTTCAAAATCAGTAGGCTAGAGTTTTGTTTCAAAGAAACCGGATTATCCTAAGAGCAATGGTCCAATTAAGTACTTCCTTGTGCTACCGCTCTGTAAGCCAATAGATATGAAAATGATGTGATGTTAAATGTACATTTGAGGCTTGTGTTCCGAACCCAAAACTGTTAGTTACACCAATCCTTCTTGTGGATCGTAGCTTACTTATGACTCGGCGTACCGGGTAAATTACCCTTGTGGCAGTGGCCTCTCGGAGTTCATTGAATGATTAAACCCATCGTCACTTTTAGCAGCGGTCAACAAAAAAATTGTTGGATTCACCTTGGTCTTGGTTGTCTTATGAACACCGTACCTAAAAGATGGCTCTATCTAACTTGCTAATTGATTTTAATTATGTTTGGCTATTGGTTGCACACAGCTGGAGTGATGAGGTGGGGATATCAAGTCCCACAAGTTTCTATTTAGAAGCTGGGTCTGCTTATTATGAATTACTAAAGTTTAGCATCCACAATTACATAATTTAAACAACCAACACACAATTGCAAACAATTACATAAAGCACCCGGTCGCTAATACGTTGCGTGAGTTAAAAGTACTTACAGTCTGCGCATTCCGTTCTGCACAAAAAGTTAGCACAATTTAAAAAATGTCTGACTTCTTTTTATCCGTTTCAATCAGCACACAAGCATATGCAATCAAATTACTGGTGTTGGTCTTAGAAGTCGGATTTCTAAATCATAAAAAAATTATTTTCCCTATAATTTCTTTTGACTTTAAAAATTTTGGGTTTTTTTTTGGTGATTAAACAAAATGAAAAACAGTAGAGTTCTAAAAATTTATTACACCACACACTGGTAAAACGAGGTGAAAATAAAATTAAAACTCTCCTCACAAAATAAAAAATAATTTTTTTTTAAATAAAATTAAAAATTTGCTTGATGTTTTGCAGGATCGTCCAATTTCCTCAAGAAGCGTGTATTCTGCAAAATCAAACAAATAAAATGAAATGAGTGTAAAAAGAACTTAGCAAAATAAAAAAATAAAAATTCTGAATTTTTTTTTTAAATTATTGAAAATAAATCTTAAATTCAATTACACCACTACCTTCCCCGGCAACGGCGCCAAAAAATTGTTGCGGGCTTAACAGGCCTAAATAAACAAACTAATTTGACCCACTTGTAATAACCGCAAGTGTACGGTGTCTAACTGGTAGACAACGGTAAGTACAGGCCGATCCCACAAGGAAGGTGGATTAAATTAAATTTAATAATTTAATTAAACTAATTTGGAGAAAAATGGGGTTACAGTGTTTTTAAAACTAAACTAAAAATAAATTAAAAATAAGAAAAATAAAATAAAATGAAAATATGGATGAGGGTTTGATTTTGGCTATTGAGGCTTGATTCCGTTCTCCTCCTCCCCTTTCTCATTCATTTCTCTTGTATTTATAGAGAATTAACAAAATGAATAGAGATGAGATAAATGGATGATTCATGGAGTGAATCAAGGTAAAATCAAATCTGGATATGGGATAATTGGGAGAATATTCTTTGGGTTTGATTGGGCTTGGCATTGGGTTTGGGTTTATGGGTTTGATCTTGGGTTTAAGGGTTTGATTTTGGGTTTAAGTAAAGGGCTTAGGTTATTTTCACCTCCACTTTCTTTGAAGTCACCATCTGGGATTGTTCATTGCATTTTTCTATGATTTCTTCGTTACAGCTCCACATTCTACAAAAACACAAAAATTTAATAATTAATATAAAAACAAGGATTAAAAAAATACAATAAGATGTAATAATGTTATAATTATGTGATTATCAGCGATCTATGCCTATTCATAAAGCTTTAGGTCTGACATGAGGGCTTCGTATTCGGCCTCATTGTTTGAAGCGGGGATACTGAATCTGACTGCCTTTTCCAGGGTGAAAACGATGGGGGAGTGGAGTGTGATACCGACCCCGCTTGCAATTTCAGTTGAAGATCCCTCGCAGCGTAGGGTCCAAGTTTGTTCATCTGATTCCGTGAGTTGGTGATCTGCCTTTGGGTCTTCTCCGGTAGGTAAACTCGGTGATGAAATCAGCAAATGCTTGGGCTTTGATTTCTATCCTTGGAACGTAGTTTATGTCAAACTGCCCGAGCTCTACTGACAATTTCACCATCATGTTAGATAGATCGAGTTTATGTAATACCGAGCAGAGTGGATGCTTGGTCAGGACCGTTATGGAGTGGGCCTCAAAATAGGGCCTCGATTTCCTAGAGGATATGACCAGTGCCAGAGCTAACTTTTCCAGATCCGGGTAGTATGCCTCTGCTTCTACGAAGGTTTTCCTGGTGTAGTATACTGGCCTCTGGGTTCCATAATCGTCTCGTACAAGGGCCGAATTGACGGCGTGTTTGGAAACAGACAGGTACAAGTACAGTGTTTCGCCTATCGCGAGCTTTGAGAGTAGCTCTGGACTCTCCATATATGCTTTTAGGTTCTGAAAGGTTTGTTCACATTCCTCGCTCCACGAAAATCTTTTACTCCCTCCTAGTATCTTGAAGAATGGGAGGTATTTGTGGGACGACTTTGATATAAATCTGTTGAGTGCTTCTACCCTCCTAATCAAGCTCTGAACATCTCTGATAGTGGATGGCGATTTCATGTTGAGAAGAGCATGGATTTGTTTCGGATCGGCCCGATTCCCCTTTCCGTTATGAAAGAGGTTTTCTCTTGGTCTGAAGGGTGCATCAATATTTGATTGTAGCCTGAAAAGGCGTTCATAAAGCCGAGGAGGCTGTGTCCCGAGGTGGTGTCTAATATCTTATCGATGCGAGGGAGGAGGAAACTATCTTTGGGACATGCTTTGTTTAGGTCCATGTAGTCTACGCACACTCTCCATTTCCCATTTTTTTTTCACGAGAACGATATTTGCCAACCAGTTGGGATATCGTGCCTCTTTGATCATGTCTGCATCGAACTAATGTTGCACTTCCTCGTTTATGATTGCGTTCTTTTAGGACGCCACATGCTTTTTCTTTTGCCTGACAGTTTTCATCGAGGGGTCTACTTTGAGGCGATACTTGATTATTAACGGATCGATTCCTGCCATATCCTGCATAGTCCATGCGAAGATGTCCTGGTTTCATCGTAGCAACTCCATAAGTTGCACTGACACCATTTTGTCTAGATGGGAACCGATTTGAATGGCCCTGTTGTTCCGAGGGTCGTCGAGGTAGACCATTACGATTTGTTCTTCCAGCTATCCAACATTGGGCCTTCCTCGAGGGCTTACCGGTGCCTTGTCACCCAATGCTGGTTGTTCTCATCTTGGGCTTCGGTTTGAGCGGAGGATAGTGTTACCCGTTGGGTTGGCTACCGATCGAGATCTGTCAGATGGCAAAGCCGCCATGTATTGGCATTCCCTGGCCAGTAGCTGATCTCCTCTCAACGTACCGATCGCTCGGTCAGTATGATACTTGAGGCACTGGTGCAGGGTGGAGACCATCGCCTCCATCTGATGTATCCAGGGTCTTCCTAGAACCATGTTGCACGCCGAAGGCGTATCGATCACAATGAACTCTTGAAACAGGGTCTTATGGGTTGGATGTTCCCCTGCTGTTATCGTCAGTTGTATATTTTCCAAAGGGAGCTGTTTTTCGCCGCTAAAGTCAGTTACTGGACGGCTATCTGGGTCAATGTTGTTTCGTCCAGTTTCATGCTGCGTAGAGTGCAAAGGAACAAGACGCTCATTGAGTTCCCGGTATCAATCAGAGACCTTCTAATCTCCTAGCATGCGAGGGAAATTGTTACTACCAACGCGTCGTTATGCGGGCGTTGTATTCCTTGGAGATCCTCCTGTGTGAACGTCAGAGGCGCGGATGAGCCTCACCTTTGCTCATGTTGCTTCAAATGCTCACCACGTATAGCTTGAATCCTCATCCCGCGTAGAAACTTTTTTTTGGACCTATTGGATAGTACAGACTCAGAATATGTTTCATGAAGCACATGTATTTTGTTGAGTGGTGACGCCTCGTATCCGATTCGCACCAGCTCTTTTTCCAAGGTGAGGGAGTTTTGAGCCTCCTTCGTTGGACCTGACATATTTGCCAGAGGGTCCATCCCGACTTCCGTCGGCGCAAGGGCATGAGCTGGACGCTTGTGCGTGGCAGGAATTGTTGTGAGAGATGGTATAGGGACCGGCCAAGCGTTGGATGTGTTCCCTGGTTCTCCGTCGTCGCGTGACCTAGTGGTCACCATCTATTTGGATTTTGATAGGAGACAATGCGTAGTATAGAATTAAGAACTATGTCGGTCCCCACGGACGACGCGAAATTGATGCATTTGTTTTTTGCTCCCTGCTTTGACTTAGTCTCGCTGACCTATTTGACCTGCACAAGTAGCACACGTGAGCCACAGACCACGGTGGGGTGGCCGATGGCACTCCGATGCTAAAGTCAGACAAGGATCTGAGGAAGGTGTAATGCTGTAACATGAAATTTGTAGCGTACCTTAGCTCACCAACCTCATGTCTTATTTATAGTGCAAGGAGTCATGGTTTATCCAGGCCATCGTAGGCGTAGATTAGGGAGGAGATTTTCGTGGAGATCCCTCTTTAATTAGGAGTCGTGTTGTAGGAGGGAAGTTCCTTATTAATTCCGTGCTTCTAGATACGCGGGAGGTAGTTCCCAATCTGAGAGCATTCCGTGGAAGGGAGTTTCTATGTGTGGAAGATACTCTGGTGTTTGCTTCCTAGTTGGAAGCAAATAACAACTATGGTTGCCCGTCCGAAGCAGATCCTCAAGATATTTGCCTGAAAAGGGCTTACAGGTATCGAGGATAGCTGTGAGACGTGTGGGCCTAGCATGTTGTGAGAGTCCGGGCTTGTCTTGCGGGTCGAAGTTGAGCTGGCTGAGAACAGCTCGAGCTGGATCCGTATCGGGCTGTAACTTGAACCCGTAGTTCCTCGAGATCACCATGACACGTGTACGGCTCAAGGGTGTGACTGTTTTTATGTATCATCAATTATTATTTTAGATATTTGTACCATGTTGAAGTAAATAACCATGGCATATATGTTTGGAACAACTTCCATTTTTTTGAGAGATTTGCTCGTAGAAAGATTATATTCATCTGTCGTTTCTCAACGCATTACTTTAGACAAATACTAGTTTTTTTCCTCTGTTTGGCTCATGAATATTTATCGAAACATGGAATGTGAATCCAACCCCATGTTTGAATTGAAATTGAGATACTGATACAAGTTCTTCCCATTTCTGAATCAGACAAATTTATATTTGAAAGAGGTTGACAATAAGTTCTTTCTAAATTAACTATTTGTACTTCTGTTAGAGGTCTTCCAGAAACGTCTGTGATTGCATAACGAGCTTTATGAATGAATCGAGCAGATAGAATTGGAAAATTGTTAGGTATTAATATGTTAGATGATGATACACCAAAACGTCATGATGATCTCGAGGAAAGATAGGCCTAAGCGTGTCAGCCCAACACTGATCCGGCCCATGCGGTTCTAAGCTCGCAGTCCGCCAAATGGACCATAACCCTTACAGCCTACTACGCCCACGTGTCTCACAACTATCATCAATACCCGTAAGCCCTGTTAAGGCAAATATCTCGAGGATCAGCTTCAAATGGGCAATTACAACGACTCTTTGCTTCCAACTAGGAAGCATATTCTAGAGTACGTTTCACATATGTGAACTTCTACTACTCTCGGAATGGGAACTATCTCCCGCGTATCTAGGAGCACAATGTTAACGGGGGGATTTCCCTTAACAGCATGACTCCTAATTAAAAAAGGATTTCAACGAAGATCTTTTTCCCTAATCTACACCATCGATGGCCTGGTCGGACCATGACTCCTGTATTATAAATAAGACATGAGGTTGGTAAGCTAAAGTACACTACAAATTCCTTGTTGACAACATTACATCTTCCACAGATCCCTGTCCGACTTTAGCATCGGAGTGCCATCGGCCACCACAACGGTGGTTCGTGGCTCACGTGCTAGGACTTAAAACCATCAGGCAAGTTGCCGAAGCAGTCTAGCGATGTCATCACACACACAAGGTGCTCATTTATCATAAGAGAAGTAAGCAAATGCATTGCCCTCGAAGACACTCGGCACTAGCGCCATTAGCTCTAATCAAAATGCCAATCACAGTCCTATATCCGTTCAGCACAAGTTGAGCGGGTGTAATAACGTTGGACCCGAAATGCAATGTGCTACTAAGCCCACACGTCAGTGGTCAAGCCCAATACTCGTAAGCGCTGATAAAGCAAAAGTAAGCCCTGTTAAGGTAAGTATCTGTGGGATCGACTCAAGACAGGCAGACCAGCAGTACATCTTCCGATTAGGAAACAAATACTAGATCATAAGTCAGTCAGGGAAACTTCCTTACATGGACAACAAGCTCAAAGTATGTCGAGTCCACATGAGCCGTGAAACAAAACTTCTGCCAGGACTTAAAATCATCAGGCAAGTTGCCGAAGCAGTCTAACGACGTCAGCACACACACAACGTGCTCATTTATCTAAAGAGAAATAAGCAATTGCATTTCCCTCGAAGAAACTCGGCACTAGCGTCATTAGCCCTAATCAGAATTGCAATCACAGTCCTATATCCGTTCGGCACAAGTTGAGCGGTTGCAATAACGTTGGAACCGAAATGCAATGTACCACTAAGCCCACACGTCACGCGGTCAAGCCCAATACTCGTAAGCGCTAATAAGGCAAGAGTAAGCCCTGTTAAGGTAAGTATCTGTGGGATCGACCCAAGACAGACAGGTCAGTAGTACATCACGCCAACATAATTATTATGTAATATAGCCCTTAATTTATATATGTTAGTGTTTCCATTATTATATTTTATTCTAATTATTTCGTTTTCATGTCTTTGTAGGGATTTGAGCATGAACGATGAAATCGCATTAAGCCGACAATTTGAGGAAGGATTAATTGGTTGATTCTAGTGGTGGTACAAAGTAGCGGGTCACATATCTAAACCTAACCAAAACAAACCTAGGTCCACCTAATTTAACCTAAGCCCAAGCCCAAAAAGCTAACATAGAAACCCAAGCCCAACCTAACAGAAAAAGGGGAAAACCCTATTTAGGTTTCCTATCTCTTTTCCTCATATTCTCCCTCTTTCGGAGGAAAGCTTTCCCCCTTTTGGAGGAGCTCTCTCTTCTTCTACATTTCTTTTCTCCTCCTCTCTTTTCCAGCCACCATGCCAATCTACCGGGCCGGCGATCATCGCTCTATAGGAGAACCGACACTGCGATCATCCCGCCATCTCCACCTCACCTCACCATCACTGTAGTCCTCCTCTTCTTTTTCTCTCTGGTCCTTCATCTCAACTCCTTCGTCAACACAACCACGCACAACCACAGCCTCTGCCCCTGTCGCAAACCACCATAACAACACCGCCCACGACCCCCCTGTTCCTTTCTTCTTCCACTGTTTTCATATTTCTCTCTTCACCTCGCCACCGTCCAGCATCCACACCGTCGAGCACCACCATCAGACGCCCCCACCATCACCATGCTCGTGCACAAAACAGAGAAGAAAAAGGGAGCACGTCCCTGTTTTCCTCTGTCGCAGCCGACTAACAACCCACACACACCACCATCATCTCTGTTCCTCTATTCTCCACGGTCTCTTCCTCCTCCACTTCTCTTTTTCTGCTCCTTCATCACAACCAGACCACGCACCACCTCTCTCGCACTAAAACAGCAGAAACAGGGAGCACCGCTCCTGTTTCTCTCCCTCTTTTGGTTCTCGTTCTCGTCTTTCTCTCTCTCATTGTCTCTCTCTCACTTTCGAGTTCACCGGAGCCAGTCAGAGGAAATAAAAGCTCGCGAGGAGCACGAAGGAAGAAGGAGCAACGACGCGGCTCGCTCGAGATGAAGAGCGGGGGATTTTGGCAGGAGAAAAGTTTATTTTGGTTATTTGCACCGTTCATTTTTCTCTGTACCACCGCATAGTAACTATTCCAAATCAGACTGTTTGCACCCCAGATTTTGTCAGAACCACCACAGAGCATTGTAATAGTTTTTCGGGATGCGTGTTCGTGCTGAGATGGATTCCACTGATGCTGTGACAACCACCACCATGATCTTCTAGACCCCGCGTCGAGGTGAAGATGAAACCATAGGGTTTCCTAGAGTTTGTCGTATCTAAATTTATTGTTTTCTATATGCTTGAATGTTAAACACAGTTGATTTCTAAATTTCAATAATTTGCTTATACCAATTATATCTGGAATAATTATCTAGACTAATCGGTAGTTAGAAGTTTCCTTTATTGATATTCAAAGTCTGCTTTAATCAATTAATCTGAATATGTGATTGTGTGTGCCGTAAGAAGACAAGCAATGCTAGAGGTTTAGAATTAGTTAAAATAAACCTGTGATTGTGTGTATCGTAGAAAGACATGCAATGCTAGGGGTTTATGCATTTGCTAAAATCAATTGTTAACTTAGATTAGTCGTGTTGATTCTTGAAAACAATAATTTAGATTACACGAATCTCGAAGAACCTGTGGTGGATTCGATGTCTCGGTCCACTTTCTTCATCATCTTATCAATTTAATTTTAAGTTGTCAATTTAGTTCTCTTAATTTAGTAATTTACATTTGCTGCAACCCCCACCTCTAAATTAGTTTAAATAAGTCTTAGAATTAGACTGTCTCGTCAATCCTCGTGGGATCGACCTGTATTTGCCACTGTCTACTAGTTAGACAGCCGTGCACTTGCAGTATTACAAGTAGGGTCTATTAACTTATTAATTTAGGTTAATAAAATCTCCATCACATAATCACCAGCACCAATACCAGATCTCGAGCTAGCAATAATAATGCCAAGCCAGAAAATGATCCAACTAAGGAAACCGCTGCTAGGCCGGATTGATCCAATTAAATAAGCATAGCAGTTGCAATGCCCAGCCACCGAGGCAGTCACGGTTGATCCCCACATAGATCACATTCTGCTTCATATGAGTCATCTCACGTGGGTGGTAGAAAGACTTACCTAGGATCGACAACCATTACTAGAGAATGGCGGAAACCTAGGGAGGTCCCTGACTCAAGAAGACGCTCGAAAGCACATCTAAGATAGTGAAAATGTTTCCATCAAGGACCAAAGAGTTGGCCAGGAGGGGAACCAAAATGATGAAAGAGGCAATGAGAGCCACGCCTAAAAGACAAACAGGACCGTGGTTGAAAACCAACTTCAGCTGGGGGTGACCAATCTAAATGTTTTGTACAATCTTACTGTCCCTCCGTTCTCTAAGAAGATCATAAACATGCATTTGCCAAAAAATTTCATCCCACCGAAGCTCGAGTTCTACAATGGAACATCCGATCCATCGGATCACCTATGCCATTACCACCATGTGATGGCATTGAAGGAGATTTCATAAGCCATTCTATGCAGAACTTTCCTTTCCAGGTTGAAGAAGGCTGCACCGACTTGGTTCCACAGCCTTAAGCCAAGATCCATTGATTCGTTTTAGGTTTGGCAAAGGCGTTTGTCATTCAATTCGTAGGGAGTTAGCGAATGAAGAAGCCCTACTATCTACTCAGCCTCAAGCAGAAGCACGGTGAGACTCTCAAGGAGTATGTCACTCGCTTCAACGAATAACTGACTTTGATTGATGGTTGTAGCGATGACACATCTGTTACCACCTTCACTTTTTGACTTCCGAAGAAGTCAATTTTATAAATTTTTTTTACCCCGGAACCCCCAACAGATATGGGCATATACGTTGAAAAACGCTAAAAAAATGCATCACCTTAGAGGAAATGTTGACAGCCAGAAAAAGGAAAGAAAACGAGGCCAAACGCACTTCCAAAACCAAGGACATGGATGGGGATGAGGACAAGGAAGGAGATAGCCCCAGAAAAAAGAGCAATAGCCAGCTAGGTTCATCCAATGAAGCCTGACAAGACCAACAACTCCAGATATTACTACTACAGTCTCCATTTAACTAGAGTCTATCCGACATCCTATCCACCATGAAAAACTAGGAGGATATCAAATGGTCATCGATGCTCAAAGGATTTCCTTAAAAAATTGATAAAAACAAGCATAGTTCTTCTCACAAATAGATAGGTCACGACACCCAATACTGCAAGAGCCTTTGGGACGAGATCTAATACTAGGTTGAAAAAGGCCGACTGAAGGAGTTCATTGACATTGGGGATAGGCAACCTCAAGGAGGAAAAGAGGAATTTGTACAAAAAACCTAAGAGAAAACTTCCGGCGTCAAATGTGTCCTTCACGAGGCAAACAAGGAGGGGGAACACTCAAATCTTTCATTGAAAATATCGATATGAAAACTGTGAGTCAAATTTCATTGCGAGAATCATCTTGCCTAGCACATACGGGGAAAAAGGACAATCTTGAACCTGACACTCATGGAGTGGGACATGAGGGGAGTTCGCTTCCTCCACAATGATGCCATAGTTATCTCGATAGAGATAACAAAATGGAAAGTAAGGAGGTCGTTGGTGGACACTGGCAGCTCCACCGATGTCTTGTTTCTAGGTGCGTTCCGCAAGATGCAATTGACTGAAGAGGAGGTGACACCTGCCAACCAAGCCATGTTTGGCTTCAACGCATAAAGCTGCTATCCGGTTGGAACGATTGAGTTGCTGGTAGTTGCAGGGCAGCCATATCTGCAAAGGGTCCTGATGATAGAATTGTCAGTCGTAGACACCCCCTTCGAGCACAATGTGATCCTGGGCCGACCTTGGCTTCACCATAACGAGGCAGTAGTCTCCATGCATTACCAATGTTTCAAATACCATGCGAACGGTGAAGTAGGAACAATCAAAGGATACCAGACTGCTGCTCTAGAATGTCATTATGCCACAATCAGGTAGGGATGGCAGTGGGGTGGATTTTCACTGATATACACCCCACTCGCCCCGTTTGGGGCGGATTTGGTTAAGGGTTTATGGAGGTTGGGGCTGATACGGATTTCCAATCTGTATCCGTTTATTATTCGGGGCGGATACGGATTTGGCCGTATCCGCCCAACGGATATCCATTTAACCGGTTAAATTACAAAAATACCCTTCAACTATATAAAGGGATTAAACCCTCATCTCACATTATCATAATCTCATTCTCACAATCCCACCTCTCACAGCAAGGGTTCCGCCTCCTCTCATAGTCATAGCCAAGGTTTTCTCCTCTCACAGCCAAGGGTTTCGAAGGGTCAAAGCTTCTCACAGCCAAGGGTTTCAAAGGGTCAAAGCCTCTCACAGCCAAGGGTCGAAGTCTCAGATTCTCACAATTGCCTCGAAGAGTCGAAGCCTCCCACTTCCATATCCGCCTTCCTCTCCCCATCAGAGATTGAGATCTGAGATCTCTAATCTTTTTTTTAGATTGAATTTTGTTTTTTTTTTTTTTTTGCAATTTTTTGTTATAATTTTTGTATGCATGAATGAAGTATCTTTTACTGTAGTAAGATGGATAATTTTTGTATGTATGTATGTATGTATGTATGAACTGAGATATTTACAACTGATGTTAAAGAAGAAATTTTTTTAACGGATATTTGGGCGGGGCGAATATCCGCCAATCCGTGCGGGGCGGAGGTGATTCTTAAATAAATTTATAAACTGATTGGCGGAGTGGATTTGGGGATCCGTTATTCCTGACGGGGCGAGGATGGATTTGTTCAAATCCGTCCCAATCAGCCCCGTTGCCATCCCTACAACCAGACAACCAGGAGACGAGTCACAACAATCCGAACAAAGGGATCCAGACAAGGAGGACCCGAGCACGGATGCAGAGAACACATCTATGCCTTTGGATGCCGAACCGCCCTCCTAGGGATGGGCACTGTCTGGATCGGTTCAAACTCTGGAATAACCTAATTCGAACCGTTTAAATTTAACGCATCCGGTTTGGTTCAAATTCCCTCATTTTGAATGTTGGGACTGAACCTTAATCGAACCGTTTAAAACAGTCTGGTTCCTATGGTTCCAAATGATTCCATTATTTAACAAAATGAAACAAAAATCAAATCCATCATCAAATGAAAAGAACACAATTATTGAAAACAAAACCAAGATAACACAACATGACCAGATCAAATATCCACATGAACCCTAAGAACTTGAAAAACTTACTCTCCTGAGACACCCAAAAAAACATTTAAAAAATAAATAAAATGAGAGCAAGTCTCCTATTTGGTGGTGGAATCTGGCACTCCTCCTGTCTCCTTCTATATAAACACAGACACTAAGCCACAATCAGAAGAAGACCACACCACATCACAGCCAACTACAGAGGAGGAGGAGACCCAAACCACTAACCCATATTATTATTCTTCTTCGAAACTTTCTCCTCTCGGTGACTCCTCAGCAGCAATGGCGGCCAATGGATTAGTGAAGGCCGATCTGAAGTTAGACTTCTTGAAGGTATACTTAGTGTTGAAGCAAGAGCTTCTTAACGATCGCGCTTTTGACTTCACCAAGGATTCCCGTGATTGGGTTGACAAAGTATGATCAATTGCCCCTATCCGACTCTTTGTTTTATTTATTTATTTATTAAAATGTGGTTTTTATGGTCCAATTGCATGTTGGGATCAATGGGTATGGTAGGAAGTAGTATTTGAGTGTGTGGTTTGGATCTGTAACGCTACAAATGCGATAGCAAAACAGTGGGTAACCTTCTTTTCCTCAAGTTTGTTGTGGTAAAAAATTGTAAGCCTATCTTGAGATGCCTCAGTAGTGGGACCTTGCGCCTCATCGCCGCCTACTCCATCTCGATCTCTCAGATCCAACACAAGTTGATGGTCTGAACAAATAGAGAAGGAGAGAGGGTGAGATAGGGAGATAGGTTGAGAGAGTGAGAGAAAACTCTCTGCCCTGCGCCTCTTCATCACCTCCATCTCGATCTCACACAGGTCTGACATAAGTTGATGATCTGAACAGCGAGAGAGGGATGTAGGATGAGAGTGAGAGAGATCTATCCGCTCTACGCCTCATCGCCACCACCATCGCTACATAACTAAAGCTATGAAAAGAGGAAGAACAGTTGGTAAAGATGTGAAAGTCCTGAAGAAAGTAGAGAGATGGATAGGTATTTAATGAGAGACATGTGTATAGGTGTTATTCAAACGGGTTTGAACCGAACCGTTTGAATATTTGGAACCAGATTTGAATCGTTCAACAACGGATACAGATTGTTTCTTGATTTTCAAAATAAAACTATACTGTTTGGAGGAAAACAGTCTGGTTCAGTGTGGATCTGCGGTTCCTTGATCCTTATGCCCACCCCTACGCCATTCAGCTCATGTGGAAGGCCAAACGTTGAGCAGCCAGAGGAAGATGCCATCACCAAATACCTGGACAACCCGGCTAACACCCTAGTCGTTCAGATTGGCTCCAACCTTAACAAAATGTTGGCAGACCAACTAGCGTGTTCTTAAAGGAAAATCAAGATGTATTTTCCTAGACAATGAGGAACATGGTGGGAGTTGACCTCTCCATAATTACGCACCGATTGGCAGTCAATCCGAACTTAAAGCCCGTTGGGAAAAAGGAGGTCAGTGGCGCTCGAGCGAAACCAGGCCATTAACGAGGAAGTATAAAGGCTACTAAACGACGACATGATAAGGGAGTCATGCTATTTTGATTAGCTAGCAAACATAGTCTTAGTAAATAAGAAAAATGGGAAGTGGAGAGTCTGTGTCGATTGCACAGACCTCAACAAAGCTTGTCCAAAGCACAATTTTCACTGCCCAGATAGACCGGATCGTCGATGAAACATCTGGGCATAGCCTTCTCAGTTTCATGGACGCATACTCTGGCTACAATCAAATCAGCATGCACCCATCGGATCAGTACAAAACCTCCTTCATAATTGACAGGGGCACATAGTGGTATCAGGTGATGCCATTCGGATTGAAAAACGCAGGAGCCACATACCAACGATTGGTAAATCGGATGTTCAAATGAAAAATTGGGAAGATAATGGAGGTTTACATCGATGACATGTTGGTAAAAAGCCTCCATAGTCCCGATTACCTTGCGGATCTCCACGAAGCATTTTCCGTAAATCCTCGAATAGGTGCTTCAAGATCCTAGAGGGGAACAAGGAATTTCAATAGGGCGAATAATGCGAACATGTTTTCCGACATCTGAATTCATGCATTGGAAGCACCAATTTGCTCTCAAACCCCATTCCAGGTGAGACACTCTACCTATACTTCTTAGTCTCGGAGAACGCCGTAGCTCAGCCTTGGTCCGAGAAGAGAAAGGGAAACAAAATCTCGTCTAACACATGAACAAGAAGTTTGATGGGGCAGAGACTAACTATCCAAACCTGAAGAAATTGGGCTTAGCACTGGTAACCTCTTCCAGGAAGCTGAGACCCTACTTTCAATCTCACTTAATAACAGTCCTTACTGTGTACCCACTTCGGTCTGTATTGCACAAACCAGAGCTGTCAGAGAAATTGGTTAGATGGTCAGTAGAGTTGGGACAATTTGACATCCATTATGCTTCGAGAATGACCATTAAGGCACAAGCATTGACAAACTTCATCGCCGAGTTTACTGGAACAGGAGAACTGAAGTCAAAAAGCCAAGAGGAAAATGAGGACCCCGAACCACCCTTACAAGGATGGGTTCTGCGATGTGACGGGTCATCCAATGAGATGGGCAGTGGACCTGGGATTGTTATTCATACCCCAGAAGGGAACACACCTAGGAACTATCAAATTAGGCTTCCACACTTCAAACAATGAGGAGTACGAGGCCCTCTTAGCCGGGCTAAATTGGCTAGAGGTATTGGAGTAAAAGAAATCACAGTATTCTGCGACTCTCACCTGGTGGTCAATCAAGTGAACAGTAAATTCATTGTTAAAGACTCTCAGATGATAACCTATTGCGAGAAAGCAATTAACACCAAGAAAGGGTTCAAGAGAATTCTACCTCATGTGATTCCAGGACAGACAACAAGGACGCCGACACTCTGGCCAAGACTTCCTCGTCCACAACGGATGACTCCGATAGACTCATAAAGTACCAGGAGAAGTCGGCCTAAAGGAAGAAGGACTCTACAAGGCCTTATCCACAAGTGAGGAGACCAGCTAGATGAGCCCCCTAATAAGCTACATAAAATATGGATCTCTTTGAGAAAAGCTGGAGGCTCGTAAGCTAAAAAAAAATGGTAGTACAGTGCACGCTCCTTAACGTCAGCAACTTGTTCACTGCTCAAGTGCCTGCCCCCCCTCACTAGGCTGATTATGTCCTCAGAGAAATCCAAAGAGGAATTTGCAGGAACTACCCCGGAGAAAGGACATTGGCCTACAAGGCCCTCACATTGGGTCTACTAGCCAAAGTTGCAGTAAGAGGCCAAATACCCGGTCTGTAAATGTGATACGTATCACAGCTAGGTACACCCCGTACACGCATATGCCTGCATAGAACCTAGTTCCAATGACCAGCTCGTGGCCCTTTGCATAATGAGGGATGGACGTTGTAGGCCCATTCCCCATTTCTGAAAAAAAAAACAATTATCTTCGTGGTTGTCGACTACTTTACCAAATAGGTAGAAGTAGAACCACTATCTAAGATTGGAGAGAACCAGATTGAGAACTTCATATGGAAATCCATCATCTGCAGGTTCGAAATTCCGAAAACATTGATCATTGATAATGGGATTTAGTTTGAGGGAAAAAAGGTTAAAAAGCTTTATGCTAATTTGAGAATCAGTCACCGTATTCAGCGTCAGGGCATCCCCAAGTCAATGGACAAGCAGAAGTCACCAACCAAACGATCTTGGAAGCAATCAAGAAGAAACTCGAAACAGACAAAGGACTTGGGGTCTCTGAGCTTCCGAGCATCCTTTGGGAATACCATACCACAAAAAGGACTCTGACTGGAAAGACACCATTCGCCCTGGCTTATGGGTCCGAGGCAATTGTTTCAATAGAACTAGGAATGCCTACGTTCAAAATGGAGGAGTCCGTGTTGGATGACAATGATGAAGTTCTGACAGTCGGTCTAGATCTGCTTGAAGAGTGAAGAGATGGAGCTTCCCACAAAATGACTACCTATTAGCAGAAGATGGGCCAATATTAAAATAAGAAGTTTAAACCTCGAGAAATCAAAGTCGGCAATTGAGTACTCAGAAAAACCCACCCGAATACAAAATACACAGGAGAAAAGTAAGTTGAGTCTGAACTGGAAAGGTCCCTATAAGGTGACAACGATCAATAGGCCCGAAACCTATTGGTTGAAAAAAACCTGAGTTCAAAGTGTCTAAAAAGACCGTGGAATGTAGAACACTTAAAAAGTATTATAAATAAAGGTACTCTCTTTAAAGAATTTTAATTTCATATGACTCCATGCACAGAAACAGGCCTAGTGCGACCAAAGGACCACAAAGACACGTAGCGGACCGAGTCCAGTCTCGTGACGGCTCACTGTGCCCGAATAACCTAGTCCGACCAAGGGGATCACAATGGCACACAATGGCCGAGTCTAGTCCTCTTTAGGATGTCAACAACTCGCGACACCTATGTAACCTAGTCCGCCTAAAGAACCACGGTGCTGCACAACGGACTGAGTCCAGTTTCGTGATGGCTCATCGTGCTCGAATAACCTGGTCTGACAAATGGGACCATGATGGCGCACAAGGGTCGAGTCTAGTCCCGTTCAAAATGTCGACAACTCGTCGTGCATAAGTGACCAAGTTCGCTTAAGGAACCACGGTGCTGCATAGCAAACCGAGTCTGTTCTCGCAATGACTTAGCACGCTTGAATAACCTAGTCCGACAAAGAGGACCACGATGGTGCATAATGGTTGAGTCTAGTTTTATTCAGGATATCGGCAACTCACCACACATAAGTGACCTAGTTCGGCTAAGGAGCCACAGTGCTAAATAGATGACCAAGTCTAGTCTCACAACGACTCACCGCGCTAAAACTGCCTGGTCTGATCAAGGGGACCATATTGGTGAACAACGGCTGAGTCTAGTCCTATTCAGGATGTCGACAACTCACCGTGCCTAAGTGACCTAGTCTGGCTAAGGAACCACGGTGCTGCATACATTACCAAGCTAGTCTCGTGATGACTCACCACGTTAAAACAGTGTGGTCCAATCAAGGGGGCCATATTGGTGTACAACGGGCCGAGTCTAGTCTTATCTAGGATGTCGACAACTTTCCATATCTAAGTAACCTAGTCTGCTTACGGAACCTGACGCATATAGTAAACTGAGTCTAGTCTCACGACAGCTCACTGCCATTGTGTACTCTAGTCCGTAAGGACCAGGATGACCGACTACCAATGTCCTATTCAGAATTAAGTCGGGTTGTCTCATGAAATATAATCCGTTCAGGATTTAGACGTGCTATCTTTTGGAATCTAGTCCATTCGAACCAAGATTATTTCAGTTATAGTTAAGTCCTATTCAGGGTTAAGGTGCGCTATCTTATGATTTCAAGTCTGTTCGGACCAAGATGGGTACTCCAATACTTAGATCCTATTCAGGATTAAATCAAACTCAACAAGCTCAACTGCTACACAGGAAGCGCCAGCCTACATCAGGAAACCTAGTCTGCTTAGACGAAAATACTTCTCAATAGCTTAACTCCTATTTTGGATAAAGTTATCTAGTTTGTGAGATCTAAACCGATTGGAATAGGACGACGCATAACTTACGCCCTTTTGGATCTAATCAGCCTAATTCCTACTCAAGATTAAGCTATCTTATACTACAAAACTCCGTCCATCCAGACAAAGAGTTGTTACAAAACTTAACAGACTGATCACATCAAAGGTTTACACACTACAAGCATTTGAGCTTGGTGGAAAAGAATGTGCAAGCGAAGATCTACCAGATTACATACTGAGGGTTTGCTCCATTAGTCTGTCTTCTAGAGGGAATGCCAAAAGGCAGCTAAAGAAGAAGCTGTAGGATCAACCCCTTGGTGGTAGAAAAAATTGTTCAAATTATCTCCAAAGGTGGCGGAAGAAGTTGTAGGTCGCACCTCATGATGGATGACAAACTAGGGCTGAAAATCGAACCGTTGGATCGGTTTTTTGAAGAAACCACAAATCGAACTGAAGATTTCAATTTAAAATTTTCAAAACTGAAACCGAACCAAAGGTTTTAGAAACTGAACCGACCCGTGTGATTCGGTTTCGGACCGATTTGTCGGTTTCGCCAATTTACAATATCTTTGTAAACAAATCTGTGGTGGTAGGATGGAAGAGAAGGGGAGGGCAAAGGCGCGGTGGTGTGACAAATCTGAGTGTGTATACCCAAATAAAAATCAGAAAAAAAAAAAAGCTTTGCCATTTCTAATGGTGAGAGAGTAGTTGACCTCTGCGTTAGAATAAACCTTGATAGTGGGTTTATTAAAAAGCTTAGAAGAACCACCTTGATGGCTCTCATGATAGACAGGGGGAGGAATAGGGCCAAGGCCTCAATGGTGGTGATGATGCTCATGGGGTGGCTCATGAGGATACTGGAGGCGTTCTGGCTGATATGCTGGTGGCTCTCCCCTTCTCTGTCTCTCTCACACTGGCAAATGAAGAATGTGAAGTAGGAGCACAGTCCAAAATGAAAAATGTGAAGTAGGGGCAATCTAGCTGATATGCTAGTGGCTCTCTTGAGTACAGTGAAGTGATAATGACATTTGTCTACATTAAAGTAAAAAAAAGAAGTTACTTTATTTTTTTGAGTATAGTGAAGTGAAAATTTTTTTGAGTATAGTGAAAGTGAAAACTTTTTTGAGTATAGTGAAGTGAAAACGATCTTTGTCTAGATTAAAAAGTAAAAAAGTTACTTTAGTTTTTTTAGTGTAGCGAAGTCATAATGTCTTTTATCTAGATTAAAAAGTTTAATAAATTAAAAAGTTTAAAAAAGTTAATTTATTTATTTGGAGTATAGTAAAGTATGACTAATATACGTTTTTTTTTTTCGAAGTCAAAAACAATAAAAACGTATTATATTATATCTAATATTTCGGTCCCAAATGTGATAATGACTTTTTCTCGATTAAAGTAAAAAAATTACTTTATTTTCCTTGAATAAAGTGAAATACATGAATGTGTGTGATTAATATACCTTTTTCTTTTTTCAAAGTCAAAAGTAATACAACTTTTTATATTATATCTAATGTTTCGGTTATTTTCGGTTTTATTAACTTCAAAATCGAAAATCGAATCGAAGTTATCGACTTTATAGTTTCATAAACTGAACCAGATCGAAATCGTAAAAAACCTAACCAAATTTGTTAGTTTGGTTCGGTTCGGTTGGTTTGTTCGGTTATTTGTTCAACCCTATGACAAACTCAGGATCAAGGGTGTACCCTCGATTTCTTTTCCAAATATAAAAGTAAATCTGGAAGCCTTCGAAGAGCAACTGGAAGCTCGCTCGAACCATTGAACTCCCTCAAAATGCAAATTCTATTGGGACTCATCGCTGCAAAAGTCAAGATATTCAGAAACCTCACCAACAGATGCTCTTCCCCAGTTGCTAGTTAGTCATGGCAGAAGAACATTCAAAGAACTCCATTTTCGAGACAGGAAGTGAAACTCTACAAATACAGAATAAAATCTGATCCAGCCAAACCAAGCTTATATAGGCACAACATTTGTGGAAGACGATCACCCAATAGTCGCATCGACATTAAACATTGCACCAAAAATGAAGGGGCATTGAACTCAGTTACCCACGCGATACGCAAGTCCCCATTCAAATAGTTAAGGGGTCTGCACGTAGCCCCATTAACTAGGGGGAGTAACATATGAGACATCAAACAGTCATCCGATCGTATCCGTACACGTGGCACAAGTCAATCCTAATACGAAAAGGCCTCAGTGCTTCAGCCCATATGTTGATGCACTATTTTACTAGCACACAACTTAATACCCTACTTCGTAGTTGTAGTAAAGAATAAGTAGGGATCGTTTTAGACTTAGAATTAAAGGGTTTGCTAACTAATACTAAGGGTAACTTAAAAGAAACTAACAACTAAATAAGAAAATGTTGGGGGATTGGACTTTTATAATGTTAAGCTAAGAAAAAAACTAAAAAGATTACTATAAGACTAATAAACTTAAGGGAAGTAGATGAGAAATTTGCTAAGGATTTATCTCTACACACCAAAAATACATGCATGAACTAAACTCCAATAATTCATTTACTAACTCGTGAATGATTTTCACAAATTCGTTGAATTAAACCCAGCGTCACTTTCAAACTATTCTTTTCATGCTATCTAATCAGGAATCACAAGTTAGATAAACAATCTAATATCATTAAGTTCTATGAAAAATATGAGTACTGACTAGGGAATTACAAGTATGAAATATGAACAACATCATGTTCTTAACCTAGGTTTTTATTTAACTTTACCAACATTCTTTGGTATTTATTACTTGTGATTATAAGATTATAAACTATTAGGTGAAACTCTTCTATACTCTAGCACCAAATTCTAGCATGCTTACTAAGTTGGTCACCTTAACAAATATAGAAAGCTAAGTTCTCTATAAAGCATTTAAGCAAAACACGTTCACTAATTAACAAAGAAAGATTAAATTTAATTAATCCATAAACACATGTTTGGAGCTTCAAATTAGCCCTTAGCTAAAAAGAGGTTTAGCTTGACATATTAATCAGTATTCTAAAAATCGCTAGGCGCTGGGCGGGCGGCGAGCAAGTGCCTAGCTCCCAGGGGCCTAGGCGGTCTTAGGTTTTGTATTATAACTTTAATAATTTACAAAAGTTAAGCATAATACCTTATCAATTACATCCAATTTAATGTCAATATACATATGCAAAATTTAAAAACATGAAAAATTAACAATCGTGAACAAAATTTATTAAAACTCAAATGACTGAAGTTGGTCATGATGGGTACTTTATATAAATTTGAATTTGTGTTATCTTTTATTTTTCTTCAAATTGCATGAATAACCTCAGTTATGTTTGATAAAATCTACATTAGTAAAATTGGTACCGGCAGATTCTTTAAGAATTCCATTAAGTAATCATCCTTCGTTGTTTGAATTCCATTAAGTAATCATCATCATCATCATCAAAGCCCATTCCCGAGATTTTCTAAAAAAATAATTAAATAGTTTATTTCTAAAAAATAGGAAAGAAAAATAAAATAAGAACACAATCAACCTTATTAAAAAATAAAAAAATAAAAATAATAAAAAAATAAAAAAATCTCCCAGACCGCCTAGAGTCCGCCTAGACCCCGCCTAGGCCGCCTAGACCCCGCCTAGGCCGCCTAGACCGCCTAGACCGCCTAGACCCGCCCAGACCGCCCAGACTGCCCAGACCGCCCGCCCAGGCATTAATCTGGGCGGTTTTCCACCTTCTAGCGCCTAGGCGCCGCCTAGACCGATTTTTAGAACACTGATATTAATCATGCTTGATTTAAATATCAAACTAAAATCTAAAAAAGGGATGAGAGATAAAACGTTGTCTCCTGCATGGTGGTGGTGGGTAAAATTTGTGTGGGTGCACATAGAGCATGAGAAGGTTGAGGACCTTTTTGCCTTCTCTGTTTCGATCTTGAATCTGTTCTTACTTTTCATTTTGCTGTGAGAAGAAACTGTGAGAGGGATGAAGCAGAGCGAGAGGCTAAGAGGGAGATGATCGATTATGTGTTCTGGCGGCTGTTGATAGCGAGCTGGTGAGTCGATTGTGGTCGATCAGTGGAAAAAAGGTTGGACAGGATGAAAATGGATGCAATACAGAGACTGGACGGAGAAAGAGGGATGATCGGGAACGGTGACTGCTTGGGATGAGATTGCAATATGCTTATGCGGTCTACAACTAAGAGAAGATAGGTTTGTATGGCGGTGGAGATTGAAGTGTGTGAAGGAGGGATCGGTCACTGGATGAAGGGTTGTGCGTGAAGGTGGTGTCTGTGTGCGGCGGATTCAGGGCGATGAAGACTGACGGCTTGGCTGGAGATTGCATGGCTGTGATGGAAAGTGACTGCGAACTGGGTGTGATCTATTCCCTTTATTGATGTTTTCTCTAGGTTTTCTTGTGTATGTAGTTTCCTTTTGCCACAAGTATTCCTAATTTAAATCAATTTGTATTTTTTAGCTTCTATTTTCGAATTCTTCTATTGCATGTTACACAAACACAAAAACATAAATTACTACAAAAATAACACACACTAACTAAGAAAGTATAGAGAAATCCAACAATAAAATTGCATAAATATACTTTTATCAAATTTTCCTACACTTAGTTTTTGCTAGTCCTTGAGCAAATCAAAGAAACAAAAATAAAAGACTCAGTAATTCAACTTAAACTTTCCAAATTTGTCTCAAAGATTCTAAATGGATCATGACATGATAAAGTTTTTTACAAACACAAGATTAAAAATCCACATCATTCAAAAACTAATACATGCTTATTGCAAGATATAAAAATTCATAATTAAATCAATCCATGCAACATGTGAAATTCAAACACATGCCAAAAAGAATTAACCCAAACATCTTACTAGATGCATTTTTTGTTTCACAGATTGTTTAGTAAAATCACTCTTTTCATTCTAGTTATATGTGAGTGGATTGAAGTAAAAGGGAAACAAATGACTCACATATGATTTAACAATAAAGAAAGACATATTCTGACATGTTTATTAAATTTTTTTTCCAGATATATGATTTCATGGAAAGAATGTTACTCCTCGAATTCAAGAACTAGTGACACCTTATACTCATACCTCATTCGAATCTCCACATAGTGACATTGTACAACACAATCAATCAAATGCAACACACTTAATTCAGGTTGTAATGGGGCCAAGGGATCAAGGGAAGAGAAAGAAAGGATAAGGAAATTACAAAGAGCTTAAAAAAATGATGAGAGCATGCAATAAGATTATAGACATTAGCAAGGAACCACATGGTCCAAGACATACAACATAAATGCAACACCAATACATTAGCTCATATAGGAAAGATAAGAGGTGGCCTATTAATAATAAGAGTTTCCAACCATTATTTTGTGTCTTTTGAAAATGAAAAGAACTGGACTATCTGTATAGTATTGAAATACTAAATGAGTATAGACAAAGGCTTGTATCACTTGTGTAACTTTGTACCACTTTTTTTTGTTGCAAAACTTTTCTAATTTGGCAACTCTTTTCTTGGTGAATTGTCTACCTTAGGGCCTTCTCCCACACTTATTTTTCAATATACATTGAACCATAATAAAATCTCTGCAAATCAAATTATGTTTCACTCTTCTGATTAGGTTATGTATGGAATATGAGGGTAACAAAATAAAATGGCTTAATGACAAGCTCAACGAGGGTTAACCTAAAGGAAATTGATTATGGACACGTGTTTATTTGGCAATGATGGAAACTAGGCGTCTTTATCATGTCAAACATGTCGTACAATTCAATATAATGCTTTGAAAAAAATGAGTACAAGTTCTTGTGTTTAGTTCTAAATCATGAAAACAATCCATATAGCAACCAAAATGAAAAAAAATGAGATCATGCAACGAATTATTATAGACAAGAAAATGAAAGATGAACTAACTAAAAACTCTCAAAATAAAGGAACAATAGGCTAAAAAACTCACACAAGGATTATATTGAGTTAAATTCAATTAAACATTCTATGAGTACCAATTACTCAGTTGATTACATGAAAATTCGCATATAATAACCATGCATAAACATTAACTAAATAATAATGTCTGACCTCGAATCATGCTTATAAATCACCTTAAAGTCATGCAATTAAAAATCAAATTTCATTATTATGTTGGAAAGTATCTCAAGACTCAGAACAGCTATAAAAATCTTTTTTTAACTGACACTAATACCAAGAAAGAAAATAAAATAAAAATCGACATTTTTTTTATTATTTTTTTGGACTGATAGTATTTTTTCAAAACAAAAACAATTTTGTTCATCCCCCACACTTAAACCTAACATTAACCTCAATGCTGACATATTAGAGCACATGCAATGAAAAATTCAAAAAAGGGAAAAAACAAACAACAAACAAACAAAATAAAAAATATATATATAGGAAATAATGAGATAGAGAAAGCAAATCCGATTGGGTTGCTCCTAAGAAACGCTTGTTTTAACATCGTGCAGCCTGACATTATCTCTAATTAATCCTCAGGATAAGCTGAAACATGGATTGATATGTCTTCCACGTCATGCTCTACAAATGACTCATAATAAGGCTTAAATCGATGCCCATTCACCTTGAATTGCTCACCGAATGTGAAACTCTTAACCTGTATAGCTCCATGGGCAAAAACATTAGTAACAATGAAATGACCAACCCATCTAGAACTTAAGTTACTAGGAAAAATTTGAAGAAGTGACTGAAAAAGTAAGACTTTCTATGCAAACAAAAGTCTTTCCATGGCTCATCGATCATGAAAATCTTTGGTTTTCTCTTTGTAAATCCTTGCACTCTCATATGCTTCATTACGATTCTCTTCAACCTCATTTAGCTGCAATTTCCTATGAATGCCGACATCATCAATGTTAATATTGAAAGAGTTGATTGCCCAATATGCCATATGTTCTAGATCAACTGGTAGATGACACTTCCCATACACAATTCAAAATGGGGACATCCCTATAGGTGTCTTATATGTTGATTTATATGCCCCCAAAACATCATCAAACCGCATGCTCCAGTCTTTGTGGGTGAGCTTTACTGTATTTTCAAGGATTCCCTTGATTTCACAATTTGAAACTTCGGCTTGTCCACTTATCTGGGGATGATAATGTGTTGAAACCTTATGTGTAATAGTGTACTTCATAAGCAAAACTTCAATTGTACAATTACAAAAGTGAGAACCTCCATCATTTATAATTACTTGTGACATTCCAAACATTGCAAAATGTTAGAATGAGTAAACTCTGCAACAACCTTGGAATCATCAGTCCGGGTGGCTTTTGCTTCCATCCACTTCAAAACATAATCAACAACAAACAATATATAAATGAAACCATTAGAAAAAGGGAATGGACCCAAGAAATCAATGCCCATCACATCAAAAATTTCCACATTATATATAGGATGATGTGGCATTTGATCCCTAAGGCCTAAGTTACCTATTCTTTGGCACTGATCACAAGTCATGCAAAATAAACTAACATCCTTAAAAAAAAGTAGGCGAATAAAATCCACACTCTATATCCTCACGTGTTGTCTTTGAGTTCCAAAATGTCATCCACAAGCAAAAGAATGACAATACATCAATATCAAATTAATTTCATAATCGAGCATGCATCTTCTAATAAGTTAATCGACACAACGCTTCCATAATATGGATCATCCCATACAAACTGTTTTGCCACTTTCTTGAGCTTATCGTTTTGAACTCGAGTCAAGGTGTTCAGAATCAATTGGACCCAAGGTAATTCACAATATCGGCATACCATGGTTCAATTACCTCAATTGAAAGTAGTTGCTCATTGAGAAATATCTCTAGAATCGACAAGGGCTCCTCACTGCGCACCAGGCAACTTGAATGGTCAGCCATCACATTTTTACTCCCTTTCTTATCCTTAATCTCCACATCAAAATCATGAAGAAGAAACATCCAACGTATCGATTTCGCCTCTTTCTTCGTAAGCAAGTACTTTAAAGTTGCATGATCAGAGAAATAATAACTTTAGTTCCAATTAAATATGACAAATTTTTTTCTAAAGCAAACACAACAGCTAAAAGTTGTTTTTTGTTTGTGGAATAATTCAATTGGGCATCATTCAAAGTCCAGGAGGCATAGTAGATGACATGGAGACGCTTGTCCCTCTGTTGGCTTAGAACTGCTCCTAAGACATAATCTGGTGCGTTCCACATAAGCTCAAATGGAAGATTCCAATCCGATGGTGCAATGATAGGCACTGATATCAACAACTCCTTAAGCTTGTCAAACGCCTATTAGAAAAATCTTTGATAAATCGCCGATAGAATCCTACATGTCCAAGAAAAAAACGAACCTCTCTCACCGAAGTAGGCTAGGAGAGGGTAAGTAACACACAATATCTATTTTATCTTTATCAACCTCAATACCCCTACCTGAAACTAATGGCCTAAAACAATACCTTGATTAACCATAAAGTAACATTTTTTCCCAATTTAATACAAGGTTAACATCAATGCATCACTTCATAATCCAGACAAGATTATCCAGATAATGGTCAAAAGAATCATTGAAAATACTAAAGTCATCCAAAAAAACCTCAATGATTTTTTTTAATAAATTTGAAAATATACTTACCATGCACCTCTGGAAGGTAGCTCGGGAATTACACATATGCAAAAGTGCCGACATGTGAAGGTTGTCTTCTCTTGATCCTTTGGGGCGATGACAATCTGGTTATATCTTGTATTACCATCAAGAAAACAATAAAAAAACACAACCGGACAACCTTCCAAGTAATTGATCAATGAAGGGAAAAAGAAAATGATATTTTCTGGTTGTTGCATTCAACTTTCTATAGTTAATACCCAATATGCATTCATTTGGGAACCAAGAACCAACTCGTTTTCCTCGTTCTTTACCACAATTATGCTAGACTTCTTCAAAACTACTTGCGCTGATGAAACTCATTGGCTATCTAAAATATGGTAGATCACGCGATAATAAACTGGACATATAAACACTATTAAGTCTAAGAAATATTCCAAGGATCAGTATGAACTGGATTTAAACATATTCCAAGGAATATAAACATATTCACAGGAAATATTATAAACATATGTCCTTAAGAAATATTCCAAGGATCAGTATAAACATATGCTTAATAGTTCAGTATGAAATATTTCTTAAGGACATATATTTCTTGCATATATTTCTTGGAATATATATTTCTTGCATATATTCCTTAGATTTAAACATATTTCTTGCATACTAAACATATGCTTAATAGTTCAGTATGAAATATATGTCCTTAAGAAAACCTTCACTTGGATTTAATCATGTTTGAATTAAATATTAAACTAAAATATAAACAAGGGACGAGAGATAAAACGATGTCGCCTGCGTGGTGGTAATAGGTAGAATCTGCTTTGCTGCAGATTGTGCGTGAGAGGGATGAATACCTATTTCTCCTTCTCCTCTTCTGACCTTTGATCTGCTTTTGCTCTTTGTTTTGTTGTGAGAAGAAACTGTGAGAAAGATGTAGCAGCGCGAGAGGCTAAGAGGGTTGTGTGTAGTGGTGATCGTTGATGGCGAGGTGGTGAGTTGATCATGATCGATCGGTAAAGAAGGTTGGACGATGACGATAAGGGGTGCAATAGAGAGACTAGACAGATGAAAGAGGGGCAATCGGGGATGGTGACTGTTTTGGATGAGATTGCGATCTAATGGTGTGGTCTGCAACTAAGAAAAGAAGGGTTTGTGTGGCGACAAATATTGAACTGTGTGAGGGAGGGATCAATCAGTTGATGAAGGGTTGCGCGTGAAGGTGGTGTCTGCGTGTGGGAAATTCAAGTGAAGTACGATTAGAAATTTGAGCCTCTAAATTCGTAGTTGTACTTACTACATGGCTTCATGGCTTGGCGTAAGGGCTCTCCAATTCGTTCATATTGTTAATCCATAAACACATCTTCGGGGCTTTGAATTTACCCCTAGCTAAAAAGAGGTTTAGCTAGACATATTAATCATGTTTGAATTAAATATTAAACTAAAATATAAACAAGGGATGAGAGATAAAACATTGTCGCCTGCGCGGTGGTAATGGGTAGAATCTGCTTTGGTGCAGATTGCGCATGAGAGGGATGAAGACCTATTTCTCCTTATCTTCTTCTGACCTTCGATTGCTTTCGCTCTTTGTTTTGTCGTTAGAAGAAACTGTGAGAGAAATGTAGCAGCGCGAGAGGCTAGGAGGGTTGTGTGTAGTGGTGATCGTTGATGGCGAGGTGGTGAGTTGATCATGATCGATCGGTGGAAAGAAGGTTGGACGACGACGATAAGGGGTGCAATAGAGAGACTAGGCGGAGAAAGAGGGACAATTGGGGATGGTGACTGCTTTGGATGAGATTGTGATCTAATGGTGTGGTCTGCAACTAAGAAAAGAAGTGAAATACTTGTTATAGAAGGTGGAGTCAATGAAGAAGTGAAATACTTGTTATATAAGGTGAACAAAAGGGATGAGAAAGGTACACACTTGCAACCCAATTTCACAGTATACATCCATCATTACTCAGTCACCTGAGTTTGACATCGGAGTGCCTTTGACCACCACAACGGTAGTCCTTGGCTTACTGTTGTTCATTTTACAGGCTAGGAATCGACAGGGACGGATTTGGACACATCATAACCAAATCTTGGCTGCAACATGCCACTCACGAATTTTATACATAAAATGATGCAAACACTATAATGACCTTAAAAATATAACCAATGTTGGTTAAATTGATACCCGGTAGCTAATAGTTTAATGGCCTTTCAAAGTTGGAAGTTTTCCAACTGGGCAGGTGGAAGTAATTATCTCTATCACTTGGCCCTATTAATTGTTCCTTCCTTGGGCAATAAATTGTTTTGAAAATAAAAACAAAAATGTGAAACATGGTTTGAATCGGGTGGACATAGTCTTTGAATGAAAGTCTCCAAAGGTTTTTATATAAGGCACGAATTCGCAAATATTTTTGCAATGTGTTAAAACAGTGCCAACCACTATGGTATAGTACAAAAAATTAAATAAAATTGACAAACTAACACATCTCTATCGCCAGGTAGCCCTTACGCCACCTAACATTAACTAGGGCTAACCAAGGGTGATAGCAGGTTTGTCAATAGGAAATTTCAAGCTTCCCAAAAGCTCCAATCCTAAAAAATATTGCATGTGCTTTTCACATTATATAAAGGAAAAAAAATAAAGATACCTGAAGGGAGATACATAGAATACTCCAACGTGGACGATCCTCTTTTAAATTGAAGTTTTTTTTTTCCACATCACGTGTGAGGAATATGAATGAGATAATGGTTGAGCAGATGGTCAACTAACAACGAGGACCAGTGAGGACTAAAGTCAAATTAAATATATAAAAAAATTAAATTCATTTACGCTATTTAGTACAAGGGACAAACATCAAATTTACCCTTTATTTGTGCTGTGACACATGCAACACTTACATTGTTGGAAAGCTAAAATGACTTTTAGGCCTGCATTTTAACAATGTATAGAACTTATGACCTAACTTATTCTATTGGCTAATTATACATACTTATAGTTACGTTATTGGGTAGTTAGTACGTTATTGGGAAGTTAGACATACTTCTCATTGTTTATGACAAAAGGCGTTTTTTATAAACCTTGGTTAACTTTCAAACAAAAATGATGCTTCAATCCTTTCTAGTGAATCCTCTCGTCATCTTCCCAAATTTACTTTTGTAACCTGGCACTGGTATATATAGATTTAGGCATTTTTAGACATACCCCCTAAAGTAGATTCGTGTTAGGTCTGGGAGGTAGTTCAATTTACCATCTTTAAGGGGTACGCCAGGTTTCAAATTAGTATATAGGGGTACGTCTAAAAACCTATAGATTATCATCTCTTATTGATCATATAAGATGTTTATAAGTATGTTTTGGGGGTTTACCTCTGTAACCCAAAAATTCGTGTATGTGGTCAATTCATAATTAATCTGAACTATGAGACGAAAATTAAATTTCAACGAAGAATAAAATGGTTAATCTTCAGCTTGCCTTACTTGTTGTCACTCTTTCAGTCAATCTCGTTTATAAACAATGTTCTAAAAAATGCTAGGCGGTGGGCGAGTGGCGAACAGGAGACTAGCGCCCAAAGGACTAGGCGGGGGCCTAGGTGGTTATTTATTTATTATAATTGATAATTTATAAAAGTTAAGTATAATAGCGTATAAATTACTTCCAATTTAATGCCAAAATACATATGCAAAATATATAAGAAAAGCAGAGTCTTAATTTTTTTTTTCGAAAAGGAAATAATAATAATAATAATAATAATAATAATAATAATAATAATAATAATAATAATAATAATAATAATAATAATAATAATAATAATAATAATAATAATCTAAAACTTGCCTAGGAGGCCGCCTAGACCTTTTTTTAGAACACTGTTTATAAATGCTTTAGGATTTAATATTCAAAAATCCTTAATTATGACCAATGTAATAATTCATTTTTTGATTGTTTTAATTAGAGAATTTACATCCATGTTTTCCTCTTAGTACCACAAAGGTGTACATGTCAAAAACATTTCCTTAGTCCCACCACTTTTCTCTTTGTACCACATGCTAAAACAATTCCGGCGAGTTTCACTAGAAAGCTCGAATTCCTTTTTAGGTCAAACATAATTTCAACCATTTTTCGGTAATTTTCAATCATTTTTATGTCCACTGCTCGATTTCAACCAATTTTTAGATCTCCTTTCTCGATTTGAATTTTTTTGTGTGTGATTGAAAGTTTGTTTACTTTTAAGGTTGTTTGAGTGTGCTTTGGAAGGTTAAAGATAAAGCACTGAAGAGATGCTTGAAGATGAAGCCTTTTGTGGGTTTTAAGGTGTCCCAATAATTTTGATGATGAGGTTTGGTGAAGATGGAAGGGGTTGCTTGAAGATGGAGGAAAGTGGTTGAAAACGGAGGAGATTTTTGTTGAAGATGGAGATGCATTGACTCAGTTTGACAAAAAAAAAATAGATTTGGGCACTCACGACCTTCATGCGAGTTTGTGTTAAAAACTTGCCGGTCTGTTTTTATTTTTTAAACTGTACAAAAAAAAATACTTTGTACCACTATGCATGAAAAACTGCGAGTATGGATATAGAAACTCGCCCATAGGTTCATGAGTGTCCCTTGGGACACTCACCCAAATTGTGTTTTTTTTGTCAACCTGAGCAAAATTCATCTTCACCAACCCACCTCCTCTACTTCAAAAGCCCATCTTTTAAGTTTTTGGAACCCCTTGGGATCCCATAAAGGTTCCACCCTTTTCATTATCTCTTTTATCATCAATCTTCAAGTTGTATTCTTCTAAAATCACCTTTATCTTCAACTGACAACCTCCATTTTCAAAATTTTAAGCTTCTAAAATGCACAAAAAACTTCAAATCAAGTAATTGACTTGAGAAAGCGATTAAAATTAGCAAAGAAGGTCAAACAATGGCTAAAGATGGAGGAATCACATTTGCGGCCTAGAGGGAGCTCTTGTTTTCCAGCAAGACTAGTTGGAATTTTTTATAGTGGGTGGTACAAAGAGGAAATATTAAAATGTTTTGGAGGGAAAACTTGGTGGTACTAGGGGGAAATATGGGTGAACTTAATGGCTCTTTTTAGGAGTTTGGCCTATAGGGTAAGAAGAAGATGAACTAGGACATTAACCGGTTGTTGATAACTATCTATCATACAAATCATCTATGTGTTTTACTATTCATAAGAATTTCAAGATAAAATAGGGTTATGATTGAGAGTTGATGAAGATGTTGAGATTCATTTTTATAATGGTATGTTTGTAAGTTTTAAGTATGTAGAAGGACAAAAGAAAATCAACCTAAAACTTAAAATGTACGTGTTGGAGAAAAAAATGCGTTCTCTTATTTCAAAATAAAAATTATCTACTTAGCTGTTGGATTTTAGTAAATTTGGTATCGTTGAAATGTATTTTTTAAATATCTTTTCAACAAAACTAATGATCAGTACAAACATTTCAAATTTTAAATATGCATTTCACACTCCATGCATTTCAAAAAAATAAAATAAAATCTAGTGCATTTCACAACATGAGTATTTTCAATCTTTTTCAACATGAGTATTCCACTGTTTAAAAAACTTTAACAAATTTTAACATTAATATCACGAACACTTTCTATCATACGAACATGATGTAGAACAAGTAGCAATCACATTTATGGAGGAACAAGATGAGAAGAAGACATCAAAAGTGAAGAACCACTAGGATATTACATACTGCTTTCTATCAGAATCGGTTGTGGGAGTTATTCCTAGTTTGGGTAGTTATTTAGTTTCTAAACATGCTAGTTATTCATGTAAGGATTATAGTGTTTATATGTATAAAAGACTTTCTTGTGTATGGGCAGGTTTTTATCAATAAAACAAGTTTAAAACAATTTATGTACTTGTTCTTGATATTTCAAATAAATCCTTGAGGATTCAAGGTTGTGTTTTTTCGAATTGTAAGGCATTGTTGTTGCATTTCAACTCTTTCAATATGCAACAACGACACAGGTAATTCACTAGTCTATTTTACAAATTAGCTAGGTGTTTTACTATTCATCAGGCATTGGAGATAAAAGATGGCTAGGATTAAAAGTAGGGAAAGATGTTGATGGTTGAGATTTATTTTCTATTGTAAATATAAAACATGTAAAAGAGTAAAGAAAATGAAAAAAATGGTGAAAGAAGTTAGTGGAATGTACATGTGCCTTGTCGAGAAATATATATTTTTTTCTCAAAATTAAAATCTTTATAACTATTACTTGGTTGTTGAATTTTGGTAAACTTGGATTGTATGAAGTAATTGAACTAAAAGCTAAATAAAAACTATGTAAACAAATTTCAATCAAATATGGAGATACTTAGAGCTTTAGAGATCACCACCATGGGTTGATGGTGCTCTTAGGCTTATCTCAAGATTTTATTCTTCCAATCATAACTCATCCTTAGATAACTTTTGCTTTGTCTACTTCCAAACCACTTTTTGAAATTATGTGACCTAACACAATTCACTCATTCACCATGAAATGACATTTTTCCCAATTGAGTACAAGATTTTTCTCCTTACATTTTTTAAACACAAGGGTTAGATGATTCAAACATTGATAAAAACTAGAACCGAAAACAAAGAAGTCATCCATGAAGACCTCCAGAAATCTTTCTACCATATCAGAGAAAATACTCAACATGCATATTTGGAATGTTGCGGGTGCATTGCACAAACCAAAAGGCATACGCCTATATGCAAAGGTACCGAATGGACAAGTAAAGGTGGTTTTGTCTTGATCTTCTTGGGCAATTGAAATTTGGTTGTGGCCAGAGTAACCATCGAGAAAACAATAATACTCATGACCAGCTAACCTCTCTAACATTTCATCAATAAAGGGGATATGGAAATGGTCTTTCCTAGTCATCGAGTTTAGCCTCCGATAGTCAATACAGACTCGCCATCCGGTTTGGACACGAGTAGGCACCAACTCATCAACGTCGTTCTTCACAACGATGATGCCAGTTTCTTGGGCACTACTAGAACTGGGCTAACCCATTGACTATCAGAAATTAGGTATATAATACCTGCATCTAGAAGCTTAATCACATCTCTTCTCACAACTTCCTTCATTGTAGGATTTAGTCTCCTTTGTGGTTCTCTAGAGCTTTTTGCATTCTCTTCGAGATGGATCTTGTCCATCACCACAGAAGGACTTATTCCCTTAATGTATGCAATAGACTATCCAATTGCCTCTTTATGCTTTTGGAGCACTTCCACTAACTTACCTTCCTGTTCTTTATTTAAGTGAGTAGAAATGACAACAGGCAAGATATTATTGTCTCCTAAGAATGTGTATTTCAAATAGATGGGCAATAGTTTGAGTTCTAGCTTCGGTGGCTCAACTAATGAAGGAATTTGTGGTTTGCTACCAATGGTTAAAGGTTCTACCTTTGATTTCCATGCATCAGTGTCAAGGAAGGGAATGGAGTCAAGTAGAGAATTGACTTCTCTAATGGCGTTTTCCTTATCGAGGTCCAAACCAAAATGTGCTAAACATTCCTCCAACGGGTCACTATAGCATTGTCTCAGAAGAAAATTTTCACTGAGGCATTCTATCATGTTCACTTCCTCCCGACATTCTTTGTCAACTTGTTGTTGGGCATTATGGAATACATTAAGCTTAACAGTCAGGTTTCCAAAGGACAACTTCATGATACCATTTCTGCAATGGATTATGGCATTTGATATTGCTAAGAATGGACGACCTAAAATGACCGGGATTTGGTTTTTGAAATTTGTGACTGGCTCAGTGTTTAACACCACGAAGTCCACTGGGAAGTAGAATTTATCAACCTGAACAAGCACATCTTCAACAATTTCCTTTGGAACCTTGATGGACCTATCAGCTAACTGAAAGATGATGGAAGTTGGTTTTAACTCCCCTAAACCTAGAGCTTTGTACATTGAAAATGGAAATAGATTCACACTAGCTCCTAGATCTAGCAAAGCTTGCTTGATCTCATTCTCACCTATTCTCAAGGCAATGGTTGGACAACCTGGGTCTTTGTACTTTACAACAGTATGTTGTTGGATGTAGGATGAGGTTTGTTATGCTAGAAAAGTTTGCCGAGGCACATTGGTTTTCCTTTTCACAGTGCACAGATCTTTGAGAAACTTGGTATACGAAGGTATTTGCTTGATGGCTTCTAAGAAGGGTATGTTGATGTTCACTTGTTTAAACACTTCTAAGATGTCAGTATTCAAAGGACCTTTCCTTGGTGATAAAAGTCTCTCAGGGTATGGAGCTTTTGAGACAAAGAGTTTCATTGATTGTAATTCTTGGTTTTGCTTAGGAACCGTGTTCCTAACTGGTAGACTCTTGGACATTTGGGTTTCTTTTTCCTTTTCTTGAGATTGAACTGGTTCAATATCTTTGGGTGACTCAACCTTATTGTTAACTTGTTTACCATTCCTAAGAGTCATAATGAATTTTATTTCCTCGTGCTGGACATCTTGAATAGCTATGTTCTGGGCATGAATCGTTTGTTGCAACAATTCCTTTAAGGATGACTTGTTTTGTTGCGGTGTGGCACATTAGATAATTGTTGTCTCCGAGAGTGAAATTGGTTTGGTCCCCTATAGGATTGATGTTCTCCATGAACTTGAGATTGATCTTGCCTCCATGCAAAATTTGGATGGCTTCGCCACCTAGAATTATATGTTTCGCTGAAAGGGTTTGCTCTTTTATAAGCATTGATGGCTTGGACGTGCTCTTCCCCAGTTGATCTTTCTGGATAAAAGATGGGACATGAATGAGCCATATGTGTTGGCTCAGTGCAAATGGTGCAAGGAAATGTGTTAGGTTCACTGCCTGAAACCTTCATGACTAGGTGAATATTCTCAGCTGAGTTAGCTTGAGCCATGGATAAAGCTTTAATCTGTCTCCTCATACTTTCTATTTGGGTGTAGAGATCTACGTCTTCCTTTACATCATAAAGGCCTGCTATGTTTGTAGAGATTTTATCTCTTCTATTCACAAAATCCCATTGTTGAGAGTTCTTTGACAATTTCTCAAAAAACCCAAAAGCTGCATCATCACTCAAACTCATAAAGTTTGCTCCATTCATTGACTCAATCATGTGACAATTACTTTGGGTTAACCCATTGTAAAAGTATTGCACCAACCTCCAAGTCTCAAAAGCATGATGAGGACATTTAAGTAACAAGTCCTTAAATCTTTCTCATACTTCATAAAATTGTTCATCATCTCTTTGCCTAAAATCTTGGATTTCCTTTCTAAGGGAAATGGTTTTCGACATTGGGAAGAATTTATTGATGAACTTCAATTTCAATTGCTCCCATTGAGTGATGGATCCAGATGGTAATGAGTCCAATCACATCTTTGTGTTTTCCTTAACAGAGAAAAGAAATAAGTGAAGTCTAACATAATCATAACTGAAATTTTGAAGGTGTTGCAAATTGTCAAAAATTCATTGATGTGAGAGTAAGGATTCTCTATCTCCAACCCCAAGCCATAAAATGTAGGTAATAGCGAGATCACATGTGGCTTCAACTCGAAATGAGTTGCGGTGGTGGGTGGCAACACAATGCTCGAGGGTTGACCTTGGTGTATTGTGGCAAAATACTCTCAAAGAGTTCTACCCCCAACATTGACTGGGTTTTCCCTAATTACAACTCTAGGTAGTTCGTTCCCTTGATCTGCCATTGGATTTTCGATTTCAACTGATGACAAAATACTCTCAAGTGGACTAAGAGGTTTATCTATGCGAGTCAAGAGTCGAGTATATTCTCTAACCAAACGCTCATACAATAGTCACAACTCTCAAATGTGAACCTAAACTAGATGCAATTTCACTTAGAAGATGATGCACAAACAAGTCCTTGGTGTCTAGCACACAACAAATTGTTTATCTTCAATCAAGTGAAAGCGACAATTGATTTTTAAGGCCCAATCTAATTTGAAGTGGATAATGATTTTTTAGCGCCTCAAAAGTCAATTCTCACCCTAGTTAGATTTTTTTGTATGTCTTGAATGTAAGTAAGGGGAACCTTGTTACATAAAAACTCCTTAGACCATCACACTAGGCAGAGATGCGTTCTAGCCAGGTTTTATCCTGTTTGGTATGCTAGAACTGGCTAAGCCTTTGAAGGGCGCCTTTATGATCCAAGGATTTCTTACGATACTTAGTTACCACTTAAAAACTTTCAAGAACCCCTGTGTTCCTAATCACAACGAGATTAGACTTGCGGGAAAATTTGTCGAAGCACCGCTCTCTAGGCTAAAAGGTAAGAAATGGCGGTGCAGTCACACTAGTCTTTACTGGCGCATACCAAACTGGCACTAGAGCAGCCTTGCTTCGAAAGAGTTCAACACAGTCTATTCTATTTGTGAGGTCCTATGAACACCATTCTGATTGGCTCTAATTATTTGATTTCATTTTAATCAATTTGGTCAGGTTTGAACATGAACTGAAGTGATGAGGTGGGTAATCAAGTCCCACTCAGTTGCAATTAGCCAGGTCCGCTTTTAAGTAGTTTAACATAGTTCGATATCTTGCAAAAATTTAAACATCCAAAATCATTCCAGAAACACTTCTTGCAGGAGATTCGAAGTGGGTTAAGAGAAGTACCTCACTTTGCTTCCGGTTGTATCTTAGACCCTATTTTAGTTATTACAACTTAATAGTACAAATTCAAATCCTCACAATCACTCAAAGAAAAAGAAAAAAAATCCTAATTATGATCCAAGTGTCCTCCATTGTTCACTAAGTTCACCAAGGCTCTTCTCCAAGTATCCTTTTTGCACAAAACCTGAAAATTATACCATAAGAGAATGGTTAATGGTTTCAAATATAAAGTGTAGAACGAAAGTTTTGAAAATCATTCAAGTTTGGCAAAACAGTGTATTGCTGAAAATTTTCAGAACTGATAGATCCACTTTGAAAAATCATGCAGAGTTCAATACTTAATGAAATTCAGAGTTTCAAATTTCCATGGATTGCTAACAAACCAAAGTTTTTAAAGTAATTTTCTTAAAAATCATTTGGCAGCTAGAAGGTTACTGAAATTTGAAGTGAACGCAAAAAATAGTACACTGTCCAGATTGCGTAGATGCTACGAGAATTCAAATTCTGTTTTAACCATTTATCCAAATTAAAATCCAAAAGATGATCTAAAAACTAGACACGATGTAGAACATGATAGAATTTCGAAATGCTCAACAGAATAATCAATCATTAGAAACAGGCGTCCAAACAACAGCCATCTGCAGCCATCAAATTCCAGCACACGCAGTCCAGCTTCAAAAATTCATTTCTCACTAACCTTTAATCCAATGAATGAATGGAAAGATGTTCGTAAAGGCACAGATCATGAATATACAAAATAAATTGAAAAAAATAAAACAACAAACATTAGATACTCAAAAATAAATACAAACATGAAGATGTTCAGTTTTCCAAAGTACAAAATGTTAGCAAATAATGCAAATGCACCTAAACTATGAAAATGAACCTAAACTAAACTATTGATAAACATTCAAAATTAACTTTAAAACTAATTTTCCATTGCTCTCCTCGGCAACGGCGCCAAAAACTTGATCATATCTCAAATCATATTGCAAGCGCACGATTATCTATTGAATTAGATAACTGCAAATACGGGTCGAATCCCACAAGGAGAGCTATAAATCGGAAAACTAATCTTTAAATATATCTTAAAACTTAATCTAGTTAGAAAATACGTGGTTGATGAAGTGATTGAACTAAAAGCTAAATAAATACTATGTAAACAAATTACAATCAAATATGAAGATACTTAGGGCTTTAGAGATCACCACCATGGGTCTATGGTTCTCTTAGGCTTATCTCAAGATTTTATTCTTCCAATCATAACTCATCCTTAAATAGGTTCTCACCTCACCTAAAGATGGGAAATTATACAATGAAGCTTATGTAATCAAACCAATTGGATAATCATTTCTAAGATTATATGCATGATCTAAAAGCATGTGTGAACTTCCAATGGGCTTTTTAGTTGTTGAACTTGGCCTTATTGTGTCATTTTGTGCATATTTGATTATTAATACTTGAATTCCTGCGTTATACACAAAATACACGTAATGAGAATATTTTATTAATTAATATGACATAACAAATATACAATTAGGGGCGTAAAATGTACCGTTTATAAGCCTATCACAATCTCCCTCTTCTTTTCCAACAACTTGTTGTCAAGCAGGGTTATCTTCTTTATGTTCAACATGTAGGGTTCACAGCTCCAATCTCAAAGCTTTTTTGTTTGTACCTCTCTCTACAAATTCCTGAAGCACTAATTTTTATTAAATCCTAGTGATTCTCTACAAGCCCCGACGGTACATTACAGAAGTGGCGGAAGAGGAAGCTATAGAGGAGGTTATTGATGCTCTGAATGAAGCAGATATCCATTGATAATGTTGAAGAATAAGCCACTCCAGTAGAACCAATTGCCCTAGAAGACCTTTCAATCTTCGAACTCTCTCAACTAGAAATCAACGTGTTCTTGAAGGTGAATCCAACATGTCTTGGGTTTCTATTGGGAGGTTTTTGTTCATTAGGGTTTAGGGACTTCAAAAAAGCTTGAAGGCAAATGGTAAATCTCTTTCTCTCAGTCTCTTATCTTTTTACAAATTTCTACAAAAAGTAGAACAATTTCTTAGCGGCATAGGGTATGGGAAGAAAGTAAAGGCATGGAGTAAAGGTCATCTAAGAGTGAAACTCAAGCTTGGATGTGTCAATTATCTCTCTTTCACTTCTTACTTTCTCAACACTTTGGTTACAACTTGTGTATTTATTATCTGCTTTAAGGATTCATCTTTGGCGAGAATTGCTAAACTCTCCATATGTTAAGATATTTAATTTTCTTTCTCCCCTTCTATATATTTATTTTTTTAGAGTTGCTACATGTACTCGACTACTTGATTCGGTTGCACCAACTCTTTGTTACACCAACATTTTGTAATATTTCGACTTTGTTGTAACCAACCTAAAATATTTAACATCGACTAACCTTTTTTTTATCAATATATAAACCATTTGTTGGTTAAATTTTCTCATTTATGAGCACTAATTTGTTATTGAAAAAGGAATAAAAGTAATGTTTTCGATAAAACTAAACTTCAGTCACGAATTCCTAACTATGAAATTGCACACAAACATCAAAGATACACTATTGTCAAAAGTTCTACAATAAATAGTAAACACTATAGTTGGTTATCTAATAGAAATAAGAAGTGCGTCTTAAAAATCTTATAAAACTACCTTGCAAACAAATTCTCTCTCTTCTATGCATCTAATCTAAAGAACAGAAAAGTACAATGTGTTCATTATGAAACACATAGGGGTTGTCAAAAAATGTTTATTAAAATTTAATAAATATGTAATTAAATGCATCAATTATATTAGGCAGTGTCGAAGGCAAGATCCAACAAATCGGGTGGCAAGTCGAGCGGTAGCTGCACAACTATACGCCATGATAAGAAAAAAATTGTTTAATGATGCCAATGGCCCCTAGAATTAAGGGTGGGCACGGGACGGGATGGACTCATCCCAATCCCATCCCGTTGTTTTATCTTCGGGACGGGATAGTCCTCATCCCGACCTCGTCTCATCCCAAACGGGTTCGAGACGGGATGATCATGGTTGAATTTTTGTGCAATTACTAAGTTATTATGATGTGCATATTTAAACGTATATTCTTAGAATTACTATATTATCAACTTTCTCATTAGGTCTACTTATTTGTTCTACAATATGCTAGGTCTTATTTTTGTAAGTTTCTATTTATGTTCTTATTTACATCATCAATTCAAGAATATTATAGTATTTTCTATCATTATGAATATTAAGGAGTTATCTATGAAAGTGTTATTGTTTTAAACTATAATACAATTATTTGTTATGTTAAGTTCACACAACTCGTCAAAACTTCATGTACTACACTTAATTTGACATACAATTTTGAGTTAGTAAATATTAAAATTAATAATAAATAGGTTCAGGACAGGACGGGATGGGCGGGATTGAAAATCTTAATCCCGATCCCATCCCACTCTAGATCGGTACGGGACGGGATCGAGATGGGTTTGATCAATCCCAAAAAGACCCAAAAAAATCGGGACGGGATCGGGATCGCGGGATGGGATGCCCACCCCTACCTAGAATACCCTGATTTGATTGGGCAAGATAGATTTTGGAAATGGATGAAAGGGTTGCCCAGATTTGAGTTCAAAATGTATATGTGTGATGAGAGGAAAGGCTAGGTTAGTCATTTTCTTGGACTTTGGGTTTTTTTTTCCACTATTTAGAGGCGTCATTTTTTTTCTGACAGTTAATCAAGGTTAATTTGAGAATCCTTTTTTTTAGTTTTGAATAATGATGAAATTTTATAAACTGAAGTTGAATCCTTTAAAGTGTGCTTTCGATGTGAAGTCGGCAACATTTTGCGTTATTTGGTGAATAAAAAAAGGGTTAGAAGTGAACAACAATAAACAAAAAAAAAATAATGGAGTCAAAACCTTTAAAGAGTAATGTCCTTTTAAAATTTATTTTCATCTTCAAGTGTAAATGAAAAAATCTCTTCACTTTTTTGTAATGGAGTTTTTGTGGGTGCATAGAGTAACATTTATGGTGGGGCTAAGTAGAATGCAAGGTGTGAATAACACACTGGGAGAGAAATTGACTTGGCTGATAAGGGTGTTAATCGGTTTGGTCGGTTCAAAGTTGGACCAAAACCAAATCGAACCAAACCAAGAATTTGGTTCTCGGTTCGGTTCGGTTTCTACATTTATCAAATAAATAACCAAACCGATCGATTCGGTTATTTTTAGTTTTTTCCTTTTTTATTCTTTTTCTTTTATTTATTTTCTGCCACTACATACAACTGAGTTGGCACAAAAGAAAAAAGTCAAAGCTACAAAGAATGGAAAGAAGGAAATGAAGATTGGTTTGCAAGGGAGAAAAGCCCAAAGACAGAAAGAGTACAAATAAAATAAAAGAGAGAGAGAAGGGGAAGCAGTAAAGGAAAAACAAATGCCAGATGAACACAAAGAGTTTCAAGGTTCCGACTATTCATTTATAGAGAATTCTTTCAATTTTTTCTTGCTTATTTCTCTTGATAATTCCATAAGATTAAAATTTTTTTCCATGTCTTTCATATACACAATCCTATAACATCATACAAAAAACTATAACCATAACTAAATTGTTTGCATCTTAATCTATCTCCACCACACCCATGTGATGATCTAAACAAGACCGAAACCTTCTATGACGATTCCACAAGTCTCGTAATTTCATCTAGCAAGAAGGTTTTTTTTTATCAAATCAAAAGTGTCGAAGTTGTCGCCATCATCATTGTTCATCTTTGTTGCAAGCCAGCAAGTGAAAAGTTTGGTTTTCTTCAACAATATTGAGTCAAACTTTGTCTCTCCTCCTCAACTTGCAAGTGGTTGGATAGAGAGAAAGAGAGAGAGATAAAAAGAAAAGAAAAAGGACATTAATAAAGAAAGAGAAGTTGGGTAGGTGAGGAGAAATGGTTGGAGCTTAAATAAGATAGAGAAGGTAAGCTTTTTCAACTTTCTCTAAATGAGGCATTAAGAAAAGGAAAAAGTGAGAGTTAAGAGAGAGGGTGGGGTGCATTGGAATGGGGTGAGAATTTAAATAAGAGTGGCTTGGTGGGGATTAAATAAGAGAGAGGGTTAGGGGATTAAAAACAAGATAAGGGGAAGGGTTCGGTTCAGTTGAAACAAAAACCGAAACCAAACCAAACCAATTCGGTTTGGTTTTCTAATGTTCGGTTTCGATTTTTCTCGGTTTGGTCTTTTTCGGTTATATTTTGGTTTGGTTAGGTCGGTTTTCAGTCCCGATCCCATCCCACTCTAGATCGGTACGAGACGGGATCGAGATGGGTTTGATCAATCCCAAAAAGACCCAAAAAATCGGGACGAGACGGGATGGGACGAAATCAAGATCGCGAGATGGGATGCCCACCCCTACCTAGAATACCCTGATTTGATTGGGCAAGATAGATTTTGGAAATGGATGAAAGGGTTGCCCAGATTTGAGTTCAAAATGTATATGTGTGATGAGAGGAAAGGCTAGGTTAGTCATTTTCTTGGACTTTGGTTTTTTTTTTCCACTGTTTAGCGGCGTCATTTTTTTTATTTTTTTCTAACAGTTAATCAAGGTTAATTTGATAATCCTTTTTTTATTTTGAATAATGATGAAATTTTATAAACTGAAGTTGAATCCTTTAAAGTGTGCTTTCGATGTGAAGTCGGAAACATTTTGGGTTATTTGGTGAATAAAAAAAGGGTTAGAAGTGACAACAATAAACAAAAACAATAATGGAGTCAAAACCTTCAAAGAGTAATGTCCTTTTAAAATTTATTTTCATCTTCAAGTGTAAATGAAAAAATCTCTTCACTTTTTTGTAATGGAGTTTTTGTGTGTGCATAGAGTAACATTATGGTGGGGCTAAGTAGAATGCAAGGTGATAATAACACACAGGGAGAGAAATTGACTTGGCTGATGTATGAATGAAATGTGAAGGGCCAAATAAGGGAAAGGGCCCATGGGGAAAACAAGCTGGACCAAGGGGTTGAATGACCATATGGGACTAATGGGATAAGACCTACAAAAGTCACCAAACATATGACCTTTGTGAATGAAGGTGAAAGTTGTTGTGTAAAAGACTGTCGGGGAAGAAGAGAACAAGACTAAATGAGGTTTAGTCTGTTCTTTGTTCTTAGCTTTCCAGTTCAATCAAGATTAGGCCTTCATACAGTCATGTTTGCGTTGCCTTATTTTTCAAGTAGTGCCATGTGTCGTGCTTTGTCTTTTTTAGGCTGCCAACACTTCCCCGTTCCTAACGCCATTTAGCGTTTTTTGTCTTATCATGGTATTGCCCCAGCCCCGATAGCACCGAGCGAGTAGAGTATACTGATTGCCATATTGATTAGGGCGTCAGATGTGGGTTCCATCTGTTAACAAAACTGCTTCATTTTGACCTCCAACAAGATGAATAAGCTCGGCGTTTGTTGGTTGGTGAAGCCCTCTTGCCTGGATGGCACACTGGAGAACACGTAAACAACAATATTGTTTATATGCTTTTGTGAAGTCTGGGTATTTTACCCATGATAGCTAGATGATCTTTCATAGCTTAAGGGGTCTTAGTAAGTTTCGTGTATTCCCCTCGCTTTTTGTTTTTAACAGAGTAGTCAAAGCCATCAAAAGCCACCGCTTAAAGCCAAAAGCCAAGCCATGACATCTCGTTTCGCCTTGGTCAAAGCCAAGCCACTGCCCTGAAGCAAAAAAAATTCACTGCTTTTAGCGTTTTTTTGTTGAAGCGTGAAGCACCAAAGGCATGGCTTCATTAAACAAACTTTTTCTTTGCGTTTTTGTCTTTATTCTTCTCATATTTTTTTTCACTTTCTCATTTTCTTTTAGAGCTTCACGACTGAATCAGAGAGCTTCAATAGAACATGAGTTGGAGATCTTGCTCAAGGTACGAATCTTCTTACCTTCAATAGAGCTTCACTGGAATTTCCACCATCATGACCCCGAAGAAGGAACCCACATTTATACATTGATTATCTATACATTATTAATCCCTACATTAATAATGTTGTTATTTTTTGTTTACTTAAGGTGGTTGAAGTGATTGATTATGAAAGAAAACCGTGGGGCAAGGGATAATAGTTCTTGAGAAGACATTGGTTGGAAGTATGTTGTCGCAGTGAATGGTAACAAACATCATAACATATCAATACGAACACTTACATTACTTGAGCTAACACCTCTAAATCTAGTAGAAAAGAAGAATGCATATATTTAGAAGCTTAGATACAAGCAAAATGCATATATTTACATTTTGTGTATAATATTAAAATAATTTTTTATGGTCGATTTACTTGTGTAAAGTCATCACTTTGTGCTTCTCTTTTCGATTTAAGCCAAGCCATGGCAAATCGCTTCGCCTTCGCTTCACGCTTTGACTACCTTGCTTTTTAATACAACATTTGTTGTTATCTGACTTGTCTGTTGTTCCGAACTAGGATGCATGACCCTGTTGTTCTCTCTCCTGAAGAGGAAAAAATGAAGGCCAATTAAGGAATATCAAACGGAGTGGTCTGTTTTCCCGTGCAACTGGGAATGTTGGGCAGACTCCGACCGTTCCCATTGGTTCTTCTAGCACCAATGCACAAGCACCTAGATCTCAGAAAAAGAAAGTACCAAGGATTCCTAGTTCGTCGAAAAGGAAAGTTCTTGAGGAGTTGTCCCCCCCCCGGATGGTCAAAGAGGATCAAAGTGGGAACTGGTCCAGCTGTTTTTGTTGTCCCTTTGAGTGTTCCAAAGAGAGACGTCATGACCTGACTACTACCGAGGAGGAGTCTCTGCAAGCCTATGCTCCGTCAAAGTATGAGGCTGCTCGCTTTGGTTAGTACTACCCTTGACTCATCAGTGGATTTGGCTGTTGTAGTATAGCAGTCGGCTCTAGAAGTCCTTGCCAATGGTTTACCTGTGGACCCACAGGTACTCGAAGAGGGTACCAGACGTTGTCTTTGACGCATAGTGTCAGTCTGCAAACTAGGCTATCGCCTAAGCTCCCACCCCTATTGCTGATAAGGGCAAACAGCTTGCTGAGTTTCCTCCTTCAGAACTTGTAGGAGGATGAACGGGATTGGTTCCTGATCCCAAGGATCTCCGTAAGGATGCTGGAGCCAACTCTAGTGGGAAACAGGTGTGGTACTAGGAAGTGGAACACAGGACCGATAACATTCAACTTTTGAAGAAATGGTTTTTTTTAGATGGCTTAACAGATGCCACTAAAGGAGGCAACCATGTGGGATCATCTCAATCAGGGAACAAAACATTTGATGCTGTTAAGTTAGCAATTATCCGATTATTGCTGGACCTTTCATCATACTTTATTGTTCATAACCCTGTGTACGTTTTCTAATCAAGGGATGGCTTACTTGACCCACGCTGGCATGGTAGACACTGAAGTGGATTTCGTATGGGATAGGCTATGTGCCTTGGAGAGGAAATATGATGAATAGTAGGAGCAACTCTCGAACGCCCATTGTAAGGCAGGTTCATTGGAAGAGTAGTTAGTTGCTCAGCCTGATCTGGGGATTCATCTAGGTGAGGCCCTAGAAGGACCTGAATAGTGCTCTGGCCCACTCGATCGGCCTTGGTGTCTCAATTGAAAATGGATCAAGAGAGTTTGGACGAGGTCCATGCTACCCATGCTGATCTGTGGATCTGAAATATGCCCACGAGAGTAAAGAGAAGGTGATGGCTGAACAGACAATATTTGTTGACTGATTGGTGCATGCCATGAGATCTGCTACTAAGACTGATAGTATTTTAGTCACTAAACGCACTGAGACGGTTCGTCAGCAAGATCTTCAAAAGGCTCTTCAATCGCAGCTCTCTCCAAGCTCAGTCAAGAGTTGAACTCTTAGTGCATAACCCGAACTGAGGCTAGCCACAAGATGGTCGATTCTGAAGTCATTCTGGCCAAAGCAATCGAGGAGTTATCCATCTTGAAAGTTCAATGGGAAGCTAGGGAGAAGGAGCTAAATGAGGCTGCCAACTCTGCTCAGCTTAGTAAGATCGCTTTCGGTAGGTTGGAGCTACTGGACTTTATTAAACAGGATCACGGGGGGTGGGACCTTTCCGCTTATAGGTGATTGGCTTATGCTCATTTTGAGGAAGCAGATGACTCTTCCACTTTTTCGCAGGGTGATCCTGATACCTACCCAAATACCATGGAAACAACCGCCACCCTTAATGTTCTAAAGCTCGCCTCTGACCCTATCACTCAAGAAGTTATCCTTGACTCTTCTTTGTCTGATCCCACCACTTGAACGACATTTTGTGTAAGAAAAATTTATTAATACGAATTTTTTTCCTTCCTTTCTGTTGCACGTGTGTTATAATTGTTGTACTCGCCACTTTAATTTGAGTTTAGATTAGGCTGAACAAACTAATGCGCCTCCAATACTTTAAGACCAGATTTAGGTAGTCAAGTCCATTTCCATCTGTAGTAATGTTTTATCTAGACCGGGGCCCATTCTTTAGCTCGAATGGGTCGTCACTTGATAATAACGCTAACTTAATCTTTAAGAAGGCTTAAGTTTCGGAGTAGTCATTTTTACCCGAGTGGATCAGGTTCTTGTGGTGTCATAAGTCTTACCTCGAAGAGGAGTCAGACTTGGGTAGACGTTGTTGGGTCGAATCTCAACTTTGTGTAGAACTTTAGAAGTTAGGTGTTGGAGGAATCATATCATGTCCGAACAAACTAGGTTTCCGCAGTGTACAAGCTCAACCCCGAAGAGGAGTTGAGTTGTAGAGAGGTCGTATCTGCTATGACAAACCTTGATCCTGAACAGGAGTTAGGTTGTGGAGAAGTCGTCTCTGAAAAAATGGACTAGATTTTTGTAGTACATGGGCTCAATCCTGAAAAGAGTTGAGTTCGGTAGGTCGTCTCTGCCCAAATGGGCTAGACTTCTATGATGAACCCTAATCCTAAACAGGAGTTAGGCTACGGAGAAGTCATTTATGTCCGAACAGATTAAACTTCTGTAGTGTATGGGCTCAATCCTTAAGAGGAGTGGAGCTGTTGGAAAGTTGTATATGCATGAATGGGATAGACTTCTATGATGAACCCTAATCCTGAACAGGAGTTAGGTTATGGAGAAGTCATCTCTCTCCGAACGGACTAGACTTCTATAGTATATGGGCTCAATCTTGAAGAGGAGTTGAAATGTTGGGAAGTCGTCTCTGCTCGAATGGACTAGACTCCTATAATGAACCCTAATCATCAACAAGAGTTAGCCTGTGGAGAAGTCGTCTTTGTCCTAATGGACTAGACCTCTATAGTAGACGGGCTCAATTTTGATGAAGAGTTGAGCTACGGAGAAGTCGTCTATGCCCGTATGGGCTAGACTCTTGTATTAAACTCAAATCCTAAACAAGACTTAGTAATGGAGAAGTTATATTTGTCCGAACAGACTAGACTTCTATAGTATATGGGCTCAATCCTGAAGAGAAGTTAAGCTGTCGAGAAGTCGTATCTGCCCGAATGGACTAGACTCCTATAATGAACCCTAATCCTGAACAGGAATTAGGTTATTCAAAAGTTGTCTTTGTCCAAACGAACTAGAATTCTACTGTATGCCATCTCTGTCCCTTACATGCGGTGAGTCGTCACACGACTGGACTTGGTCTGTTTTGTTGCACCATGGTTCCATGGGTGGACTAGGTCACTTAGACACGACGAGTTGTCGACATCCTTAATAGAACTAGAATTTTCCGTTGTGCGCCATCGCGATCCCCCTGGTCGGACTAGGCTATTCATGTGCAATCAGCCATCGCGAGACTGGACTCAGCCCGCTTTGCGGCACTGTGCTTCCTTAGGTAGACTAGGTCACTTAGACGCTGTGATCAGTTGTAGACATCCTTACTCATAAGCACCCAAAATATCAATTTTTACACCCCTAAATATACAATTGCTAAGTCCAATCATCTAATAAAAATATATCATTACGTGTATTTTGTAGGAATTCAAGCAATAATCTCAAATCATAAACAACGTGGTACAATAAGGGTAAATTCAGCAACTAGAAGGCCCATTGGGAGTTCGCATGCATTGATAAGGACTAAAGAATTTTAAGCCCAAGACCCATGAAATCAAGCGCACAAAGCATCATAGCTATGGATCTCGAGGAAATAAACATGAAGATTTGGACATCCACATGGCCAACTTTATCATAGCAAAAACATCTCTACAAGACATATTTTCTTGTTTCACTAAACCATGTTTCCTTATTTCACTCAGACCCTTTTACCTATTAAAACACTATATGTGGAGTACAGAAGGGAAGAGCCATTTTTTTTTTAGAGTTTTTGGCTAAGTTTTTGTTTTAGAGAGTTTTTTTGTTGGAGTTCTTGGCTTTAGATTTTTTTCTTGGTAGAGAAGAAAGTATAGATAAGTGCATGAACTACTTTGTTTCCAACATTTTAATTTTCTATTGAAGTAGAACTAAGTTTTCTTTTTATTCAAGCATTTCTTGTGTTTCATTTTATCCATTTTTTAGCTATTGTTTCTCTTTTTCAACTGTCTCCTTTAACTTTTAGTTCACTTTCATCATTCATGGAGAGCTAATCTCCCTTCTCAAGGGGAAGAGTTTGAACCCCATGAAGATATAATGATAGTTAGATTGCATTTCAATTAGGAAGTAAAGTAGACAATGAATTGTAAGAAGTACTTCGAAAGAAAGCTTCATTTGTTAAATGGATAATGATTTTGATTCGAAATAATAAATTATTTTCATATCTTTTAGAAATTTTCCATTGAAAAACATAATAAAATCCAATGATGTTTTAGAAATAAAACAATGGATTTGGTTAAAGTTTGAGGGAAATGGATATTTCCAATTAATGCCAACCAATGTTGTGGGCTTGTCCACTAGGTTGCCATTAATTGTGCAGATTTTTGTTGTCCAGTTGATTTCATCATCCTAGACACTAGCCTGAGCCCAAATAATCAAATTCCTGTCATCTTAGGGCAACCTTTCTTAGCAACTGCAGAAGCCAACATCAATTGTAAAAGCGGTAGCATGTCTGTTTCCTTTGGGAACCTTAAAAATGAATTAAAAGTTTTTAAGGCCTTGCAAAGGAGAGATGATCTCGATATGATTGAGGAAGAAGAAAGAAGAAGTGTGTATGATTCGATCTTTAAGTCTATGACTCAATCGTCATCAGATGACGTATTGCTTCGTTGTCTTTCACACTTTGGTATGGACCTAAATATGGACGAGGCTAGTGAAGAGGTCAATGGTATGTTGGATAATGTGCCCATAATGCATATACCTGAATTCGAGTCATTAACACTTTATCAATATGAAGAAAAGTTTTATTCCTCAACTTCCTTCATAACCCAGTCACTAGAGAGTGACTCATCTACAAATTCTCAAAAATCACTAGAACTTAATCCTTTGCCAGATGAATTGAGATATGCATTTCTTGATCCTGAGGTGTGTTATCCAGTGATTATTTCCTCAGATCTCGTTGAGGAACATAGTGACAAGTTGTTGGGATTCCTTAAAGCTTACAAGTTAGCCATTGCTTGGAGCATTCATGACATTAAGGGTGTTGACCCTATTGAATGCGAGCATCATATTTATTTGGAAGATGAAACCAAAACCTCAAGAGAGCGCCAGCGACGTCTAAGTCTCATTTTGAAAGATGTCATAAAAGAAGAAGTATTGAAACTCCTGGATGCAAACATCATCTATGATATCCCAATGGGTTAGCCCAGTCCATGTGGTTCTTAAGAAGTCAAGAATTGCAATTGTTGAAAATGAGTACAATGAACTTGTGCCACAAAGAGTGAAAAGGGGATGGAGAGTATGCATTGATTATTGTAAGCTTAACTCCAATACTCGAAAAGACCACTTTCCCCTTCCCTTTATTGATCAGAAGCTTGAGAGGTTAGCGGGTCATCCTTATTATTGTTTCTTGGATGGACATTTTGGATACAATCAAATCCCTATTGCACAGGAGGATCAAGAGAAAACCACATTCACTTGTCCTTTTGGTACCTAGGCTTATCGTCGCATGCCTTTTGGGTTATGCAACGCACCCGCGACATTTCAAAGGTGCATGTCTAGCATATTTAGTGATACAGTGGAAAACTATCTTGAGATCTTTAAGGATGATTTTTCAGTATTCGGCTCATCTTTTAACCAATTCCTACATCACCTCTCACTTGTGTTAGAGTGTTGTGAAGAAAAATCTTGTTCTAAATTGGGAAAAGTTCACTTAATGGTGAAGCATGGCATTGTTCTTGGGCACATTGTCTCTTCAAAAGGCATTGAAGTGGACAAAGCTAAGATTGATGTCGTTTCATCTCTTTCGATTCCAAAATTTGTTAAAGAGGTGCGATCTTTCTTAGGGCATGCCGAATTTTATCGCCACTTCATTAAAGATTTCTCAAAAATTGCACGCCCTTTGAGCAGTCTCCTAGCTTAGGATGTTTCATTTTCTTTTTTACGACAAGTGATGTGTTTCTGCATCTTAAATTTGAACTAGTCTTAGATCCTATCATCCGAGCTCCTAATTGGGCGATACCTTTTAAGATTATATGTGATGCCTCTGACTACGCTGTAGGTGCAGTTTTGGGACAGAAAGTTAACAAGCTTCCTCATGTCATCTACTATGCTAGCAAGATCCCGAATGAGGCTCAACTCAATTATTCGACCACGGAGAAAAAAATGTTAACCATTGTTTATGCATTAGATAAATTTCGGTCCTATCTCATTGGAGCTAAAGTCATTGTGTACATTGACCATGCAGCCCTTAGATACCTTCTCAATAAAAATGACACCAAACCTCGTTTGATCCGATGGGTCCTTTTACTTCAAGAATTTGATCTTGAAATACGAGACAAGTCAGGCACTGAAAATGGGGTGGCCGATCACTTGTCTAGGTTAATATCATAGTCATCTACTAGTATCTTGCCCATTCAAGAGGACTTCTCAAATGAACAACTTCTCTTGGTAGAGCAAGAGTTTCATACCGCTATGCCGACATTGTCAATTTGTTAGCAACTGAGGAACTCCTTTCACACTGGTCTAAGCCAGATCATGACAATTTTTTGTCTAGGGTCAAGTATTATTCTAGGGATGAGCCATATTTGTACAAATACTGCTCTGACCAACTTATTAGAAGATGTGTTCTAGAAGTTGAACAGTTGAGCATCCTTTCCTTTTGCCATAATCAAGCTTGTGGTGGGCATTTCAGTTCTAAGAAAACCGCGGATAAGGTTCTCCAATCGGGTTTTTATTGGCCTACCATTTTTCAAAATGCCCATGTGTATTGTAAAGTCTGTCACCGATGTCAACAACTTGCGCGATTAACTCGTCGACACATGATGCCTTTTAATCCTATTCTAGTGGTCGAAGTTTTTTATGTTTGGAGCATCGATTTTATGGGGTCGTTTCCATCCTCCCAACTGTATCAATACATCCTTCTTGTAGATGATTACGTTTCTAAATGGATAGAGGTCATTGCCACTAAGACCAATGATCACAAAATTGTTGTTTCATTCATAAGGGAGTTTATCTTTAGTAGATTTGCAACCTAAGGATATCATTAGTGAGAGGGTACTTGTTAAAAAGTATGAGGTCACTCACAAAGTTGCCATTTCCTACCATCCTCAAACAAGCGGTCAAGTTGATGTCTCAAATCGTCAAATCAAGAATATCATCGAAAGGACTATCAATCCAAATCGAAAAAATTGGTCTTTACGCCTTTTGGATGCCTTATGGGCATACCGAATTGCATTCAAAACCCCTTTAGGGATGTCTCCCTATAGATTTTTCTTTGGTAAACCTTGTCACCTTCCTATTGAACTCCAACATAGAGCTTATTAGGCTACAAAAAGTCTAAACTTTGACCTCGATATGGCTGGTCAACAACGAAAGCTTCAGCTTGATGAGCTGGAAGATTTGAGGTGAGATGCTTATGACTAAGAACTACAAAGATAAAATGAAGTGGGTACATGACAAAAACATCATGAGAAAAGAGTTCCATCTTGGTCAGAAAGTCTTATTATACAACTCTCGTCTTCACCTCTTTCCAGGTATGTTAAAAACTCGTTGGTCTTGTCTATTCATTGTTCGTGATGTTAAATACTCTGGTGCCATCCACGTAGAAAACCCTAACAATGGTAGTCTCTTTCAAGTAAATGGATAACAACTGAAGCCATACCAAGAACTTCCCACAAGGCTAGTGGAAACCATTCAACTGATTGATCCTAACTATCAGGATTTTAGTCATGCCCACAAATTCTTATTCCACTAAACCTGTTTGGAGGAGGTTTTCACCACCCCCATTGCGTCCGGCCAATGACATTAAAATTAGTGCTACTGGGATGCAGCCTAGTCAGTTTATGCATTCATTCATAAAAAAAATAAAATTAAAAATTAAAAAAGATTAATAATATCACCAATGCCTGTTTGGGGGTGATGTATTTTTTAATACATAACCCCCACCAATTCGATCTTTTTCATTGCAGAGATGACAATACAAATGATCAACAATTCACCTGGGGTAATAAGTTCCAATTTTTATTTCTCACTTTCCATTTCATTTGTTTAATACTGGGGACAATGTTTTATTTGTTTGGGGTGGGGAGTTTATCAAAATTCATACCACTTTTGAAAAAACAATTTTGAAAAAAAAAATTTCTAAAAAACAAAATGGTGTGGTATCGTAGCTATGATGAGATTGGATTATGTGTGTGTGTGTGTGTGTGTGTGTGTACTTGATTCATTACATTTAGGCAAAGAGATGTTGGAAGTTTATTACTAAAGTAAATATTGCATTTTGGCAGTCAGGAATAAAGCAATTTTTGCACAATGACCATAGATGTAGTTTTGAATAGGGAAGTAAGTAACTTCCTGAGAATTTAGAGGAGTAATAATGGAGATTTTGACCTTGTGAGCTATCAAACCTTCATTTATTCAGAGGGTTTTTACACAACTTTGATCATATAATGATTTAAATTTTTATTGGATCCCACATTAACTTGTTGTGAAGTCTCATTATTCTTTTTTTTTGTTGATCACTGAAGATGACATCTTTTTCGAGTTAAGAGAAACATAGTTCTTGTAGTCTATTTGAGACTTATAACCATTACCAAACCTTAGAAGGTAAATTAGGCCTCTCTTGTTCATTTGAACCTTCTCAAAACCATCTTGCTAATCATTCTATCCAATACCAATATGAGTCTTTGTCTTGGGTAATTAGACATATAAAAAAAACCCATTTTCTTATTTATGTTTCTAAAAAGTATTAGGGAGTTTTGTTAAAAAAAAAAAAAAAACAAAAAAAAAGGAGAATGCAAAGTGAAAGTACAAAGTCCAAGGTATTTCAGAAAAAAAATTTATAAAAAAAAGCAAAAAATGGGTTTCTGAAGAAAGAAACAAATAAAAAAAGGTTGTGAAGAAGAAAGGAAAATAAATGGAAGTAATTGATGATTTCCCTATTAAACTACTTGAAGAACCTACCTTTTGAGAAACATCTCTTTACTTAATCAAGCCAGATTCATTTTTTTCTTAGAGAAGTCTTAATTAACCTTATGGTAAGGTATGGTAAGAAGTGGAGAATAGATGAGAAGGTGCTATGGTGGGTAGCTCAACATTCTTGCAAGTGATCAACATTCCTTCCATGAGACTATTATTCTCTTTTATGTTTGTTTATTCTTATAAGCATGTGAGAAATTTGAATTTTTGCATTCACTCTTTTCCTCACATGCAAGAAAGAAAATATTTTACCAAAACTCAGATGATTATTTCATAGAGATTAACAAGTGAGTTTTGAAGTCAAAATAGTTATCCCAAAGGTGGATTAGGATGTACATTACTTTGACATGAAAAGTTGCATTTATTTGTTATTCACACACACCTTATTCCAAAGTTGCTCATTTGTAATGTGCATTTTAGTAACTACTTACATATGTCTTTTGTCTTCTATGTGGTTGAATAACAAGGATATTCTCTAAGAAAAATATGGGACACATAAATTTTGTTTCTAAAAAAAAATGTTTGTGGGTGTCATCCCGGATAACCCTCAGGAGGCTAAAACCACTCCTTTAGTGTCATGTTAGAGGTTCAAGGCGTTGTTGCATATTGTAAATGCAATCGAGTCATACTAGCGAAAGTGACATTGATTTCTTTGAGAAGTTTAGGACGAGTAAAAATATTTTGTTTTGTGTTCTTATCTTTCTTTTCATTGTTCTTTGATAGAGGACTAGCAAAATGTTGTTTGGGGTTGTGTGATAAACACCCAAAACATCGATTTTTACACCCCTAAATATACAATTGCTAAGTTCAATTATCCAATAAAAATATCTCATTATGTATATTTTATCGGAATTCAAGCACTAAATCTCAAATCATACACAAAGTGGCACAATAAGGCTAAATTCAACAACTAGAAGACCCATTAGGAGTTTACATGCATTGATAAGGACTAAAGAATTTCAAGCCCAAGACCCATGAAGTCAAGCCTACAAAGCATCAACAACTACGGATCTCGAGAAAATCAACATGAAGATTTGGGCATCCACATCACAAACTTTTTTTTTTGAAAGGCCACATCACAAACTTTATCATTGTAAAAAAACATTCTACAAGACATGTCCTTATTTTCACTCAACCATGTTTCATTATTTCACTCAAACATGTTTACTTATTTCACTCAAACCCTTTTACATATAAAAATAAAAAAAATAATAAATAAAAAAAACCATATGTGGAGTTCAGAAGGGAAGAGTTTATGTTTTTGAGAAATTTTGGCTAAGTATTTGTTTTATTGAGTTTTTTGGTTGGAGTTCTTAGCTTTAGATTTTTGCTTGGTAGAGAAGAAATTATATAGAAGTGCATGTACTACTTTGTTTCCAACATTTTAATTTTCTATTGAAGTAGAACTAAGTTATCTTTTTATTCAAACATTTTTTGTCCTTCATTTTATCCATTTTTTAGCAGTTGTTTCTCTTTATCAACTATTTCCTTTAACTTTTAGTTTACTTTCATTATTCATGGAGAAGTAATCTCCCATCTCAAGGGGAAGAGATTGAGCCCCATGAAGATATAATGATAGTTAGGTTGTATTTCATTTAGGAAGTAAAGTAGAACAATGAATTGTAAGAATTACTTCGAAAGAAAGCTTCATTTGTTAAATGGATAATGATTTTGATTCGAATGAATAAATTATTTCCATGTCTTTAAGGATTTTTCCATTGAAAAACATAATCAAAATCCAATGAGGTTTTAAAAGTAAACCAATGGATTTGGTTAAAGGTTCAGGGAAATGAAAAGACATTTACTTCTTTAATCCCACAACACAAATCATGTAGGTTGAAAAACCATGTGATATGAGTATTTTAGGAGAAATTGAAATTACAATCTATAATCATTATGTTGGAATTGGGTGATTTTCATACCCTTGAGATTTCTCTATATTTCATTTTTGTTACAAGTTAATTATTTTGTTTTGAAATCATATCTTCTCTAAAATTTCACCATCCATTATTTTGTTCTTCTCTTTATTCTTTAAATTGAAATTCAAATATTGTCTTCTAATTCAAGTAAAGTGGTCAATAACCCCTACTTCTACTATTGCATTGTTGAAGTGTGTTAAAGAAAAAATAAAAAGAATAAACAAAAAAAATAGCATTTCTTTGATTGATGTCAGAAATCATGCAACGACATTAATGTCGGTTTTTTGCATCAATCATTTACGACAATGTCGTCATTAGAATCCTTATTAGGTCGGGTTCCCTTGCTACCACGGGCAGCCTAATGCTTCCAACTGAGTAACTCCGCACGCTGTCATGGCCTGCTTGTGTGGCTTCAGCTCTTCTTCCCTTAACCGCATCCTGTGGAATGCCTCCAAGAACAAGACATTGGTTGAGCTCCCTGTATCCACCATTGACCTCTTTACACCCCACTTTGTAATCCCGATCATCATGATCAGGGCATTATTGTACGAGGAGTGGACCCCTTGAATGTCTTTATCTGTCAATGCCAAATCCTGGGTCGGATGCTCTATTCGGGCATGCAGGATAAGGCAATCTCCAAAATGGAAACTTGTCTGTAGTTCTCAGACTATTTTTTTCCTCGACTGGTTTGATTGTTCCGGTTCATTGTATGCACTGTGTATGATTGTCCCGCATTTTCTCATCTGCTTCTACTACAAGCTCTTCATTTTCCTTCCCTCGGGGCTGCTTTTCATCAGGGCTTACGAACTCCTGGAGCCTTCCCTTTTGTACCCAGTATTCGATCACATTCTTAAGCCTTTGGCAGTCCTGAGTAACGTGAACATGATCCTTGTGATAAGAGAAATATTCATTCTTATCCGGCCTTGATGGGTCACTCTTGAGCTTCGAGGGCCATTTTAGGTCCTCCCGGCTCTTCATGGCGGAGAGGACCTTGGACAAACTAGCATTGGGAGGGGTGTAGTTGGGGTACGGCGTATTTACGTACTTGGTGACCTTGTCGGGTTTCACCTTGTCAGATCTGGCCCTACTCTCGTTTCACCTCATTTTGGATCTATCCTCCTCTTCCCGTCTCTTTTCTTTTCCCTTGTCCCGAGACTTGAGGGATTGCTTGGCAAAATTCTAGCTTCCTTTATTCACCACCAGCATATCTTCAAGAGTGATCTACTTTTGCGCACTCTTAAGTAAGTCTGCCATGTCCTTCGGACGCTCCAGGGTGAGGAGGTTATAGAATTGACCTCCCCGAAGGCTGGATGTGAAGGTGGTAACATACGTGACATCGCTGCAATCGTCGATCAGAGTCAGCTCGTCGTTGAAGTGAGTGAGATACTCCTTGAGGATCTCACCATGTTTCTACTTGAGGTTAAAGAGATAGTAAGACCCCTTTCCTTATTTGTTGGCTCCCTACAAAACGAGTGAACACCTTTGCCAAGTGTTGAAATGAATCAATGGATCTTGGTTGAAGGCTGTGAAACCAAGCAAATGTGGCCTTCTTCAAGCTGGTAGGGAAAGTCCTGAACAGAATGGCTTTTGAACTTTCATTCAGTGCCATTACATGGTGGTAATGGCGTAAGTGATCTGACGGATCGGATGTCCCGCCATAGAACTCAAGCTTTGGGGGGAACAGACTTCTTTGGCAAGGGCACGTTCATGATCTCCTCCGATAATGGAGGGATGGTATCTTCATACTTGACGTCTAGATTGGTCGTTCCCGACCGAAGTGGGTTTTCGACTACATTCATGTCTGCCTTTGAGGCATGGTTCTCACTGCCCTTTTTTTCCTCCAGTTCCCCTCCTTACCAGCCCTTTGGTCTTTCAAGGAAATTTTCGCTTTCATGGACATGCTCCCCGGCGTCTTCCTAGGTCAGGGCCCTCCCCTAGTTTCCGCCATTATCTGATAGTGGCTATCAATCATGGGTAAGTGTTTCCACCGATCGCGTGAGATGATTCATATGGAGTAGAATTTGATCGATGCGGGGGGTCCAGCCGTGATTGCCTTGGTAGCTGGGTCTTGCAATTGTTTTGCTTCCTAGATTGGATCGACCCGGCATGGCGGCGAGGCTTCCCTGGTCGGAGAGTTTCTGATTCAGAATTATTATTGTTAGCTCGGGATCTGGTGCCGGTGACCATGTCTTGAGACTCTACTGGTTCAAAAGAGCTCGTGTCTTTGGTTTAAGGAAAACTTGTCTTTACTTTTGACAGACGGCGCCAAAATGATGCATCCAAATCTGTCCCTGTCGATTCCTGACCTGCAAAATGAACAACATTGAGCTAGGGACCACAATTGTGGTGGCCAAAAACACTCCAATGCTAAAGTCAGATGACTGAATAAAGATGGATGTAGACTGTAAATTAGATTGTATGTGCCTACCTTTCTTATCCCCCCTTTGTTCACCTAATATAGTGAGTATTTTACTTCTTCATTGACTCTATCGTCGAGGCGTGATGGAGGGAGGAGATCTCGCTAAGGATCTTACCCGTCCATGACTAGGTTTCATTCAATACTTGGCTCTATTTGGGATCCAATACTTGATTGGATCAAGAGCGGTGCAAAATAGATCTTGGGCTTGTGACCACCCAGAGATCTGCGTTCAGGCTTTATTGTCTGGGCTAAGCTCCAAGATTTGCGCCACATTGGGCTTGCATGATCTGGGCTTAGGCGCTTAACTTACGGGCTGAACAGTGACTTGGTTGAGTCCAGGCTGTCTGCTCGAGACCACGCTGAGGCCTTACTGTGTTAGGGTTGGCCTATGCCACGTGTCTGTCGGTCAATGGGTGACTGGTTGATGTCTCATCCTATCCAATTACAACCATATGTATGGCATATATGTATTATGTACATATATGTGCTTGCACAAATGCAGTTTTGTGCTTCCAAATGCTAGTCTCAAACACCTATGAGCGCTCTTACTGCTTTAAAACTAAAAAAGCCATGCTTCATTTCTTAATATAGAAAGGAAATGACCTAAAGAAAAATAAAAAAATTCAGGATAAAACAAATTGAAACCAATAAATTTACCTGTAAAAAGAATACCCAAGACAATGTTATTCTAATTCTAGTAGAAGGCGAAGGGAGAACCTTTCACACTCTAATGGCTTTGTGAAACAGATCGATTGCTCACAGTGTCACAAGCTAGGGCCATGGGTAACGGTGTGACCTATTTCGCATATGCCGCCAGCAGGGCATTGAAATTTTGATGGACGGATAGTGTTTGATGCCTTGAGATTTATATAAATTTTTCTAGATTAGAAAGGTTAAGATTGTCTATTTAGTTTGTTAGCTAACCAAGGTTAATAAAATAGGCTTTATTGATCATTAATATGAAAAAGTAGGTCTTCATGGTCATTATTCCTAGGGGTGGGCACGGTCCGGATCGGTTCCAAATTTGGAGGAACCTAACTTGAACCGTTTAAAATTAACGGATCCGGTCCGGTCCGGATCCCCTCATTTTGAACATTGGAACCGAACCTAACTCGAACCGTTTGGAACGGTCCGGTTCCAAACGGTTCCAACAAAGCTCACTGCATATAGACTATATTTTCAATCTAATCCTCTCTGAATCCGTGCTTACTGCTTAGTAATTATTCAAACAAAGCTCAAATTTACTGTTACAAGTTCTGTGCATTGCATTCCCTTGGTTAACTTACAAATGATTTTCTGGGTGTTCATTTGAAAGTTGTAAAATGTTCTTTTGAGTATCATTGAAAGTTACAAAATGATTTCCCAAGTATCATTTGAAATAGAAAACTAGAACATCTAAACATCTCTGTTAAGCCATCACACTAGAGACAGGTTGTCCAAACACAGACATTTCATTTTTCAGATCTAACCATACAAAAAAATCAGTTCTTCTCAACTTCTCAACTTCATATTTTTTTTCAGATCCAGCCTTCTCAACTTCAATTCTAATTTATTTTTTTTTAGATCCAACCTTCTCAACTTCATACAAAAAACAAAAAAACAAAAAAAAAAAAGAATGAGGAGGCAGAGTTCAGACGAACCTGATTGAGCAATCTGAGATCAGTTCTTCAAGAAATCAGTTCCTTCTTCTTCTACAGATCAGTTCTTCACGAAATCAGAGCAGACCGCAGGAGAAATCAGATCAGTTCTTCTACAAAAAAAGAAATCAGATCAATCTGAGAAGAAGATGAACCTGATTGAGAAATCAGCGAGGAGAAGAAGATCACGAATCTCTTACCTTCTTTAGCGGCTGTTAGCGGAGGATGCGAGAGGGGGAGGCGGCCTGCGGGTGCTCACTTCTCTTCTCCTTTGCGGCTGCGGGTGCTAAAGACTAAAGACTAAAGAAGAGTAAAGACTAAAAAGGCTTACACTCTTAGTTCCATTAGGTTTTTACTAATTTGATTTGAAACGGGTCCAACCCGGACCATTTCCTTTTTAAAAATAGGAACCGGGACCAGACCATTTTATAACAGACCCGGACCGATCCAAACCGTATCTAAAAACACATAATTAAAATCCGGACCGTTTAGAGCAAAATGGTCCGGTTCGATTTGAACCCGTGGATCCTCGACCCGTTTGCCCACCCCTAATTATTCCTATTATGGTGGTCAAATTTATTGGAAAGTAGGCATTCAAAGTCATTTTCCAATTTCTTACATAGACCTTTCAAACAAATGTTTGACTATACCAAATTGCAAGAGCAACTGTTGAGTGTCGGGAAATATGTGAGCAATAAATACAAGAGAGTGTTAATTGCACAATAATCTGTCAAAATAAATTCAAGGCATTCCGATGCATTTCAAGATATTATTGTTTAACAAAATCCGAGATTGTGAGCTGCTCTATTAAAAGTTAAAAGAAATTATATAACAACAAATGCAACAAATACAAATAAAAGAGAAATATTATAGTGCCAAATGAAAAATCATTTTGACATCTTAAAAGCATATGACATACTAAAAGACATTTTAGGGTGAGCTTAAAAATGAATCTTTTGAGAGGTTTTAGCTTGCTTTGTACTCCAACTTCATATCGTTATCAACAAAACTTTATATTTCAAAAAGAAAATTACACTTAAAAATTAGGGTTGGCATATTGACCCGAACTCGCCAATAAAACCAAAATCGGCGATTATTAATGGCTCAGATCAATAGTTTCTCATTTTTGTCATTTTCAGGTTGACGAGCCAACCCGTTTACATAAGCGGTTTGTGTTCGAGTTTACTTTTGTTACCCATTCAACTCAATGGCACATCTTTCGTGTCATGTTATGTCAAACTGATCAATTTTGGGTTGGCTCACGCCAGGTTTCTGTGTTAACGATCTTGGCGGATCAATCCCGGCAACCTGCTTCTTGACAAGCCAGGTTCGTGTTTTATTTTTTTAAACAATAACTAAATAGGTCATGTTCGTGTAGGACTGGTTGACCTGTCAACCCGTCAGACCCAAGCCATTTCCAGGTCAGTTAAAATTAAGTCTATGCTCTAACTGAAAGAGAGCTTCATTAATGTTTGCAACTAAAAAAAACATTCAACTAGTAACATCAAATTATTACACATTCCAACTTCTCCAAGGCTCGAATTCTACAAATAAGTTGGCTAAAAAAAAACATTGTAGTTTAATTTGTATCAGTGTCAGTATTATTCCTATTTTCTACAGATATGATTCTTTTACTTTACACTTAACACTCTGAGGAAGAAATGAAGAACATGAAACTACAACAAATTGAAACTACAATAAGATGTTTGAGATTTGAATTGAACAGAGTAGGCAACAAGTGATGATTAGAAAAGGCAAGTTATCTCAATTTGTTTGGCTATATTGGAGAATCTTCATCTTTCTGTCTCCTCCTCTCTCAATGAGGGTTCATGATAACCAAAACCAAACTTAAGAAATAAAACTTGAGTTGGTGGTCGTTAACCAAAATTCTAGACCATTTTTTTTGTCAAAAGACTGAATTCTAAACCTTTTTTTCAAGTCTATGATGTGGCATGTGGGGTAGTGTAAAGCATTCAAAAGATACAAGAGTAAGGTGTTCTGGCCCTTATTCAATTTGAACTTATGGGTGAAAGGAACAATTAGATTTTAAACTCCACCAATCTTCCAAACATGACATATTTGGCGGATATTAGGCTATTATTTTTGTTGAGAGCTCTGTATAGTTTATTATCAAAGCAGAAGACTAGGTCTTCTCAATAGATATAAATTTTCAACTCAGTTGTCTGTTAGGGATTCCTATGATAAATCGAACTCAAATCCCCAAATAACAGTCTTTTAGATTCCACTCTCATAACATTGAATAATGGTCCTTTATTTGACCTTCTGTACCGCCAAACAAGAGCTTGATGAGTTTGCGTTCTAAGAGCGTCTCCAATAGCCTTGGCTCGTTAATAAATTTTTGATGGTATTTTAACGAGGTCGGAAGAATTTTAGATGGTTTGTAGTTTCTCAACTCCAACAAACTCTCTATATCGCTAGGTAAAGACAACACTTTGTTCGTATTTAATAGGGATTTGCAGTCTTTTCAAATTTGTAGATCCACTGTCTGCAAAATTTGAATTTTATTACGAAAATGCTAGGAAACCTTATTTTTGCAATCAGGATAACGTAGTCTGATATTGAAAGAATGATAAAATCCTCAAAGTGTTTATGTGTATCTCGAGATTGTAAAAAAAATCCTCTGATGATGCCACATCAACCTGGTTGCAAAACCTAATTGCAAAACCTTGTTCCCTAGCCTTACTCATTTTATTAATATAAAACTTGTACCGACCCTAGAAGGAGTTGGTGTATTAGAGAGCAATAACCCACTCGTAGTTGCTACCTCATCATAAATTATTATGTTGGAGCAATCAAACTCGTTGATATTGAACGTTGAGACTCAAACGAGCCTCCTAAAAAGTTTGTTCGAGATCCTCTAGCAGCTCTGATGCACCGACTCTCCGGAAAACCTCTGAATCACGCGTCAAATACGTGTCGGACACAGATTTGTGCCTGACACGTATTGGACACGTGGTCAACAGTCAAAATTCGTTGACTGATTTGGACACGGCTTGGACACGGTCCCGACTCGGCCAGACATGGTCCGGACACGGTCGTGTGCAAATAATCCATTTTCCTCATCTTCGATCGTTCGGTTCCTCCCTCCCACAAACCCTAATACAATAAGTTCAGTAACAGAGAGCAGAGAGAGCAGAGAAAAGAGAGAACAGAGACAGAGAGGGAGTCGACTCGATCGATCGACAGTGTTGGATGGAAGTAGAGAGATCGATTTTGATCAATTTCGACAGAGAGGGAGAGATCGATGTCGTCCTCAGCATCACCATCACCAAGTACCTTCTTTCAGTTCTTTGATTCTTTATTTCGTTTTTTTTTTCTGCGATATGCTCTCGACGGGTGCTTTGCACCGCTCTTAGGAACAAGCCAGAGCCTGTTTTGTGTACCATTAGCATGTCATGAAACCAATTTTGTAAGGTTTCTACTGGTACTTAACCATCTAACACTCAAATATGGATTTTTTATGTATTCCTTAGATATGGATCTCTTTTGATATGGTATTAGTTTTGTTATTACCTTATATATTGTCATTGTTCATACAGTTTGATTTCATTATGATAATGTACACAAAAGACTTTTGGTTGTGTTAGATGGTCCTTCTTCTGTGTTAGATGTATTCCTTAGATATCCAAATCAAACTGTATAAACCAATTCCTTAGATATGGATCTCTTTTGACTTTTGCTTTTGGATAATGTTGGGGGAAGCTATCCAACCTTTTCTAAATCTTTTCGCCATCATGTTTCCGCTCCACTATAATCCAGAATGATTGATCCACATCTCTAACATTGTAATTGTCTTTTTTCTCTTAATGTTTTCTTAGGCCAAGTAACTGGAGATGATCTTTGGAAGCATGTGACAATAATAAGAAGACCAAGTGAAGGTGGGGGAAATCTTAGATGATGGTGTAACTTTTGTCAGAAAGAGTATACGGGATCTCTTACTAGATTGAAGGACCACTTGTTGAAGATAACAGGTCGTGGGATAGCTATTTGTGCCAAAATCTCCCCCTACAACTTAGAGAGGTGCAACAATTTGTTGAAGAAGCTGCATTGAGAGCAGAAAGTTCAAGGTCGTGAAATGTTCCTTTACCTCCTTCAGTGGGCTCAAGTAGTCACCCGCACCCGGGTTCAAGTAGTAGGGTTAGTCTTTCAGTTACATACAATGAACAAAGGAAGAGGAGAGCCACTAATAATCCTATTCCAAATGCTTTCAATATGAGTGAGCGACAAGAGTTGGATGCTTTGATTGCAAGGGCGTTCTACTCAGCTGCATTGCCATTCAACCTTGCAAGGAATCCGTATTTTCAGTAGGCTTTCACCTATGCAACGAATAAAGCAAAGTCCATTAGTGGTTACAAGATCCCTGGGTATAATGCATTGAGGACGACATTGCTTCAAGCAGAAATGGGCAACATTCAGAGGTTGTTGGAGGCAACAAAGTTCACATGGGTTACTAAAGGGGCAACCATTGTTTGTGATGGGTGGACTGATTCTCAAAGGAGGCCTCTCATTAATTTCATAGTGATTAATGAGGGTGGTCTAATGTTCTTGAAGGCTGTGAACTGTGAAGGGGAGTACAAAGACAAGTTCTTCATTGCTGGTTTGATCAAGGAAGTCGTACGTGACGTTGGGCCAAGTAATTTGGTCCAAGTCATAACCGACAATGCTCCAGTTTGTAAGGCTGCAGGTTTACTTGTTGAGAGCCATTATCCTGAGGTGTTTTGGACACCTTGTGTAGTCCACACTCTCAACCTTGCCTTGAAGAACATATGTGCTCCAAAGAACACGCCTGCAAATGAAAATGCCTACAGTTTGTGTAGTTGGATTATTGATGTTGTTAGGGATGGGGTGCTGATCAAGAATTTTTTCATGAACCATTCCATGAGGTTGCATATGTTTAATGAGCATTCGAGATTCAAGTTTCTTTCCATAGCAGATACATGCTTTGCCTCAAGCATAATTATGCTCAAGAGGTTGAAAGACATTAAAAGTAGCCTCCAGAGTATGGTGATTGGAGATCAGTGGGATTCCTATAGGGAAGATGATGTTGAGAAAGCACGGCTTGTGAAAGGAAAACTATTGGATGACTTGTGGTGGGACAAAGTGAACTATGTACTTCGTTTCACAGAGCCTATTTATTCAATGTTGTGGAGGGCTGATACAGATGAGTCTTGTCTTCACTTGGTGTATGAGATGTGGGATGTTATGATTGAGAAAGTGAAACAAGTTATTTCCCACCATGAAGGAAAGGAAAATAGTGAGGAGTCAGAGTTTTTTTCAATGGTGCATCAGATACTGGTAGATCGATGGGTGAAAAGCAACACACCATTGCATTGCTTAGCACATTCCTTGAATCCAAGGTAAATAATTACATTGTCTTTAACTTTTTATTTTACTTATTCTTGAGTCTTGACTAGAAGACTAGAATCTATGGGTTATGCACTTAATGTTTATATATTAATTTGTGATTGACATTGTATAGGTATTATAGCAGCGAATGGCTTGAAGGGGCTCCTAATCGTGTTTCGCCACACAAAGATCCTGAGATTACAAAGGAGAGGGATAAGTGTTTCAAGAGATACTTTCCTAATATTGAAGAAAAAAGATTGGTTATTACAGAGTATGCTAGGTTTTCAACGGGTACTGGACAGTTTGCAGAAAGTGATGCTCTACAGAATAGAACATACCTAGAACCTGATGTGTGGTGGGTTTCTCATGGTACCTGTGCACCATTACTCCTGAATATTGCTTTGAAGTTACTTGGGCAACCTTGTTCTTCCTCATGTTGTGAGAGGAATTGGAGCACGTATAACAACATCCACTCATTAAAAATGAACAAATTGACCCCACAACAAGCTGAAGATTTAGTGTATGTGCATTCCAACCTTCGTCTTTTGTCAAGAAGAAAACAAGAGTACAAAGAAGGTGAGACAAGGATGTGGGATATCGCAGGAGATACTATTGACTCGTTGGATTTGGATGTTGCTGGAATGCTTGAGATTGTCAGTCTTTCACTTGATGAACCTGAGCTAGAGGCTGGGCTGTTGAATGAAGAAAATGCGACAGTTGATCCGCCAGTTAATGAAGAAGAAGAGATGTAGCCGCCTCGCTGGTGAGTTTATGAAATTATCAATTTACATTTTACATTTTACATTATCAAATTAATGAAATTATGTTGCTTATGCTTTATCATTTATGACTTGAGTTTGACTTTATGATGTATTTGTAATTTTGAATGAATGAATTTGAATGTTCATATAATCATATCATATGAGTTACAAAAAAAATATATAAAAAAAATAAGTTTGACCGTGTCGACGAGTCGTCGAGTCGTATTTTTTTGAAAATTGCCGAGTCGCCGTGTTGTATCCGTGTCCGACACGACACACGTATCCGAGTCCGTGCATCATTGTCTAGCAGCCTTTCACAAAATTTCCACGCAATATACATTCTGAATTCCTTAAACAAATAAATTTAAAATCTTAAATTCAATTCCCGTGGATTCCATTTGCGTAATAGTGTGCAAAATGGAAGCTCCCAGTAAGGCTTGGGGTATGCATAGTCCTATATAAAAATAAGATATGTTTTGCTTCTTTTATTTAAAATTTGGTACGAACTCTAAAGAATAATACTCTTTACTATTCTTAGTATTCTAGGTGCAGGTATTGAAAGGTAAAATGGACAGAGATATTCAAATTTGGTTGGGTTTTTCAGTTTATTGGTTATTGTCTTTCGAATAACCAAGAATACTAACTTAGGAATGACAACTTCTTCTCCAGTTCAGTATCTTCAGACCATCAAAACACGTGCAACCAAAAAATTAAAATAAAAACTCAAATACGCAAATGAATGTACGATTCAAAAAGCACCTTCAAATGCTTTCAGCTAATATCTATAGCAAATACCACTGTGCTAAATACATAAGCACATCATGAAATATCATCAGTTTTGACGCAATATTGGTTGTTTCAAGTAAACCTGAAGTAATAATTCACCCAAGCATTGTGCAACACCTATTAAATAAAATAAACTTAATTATTTAAATACCAAAAAGCTTATTAGCATATGACACATGCGAAGCATACAAAACGACATAATCTAAAATGTTAGCGACGTACACGAGTCCAAGCGTTAGAAATGGATATTAAAATAAAATTGAAATGGTGGCATGTCTATGCTTATACATTTCAGTGTTTTTTTTTTTTACTTATATATTGGCTGTGGTCACTTTTAAACACTTAAATTTCCCAATATTTTCGTTGTATAATTTCTAACAGACGTAGTATTGCTACTTACAAAAAATTAGCAAATATATTTTCACGCCTAAATCCTTATTGGCAAAAAAACCAAATGTTATACTAAGCATGTATCCAAATAGTGAGAGGAACATAAATTAATATCAAACATAAATTGAATAAAAGGTGAATAATCTTCAAAATAACAACAAATATTAGTAACGGTAAGGTTATTAATCAATATGTCTAGGGAATAAAAACCTTCAGCAGGTTGAAAAAAAGTCAATGAGTGAAAAGGTTGACGATTCATACAAGGAAACCCTTTGTCGTGTTCATGAGTATAGAAATGTGTCTTGTGTATGTCAAGTATGGCAACCAAACTTCTTTCCTGGAGCCAAGAGTTTTGTTGAGGGGGCGGAGTGATGTCATAATTAATTAAATATAATATAAAAATACTTTAATATTATTTTTTAAAATTTGAACAATACATAAATGACTATACAAAATTTCATTTAATCTAATAAAAGATTTTCATTCAAAAAAATGATGAAGATCACCTTGGATATACAAAAATAGAGTTCTATAATTTCAACTTTTACACATCTACATCCATGAATACCAAAAAATTTCTCTCCCCCTCCCCCTCCCTAGTTAGAATAAAAAAAATATTAAAATTGGCTTCGACGCATTTTCATATCCTGAAATCGTTTCATGATTGCTTCGTTGTCAATGCCTTCAAAAACTTCCGTTTCAATATACGTAACTAAACAATCATTCATCCAATCATCTTCCATTCGATTTCGTAATCGACTCTTCACTATATTCATAGCAGAAAATGCTCTCTCAACTGAAGCAGTGGCAACTGGTAGGATGAGTGACAATGTTATGAGTAAATAAACCATGGGATAGACAAATTTCTTCTTGGTCTCGACTATCTTCTTAGCTAAACCGTTGAGTCCATTGACATTGTTGGAACGCATATCAATAACATAAGCTTTCAATTAATCATGAAGTACCATGAGATCTACATCTGAAAAATCAGCTGGATGAAATTGAGCGAGCCGAATCAACCGCTAACTATCAAAAGCTGAAAAAGAATCACTTGGATTTAAGCATGTCATACAAAGAAGCAATTCGGTGTTCACCTCATCAAAGCGGTTATTTAGCTCTTGGAGTTGCATATATATGCTTGTATAGAATAATTCAACTCGATAATGATATAGGTTGGTTGATTTTTTAGTATTGCGTCGTGATTTTCCTCTTTGTATAAATGTATCATCCATCTCAAGAACAACAATATCATGTTTTGCACAAAATGAAGCAACCTTGTCCACAAGTATATCCCATCCATCTTCCCTCATCATTTGTAATCGTTGTTTGGAGATTTTAACTAAGGTCATCGCATTGACAATATCTTGATCTTTTCTTTGTAATGCTATTGACAAATCTCAGGTTATCGTCAATATAACCTTCATTAAGTGCAAATTGAAGATGAACTCAAAAGATTGCATAGAATCTAATAAAGCATATGCTTTTCCTTTCTGATTTGAGTTTAAACCATGTTTCACAACAATCTAGAGCACATCAATCACTGAAGAAAAATTAAGAAGCAAACTTATCAAGGTTTTATAGTAAGACCCCCAATGTGTATCACCAGGTCGTTTGAGATTGGTTTCTTGATTCAACCCTTGACCACTTAATAGTTCGCCATTATTGAGCGTCTCAAGAATTTTAACAGCTTGTTTTTCTCGAAAAATTTCCTGACGCTTGCATGAAGGTGCAATAATGTTCACCGCACTTGAAACCAAGTTGAAGGGTAAAGCAATCTGAGGATGATTCTTTGCAACGTGTACAAGCGTTAACTGAAGCTGATGTGCAAAATAATGTACATAAAATGCAAACTTATTTTTCTTGAGAACCAAAGATTTAAGTCCGTTAAATTCACCTTGCATATTGGATGGTAATTAGAAATACGAAGTCTTAAACCAGGATCGGTTGGAAGATTTGATAGGTCAACCTCTAAATGACTATTTTTTAGATTGGTTCTGATAAATTATGATCATCCTTATTTTGGACTGGAGGTGGTAAATCACTCACTGACTTTCTTTTTAAAAACTTATCCATAACTAAAATAAAACGAAGATTATATAAGACTACATTCCGTATATTTATATATCCTAAAACTTTAAATGAATAAACCAAAATCATATTTCCATGTAAAAAACCATGTAATAAATCATACACATCTCCGGAATAACAAATTAATATAGCTTAATATAATTAATGAAGCACCACAAGAGAAGTATCGTCATCAATAATAGAACGCACAAAATTGAAGATTTCCAAAGCTGCAATTGACACACAAACAGCTCAATCAATTTGTAGCCTACTGACTGTTGCACTCACATTGGGCTTCAACACAAATTATGAATTTTGGGTACATAGTTTGGGCCTTTTACCAACTAGTGTACAAGAAAATATACCCTGGAAATGCATTATTTCCTACCAAGAGCATGTCACACACACAAATTGCAACCATTTTTATTAATGGTTATATGCCTACCAATATATAATAACTTCTTTACATTGCAATCATTTTTATTATCTAAAAACAAGAGCATATGATAGCTTGTGGGCTGTGGCCACTTGTGGGTTGTGGCATGGGCCATACCAAACAATGCTTTCATGTGGTTAGTTTATACACAAAACCAATCAAATTCCCAATGTCAATGCTGACATCATGTGATCAAAAGCATTTACTTATTGAATCTACACACACACAAAGTTCCCCATTTACTTATTGGTCCACATAACTCTCTTCAATCAATTTCAAAAAAAAATTTAAAAAAAAATTAATTTAATTTTTTTTAAAAATAATTGTGTTTCTAGAAATACAGCAAAAAGAGGAGTACAACAAAGACAAAGTCATTGCATTATAAAATAAAAATCAATACCACGAGCTAAGAACAACAACCAACAAAACAGGATCCGTCAGCATCTCCAGGCAGCAATCAACTCCTTTTCCCACTTTCCTGCACAAAAGAATAAAAAAATCAGAGTGGAAACACAACACAAGAGAAGGGTTTGAATTGTTGATTACTACTACATGAAGAAAAGGAGGAGATTGGGTTGCTTACGATTCTTTGTGGAGAGGACCAACACATTGGTTAATGAAGGCACCTGGGGGGGGAAAAAGGCGGTTTTGACCCTGCTAGATCTTGTGAAGATGAGCTCAAATAACTCAATAGTTATAGATCTTTGAAGATGATGAAATATGAGGGTTTCCCTCATCTTGTCCAATCGATGGAGTGTAATTGGGGGAAACTAATTTTTCTCTCTCTCAAAAGTCAGTGGGGCAAGTGCCCCCACTTGCCCCCACGTGATTTGTGCCTACCTCTCATCCTTGCTAAAATTGATAAAATAAACTGTCAATTTAGCAAAGACCATCCTAGATGAAACATGGGATTGATTGCTAATGAAAAATCCTAAAGTTGGTTGTTAAGAACCAATGAACACTCCTCAAAAGTCCGAGCTATCAAATAGTGGAAGGCTAATTACTTAAATATGATTGTAAGATTCCACCATGCTTTCAAAGTCGACGTCCTCATCGGCCTACTCTATGTAAATTGCCCCAAGAGTAGCACTCTCCCCTTTGGTAGCTTCACTCACCTACTAATATTCAACAACTTAGCATTATTCACATACATAATACTAAATTATTTTAATCTAGCCTCTAGGTCGTCCCTTGAGGGAATCAAACCTTGGACGTGGGGTTTGGATCTGATAGCAAGTGCTAAGAGCCAACTCAATACTCCTCAAAAACCCGAGCTGTCAAGGAGCTGAAGGCTAATTACTTAACTAGGATTGTAACATGTGGTACCTACTAGGTAGTACCCTTCTTTTAGTTGCCTATTGTAATTGAGATACTTAAAAAATAAAAAAGTTTATGGAGGAACCTAGGCCTCAAGAGACAACACTAAGTGTTTTCTTATTAGAAAATTTCCCCTTTTTATTCATTCATCCAAGGCTTATATAGCCATTACACCACATCTCAACTACTACACCAAATCAGGGAAGTTACACCTACATGGACTCAAAAGAAGACTAGTTTTACTCCCACTACTACTTTGACCAAATTAAAACTCTAAACAAACTGCTCAACTCCCACAAATATAGGGAAGATATCCACAACCTAACAACTACATGCTAAACCAAATCAGGATTATTAACATAACAATTCCCACCCCCTTAAAACTGTTATTGCCCTTAAGAGCCAAATACTCCCTTGAGACACATTAATTTCAAACTCCATGGCGACATCTCCGTCCATTTCTTCCTAACAAGACATGGTCATGAAGAGTTTCTTGCAACGATGTCAGGGCACAAATTTTTCATCAAAATTAAAGCACAAACCTTTATTTTTCCACTCCTGCATCTCCTTTGTTATTTGTTGAACTGGTATTGATGAAAAATTGTTTGTTTTATCAACTATCCTGATGTGTTCATATCTGTCCTTACTGATCCCGGTGATATCTAACCTACAAAAGCGAGCAACGGTTAAGCTTAGGGCCACCGTTGTGGTGGCCGAAGGCACTATGATGCTTAAATAAGACATCGGTTCGAGAAAGTGTGAAGACTGTATGTAAAATTGCAGTGTATATACTTGTATACCTTTTTTCCTCTTTTCCCCGACTCTTATAGTGAGCCTTCCCATCCCAACTATCCATGTGATCGAGGGTGTGATGGAGGGAGGAGATTTTAAATAAGATTTTACTTGTAGATGACTAAGTTCTTCGGCACTTGACTTTGTTCAAGACCCAATGTTGATTGGGCTAGAGCTAATTTCGTGCTAGTAGATCTCGAGCTTGTGACAGCTTAGAGATTCGTTGTTCGTGCCTTATTATCCTGGGCCAAGTCCTAAGACCCGTGCCTCTGGGGGCTAGTGTGTCTTGGGCCTAGGTGCCTAACTTACGGGCTGAACAATAGTCATGCGCATGGGTCTGCTTGGGACTGCGTTGAAGCCTTTTATGTGCTAGGGTTAACCCATGCCACATGTATGACCGTGATTGAGTGACTATTTGATGTCTCATTAGCTACTCCCCCAAGTTAGTGGGTCTGTGTGCTGGGCCACTAACTGTTTATGCATAGGGGGCCACGCAGGGCCATGAAGATATAATTCGGCCCCTTTTTCGACTCCTTCACTGTACTTATTGCTTTTGTGATGGTTTTTGATGATTGCTTCACCTATAATTCAAGTCTATAAAGACTTTTTCAAGATAATCTGACCTTCTTCCCTGCCTGAGTTTGGGTTTCCTTGTCAAGAGTCCTCCTCAGTCGGGTTAGGTACAAACTTCTTTTTTATCATGGCTTCCCGATTCTCGTCCGACCGTATTATGGCCTGCAACGATTTTTATGGGACGTCTCTGATAAAGGAGAGGGATATCACCAATATTCGCAGCTAGTACTAGATTCCTGGTACTTTACGGCTAGCGCTCCTTCACGAAGGTGAGTCTCCGATAACCTTAAAAGAAAGGTAGATAGCTTTGTATAAGGCCATGTTCAGAGTGGGCTTGGGCTTCCCTGTTCCTGAAATTATTTGGGAATTTTTGTCATTTTATGATATCGTTCCGGCCAAGTTCGCACCAAATGGGTAGAGGTTTTGATTGCCACCCTGGCTAGGGCATAGGCTGTTGGGCTCCTCCTGACACCTAGGTTGATTCATTCCATGACTACTATCCGGATGAGCACTCATGGCACATGTTGGCTGGTGAAGCCTTCTTACTTTAGTGGGCATTCAGAAAACATGAAGAATTAGTAGCAATACTACTTCCTCGCCTCTGTGCAGTTCGAGTTCTTTGACCACGAGGACCAGCTTATCTATCGCAACTTCAAAAATGCCAGTAAGTCCTAGTAAGGGGGAGAGTGCTCAAGATGGTTTTCTTTTTTTGCCGCCTATGCACCTTGCGAACGCACTTACTGCTGCATTTATCAAGCACAACAGTCTATTCTCCGGCGAGGTCGGTAGGGTGAATAGAGCATTGGCCACTCCGACTGGCTCTTCTCTAGTGTTAGAGCGTTCGGGACGCTGAAGAAGATAGTTGCGAGAAATTCCAATCCTTCCAAGAGAAAGGTCGTGGAGAGGCTACTACGCCCGAATCGTAAGTCCAAAAATGTCAAGGTGGGGGCTACCAGTCTGCCCTCTCTGCTTTGTTGTATGTCACAGAGAGGGAGCTTGTCAAGCGCTCCCATTCTGTGGTACCTTTTCGCGTTTTAAAGAAACAGTGCCTTAGCCCGGCAGTCTTCCACTTTGCTTTTTTGCCACGTTGTCTTCCCTCAAGGGGGAACATCTTCATCTTGCTAGGGTGGAGGACCCCAGTGGTTTGGATGAAGAGCAGCTCGAGCACGTCAATGCTCGCCTTCTTGATGCAACCATGAGGCTTTTCGCTGATGGTAGCCCAGGTTTGGAGTTTCGTGCTCCAAAGGGCACTGCTCACGATCTGTTGGTGGCTCCGGATGCCCCAACTTCTCAGTCTCGCTCCGTTCGCTTGTTTTCTGCTACTTGCAAGGGAAAGGGAATCGCAAAGTTTCCTCCTTCAAAGGTTGTAGTTGCCAGGGGGTGCAAGACTCATCCCTAACCCCCAATGTTCTCAATTTTAGCGCTCTCATCAACTTTCGTGGGTTGGGCGCTATTGACCTCGACTCTGATGACTGACACGTGGCACCAGGAGGTCGACCAAAGAAATGGATCCTTGAAGCTTATGTGGAGGTTCTTTTCCTTGTTTGGTTGATCATCCGGCTTTGGAGGAGATACCCATGGGGGATCATCTCAATCAAGGTTTGAAGAAGCTCATGCAGATAAGCTATTGTTTATTTATTTGCCATTGACCTCTTAACTGTATTTTTTGTAACCATGTGTTTGGTTGTCAATCAGAGGATGGCCTACCTGACATATGGTGGGATGTTGGGCATGGAGGTGGACTATGCACGTGTCAAGGTCTATGCTATGGAGAGATCGTTTGTTGAGCAGCAATTGCAACTTTTGGCCGCTCTTTTTTAAATGGATTCACTAGGAAAGCAATTGAATGTCTGTCACAACTTGGATGCTCAGTTGCGGGATGCTCATGAGAGTATAGATTAATTTTTTATTGCTTAGGATGACCTAAAGGCTCGATAAAATCGGGACAGATTGGTAGTTGAGCAGGTTGATGATGTTGACCGTCCGACAACTGCCTAAAGATCTGCTGCTGAAATCCAGAGTGTTCTGGATCATGAGCATGCTGAGTCTTCTGGGTGGAAGGAGTTCTATGATGTTGCTTTGTTGCAAGTGTTCCAACTTACTCAGGTGTAGGACTCCGAGCGTGCAAGCCTAGTTGCGACGGAGTGCAGGCCGACAGACTACAAAAGTGACATGTCCAGAGTGCGTGGGGAATTTTCTGGCTTGGAGGCTCAGTGGGCAGTCAAAGAAAATAAGTTCCTTGAAGCCGTTGAGAATATTGATTTTAGCAAGGTTGTTGCTAGTATGCTTAACTATATCGCACAAGATCATGTGAACTAGGACCTTTCCGCCTACAGGCAAGTGGCTTTTGCCCGCTTTGAGGAGGAGGATTGTTCCTCATCTCCCCATGGAGTGGCTTTGGGGTTGATGCTCATGTCGCGGAGATGATCTCTGATCCTATTGTTCCTGAGCCTGCTGTCGACCCTGAGGCTGTTCTAGATTCTTAGTTACAAGAGGATGCTCCTAACTCTATCCCCGCTGCATGAGCGGGTTTGTGTAACGAAAAAAAAATTATCAATGAGAAAATTTTCCCTTCTTTATTTTGTATTTGTGCCTGTAGTTGTAGTACTTGTCATTTTCAATTCTTGTTTAGATTAGGTTGAGTATAGGCTAATTAAGTGGTTAGGTGGGTATATATATACCCTCACGTGAAATAGGGTTTCAGTCTGACTAAAGCCCTTTCTTTGTTTGTCTAAGCATGGTCTGTCAACATTAACAACTTGATCTGCTATGAGAGTTAAGTTGAAGGATAGTCACCTTTGTTTGTGCAGGTCATGATCCCTAGTGACGTGATTACTATGTCCCTTAGTAGTTGATTCTGAGTAGGAGTTGTTTTTGTTCCGAAGAATGCACTTCCTTGCTGGTCTCTGGCCTTTATAGAGTTAGGTTGCCTAGTAAACCTTTTCTTAGTAGACTGAGGTTTGGTATCACATACCAGCAGCCTTACCTGTCCTAAAAAGGACTTTGAATTTAAGTGGGGCCGCCTCTACCCTTCTGGTCTAGGCTCCCATAATATGCTCCATTATTGGGTTGGAGTTAGGTTGTCGAGGAGTTGTCTTCGCCCTAACGGGGTAGACTCCCTGTATTTATCTGGCTCAATTTTTTAAAGGCATTGAGATGAGAAGAAGTAGTCTCCACCCATCAGGACTAGTACTTTTATTTTGAACCCAATCATGAACAAGAATTGGGTTGCGGAGGGACCTTCTTTGCCTGAACAGGCTCAGGTCCTGTGCATATCTTGATCAATCCTTAAGAGGGCTAGATTTCATAATACGCCTCAGTTCTGAACAGGAGCTAAACCGCTGAAGAACCATCTTTGCCTGAATGGGCTAGGCTCATGCACTCCTCAGGCTCAATCTTAGAGATGACCTGAGCTGAGAGAAATCCTCCATTCTGTATAGGCTGAGCTTTTTAGTATACCTCAATCCTGAACAGAAGTTGAGCTGTTGAGTAACCATATTCGCTCAAATTGGCTAGGCTCATGTACTCTTCAAGTTCAGTTCTTAAGAGGACCTGGGTTGGGATAAGTATTCAGGCTTGTCTAGCCTTTATAATATACCTCAATCCTGAACAGAAGTTGAGTTGTTGATGAATCACCTTTGCACGAACGGGCTAGGCTTCTGCAGTCCTTTCACCGAATCCTGAAAATGACCTACGCTGGGAAGGAGTCTATTATGCCTGTCTAAGCTAGACTTCATAATAACCTCAATCTTGAATAGGAGTTGAGTTTTTTGAGGAATCATCCATGCCTGAACGAGCTAGGTCCATGTATTCCTCCGGCTCAATCCCTGTAGAGGACCTGAACTGGGAAGGAGTTTGTTATGCCTGTCTAGGCAAGATTCTATTTGAGTGGTTAGTTGTCCATGGACTGGGCTCAATTCAATGCATCACACCTTGGCGGACTAGGTCACTTGTACGTCGAGTTGTCGTGCCTTCAGTGAGGCTAGGGTTGGTCATTGGTGTGTCATTTTGGTCTCCATAGTCGAACTAGGTTATCTTAGAAGTGGTGAGTTGTCCAGGGACTGGACTCGCCCACTTGCGGAGAACTGTCCTAGGACTGGGTTTGCCTACTTACGGTGGACTGTCCAAGGATTGGGTCTGGTCCGCATGTTTGCCATCATATTCTTGAGTTGGGACTAGGCTATCTTAGGAGCGGTAAGTTGTCCATGGCTTGGACTCGCCCGCTTGCGTGAATTGTTCATGGACTGGGTTCACCCATTTGCGATGGATATTGTCCGTGGAATAAGTCAGGACTGCATTCCGCTGCCTTGGCTCCTAAGGAAAACTAGGTCACCTATGCGACAAGTCGTCGTTGTCCTGAAAAGGACTAGGCTTGGTCATTTGTGCGCCATTTTGGTCTCTGTGTTAGGATCAGGCTTTGGTGGGCGGTGAGTTGTCTGAGGATTGGGCTCAACCTGCCATATCATATTTTGGCTCCTTAGGCGAACTAGGTCACTTATTCGGCGAGCCATCATTGCATTTAGTGGGGCCAGGCTCGGCTACTTGTGCATCATTTTGGCCCCCATGTAGGGATCAAGACTTCCCTTGTAAAAAGATTTGAGCGTGGAATAGATTCGTTTTTAAAGAGATTACCTTTAATAATCTGCTTCAAAAAGTGCCACATGCCACCCTCACTGCTCCTCCCCACGGACAATGCCAAATTGACGCGTTCAGATCTGTCCTCGCTAATCCTGATGATATCCAACTTGCAAAAATGAGCAGCGGTTAAGCCCAGGACTACCGTTGTGGTGACCAAAAGCATTCCGATGCTTGCGTCAGATATCGATTCGAGAAAGAGTGAAGACTGTATGTACAATTGCAGTGTATATACTTGAATAGCTTTCTTCCTCATTTCACCGACTCTTATAGCGAGCTTTCCTTCCCCAATTGTCCTTGCAGTAGAGAGCGTGATGGAGGGAAAAGATCTCGTATAAGATCTTACGTGTGCATGACTGAGTTCTTCGGCATTTGGCTCTGTTTAAGACCCAAGGCTTGATTGGGCTGGAGCTAACTTCGTGCAAGTGAATCTCGAGCTTGTGATAGCTCTGAGATTCGTTGTTTGGGCCTTATTATCCTAGGCCAAGCCCTAAGACCCGTGCTTCTGGGGCTGGCATGTCTTGTGCCTGGGCGCCTGACTTACAGGCTGAAAAGTAGTCTTACGCATGGGTCCTCTTGCAACTAAACTGAAGCCTTTCATGTGCTAGGGTTAGCTCATGCCATATGTATGATTGTGATTGAGTGATTGTTTGATGTGTCATCATATCCCAAATTTGGATTGATCATGAGCTTCATACTAACAAGCTAATCCAATTGCGGATGATAAGGGTTTAAGGCGATTAGCTAGAACATCAGCCCGAATGGTGTCCTTCCATCCACTAATAAAACAACTAACTTGGTAGTCTTGCAAAAGATATCCCCCCTCAAATAGAATTCTCTGAAATTGAGTTTGGTAGTCACTTACGGATTTCTCTTGTTCCATTTTGTTAGCTCTCCAAAAAAAATCCTAAAATTGATTGGGACCAATCGAGCATGTATACTGGTGTGTTCAAATCTATCCTCGCTGATCTCGATGATTTCAAACTTACAAAAATGAGCAGTGGTTATGCCAAGGAACACCGTTGTGGTGGTCGAAGGCACTCCGATACTTAAATCAGATATCGAAGCAAGGAAAAGTTAAGACTATATGTAAATTGCAATGTATTATTCATCATTTCACCATTTCTTATAGCGAGTGTTCCCTCCCAACTGTCCATGCGATCGAGGGTGTGATGGAGGGAGGAAATCTCGCATGAGATCTTACCAGTGCATGACTGAGTCACTTCAGTACTTGGCTCTATTTAGGACCCAATGCTTGATTGGGCTAAGAGTTGATTTCGTGCGAATGGATCTCAGGCCTGTGACAACTCTGAGATTCGTGTTCTAGCCTTATTTTCCTGGGCCAAGCCCTAAGATTTGTGCCTCTTGGACTGGCGTGTTTTGGGCCTAGGCACCTGACTCACGAGCTGAACAACAGTTTCTGTGAAGGTCTCTTTAGGACTATGTTGAAGCCTTTCACGTGTTAGGATTAGCTCATGCCATGTATACGGCAGTAATCGAGTGACTGTTTTGATGTCTCATCAGCTACTCCCCCCAATTTGATGTCTCATCAGCTACTCCCCCCAATTAATGGGGATGCTTGCAGTTCCATTAATTCAAATGTGGATTGGTGCAGTTGTACTTGGAACCATCGCACCTTCATTTTCCTCGTAGCGTTTAATGCTGATGCGACTGTTGGGTGACCTCCTGCTATGAACGTCGTGCCTATATATAGGCTAGTTCTCATAGGATCAAGTGTTACCATATATAATGTAGAGTATGTTCCTCAAATGTGTATTTCCAGGAAATGTGCTTCTCTCATGGCCTCTTCAGAGGACGAATGGGAACCCCCATTGGTGGAGTCTCCAAATGTTTTGACATTTGCAGTGATGAGTCTTAGCAAGACCTACTATTGGAAGAAGCCACCTGGATTGAGTGAGCTTCCAGTGGTTCCGTGGGACCTACGAATTTGTTCTTACGTCGCGAAGAAGTACAAGCTTCCCCTTAGGGGCCAAGTTTGTCTTCCATTTTCTGGTGCTCCCACGGTGTCTTCCACCATCACCTTTGGGAGATAACACCAGCAGCCAACTTTGGGTGGTTGTTCCCACTACTCCGTTTTGGGCTTCACTCATGATGCCCCATCTGGAAGGCAAATTGGCGGAGCTCTGGTGTGCATGGTCTATGACCTTGGGGAGCTGATACAACATCACTTTTGGTATCCCTCCTTTGAGGGATCACATGAGTAGGAAGCTTTTGTTTGCTTTACCCATCATCATTTCTTTTGCTTTCACTTTCAAATCCTTTTCTTGAAGGCGGATTGGCAGAGCAAAGTCTCGCCACGTGTTCTGACAAATCTTCACTCACACCATGCTTTATACCAAGCTCAGATACTTATTGTGTGTAAATTTTTGTAGTGGCCAATCAGTCAAGTTTTGAAATAACTTTTTGATAATCAATAAAGTATGTTCTTCTAAATTCGCTCTTTTTTGTATGCTCTAAATAAATGTGAGTCATATTGGCCTGAACTGGTTTGGTCCTAAAGAAGACGCATGTGGTCTTTGACTTAGCCTGTGTAGTTCTCTTAGCGAAATAACTTGATTTGCCATAATGGTGAGATCACTGAAGAGTGATTTTCATGTAGGAGGCCTATGCCTTGTGGGTTGGCTGATTTCCAAGTAGGCATTGACATGTCGAAGTACTGCTACTTAGCTCTGTGTAGAACTGAAGTGACAAAGAAAATGTTTAGTCTTCTTAGAACTAGATTTTAAATCACTCTAACACATTATTTAGTTAAGTATAGGTGGTCAGGGTTTTGCCTTGGTTTGACTGGAACAATTAGATTCGTTGAGTCGTTTGTGGACTGGACTCGGATCAGCACTGAGTTCGGTTTGCATGTACGATGCCTTAGTTTCTGAGGAAGACTGTGCTATCTCTGGAGTGGTGAACCGTGCGTGGACTATACTCATCCGATTGTGGTGAACTGTCTGTGGACTGGGTTCGGATCAGCACTAGAGTTCCTTGGCTCTTGAGGCGGGCTTGATCATGTATGGGACAAGTTGTCCTCGTCATGAAAATGACTAGGTTCGGCCCCTTGTGTGCCATTGTGGTCCCCATAGTCAGGCCAGGTTTCTTTAGGAGATGTGAATAGTCCATAGACTGGGCTAGCCCGCTTGCGGTGAACTGTTTGTAGACTAGGTACGGTCTGTGCTGGAGTTCCTTGGAGACGTGCTCGGTCACTTATGTGGCAAGCTGTCATCGTCCTAAAAAAGACTAGGCCCAACCGCTTGTGCGTCATTGTGGTCCCTATAGTCGAGCTAGGTTCCTTTAGGAGCAGTGAGCCGTCTATGGACTAGACTCGTCCGATTGTCGTGAACTGTCCATAGATTGGGATCCATTCGCACTAGAGTTTCTTGGCTCCTGAGGCAGACTAGGTCACTTATTCGGCAAGCTATTGTCGTCCTGAAAAGGACTAGGCTAAGCCGTTTGTGGCACCATTGTGGTATCTGATTAGGGCATGAAAATGCAATTTATAAAGAGTTAATTAATTTCAATTATTAAGATCATTTTGATAATTGACTGAATTATTTGACAAGTGTGGTCTTTTGGAGAATTTTGTGTTTTAGTATGTTTTTTAGGTAAAAGGCCTTCAAAAATATGATCAAGGTGAACCACAACTTCTGGACCAGCCCAAGACAGCCTGAAGCAAGTCCACATGTGCATTCAACCCAAAACAAAAAAAAGAGGAAGCAACCTGTGGGGCGTGCTGGCTTGTGAGGTGTTAGCCCATGAGATCAAATCCTTGGGTTTCGTTATGTTCTCTAAGGCTGCCTATTTTTTCTATGCTTATAAAACGACTCCTTAAACATATCAAAAAGAACAATTTTAGAAGAGAAAACAAATATGTTTTTTTAGAGTTTTGAAGATGCATTGCCAGCTAGGCTAAGCTTCCACGCAGAGCGAAGAGATGAACTCCTAGATGTAGCTGATTTGATTCAGTTTTTATGCTTTCACAATGAATAATGGTATTTGAGAATTTTCCCTTTATTTAATATACAAGCTATGTTTTTGTGTAACAGCCGATTATGTCTTCTTCTTCTCCGTATAAGTCTAATCATGTTCTTCTTATGTGTGGAATATTATGGTTCAATTGATTTCGGTAGATTTGTTATATATGATTTTTTACTGCGTTAATATCTCTAGATATATCATCGATTTAAGATATCATATATGACAACTCTTTGTGCTTTCTAGAAAAAAAAAAAAGAATTCTCATATCTATTTACATTAGAATATAGTGGCACCTTAAAGATTATTTTCCGGTTATGTTGTTTGGGATGTGAAACATATAATTGAGTTATCATAACTGAATCAAAACAAGTTGAAGCGGTGAAATCTTGGAGGGACTCTTAGACCCTTGTGATTTTTTGTTATTGATTTTTGTTCATCTAAATTCAATTGCTTTTTTTTTCTCACGATTTTCTTAGTTTTAGTTCCTCGTTTTGTTGGTGTTACTTTGAACTTATTTTGTAGATTGTTTTCCTCATGGGATCGCTACCTCATTCTCTACTGCATTGACCGCGTGTATTGTTTGGGCGTAATCAAATTTTGGCGTCGTTGTCGGGGATAACATCATTCTAGGAGGTTTTCAATATTATCTTTCTATTATATTTTTTTTGTTTTCTTGGATTTTAGGTTTATTTTATTTTCTTTTTTATTTCTTATTCTTAGAATACCCACCGAATTTCTAAAAAAATTAGGTTTAGTTTATTTTTGTTTAGTTGTTTTTTATAATATATATTTATGTTTAGTCTGTTTCTATAATATAAAAATTAGGAAGATTGATTTAGTATGTTTCTATAATAAATTTAGGTTTAGTCTGTTTCTATAATATAAAAATTAGGTTTACTTCATTATTTAGTCTGTTTCTATTTTTGTTTGGTATTTAGTTGCTTGTATATATATAAGGAAGATTGGAAATGAACAAGGAAGACTAGTTAGGATCTTAGATCATTGAGAGCGAGGCGGGTCCTAGTTCTAATCCTAACACCATGAGTAATCACAGAGATGGCCATGTTAAGTCCCTTAAGGACTACCTTCACCCCAAGTGCACTTCGACACCATAAAGTATCATGTTCCCACCGAACACACCACAGTTAGATTTTAAGTCGGGCATGATACAATTATTACCCACCTTCCACGGTCTAAATAGTGAAAACCTTTATGATCACATTAGGGAATTTGAGGAAGAAGTGGCCATGTTTCACAGCAAGCCTGAGGTTGCAGACTCAGTTAGACTGAGGTTTTTTCCATTTTCCTTTAAAAAAAATGAAGAACTGGCTATACTCCTTGCAATCGAGGTCTATAGTTTCATGTGAAGAGATGACTCAAGCATTCTTTCATAAGTACTTCCCCCACCATAAAACCAATGGTCTGAAGAGACAGATTTCTACCTTTGCCCAAAAAGATAGCAATACATTATATCAGGCATGAGAAAGGTTTAAGGATCTGTTGAATATATGATGTTCATGGGACTTCCATTCCCAACATTGATCACAAAATCAAATGGGGATTGGTGAGTGAACCTCAAATTAGCTTAAATTTAGGTGGTCCCCTCATGGATTCCCATGGCATAGGATTCTATAAAACCAAACACACCCTAAGCTTCTAAATATATGCATTATGCTTTTCTACTAGATTAAGAGGTGTTGGCTCAAGTCTGTGTAAGTGTTCATATTGCTTCCTGTGTTATGATGTTTGTTATTATTCACTGCAACACCATACTTTCAACCAATGTCTTCCTGAGAACTAGTCTCCCTTGCCCCACAATTTTCTTCCATAATCAATCACCTCAAGTAAATAAAAATAACAACATTATTAATGTATAGATAAATAATGCATAGATAATCAATTTATAGATGTAGGTTCCTTTTTCAGGGTTCTGCTGAAGGTAAGAAGATTCACACCTCGAACAAGATCCCAACTCCTGCTCTATTGAAGCTCTAAAGAGATAAAGAGAAAGTATGAGAAGAAATAGACAAAAAACGCAAAAAAAAAAAAAAAAAAAAAAAACACTTGTTTTTGTATAATGAAGCCATGCCTTTGGTGGCTTCACGCTTCAACAAAAGAGCGTTAAAAGCGGTGGCTTTTTGTGGCTCCAGGGTAGTGGCTTGGCTTTGACCAAAGCGAAGTGAGATGTTATAGCTTGGCTTGGCTTTTAGCTTTAAGTGGCGGCTTTGGAGGGCTTTGACTACACTGCTACCAACTGGGGTCTACCAACTTCGGGAGGAAGACAACCTTAGAGCCCAATTACAGAAAGCGACTAGGCAACTATAGGCACTTAAGACCAAGGATGTTAAACCCACGCATATTGTTGCCAGAGTTGAATCACTGGATACTTGTTTTATTTGCGAGGGTGGAACACCTAGCACATGATTGCCTGATCTTGACTGAGATGAAAGAGGTTTACGAGGAACAATATAACGTCTTAGGGATGTACAAGAAGCTTTACTCACCCTTCTCTAACACTTATAATTTTGGCTGGAGGTCCGACCTGAACCAACCCGCACACCCACATGCACAACCACCTAGGCCATACTATGCACCTTCATACAATGCATAACCTAATAGGAATTCATTAGCGAATACATTACATGCGTGGTTTATAGAGGCACAAGGTACAACTAATAAAAAATTTGAGGTTGCGTTGACACTAGTGGTAGAAGAAAACAAGGAGATCAAAAGCCAGATCACCAAGTCGACAAATCTTTGATAGTGCAAGAGCGAGGCTAATTTCCATCCTAGCCTCATGCGAATCCTAAGGGGCAAAATATGGCACGAACCTCCACTTTAGACTCTTAGAAAATCAAAGAGTTCAATGCCATAACTACTCTGAGTGGTAAGATACTATATGGACCAAGCCTATCAATTACCACAAGCACCTCGCCAATTAGCGAGGAAAGCACCCCTGACGATGAGCCAAACAAGAAAATTTCGGTCCAAGTCCCCTTTCCTCGAGAGATCAGACCTATTGGGAAAAGTTCATAAATACAAGGTGAGATCCTAAAAGGCTAGAACATCTGAAACAATTAAGAATAACCTACCTTTATGTGAAGGTCATCAAGGATCTATGCACCATCAAGAGGAAGCATCATGTCAAGATGATTGCTTTCTTGACTGAACAAGTAAGTGTGGTGATCGAGCAGAAGACACCACCCAAGTACAAACATCCATAATGTTCCATGGTCATTTGCTAGATTGGGACTCATGAGTTCAGCCAAGCTTTGCTGGATATAGGAGCAATTGGGTCTAGGAGAGATCAAACCACATTTGTGGTACTTCAATTAGTTGATCGATTGAGTAAGTAGTCAAGAGGAATAATCGAGGATGTATTGATATAGATCGATAAGTTATATTACCCCGTCGACTTTCTTATTTTGGATACCCATTCCATGGTTAATATGAAGTCTACAGTTTCAATCATTCTAGGTCGACCTTTCCTTGCCACAGCTAACACTCTTATTAATTGCAGGAATGGTCTATGAAGTTGTCTTTTGGGAATATAATTCTAAAGGTCAACATCAACATTGGAAAGCAACCACAAGACGATGATGAGTGCCACACCGATATGATAGACACATTGATGCCAGAGGAGGCTCTCTTAGGCAAAAATTTTGAATGTTTAGAGTATATTCTTTGTGTTTCTAATTTTGAGAGTTCACCTAATCCTAACAATGTTTCTAATGTTTATTTTTTTTCAGGGTCAAATGATGAAGAGGCACGACAATGGAAACCATGCTTTGAGGAGTTTCCAAGAGAAAGAGCGAGACCATGGCCATCTATCGTGGAGATCCCACAAGTCGACCTAGTTCCGCCATGGAGTTGCATAGAGGAACCATGGATGGTTGCCCCTTGTCTGCTTGGATTGATGTTCTCCACTTATATCTGTATTTTTTTATTTTTTATTTTTAGTTTAGGTTATTTCTTTTTAGTTTATGTTTATTGCTTTCGTTGTTTGTTTTTATGTTTTTCTTCGAGTGTTTCAGATTATTTTAGTTTTAGCTACTGGAGTCGCTTAGAGCCAATCACCCTCCTGTGTTCCTCCCTCCCGTTGGTATGATTTTCTTATCTTTTGGTGACTATGAGGACACTATCAGATTTAGGTTGGGGTGGTAGCTATGCATGCTTGTTGCTATTCATTGTTTTGTATGAAATTCTCATAGCATGTTGTTTATTTTTGTCTTTGTGAACTGTTAATGCATGATTACAACTTTTTTGTCAAGGTCTAATGATACTATCTTGATCAACATTGATTGATTTCTAGAAACTCACTTTTGTGCACTTGCTAAGCATTGTCGACTGATTTGGAAAGTTAATGCATATGATTTTTAATTTTGATCATGTTTGAAGCACATTTTTCTTGATTGAGTGGAGAGTTTGAGATAACTGGCATTGCAAACTTTTATTCCTCACTGGATTTGGTTTCATTAACATTTGAGATGTCCTATTTGGTTTACCTTGCATGTTGAAAAATGATTTGGTTAATTTTTTAGGTCTCCTAATCCATCATTGATATTTGTGCTAATTTTTTGTAGTCGACAACATCTCGAAAATCCTCCTTATTTTGTCAATTTTTTTTCATTGTAATTAGTCATTTCATGTGATAAAAAAATTTCAAGAAAAAGCCTCAGTTTCAGTTTTTGATTCAAAAGAAGGGAGATTCAGCTACGTAAAGAAGATACATTGTCTCAGTCATATTGAGAAGGGAATAACTTCATCATCAAGGCTTTATTGATTAACCAATGAAATTTTGAGGCCTAATTATGGTAAACTTGATTGAGTGTTTTGAATGGTGTGACTAGCCTATCCTATGATCAATTCTTTTTTACTTGCTTGTCCTAAATCATTTGAAATTTTCTATGAGTTTTACATTGATTTCCAACTCCATGAGTGAATACCTTGCCTGTTCCATTTGATAGACACAATACATGTGAGGTCAATGGAGTTGAGGCTTTTACATGGTTGAATTAGAGGTCATGCACTACTGATTTGTAGTAAAAAAAGGTTGTGGCTTAGTGCACACTTTCACTGTTTCTCAGAAGTCATGATTTGGACACCTCGATAGCGTCTATGAGCTTTGGCGAACGTTTGTTTGAGTGTTAGACAATTTGCAACTTTTTGGATTCTGACATATATGTTATGCACATTTTCATGTTATTTATTTCATTTTTATTATTAGGTACTTGCAATGAGCTGGTTGGGGGTTGTGATTAGGCATGAAAATGCACTTTATATAGAGTTAATTATTTTGGCTTGTTAAGATTATTTTGATAATTGATTGAATTATTTGACAAGTGTAGTCTTTTGGAGAATTTTGTATTTAGCATGTTTATCAGGTAAAAAAGCTCTCAAAGATATGATCAAGGTGAACTACAACTTCTTGACCAACCCAAGATAGCCGGAAGCAAGCCCACGTGTGCATTCAACCCAAAACGAATAAGAGGAAACAACTTGTGGGGCATGCGGAAAAGGATTTGAACAAACAAATGAACTTATTTTGACCTCTAACCTCTTTTATGCACTTATTATATGACAAATGGAGTAAATTAGATCAAACAACGACATCTAGTTTCATTTAAATGAAAAATTAAGCCAAACTTCACTTTGCTATCTAAATTCAAGTTTTTTCGGGTACTATTTGAACGGAGAAGGATTCGACTAGGGGTGGGCAAACGGGTCGACGATCCGCGGGTTCAACTCGAACCGGACCGTTTTGCTCTAAACGGTTCGGATTTTAATTATGACTTTTTTGATACGGTTCGGATCGGTCCGGATCCGTTATAAAACGGTCCCGTCTCGGTTCCAATTTTTAAAAACGAAACGGTCCGGGTTGGACCCGTTTCAAATTACATTAGTTATAAAAACCTAAATATGGAATTAAACTAAGTAACTAACTAACTAAGTCTAAGAGTCTTTACTGTTTAGTTCTTTACTCTTCAAGCAGAAATTCTAAATGAGCAGTGAGCATCCTCCTCTCGCAGGCCGCCTCCCGCCCTCCCCCGCACCGCAGGCCGCCTCCCCCTCTCGCATCCTCCGCTAACGGCCGCTAAATCAGTTCGACTGGGATCAACGGAGGTGGAATAAGCTCTTGTCATCTATCTAAGCGGATTCGTCCAAAGAGAAACACAGATAGAGTTTGTTTTCTCTTCTTCTTCTTCTTCTGCTGCTGAATCATCAAAGACGGAGCCAGATCTGAGTGTGAGTGTTAATGGATTGAAGATTCCAAATCCCTTTGTGATCGGTTCTGGTCCTCCTGGGACTAACTACATTGTCATGAAGAGGGCCTTCGATGAAGGTTAGGGTGCTGTCATGAGCCTTCCATGAGATCTGCTTGGGCAAGACGGGTTCAAGACTTCCTGAAACCAGCTGGAGAATTTATTAACAGATGGAGATTTGTAGTAGATGCAGTTATGAAGAGGTGTCTTGCATCCCATGGGCTATATCTGTGGTAGATAATCAAGTGGGTCACTCTCTAATGCAATAAGCCTTTTCTTAGTTTTCCTTGGGGAGAAAAGACAGAGATCAAGTGGGTCACTCTCTACTGCAATAAGCAATTTTGCAACCTGGGATATTTCACGAAGGGGAGCTTGAGCGCAGACTGCTACAATCATCTGCAATGATTATGGTGACATTTTTTTCCTCTTCCATCTATTAGTTCAGACATATTTTACTCCATCTGCTGTTGGAGTCGAAGAAAAGAGTTCAGACATTTTCTTCCTCTTCCATCTATTAGTTGTTTGTAAGATTCTTTCAGTGTAAATGGCAGATTGGAATTAGAAGCATAAAATCTCAATCAATCATTTTGAAGAAGATCCTCTCATTTTGAACATTGGAACCGTTTGGAACCGTAGGAACCGGACCGTTCCAAACGGTTCGAGTTAGGTTCGGTTCCAATGTTCAAAATGAGGGGATCCGGACCGGATCCATTATTTTTAAACGGTTCGAGTTAGGTTCCTCCAAATTTGGAACCGATCCGGACCGTGCCCACCCCTAGATTCGACCAAACAAATGAACTTATTTTGACCTCTAACTTCTTTTATGTATTATTATGACAAATGGAGTAAATTAGATTAAACAAAAACCTCTAGTTTCATTTAAATGAAAATTTAAACCAAACTTCACTTTACTATCTAAATTCAACGTTTTTAGGGCACTATCTAAACAGAGAATAATTTAACCAAACAATGGACATATTTTGACCTCTAACCTTTTTTATGTATTATTATGACAAATGAGTAAATTAGATCAAACAACAGCCTCAAGTTTCATTTAAATGAAAATTTAAGCCAAACTTCACTTTACTATCTAAATTCAACCTTTTTAGGGCACTATCCTAACGAAGAAGGATTTGACTAAAGAAATTGACTTATTTTGACCTCTAACCTCTTTTATTTATTTAATATAACAAATGGAGTAAATTAGATCGAACAGGAACCTCGAATTTCATTTAAATGAAAAATTAAGCCAAACTTTACTTTGCTATCTAAATTCAACGTTTTTAGGGCACTATCTGAACGGAAAAGGATTTAATCAAACAAATGGATTTATTTTGACCTCTAACCATTTCTTTGTATCGCTTCCCTCCTTATAAAAAATATTGGCAGTAACTTAATCACATATAATAAATTTGAATTTAAGAATGCCCCCTGAAACATTGAAGATGACCTGCAGCTCTAAATAAATATCCACAGAAAAGTGTAAATGAAATGAAAACCACTGACTTGCCTTCATGATGGTGTTCTAAACTAAAATTTGTTGATGTAATAACTCAAATCTAGGATTTGTGGAAACTTTTTATGTAATGAAACCTAAGTTCAAAACTTGAGTTTACTCAAGCTTTTCAATTTCAAATAGCTTTGATCCATGGGAGGATCCATGTGTTAGGTAAGGGGGTCAATTGCCCCCCTTATCTTTTTAAAAAATTTCACTAAATTACTCATATTTTTTACATTGCCCCCCTTTAAAATTTTATGTTGTCCCCTTTTATGAAATCTTGACTTTTAACTCCACTAAAAATTAAAACAACAATTTTTTTTAAACTCAACCCTCACCAATCTCAATCCCAATCCCACTCAATCTCTCTATTTTTTTTAATATCTCTTTATTTAAAAAATTTTTAATTCCCACCCTCTCTCTTTCTTTCTCTTTTTTAATCTCTCCCTCTCTCTCTTAATTCCTACCAACTCATTTTAATCCATTCACCCCCTACACACGCAGAGAGCAACAAAGAAACCAGAAGAAAGGTACCATACATGGTGGGTTTGCTTCCCATGTGATTATATTCATATAAAAAAATTTAATTGGGTTGGGGACCGGCCGGGGAAATTTTACATCGTCATCATCATTGGTTTTATTTTGTTTTGTTAAAAAAAAAAGAAAAAAAAAGAATTAGGATTATACTACCTCTGACTCAGCTAGCATATGGTGGTAAGAGTGATAAAAGATTAGTTAACACATTAGATTAATTGGGGGTTGGGATCTGATCTGCTTTGCTTTCTCTCTGATCTTTCAAAATTAAAAGTAATCATTTGGATTTGGGGCGGTTGGAAAAACACGATGGTCGTAGGTCGATTAAGTTAAGTTGTTGTTTGTATGCTTTACCTGAGCTAGCCCAAAAGGAGAAATCTATCTCTCTCTATACACATATATATTTCCCTTTCGAGAAGACATATAAGAATAAGAAGACAAAATAGAGTGGATTGGTTGTGTAAGTGTTATCCTCGGAGGCTCTGACTCAGGAGTGAGTTCCAAAGAAGAGGAGACAGACGGACAGATAAAGCAGAAGTAGAAGAGGAAGGAGGATTCCAAAAATAAAATTGTTGTTCGACAAATTCACTTGAATCCATCCAGTCCAGTCAAGCTACTGCTGCTACTACTTCTTGGACTTGGACTATACCGTCCTGCTACCTCAAAGCCAGAAAGAAAGCCAAAGGTCTGCTCCTCGCCAACTCTCATCTTATACCACTATGCCTGCTTCTGTTTTCTTCAAGTAAAAAGGGAAGCTCTTAATTAGCTAGCTACAATTGAATTAATCATGTCATGTATTTGTTTGTATGGTTGAATTAATCATCATTTTTTCACGATCACGCCATGTCACCCTGATTGCAAAATATGATTGTAAAAATCCAATTTTTTAGTATTTTCGTAAATAGTTATGTACTGTTTGCCCCCCTTTATCTGCAATCCTGGCTCCGCCCCTGCTTTGATCTATACTGAAATAACAAGTGAGTAACTCAAATTTCATGGAATGAAAGAGCTTCCATTAAGTAGGGGATGAAGCCAACTACTATTTCCTTTCCCCCAACGAGTATTAACGGCCATTTCAGCCAAGCCGTTTGATTTTCACTTGGGCTTGTATAAGCTTTGAATCTTAGTCCTCAGGTCATTCAATGACATTTTTGTCCTTAAAATATGAAGATTTTAAAATCAACTCGTGCCCTCACAGTCAATGCACGTAGACTGCTAGTATCGGGGGAGACTAAAATATTGATTAATGGTGTGCTTCATAATTAACTATTTATTATAGGGGCAAATAATTGATCATTTCATTTTGAGTTTAAATTATATGGGGGCTGGAAAAAAAACCTTATTCTATCTTACAAATAAGAATGATATTTGGGGTTTAAAATAAAAGACAACTAAGATTGAAAGTTGCGGAAGATGTTGATGGTGGAGATTTATTATCAACAATGACATGTTTGTAAATAAGTTGCAAGTATAAGGGCAAAGGAAATGAACAAAAAGGTGAAAAAAAGTTTGTGGAATGCGTGGGGGAGAGAGAAAATTTGTGTTTTTTAATATGAAAATCGTCATAATCATCTATTTAGTTGTCGAATTTTAATAAGCTTGGTATAGTTGAAATGCATTTTTGAAAATCATTCCAATGAAACCCATACCAAACACATAAAAATTTAAAACAAATCATTAATATGAACGCTTAAAATTTTAAATATGCATTTCACGCCATATAAATTTTTTCCAAGAAAAATAACTGTAATATAATGCACTTCAGTCGTTAAGTATTATCAATATTAAGATACATTCAAGCAAAGACCATGAACTCCATATTTTGGAAAATCAAAGATTGGGGAAGATTAATTGTGGCAGTTTTAAAATGTGTTTTTCCTAATTGTTTAAAATTTTAACCGAGTTTGATCTATTGTCGCGACCCACCTTTTAACTTGCCAACGACATGGGAAATATACTACTCTATTTAACAAATCAGAATGGAGTTTTAGGTTAGAAATAAAAGACGACTTAGATTTACCCAAACATAAAGATCTAATGGATCACATAGAGGGAGGAGAGAGGGTGTTTGGCTGAAATTTATGTTCACATTGGACTGAAATACCCCTGACCAAAGTTAAAAATTCTCCTCTTATCACAAATGGTCCATGGAATGTTTCGTTAGTCCTGACACAGTTTCTTGGAACGGTCAGTTAGTCTTCGCACAATTTCTTGGAACAGTTCATTGAACGTTTTATGAAACGGTCTTATCTATAAGCAAAACAATTTGAGTGTCGAAGACACAAAGAATACCTTAATCTATATTACAATTCACAGTGGTATTTACTATTCATTGCTGACTAAAACAAATGAATTGGATGTAAAATATGGTCCGGATTGAAAGTTGGGAAATATCTTGAGGGTTGAGATTAATTTGCTATAATGACGTGTTTGTAAATATAAAACATATAAAATAGCAAATAAAATGAAAAATTGTGAAAAAAGTTGATGAAATGTACATGTGACGGAGAGAGAAAATTAGCATAGCTATATAAGTAATTGTCAGAGTTTAGTAAACTTGGTATGGTTGAAATGCAATTTGAGATTTTTCCAACAAAACCAATGATCAATAAAAACACTTAAATTTTTAAAATATGTATTTTATTATTAAAACGTGTAAGTATTTTTAATATTTTTATGCTTAAGTATAATATTTGTAAGAAACGGATAGCCATTTTAATGAACATTCAAAGAAAAACCCCAAACATTCAATTGATTTTAATTTTAACAGAGTTTGACTCTAAAAAAATTATTTTACATTTTAAAATATGATAATTTTTTTTATGAATTTTATGGAAGTGATTGAGAGCAATGGATGGGACGGTGGTGAGGGTATCTATCCAACACATGATAATTAACAAAAAAAAGGTGTATGTGAAGTGCCAACAACACAAGTAATATGATAATTCCTATACAAGCTAGGATGTATTATGAAGAGATCATATAAAAATTAGTGGTTGCAACCAGTGCGAAGTAATATACAATGCTAGGAACTGTTTAAAGATTTGATGACTCCGAAGAATTTGAAGCGGTGCTACAGTTTTATTAAAAAAATATTAGCGTGTCAATGCCTTTTATTATGTACGGGGACATTTAGTATTTTTAAACATCTAAATAATTTGACAATGACATATAAGTTTTGAAAAAAAAAACCCATATATAATTATAATCCATGAAAACATACTCCTAATTAATCATAATATTATTTTCAAAATTGTTTAAAGAGGGCATTTGAGTTAATCTAATTTTTTAAGCTTATTTATTCGGAAAGTTAAAGATTCCTACGGATTGGGTTGGACATGAGTGAGTGGGGGACTGGGTTTGGATCCAACCCGCCCACCATTTACATGACGTCGTCCCGATCTGAATAGAAAAGAAAGAGGGGGGCTTGTTGCAAATCCTCAACCACTTCAATGCATCGCTGCCTCGAAATGCAGAGGAAGGGTTGACGCACGAAAGGGGGAAATGCAGCGTTCAAGATGTTTACAATTCCATGAATAATAGGGTTTTTGCTGCCCTTCTAATGGAGATGCCTATATTCATTGAACAAACAATATAGAAAAAATGTAGAGGAAAGGTGTAATGCACAATCTGATGGGGGATTGCTGGAATTTGCGGGCGTATTTTGGACTAGGTAAAACCTGCTGTATCTTCTATTTATGCTTATTTCGATATCATGATTATTGCTATTTCTTAATTATCATTCTTGCATGTTGAGAAACCGTATATGAGCTGCTTTAGTTACTCTATTTTTATTTTTGTGGCCTTGCAAAATATATATTTTTGGAAATGTTATTTGAGAGTTATCTTGAAATAAACCGATAAAAGTTATGTGGGATAAAATTCGATACTCAGGAATGCAAAGTTTATCAAATATGGTAATGTTCATGGTTCCCCATACAATTGAAATCCCATTTTTCAATTACTTCAATGTTGACTACACATTGATCACACAAGACACAACTTACCGCCATAAACTTAAAAAACAAAAAATTTGAGTACTACACTCATGCAACTAACTGTTCTTACATAGATTTGGGACTCTTGGGGTCAAGATTAAGTTCGATGTTCAAGGGTGGCTCTGTACTTGGGCTTTCGGGTTCCTCTGGTGGAACCACGTCAAGGTATAAACTCAAAACTGCCATTCTTTCTGGTTCCTCTGTTGGAGCCACATTGAGATCTACATTCAAAGGTGGCCTTCTTTCTTGTTCCTCTGGTGGAGCCACGTTGAGATCTAAATTCAAAAGTGGCTTTCTTTCTTCATCACCACTTGTAGCTATTTCTGGTTTATGAAAAGTGTTTTCAGGTTTCTCTGCCACACGTTCAGTGCCTCCATCTTGATAAGGCTTGATGACTTCTCTAGGGATGACAAGAGCCTTAGTATAAACCTCCTCTAATGAGCAAAACTTGGGTTTCTTACGAGTGGAAGACCTACAACCCTTTGACTCCTGCCTTGGACGGTTCTTATTTTTGGCTCCATCTTTCTTACAATCTTTCCGTTTTCCTGGTGAAACAATGAGATAAACAACTTCAGTTTGTTAACTATGATATGATAAAAAAAATTAGGCGGTTGAGCATTATATACCTTCTTGCGACCCACCAGGCAGTGTTACCCAAGGAGAGTCAGAGAGCTGCCCAGCAGACTGACGACCATTGTTGGGTTGTCCGTCTGGCTTTTTCCTGTAGACGTTGCGTCTCCTTAAAAAATACCCCCTGCATTCAGACACAGCAAGTTGGCAGACTGTTTGATGTTTTCATCTTTTGCAAGCTTAACTGTTTGATTCGGTTTTTTTTTTTTTTTTTTTATCATTGTGAGTTTTTACTGCAGTTCAAACCAGTAAATAGAGGTTTTATTGCAACTTCAACATATTCAGATTTCACTAAAATAAGCTAAAATGCAGAATTATCGTTTTAGGGCATATTTTAAATCTTTTATCCACCCCGTGTGCTTTTGGTGTGCCTGTGGCACATTTTAACCATACTGAAGGTAAAACAAACCAACTGATAATTTTGTATAACTGATAGTATATATTGAATGCTAACAAGATTATGAAAAAAAAAAATTTATAACATAGAAAAATAAATTATAAAAATTTTAGGGATTTCAAACTGAAACCTAGTCAAATCAAAGTATCTATGAGAAGTTGTGTCAATGTCCTGAAACGTCTGAAGAAAAATTCAAAATATATATATCAGGTCACACTACTATATCTATAACTGTAGATTGATACTTATTTCAACCAATTGCATAAATGAGTTTAAGTTACAAAACTCACCCAATCATAACGCCTTGACCAGGAGGCAAGAGCCCATTCCTGTTGGCATTGGCATTGCTGTTGTCATTGGCATTAGCTTTGGTGTTGGTGTTTCCATTGTGCTCCATCGGTTTTGTTCTCGTAAAAATCTTACCTGCTGTTGGTGAACCAAGTTAAGTACTTAACAAATGAATTAAAGGATTTTCATTTGATGTGCCAAAATTCAAGGTCCAATAGAGAAATGAAACGTTGATCCTCAAGAAACTATGAAGACATTTTCAGTATGGGCTTGATGGCGGAGGTGTTTTTTTGTGCCAAAAATAATAAAACATGCAAACTAAAAATAAATAAATAAATAAATAAACAAATAAATAAATAAAAAACCAATCTACATGATAAATAAAGAAAAGGGAAAAAGAGAAAGAAAGTGGGCTAATGGAAGCTAAGGATGACTTGGGAAAGAGACCAAGTCTTCTTGAATTGTGGACTGCATATAAAATGTTGTAAAACAAATTTGGGCGCACAGAGTGAAAGCTCCACTTTGGCACACATCAGTCTCTTTAATAAAATATTTGGAGATGGGTTAGGGTCGGCGGCTTAGGTCTCTAGATGTCTAATGTAATGGCTCATCAGGAGCCATGGTGGTAAAGTACTAAATTGAGTGACAAAAGAGGGAAGAAAGGCCATGTGAGACACCCATGGACTGAAGAGAGAAGAAGGGCTATGCCAGACACCCATAAACTCAAAGAATTCACGATGCGGAAAGGTATATCATCCTTGCCTAGCTTCCTGCATGACTATTTTTACTTGGGAAATCAAGCCCGGTTAATTCTATCATCTCTTGGGTAAAATTCATATAATCTCTGGCTGAAGAGTTCTTCAAGCCTTCTTTTCTCTTTTTCCCTTTTGCGATGTTACGATATGATGTTGTGATACAGTAATACTTGTGGGCCTAGCATTCCAAAGTTCTTATATCCTGCTTGAAGCTAATGTGTCTCTTCTGAGATAAGTCAATGGCTATTTTGACTCAAGCTCGACACGTGCTTTTCATCATTTCCATGTACCAAAAAACCATTTTTACGAAACCCATAAATGAAAATTCAAACTATAAACCATAAAATACCCAATTCAAGCTGAAATCCATAACTAAACATTGTTGAATCTCATAATAACCCCCACACTGTCAAGGCAAAGAAAGTGAAAAAAAAAAAAACAAAAAGAAAAAGGAAAGAGATTTATTAACCACATCTCAACAAGTAACGAATTGTATTTGTGTATTTCTTTTCGCCATGATACATTAGCATTTCAAATAAACTTCCGCAAAAGGGTGGCAACCTAAGACCTGAACTATCGTTGAATTCCTAATTTGATTCCAAATAATGTCATCCAAATGAAATTCTACAACATAATCCATAGAAATGTCTTTTTCTTTTCTTTTCTTTTTTCTTAAACAAAAAGTTTAAGAACAAATGAGGGGGCATTTTGATCTCTAAAATGCCTAGATCAGACAATACGAATGGATGTCAAACGGTAAATGGCCTAAATGAATGAGATTAAAATCCGAATAAACCCTAGAAAACAAGGGTAAAAGAAGCCCACATAGGTGTAGCAAATATATATATAGTATAATTTTAAAAAGAGTTTTGCTAATAGAAATGCGTAAACCTAGCTCATACACCAATTGTGTATCGAGATGTGTATACCATTACTCAATTTGAAATTGACTATTAAAATAATCATGCCACGTCTAGAAATCGAATTTAATGAGCTTTATGGCCAAATTGCAACAAAACTTTGTTACAATATACAAAATCTTATAATCCAAGTAGGATCGATCAATTAAAGATCTGGATCAACTGAAATGAAGGTAATAAAGATCATACACATTAATAAACAACACTACTGTTGTTGTCAAAGTGTGAATCAAATTGAAAATCATAAGGACCTTTGAAGAATCAAATCAGAATTCAAATTATAAATGTAAGATTCAAGTTGAGATTCAAAATATAACATAAAAATTATATTAGACATGTTAAATGTAAAACTTATATAAAAATAAAGGTATACATTATTTAAGAATATCTTAAATGAGTGGGATAAAATATTTGACAACAATAAAGTCTAGAGTTGAAGCGCGAACATCTTGCTAAAGTAAGTTACTATGCAGCCATGACAGATTCGCAAGTATGTCTTTTTAATCATGTTCTTGTTTCCTGTTGATTGTCTTTTTTCTTTCTTCCAAGATTTAATTACATTTCCTACGGGAAATTCATTATTCTTTAGAAAGATAAAATCAAAATCTGATTTCTTTTTCGTGGTCAACCCTCGAGTCTTATGATTAAAATTTTTATGTGATTTGCCACTTGATTCAAACCAAATCATATGACTTAATCAATATATGGTTCTTCGAAGCGATTTGAATTAAAATCCCTGCGATTAAATTTGAATTATGATTCATACATTACGATTTTGATAACACTGAACACTACAACAAAATTTTGATGTAAAATTTAAACTAATCCCATTCAGTTCAGAAATGGAGATGGTGGCTATTGAGATTTATAGCCAAATGACCACAAAGCTTTGTCACGGTATACCCTAATTGTAATATCTAGACATAGAAACTGAAATTGACATCAAAGAATTAAACTAAATGAAGATCAAGGAAAGGCCATATAGTGGTTAAGAAAAAGGAACGGACTTGTCAAATCAAATTTTAAAATAATCCCACCTAGTCAAAAATTGGAATTGAAGGATTACCACTAAAATTTCTTAATGTACCCTAATTGCAACATTCCAGATGGATCAAAGGATTCAACAAAAACCCAACTACATTAAGGGAACCACGTTTTCATGGGAGATGTCAATTCAATTAAACACTAGACTAAATTTAGGGAAACACGTGACACACAAATGGGATCTAAGGATCTTGCCACTACGTTGAGATTGATGTATAACAAAATAAATCATGGATTAGCAAATTAGCAACTTGAGGCTGCAAAATCATGTGAGACGGCTCTCTTTCAAAACAAACTAGTTTTTGTTAAAACATACCTGACTCGTAGTAGTTCGGCATGTCTTCAAAAGAATCTGATGATGGTGATTTGCCTTCAAGGTTATGGGCCAATTGAGCAAATAAAACACTTACAAAACCTTAAGAACTCGAGACAAAATTACATAGGCGAAAGTGAGTTTCTCTTCTATCACAAGCGATGAAGATGAGACATAGCCTTTTTATAGACACTTGTTGAGCCTAAGCCATGTGGACCCTAATTCAGTATGAATTTTCCATATTAACTTCTTTTTTTCAATCAACAAAACAAACAGACATGTTATTAATATAATAAGATTATATGCCTAATAAAAAGAGTTTAACTAAGGAAATCACGTTACTATAGGGAACATGATACACAAATGCCAAATATTCTCTAAATAATTTTCCATATTAACTTCAATCGTTAAATCGATCCATGCAACACACATATACACTTTCCATATGTTTATATATAAGAATGTTTATTAAGTTTCCTAGTAGTTTGTAGAGAAAAGGAGCAATAGGATATTTAAGAATGTGCATAAAACTGTAGAGAACTTGTGGATAGATACTAAAATTTCATTGTGGATATGGTTGGTAACTGGGATAGACTTAAGGACATAAAATTCTCGTTGTGTATGTTCAACCAAGAGAGTATAGTTCTCTGTAGTAACACTTGGTGTGTACCTTTTGGGGGAGCCAATGTTCTTTTCTATGTCCTATCATAGATTAGCCTATTGACATGGATTAGGTTGCATTGTTGCTTAGGAGGAATGCAGTGTAAGAAAGCCTTTATGCAATGCAGATGCTAGGTGGTAATGATTGTTGATTAGCCTGAGTGAATGATGGTGTAGCCTAATACATAGTTTGGTTACCCAACGCCGGTGATGTAGGCTTCGGGCATCGATTCATTATCTTTGGGGATTACTATGTAACCTCCAGGCACACAATAAATAAGTGAATTCATAAGGGTTAAAATATAAAATAAATAAATCTAAACCCAAATAAAGCTTAGAATGTTGGGCACAATGATGAAATCTAATAAGAGAAGATCTGCCTGGATTATGCCTCTTTAGATATCCATTTTTTTTTAAGGATTCATTCACAATGTATTATTTGTGTAAAATTTATCCACTATTTTTAGCATTATTCTCAAAGTTGTATCCCTGCTCCTTGGAAGTCATGCGTGCGAGTCTTTAATCAGATTTGGTGTTTTTCCTACAGAAAATAGGAACATAAAGCTCTGTATTTGAAGAATAAAGAAAGTTTAACATCCATCCATTATTTAATATCTTATTACTTCACATCAAGTTAAATTTTTTTCAGAATACTCAATATCTTGGCATAAGTTACACATCTATTGAAGTGTATACACCATTTAAATGTTAACTCCCTTAAAGAACACAAGGGACATGTTGTTAACTAATACAATGCAATGCGTTTTTATCCCATATGAATAGAAATTTCAGATACCTTAAGAAAAAATTCCACCTTTTGTTTCTAATCTATCTCTTTTAATTACAGTTATATGTTGATTCAAATATTAGCTACTAACAATGTCTAACTACTATAATGCAGGTGCGAGCTTGTGTTACAAATATGTTATAAGTACTATAAAAGAAAAAGAAATGGTAAGGGTGTCGATGTATATATTCAAATTTACACTATCCCATCCACTTGAACTGATTAAGTGATAACTCAATCGATTCAATTAGTTAGCAAGAAACCACAAACATGATAAGATGGCTACTCCATGGTTAATCCATTAGCTTTTTTCTTTAAGAACAAAACAGATAACATAATTTTGCTAATCCTTCAGGTTATAATGGTGTGCTCAATTTGAAATTTAATGATTACTTTCCATCTACTGTACATTGAATCGTAGATTGTTATTTTACATAAATCGTTGAAAATTTGTTAATAAAGTTGTTCGTGGTTTGTTTATTTTCCCTTGTATGCACATCACTGTACACACAAGTAACGGTAATGTATGCAGAATTTTTCCGTAAAAACAAACAGAGATATTTTCAATAAGGAGATTTAGACAAATGACATGCATCGAGAATGAGCAATGGATACACTAAAGTGGTTTGTATGTACCAAATCATTTAGTATTCTTTTAGAAACTTATTCACATTGAATATTAACTTCTGAACCTTGGATGCGTGCCCATAAGTTCCTGGTATGCTTTTGCAAGAAGATAATTCTCATTTTCAAGGTGGTTTTTCATTTTAATAGCATTGCCTGAAATGTACATAAACTTCTGAGGTTGTAAGGTTGTACTGGGTTCAGACACACGGATTCATAGAATTGGTAGTTGCCTAAGATGCTTTTATACAAAGAGAGATAATTCTCATTCTTCAAGCGTTTGGATGAAAATAGGTTTGTGCGATGAAGTTCATCATTTAAAAGCAAACATTGTTATGTTAAGGGGAAACTAGATGTTGGTTACAGGGTCATATTCCTAAAAGAAAAAAAGAAAAAAATCCTTGAGTAATGCTATAACTGTGGTCTATTATCTTAAGGGATCGTTTTCATTTGGCTAATTGTAATCACTGGGGAAATCCTTAATAATCTGTTAATTAATTGGAAAGTGTCCATCTAGACTTGAATATGCAGTGATTTGGGTTTAGTAGGATAAAGGGAGGCTATAAGATGTTGGCGAGAGAACATTAATTGGAGGCAAGGATGCACACTCTCGGAAAACCTTCACATTCGAGTCGAACATGGACAGGTGTCCAATATGTATTCGACATGGGTCAACGTGTTAGGGCAGTTGACCTAGTCTAACACGTGCTGGAGACGGTCAAGACTCCATATGGATGCGGCTTTGGGTGCAAATAGCATCCAAATTGGGTGCAAATACTATGATTTCAAATAATCAGATTTGTTTAAGATCCAATGGATGAAACCAACTCCCCAAAATAGAAACCTAATTAGATTTGTTTGATAATCATATCTTTCGTGCAACCCATCTGTTTCAGAGAAGGAGAAGAAGAAGAAGAAGAATAAGAAGAAGACTTGAGATGGATTTGAAACAGATTCGTTTTCCTGTTGGCTGGCTATTGTTGTCGATGGAAGAAGGGAAAGAAGTTAGAACAAACTGTTATTGTTTCACTTTTTGTTGTGCAAAGGAGAAAAAGGTAAGAAAATACCCCTCCCTCCTTGTTCTTTTTTTTTTGGAAGGCGAGCTGGGTTTTTAAGGATTCCATAACCTATCAACTGGGCGACCTATAGGTCAACACCCATTAGAAAGTAACCATGCCGCAGGTGGGATTCGAAGCTAGGACGTGGGGACAAACCCACACAGCCCTAACCACTAGGCCATAACACCATTGGCTCCCACCTTGTTCTTCTTCGTTCTTCCTTTCATTTTTGAGGTTTTGTTTGGTTGAAATCATCGTGCTCATCTTATCATCAATCAATTCATCCATCCATTCAATTACTATTTCACTTACTATTCCCAGCTTGCTTACTGTTAGAATGTTGTTGACTCGTTGGCAGAAGAAGGGTGTTGGTCCTATTGGACGGCCGATTGGTTTCACTGCTTGTTGCTGTTCTTCTTCTTCTTGACTGCAATCTGCAAAAGAAATTCAAAATTCTTTAAATTCGTTTGTTATCTCCGGTTGTTAAATATGTATTATTTTGTATATATATATATTTTTGAAATAAATTTGAGATGTCCAAACAAAAAAAAAAAATTCATCGTAATGTTTTAGGCCAAATGAGTGGAGATATAATGCTCCTTTTTGGAGGTATATCACAAAAATAAGAAAAAAAAATTAAGGTTGAGGATATCTAAGGTGGTGGTGTAACTTTTGTCAAAAAGAATATACGGGATCCCATATTAGAATAAGGACTACTTATTGAAGGCAAAAAACCGTGTGATAGCTGTTTGTGACAATCTCTTCCCAACAATATAGAGATTTGCAAAAGCTTGTTGAAGAAACTGCAATGAAAGTGAAAAATGCCAGGATTCGAAGTGTTCCTTTACCTCCTTCAATGGTCTCAAGTCAAGGTAGTCACGTGGGTTCAAGTAGTAGCGTTAGTCCATCCTTTTCATACAATAATCCAAGGAAAATGAGAGGAACAAATAATCCAATTGCAGATGCTTTCAATCTTAATGATCGACAAGAGTTGGATGCTTTGATTGCACGAATGTTTTATTCAGTTGCATTGCCCTTCAACTTGCAAAGAACCCGTATTATCAGGACATTTTCACCTTTGCATTAAATAAAGGTAAGTCCATAAGTGGCTACAAGCCACCTGGGTATAATATATTGAGGACAACTTTGCTTCAATGAGAAAAAGGGTAACATTCAAAGGTTGTTGGTGGCAACAAAGTTCACATGGATTACCAAGGGATAAATCATTGTTTGTGATGGGTGGAGCGATGCTTAAAGGAGGCCTCTTATTAATTTCATAGTGATAAATGAGGGTAGTCCAATGTTTTTGAAGGCTTTGAGTTGTGAATAAGAGTTCAAAGTTAAATACTCTATTGTCGGTTTGATCAAGGAAGTCATTAATGAGGTTGGGCCTAATAATGTGGTCCAAGTCATAACCGATAATGCTCCAATTTGCAAGGTTGTAGGTTTACTTGTTGAGTGTCAATACCCTCAAGTGTTTTGGACCCATCGTGTAGTCCACACTCTTAACCTTGCCTCGAAGAACATATGTGCTCCAAAGAACACACCTTCAAATGAAAAGCCTACAATGAGTGTAGTTGGATTATTGATATTGTTGGGGATGATATGCAAATCAAGAACTTTATCATGAACTATTCCATGCGGTTGCACATGTTCAATGAGGATTCGAACTTGAAGTTACTTTCCATTGAAGAGACACACTTTCCTTCAAGCATAATTATGCTAAAAAAGGTTGAAAGACATTAAAAGTAGCATCCAAAGTATGGTGATTGATGATCAATGAGATTCCTATAAAGAAGATGTTGACAAAGCATGGTTTGTTAAACGAAAGTTATTGGATGACTTGTGGTAAGATAAAGTGGACTACATACTTCGTTTCACAGAGCCTATTTATACAATGTTGCGGAGGGCTGATACAGATGACCCTTGTCTTCACTTTGTGTTTGAGATGTGGGATGTTATGATTGAAAAAAATGAAGCAAATTATTTATCACCTTGAAGGAAAGGTGGATAATGAGGAGTCAGACTTTTATTCAGTGATGCATCATATATTAGTTGAGCGATAGAGAAAAGCAACACAACACTACATTGTTTAGCATATTCCTTGAATCCAAGGTAACTGAAGATTTACATTGTTTTCATTCTACTTAGTCTAGAACTTTTGGGTTAGGTTTATAATATTAATTTGTGATTGCTTATACGTATTATAACAGATAATGGATTGAAGTTGCTTAGGCAACCTTGTTCTTCCTTGTGTTGTGTTGTGAGAGGAATCAAATGACCCCACAACAAGCTGAAGATTTGGTCTATTTGCATTTTAATCTTCGTCTTTATTTAAGAATAAAGCAAGAGTACAAAGATGGTGAGACAAGGATGTGGGATATTGAAATAGATGCACTTGTTCATTGGATTTGGATGTTGCTGGCATTCTTGAGATTGCCAATCTTTTTTTTTTATGAACCTGAGTTAGAGGTTGTGCTATGTAACGATGGTAATGTGATGGTTGATCAACCGATTGATGAAGACATGTTATGAAATGACGTTATGCGGTTATGAGCTTCTTGGGTTGGATGTTTACAATTACAAATTATGTTGCTCATGATGTATTTGAATTTTATTTGTGTTTGTACTATTCATTATTGTTTATGTTCATATGACTTATAAAAAAATAATAAAAAATAGTAAGGATTGACGTGTCACCAAGTCCTAGTTTTTTGGAAGTTGCCGTCATCTCCGTATCCATGCATCCTTGATTGGAGGTGCTTTAGAGACCCCTTTTTCAAGGTGCTTGAGTTGAGACTCAAGATGATTCTTTTCCATTTCTTTAGCTGCAATCAACTCAAAGGCATGCTCTATATCTTTAACAGTGCTTGCGATAACATAGAGTTCTACTTCAAGTGAGGCAATCTTGGATTTAACTTCAGTAGCTGCTTTATCTGACAATAAGAATCCTTTGGTCATAGATGAAGCAATTGCGCTCTAATTGTCTTTGAGCATTTGAAGAACTTTGTTCTAGCGAACAACATTCTCAGCTTGCCAATTTAAGGCTGGTTCTACAGCAAACACTTGTTTTGATGCACCATCTGGGTTTTTCGGTGGATTCTTGATTTTTCTCACATGTTTAATATTTTTCTGAGGTCATTCAAAATCCTGTAGAAGAGGTAACTGTTATTGATATTATGGATTTACCATGTTTAGCTCAGAGGGATTTTCCTGAGATTGATGTTGTAAGGCCTCTCGAGAGTAAGTTAGATGTGTTGGACAAGGCGTGGCTGAACTTGTTGTAGGAGTACTAGAGTATTTGACATAATAGTGAACTTTTCCTGATGGTTCTCCGAGAAGACTAACATCTGGCTCTGAAAGCCAGTTGGTAATGAAGAGTGGCAGCATACGTGTTGGAGGCGTATGCTGGGGGACCTGAGTAGCTCCCAGGATCTGGATTTGGACTTCAAGAGTATCACAGAGATGAGAATCTTTGAGAGGCATGCCGAATTTGGGATACAATGTAATAAACACCGTATTAGCATTAAGAGTGGTCTGGATGTTATGATGACAACATTCTAGTCTGATATTTAGTGAACTGCATATCAAGTAGTGCACTCATGGAGATGAGTGGAAGTTCTTTTTCTCCCATGGAAAGTAAGGGCTAACTTTAGAGCACCAAAGTGAGATGAGTATAACCCTCTTGCAAGAGGGTTTTAAAACACAATTAAGTTCTTGATATCAAGTTCTAAAAGTTATAACCAGTGGCGGAACATTTCTCTTGTTAAAGTGGTTTCAAATGGTTCGAACTGATGGTAAGTCACGTATTGAGTTATTTTGGTATCTTGAGGGTTTTCTTATTGCCCAATGACATGATGAGACTATCAGAAGTGACTTACCGTCATGAGAGACAAAAAAGCCTAATATAGTACCAGAACTGATGGAAAGTCACCTAATATGAGAAAACCCTAAAGCTTTGGATGTCTTGAAGGAAAATAGTGAGGTCTCTCGGTTGAGAAACAAGTTTAGGAATAAGGAATCTCGGTTGAGGGGGGTCCTATTACTATTACTATTTCTAAGCTATTTACTTTTTATTATGTGTGTAGTTGTTGGATGCTTTCTTCGGGTTCACCCTATTTTGTGGTTTTTCCACCTCATTTGTGATTTTTTATATATTGATGAGTCAGGTGGTGGACTTTTTATTTATTTATTTATTTATTTATTTATTGCATATTATTCATTGCTGTGTCACATCCAGACTTGATCTTGGACCCTTCAAAAGGATTGGAAACGGATTGCATGTCTCTAAGGCAATATCATGATTAACCACGAAGGAATTTCTCCTAATTAAAAAAGTTATTCGAAATAAACCCTATATTTTATTTCTGACCTCATCCTCCTTTAGTTTGCTATCAATTATGGGTCTGTAATAGAGACAAAAGCCTTGGGTGGTGATGTAAGCGAGTTAATTACGTAGTATTATTTGTAAATGGGGCCTAGTATAGTAAAGTCCATACTAGTTAGGGTTAGTTACTTGCCGAAGAAGTCATTAGGCTTATAAATAAGGGTTTGAGAATTAGATTGTATTTTGGTTGATTGAATTGAATAAAATTTATGTTTGTTTATTCATCTTTTTTTGGATTTATCATAGATTCGCGTAGCTTTAGTTTTAGCGTAGAATCTATCAGTGGTGTCGATAGGGACAATAGGGATGAAAGAGCATGTCAGTGCATTTGGTTTTGGGGGAATGGATTGAACAATGCATGTGCAAAAATTGGTCACTCTTTTGTAGTCCTTAATGTGTCCTGCTCTCACAAAATGAGCAAGGAACAAATGAATCGGAGAAGGGAAAATCGGATGGAAGGGAAGAAAGGCTGATTCTATTGAACCAGAGCCTCAGTTTTCTACTTCTTACATACCTTTTGCCTCTTATACAACACTCTTTATATAAGCAACAAAACAAAGGTGCCCTAACTAATTTTTCTTACATAATGACTCCTATGCCCCTGGTTAATGCTACTAATTCCCAAGTACGTAGCATTGACTGTCAAACCCCGCACGAGACCTTTTTTCCATGACAAAAGTACCCCTCACATGCATCTGATCAACACATGCGGACGGTCAAGTCAGGATTATATCTGGCAATCGTACCCTTCTAGAGATGGAGAGTGGAGGGAAAACTCCTTCCATTTTCACAGTCTTCTGGTTGGTTCTCCTCTCTATACTCTCTTTTCTCTGCAACTTCAAACGAAAATGAAGAAGGGTAGCAATTGAAAACTAAGCAAATTACTTTGTCATGCTAAATCATGATAATACCAACCCCTTAAACATATCCTTGTCCTCAAGGATGGAAATTCGGGAATGTTGCAGAGATGACTTGTAGCCAATCCTTCCAAGTGGCCTCGGCTGGAGTGGAGTTAGACCAGTGAATCAGGACTTGAGTAACTGGCTTGTTGTGGTGTGGAAGTCGAACTAGTTTTTTGGCCAGGACAACTACTGGTTCAGCAAGAGTTTGGCCTTCTGCATCCACTACAGGAAGTTGGGAAATGGGAGTGATATGAAAGCCAATGGTCTTTTTTCTGTGGGAAACATGAAAAACTGGATAGATCTTTGTACCAACATATATCTATAGCTTATAAGCAACTGCCCCAATCTTTTGTAGGATTTGAAAGGGGCCATAGCTTCAAGTTTTTTTCTCATTGCCACTGACGTTTGGCCATATGGTTGCAGCCTGAAGTAAACCTAATCGCCAATGTCAAACACTTTCTCTGTCCTTTTTCTATCCTCAAAATGCTTCATTTTGGTGTGAACTTGATGTAGCACTTCCGTGAGTAACTCATTCATGTGTTGTCGTTTCTTTAAGTATAGAACTGACTACTGAGGCAGATATTCGCGAGGAATGGTTAGGAGGGTGGTGTGTAGCCATATAGCACAGAAAAGGGGCAAATCTTGAGGTTGGATTGGTAAAATTTGCATTAAACCACCATTCTGCCAAGCATTACCATTTGGCCTAGCTCTCTCCAGTCATGCACTGAAGATAAATTTCCAAGCAAGCGTTTGTTCGTTCCATTTGTCCATCTGTGTATGAGGGTGGTACAACGTGTTGAGGTTCAGCTGGGTGTCAAGAGCCTTGAGCAAATCTTGCCAGAAATGAAGACTTTATCTCAAACAGAGAAGACAATGGACAAGGAAAGACCATGCAACTTGTAAATAGTAGAGAGGAAAGCCTTTGCCACCGAAGCAGCAGTGAAAGGATGGTGAAGGGGAATAAAGTGGTTGTATTTGGTAAATCTGTTTACAACCACCACCACCATACTCACTAGACTTGGGTAATCCCTTCAATAAATCCGCATGCTGAGGTGTTGCCAAGCTTTATCAGGGATGAGTAAAGGATATAATATGCCATTTGGAAAGTGATGATCAGGTTTATTGTGTTGACACGCATCACATGCAGTAATAAGTGCTATAATGTCCTTCTTCATGCTGAAATGTATGGTCCGTTCACAATAACTCTTGGATCAATTTTGCACTCCACTTGCCTTGCTAATTCAATATCTATACTGCCAGTATCAAAGAAGACAGTAATAGGTTTCCTTTTGATATATCCCTGAAATCGAATAGTATTCTGAGCTACATGACCAGTTAAAGCATGAACTTAAATTTCCATGTCAGTTACGATTTGTTGGAGGAGATTCTCCCCTTCTTGTTCAGGGACTTTGTCCTCATCTAAGACATCCTCACTAGCAGCCGGCATGTACTTGTGTCCATGTCTCCAAATTTCGTCATAATAATAGCAAAGACCCTGATCCTTTCTAATCTTCATTTTAGCTGAAGCAAGCCTCTTTATTTGTCGTAGAGCATTGATAGGTTTGTTTACGGTCAATGAAGGTGGGTTGGGCTTGTGTGGAGTCAGTTGTTTATTGACACTAGTAATGGAAGTTGATTCTTTATTATTGGACATGGCATTGCTAAAAAATGAATTGGTAGTAGTGGGAAACAATTTTGACCCCTCTTTTGGCTTTTGCTTTAGGCATCAAGAGCTGATTCTTGTATTCTATCTAACTATAAGGCTTGAATTAGTGTAGATGGCTTAAACATTTGTACTGTTGCTCTCTACTCCTTAATCTCACTAGAAAACTCAACACAAAGTACTCTTCACCTAACTGCTTATTTTTGCTAACAATTAGGGTCTTCAACTCTTCAAACTTCTCATAGTATTCTTCCACTGAAGCAGTTTCAATCGATTTGCTAGAACTACCAACATAATTCTTATTACCCACATCTTTGAAACACATACATAATGCCTCCACCAGTTCATTCCAGTTGAGTTTATCTCTTATTCTCTTCCCTCTTTGAAACCAAGGAACCAAGAGTCAGCCTTACCTTCTTAGTATAGAGTGGGCTATTCTCACTCTTTGATTCTCTTCCATTGGGTGTAATTGGAAGTATTTCTCACATTTATGAATCCAAGATCTAGGGTTTGTGCCATCGAAATAGGGAAACACAATTTTAGGGGGTTTAGGAAGTTACCTTGTAGATCTGTAGTTGTGAGTTTTTGTTGATGTATTTGGTGTAGTTGCGAGTTGTTGATGCATTTGGTGTGTTGAAGGCCTGATTAATATCTAGTCTTTCTCATGCTTGCAAAAAACTGACTTCTTCTCTCATGGCCTTGTTGAACAAGGAAGCACGAACTCTTTGGAAAACCTGTCGTATTCGTATCCGGCACTTGCTCGACACGCCTTCCACACGCGTCAGACACATAGTCAACTTGTCGGCAGGTGTTAGACACATGGTGAATGTAATCAACGTGTCGGACATACTTGCGACACACTGAAAACTCGGTTAGAACACAATCAAGACTCGACAACCAACTTTATTTTATTTTTTACTTATTGGTGGGGCATATAACCACCTACTTTTGATAGTTGTTAATTCATCTGATGTGAAAAACTTTCAATTGCGATGCAAGATAAAGAGGGCGACAAAGCACAGAGGTAGTTTATGCTTCTTCTTTACTTCTCTTCTTTCTTCTACTTTTCTTTTTTCTTGTGACAAAGTGTCATTTTCTTACTTTTTTACATCTTTTTCTTAATGTTTTTTCTTCTTTATATTCTTTTTCTTTTCCAGCACAATTTGTGTTTCATTTTCATTTTCATCTTCGTACTTTTTCTTCTTAAATTATTTCTTTATTAAATTATTGTTTGTATTCATATGATTTATAAAAAAAAAAAAAAAAAGGTATGACGTGTCACTATGTCCTTGAGTTCTAGTTTTTGAAAAATTGTCGAGTCGGTGTGTCATGTTCGTGTCCCACATGACGCGCGTACTCGTGTCTGTGCATCCTTGTTGAACAACCATGGTTACTTCTTGAAGCATTTTGAAAACTTGCTCAAATCGATATTCGATTCTCATCTCAGCTGCCCTCAAGCTTGTGAATCCTTCATCATCTGATCTGTGAACTTGTTAAGTTTTTCTGGAGTTCTGCAACCTTTGCCTTGTTCTCAAGAATTGTTGTGTCCACATTCATCCACATCCTTTAACCGAGTTTTGTCTGCCATGGTTTCTGGAGGTCCAAGGAAAGGTTGGCTATAATGCGAGGGCTCATACAAACCAGCCATAGTCTTTTTGTTGCCCCATTCTCTTTGTTAAAAAAGGATGTGTCATTGCGTTTTTGTTTTGTCTATATGAAGTTGAATGACATACCATTAAAGACATTTTCCACACCTATTATAGATGAACTTCATGGTGCCCAAGTTTTCTTTGAAGTTCACCAAATCAGAGTTCATCCTCAACTGCCTTTGGAGCACACCATAGTCATTTCAAGTTTGAAGTATAGATGGATCTTGGAACCAACGGGGCGCTGTAGCTTATAAGTAACTGCCCCAACTAGGGGTGGGCACGGGATGGGATGGGACGGGATGGACCTCATCCCTATCACATTTCGTTGCTTTATTTTCGGGACAGGATCGGGATGGGATAAACCTCATCCCATCTCAAACGGGTTTCGGATGGGACGGGACAGGATGGGATAAGCATGGTTGAAAAACCATAAAAAATTATCAAAACTTTATATCAAAAAATGAGATGACTTTTTATTCCAAGGCGATTAAATATTCAAATTAAGAATATAAATTCATTTTATTATCGAATACCCAAATTAAAAATAACAATTCCTTTTATTATTGGCAAGGATATTACAATATGGTATCCCATTTTTGTTATATGAGACAAAATAAAATTATCCTTGACAACATAGTGTTATTATTGATCAAAATGTTTACTCTTATCAATTGTTTGATAATGCAAGACAATTGGGGGATTATTCTTTGTGTGCATACTAATGATGAATCATGTTTTTCATTTGGGTATGAAGAGAAGTGTCATGATATTTCTTCCATAAATATAAATGTCCATGGCTCAATAAAGCACATTTAAAATAAACGGTATTCTTAATTATTATGTTTTTTCTGTTGTTGGAATAATAATTCCAAACTTATATCAAATTGACTTCTCTTTTGGTTATAAAATCAAATTATTAAAATTAATAATAATAAATAGTAAGTAAATAAGTTCGGGACGGGATGGGTAAGATTGAAAATCTCCATCACAATCCCATCCCACTCTACATCGGGACGGGACGGAATCAGGACGAGTTTGATCACAAACCCAAAAGGACCCAGTAAAAATCGGGACAGGACGAGACGGGACTGGGATGAGGCTCGCGAGATGGGATACCCACCCTTAGCCCCCAACCTTCTGTAAGACTTGAATTGCAGAGAGCTTCAAGTTTTTCCTTACTGCCACCGACGTTTGGCAATATGGTTCCAGCCTCAAGTATCCCAATCACCAATGTTAAACATGCTCTCCATGTTTTCTATCCGCAAATTGCTTCATTTGGGCATGAGCTTGATGCAACGCTTCCTTAAGTAACTCATTCATTTGTTGTCATTGCTTAAACTAATCTTCAGAATGTTCGTGAGGAATGGCTAGAAGGGGTGGTATGTATTCATATAGAGGGGGACATCTTGAGGCTAGAATTGTAATTTTTATTGAACCACCATTTTACCACGTATAACCATTTGGCCCAACTCTTTAGAAAATGACCTATCATCTGGCTTATTTATGTGTCGATTAATCGGTGATTTAATGTAAATTGGGAGTAGACCGATCCGAACTAGGTATTTAGTGGTTGGGTTTAGTGATCATCGATTAATCGGTGATAAATCAATATTGTTCTATTGAGTGATGATTGTCGTCCTGTTGGGTGGTCGTGGTTGTTGCTCTATAATGTGATGTTTTGGACATGATTACGTAATTTGCTCTATAATGACTTTTGTTGCTCTATAATACTTGTCTTATTAATCTTTATTGTGAAGATATGTTATTTATTATAATTTACATTAGTAGAGTAAAAAAATATATTCTTTGACAAAGTAGACCAATTAAATCCGATTAATCTTAAATTGGCCTTAGACCACAGAGGGTCCATTATCCGCATTTACTACATAGTCTGTCATGCACCAAAGATAAGTTTTCAAATAAATGTTTGTTCGTTCCGTTTGCCCATCTATTTAAGAATGAAAAGAAGTGCTGAGTTTTGGCTGGGTGCCAACAACCTTGAACAAATCTTGCTAGAATGTATTAATGATAACTTTATCTCAAACAGAGACAATGGACAAGGGAAGACCATGTAATTTGTAAATAGTAGAGAGGAAAGCCTTTGCTACCGAAGCAACAGGGAAAGGATGGTAAATGGGAATAAAGTGGTTGTATTTGGTAAATTTGTCCACGACCACCATTATCACAGTATAACCACCATACTTGTGTAATCCTTCAGTAAAATCCATTGCCAAGTGTGATTAGGAGGTAAAGGTTTTAATACGCCATTTGGAAAATGATGATTTGGCTTAGTGTGTTGACACACATCACATGCATAATAAGAGCAACAATGTCCTTTTTCATGCCTGGCTCGAAAAAAATGTCTTAGATATTTGGAAACTAGCTTGGATAGCAGAATGCCCACCAAGTGAAGAAGCATGGATGGCATCAATGAGCTTGGTTTGTAAATCAGTATGACTACCAATGTAAAGTCTAGACTTATCAAGTACAAGTCTAGTCTGTAATTTATATTGAGGAAAATCTTTGAGTCGCCAACATCATTTGAGAGAGCAAAGATTGAGATGTTTGATCTCCTTCATAGCTACTTAGTACCCTATTTCAACCATTGGGGTTATACTTGAGAAATTGCCAAACAAGTTGCATCTTCTAATCCTTGTAGAGAAAGTGCATTAGCTGTTATATTTTTGGTACTCTTCTTGTACCTAATCTCATAGTCGAATCCTAGTAGGCTAGTGAGCCATATTTGTTGTAATAAAGAGGTAACTCCTTGCCTAGGTTATTTATGCGGTTATGCGGCGATTAATCGATAATTTAGTGTAAATCGGGGGTAGACCGATTTGAACTAGGGATTTAGTGGTTGGGTTTAGCAATCACCATTAATTGGTGAGTCATCAAAAATTGGTGAGAAATCCATGATAAATCGATATTGTTCTATTGGGTGGTGGTTGTCGTCCTATTGGATGGTGGTGGTTGTTGCTCTATAATGTGTGATGTTTTGGACATGATTACATAATTTGCTCTATAATATGACTTTTGTTGCTCTAGAGTACTTTTTCTTATTAATCTTTATTATGAAGATATGTTATTTATTATAATTTACATTAATGAGGGTATGAAAATGTATACTTTGAGAAGGTACCCCAATTAATCCGATTAATCTTAGATCGGTCTTAAATCGCAAGGGGTCTGTTATCCTCATTTATTACATAGCTCCATGAAGAACTTGATGTTTTCCTGGTCGGGGTTGATAATAAAGTGGTGCGAGTCGAGTATGACTTCCATTTGGTGACAGCCATAACAATGACAACCAATTCTTTTTCATATGTTGAAATCCCCAATGGTTTAGGTCCCAAAGCCTTGTAAAATAGGCTATAGGCTTGCGTTCTTACATTAAAAGAACAACAAGACATTGAGCACATGCATCAGTTATTGTGCCATCGATATACGAAAATTCGATTTTAGGGGGTTTCAGGAAATTACCTTGTCGATCATTAGTTGGGAGTAGTTGTTGGTGCATTTGGTAATGAAGTGGTCTAATTAGGGTCTAGTCCCTGTTGTGCTTGCAAAGAAATGACTTCGCCTCTCTCTCATCCTCTGTGAACATGTTGGTTATTTCTTGAAGTTTTTTGAAGACTTGCTCAAAGTGATCTTCAACTCTCTTCTCCTGCCCCTCAAGTCTTGTTCTTGGAGTTATGCAACTTTTGCCAGGTTCACCGAGATGTTGCGTCTAATTCTTTTGCTCTCACAAAATGAGCAAGGAACAAATGAATCAAATAAGAGAAAATTGGATGGAAGGGAAGAAAGGTTGGTTGAACTTTCTCTCTAAAAACCAGAGCCTCAATTCTCTACTTTTACATACCTTTTGACTCTCGTACAACACTTTTCTTACATTCCCATGCTCCTGGTTAATACTACTAATTCCCAAATACCTACCAGAAAACTAAGCAAATTACCTTGTCATGCTAAATCATGATAATACCAACCCCTTTAACATACCCTTGTCCTCAATGATGGAAATTAGGGAATGTTGCATTGGCATGCTAAATCATGACGCAAGGTTCTGTCATTTTTATTGTTGTCTTTTGTGGCAATATTTAATATTTTGGCTTATGCAAAGAATTTGGAAGGAAATCATTTCCATAGCTACCGGGACTAATGGAGTTTGTTTACATGACAGTAAAATATTTTATAGATAGCCTTGCATCCACAAGCCTTTATATATTATGGTGTTTAAAGTTTATAATTTTAAATGCAAATGGCAAACTTATATGAGGAAAAACAATAAGCATTGTACACGAGATTGTGGAGACTTGTGGGGCAGATGCCAACCTAGGAGTTTCAATTTTATGTCCAACTGTATCAATTTTTTAATGTTTTGTTTTCTATTTCTTTTTTTAATGTTCTTATTTTAAGTTCTTAGAAAATAATTGAATTTTAAATATACGTAAGACCACTCATGAAGTTGAACTCCGCATTGGCATTTTCAAAGAGTTTATTATGGATTTTTTAAAATATGTATATTATGTCTTCGATGATGAAGTTTTGAAACATCTTATCGTTTTATTATTATTATTATTATTATTATTATTATTATATTCAACGATTTGGATTTTCAGTTTGTTCTACTTCATGAATGAAAGGTCTGAATAATTAGAAAAATTGAAGAATCTGAGAGCCATGGTGAGGGCCAGCCTTGAATCGTCAAGGGCTTGACTCAAAACCATTTCACCATGGTGAGGGCCAATTTCTATTTGTTCAAGTTTTTTGAATGACATCTTCCAGATCTGCTTTCGTCTCACGTTTGGATTCAAATCCGATGGTTTGAAAGCATTCGTTGGCTCTGTGAAAATGTCCAGTCCTCGATCGCCACTTCTACTAGAAGTGGAACCACTACAAGAAAACAGTAATTTAGCGACGGTGGCCAAAGGTATTTAGCGACGGTTCTGACCGTCGCTAAATAATACAGCGACGCTTGGCCAACCGCCGCTAATAAAGGCGTCACTAGGTCATTCAGCGACGGTTTTAAGCAACCGCTGGCATAACCGTCGCTAAATACTTTATAGCGACGGTTTAATGTAGCGACGTTTATAACCGTCGCTAAATACAATATAACGACGGTTTATAACCGTCGACAAAATTCGATGAACAATCCAACTTTTTGCCTTTTAGCGACGATTTGCAACCGCCGCTAAATTCCCTTTGATAATTCAAATTTTTTTACCATATAAAAATCACATTTTTCAACCTGTAGTGTTTTTTTTTCATTGGATGCAAATAATCTATCCAACATATGCACTACAACTTTTAGACTCAAATCAAAAATCAAATATAAACAACGACACTAAACTAAACTCATATGATACCATCCTCATACATTAAGGGGAACTTTAATTTCATTTCAAAATCAATATTATACATGGTCCAGAAGAAAAATACAAATTAAAATTGCTACAAATTGTCAATGCTTACATCTAACAACCAAAACCGAAGTTGTACAATGGTTGTCTCAGGGGCGTTGTCTACAGGGCCTCACCGACCTTGAGCTCATTAGTAAGCTGCTGGCCAAGATTAAGCTATCTAAGTTTAGTCTTAAGATTGCTCATCAGAAAGGCCTGGAATGGAATGCCCTTGAAGTCTGACAATTTACAAACAATTGTATGTCAAGTGGCAGCCAAAAAACTGTTAAAGCAAAAAACAAGAAATAAACAACTGATCTAAACAGAACACCAATTCCAAGAAACTCAAGGCATGGACAGAATCAAATTTTCTTAGTCAATATCATTCCTTGTCATCTCCTTCACTGATCAATGGGAGTTGAAAACATTTCAAATGAAAAGGACAAACTAAAATGACTTACTTTGCCAAATTGGATCAATTGACAGTTGAGGACGGGATAGCAAATCCTAGGACGGGATGGCAAATCTACCATTCCTTGTCATCTTCTCACATCGATCGTAGCTTGAGCAGGTATTTCGAAATATAGCTTCAAGGGTAAAAGCGATTAAGAAAACTGTCAAACAATCTTATATTCTGAGCAACATTTGAATATTTGGGTGCAACAACAATTAAAGTTTACATTGTACAACAATGGACAGGAGAGGGAAAAACTAGAATGCTAGTAGTTACCTAGTTTCTATTGAGACATTCCACTGCCCATAGTGCTCCTGAGCAAAAGCTGGACGGCACAGTGGGTCATGAGTAAAGCCTGAAGCATTAGAGGTTAACATTACTAAGAAACTTTCAAATAGCCAGCTAGAAGAGGGAAAACCTCTAGTCATACATGTGAGGAACAACCTACCTGTAATTGCTTATTCAAATACACTCGACCTCAACTTCTATATCATTGGCCAAAGCTCATTTTTGAGTATCTGCAAAAAGGAATACCCTTGCCACTGTCAATCACTCCATGCAGTGCACAAGTAAAAACATATTTGATAAGTGTAACATATTAAAATACACTCGGTTGGAAAATGCGAAAAGTTTGACTTGCCTGCGGGGTTTGTTCTGTCGTTGGCCAAATTCATCATTTACAAGCTCTGTCCACAAATAGGCACAATTTGTTTAGACTAATATGAGAAGCATAAAATACACGGAACTTAACATTGAGTAAAAATAGAAAGCGCATATATAGAATATTCAATTGACATTTATAGCTTGAAGAAAGTGCATGACATTTGAACTTGACATTTGACATATCAGTTGACTTCAGAAACTCGAGAAATAAATAACGAAAAAGTATAAAGAGAGCTTCAGTCTGCTCTGATCAAGCTCCAAGGGTGACAGAAAACAATAAAACCCATGCAACATGAATATAAATTTTCATCATCGAGAGCTTCAGTCTGCTCTAATTGTGTATAAGCTTACTTCTGCTATGTCATCTTCTCCAACAACTCCAAATGGTATAATCGTGGCCTCAAATCGAGCAGCCATTCTCACAAACTCAGGCTGATCTGGCCAAAACAACTTGTATTCCTCACCCTGAAGATCATCAAAGTTATACTATTAGATTTGAGAATTAAACAAACAAGATTAATGCAAGATTAATGCAATGCTCTAGATCAACAAACTGATAACTAAACAACAGTGAGATGTATAAGATTCCAAAGAGAGAACAATAATACAAAAAAAATTCATGTCAAGGCATAGCTACATGTATGATTTTTTGGGTTTAATTTTATGAGCTAGTCAACAATAGAATATGAAGATCACCAGTTTATAATAAACTAGAGATAACCTCACCAGAAATAGGAAAAACAAAAAGTATTAAATTGACATGAGAAAGTTTAGCATACCTTACGATGCAGTCTCACGTGCACCACCAGGATAAAGGAGAACAAACTCATTTGATGACAATAACCTATACAAGTTACTTGGTCTCTGCAAATATAAGTCTGGAAACAAAATAGAAGATTCAACTGACATTTATAGCTTGAAGAAAGCGCATGACATTTGAACTTTTCCTTTCACTCACCAGCTATACAAATAATGTAAAGAAGTCAACTGATATGGAGAAAAATATTACAGGGGGCAACAGCCAATAGATGACATAGTTGTCAGCAGGGCAATTTGATTGAAATAGATCTTGACAGTAGGACTGCATTCATTATCAGCTTCATTACCGCCCTGTGTAGCTTCCTCTACAACTTGACCCTGCAGCAAAACTAGGACTGCATTCGAAATAATTTCATCCACCTTGAAACCATGCGCAGCCTCTGAAAGTCTCTCATCGCTTGCTTCAACCACAAATTTTGCGTCCCCTGCCTTCTTACTAACAGCAGCATTAGCTGCATCCCCTGCCCCCTCGCAAGCAACAACATCAGCTGCGTCCCTGGCCAGTCCAGAATCTATCTTACCATTATCAATCGTTCCAGTCTCGTCCGCAATCTCTGCTGCTGTTCTCAAGCCTGCAACCGGTGGTGTGTCAGACCACTACAAACCTTCCTCCGAGGCTGCTTGTAATGCCCTCTCAATCTCACTAGAAGTATACCCTCCCAATCCATGTGTCTTCTATTAATTTTAGAAGCTCTCTAATGGCTGCCTCTTCCCGAACTCGCAACAAAAATCTTTGGCTAATAATTAAATAAAATGGCCTAAGTTTATGGAGTCACCATTCTACATAAGTAATTCTACATAAGTAGTACTAAAACTTTATTGTGGAAGAAGCAGCTCGAGTTACCTTCAAACCAGAAATACCTGCATTAAGATAAGGATCTCTATATATAACTTTAATTTTCGACACTATACACTTAAATTCAATCTTTTGAACGTTGAAAGATAAGATATCGTTTAGGGATTTTTTTTATTTGTCGGCAAGCGCCTAACAGAAAACTTGTCCAATCTTCTAATATCCCTATTGGCACTCTCCAAAGTGGAAAGGCACAAAAAGACACACCTAAATAAAATGAAACTCTAAAGGCAATGGAGTAATTCAAGATTATCAACACTGTAATGGCTTACATCGCTGATGATAGCACCCAAAAACCTAATGAGATTAAGATCCAAGATTAAACAAGCATTAGGTCATAGCATCAAAGTTACCGCTCAACCTTCCCCATTCAGTTTTATCAAAATTTTACTGCTATGACCTCCACCCGACTGGTATTAGAACAACTAAAGTGTCATGCAAAAGGTATTTAAAAAACAAACCCAAGAATCATTTTACTCAAAACCTATCTATCAAATTGGAGCTCAAAATACTACAAGAACATTATATTGAAATCCCATAATCTACTCTCACATACTACCAAAAAGATATACCACTAAGAAATGGGTGCAATTGAACCAAATAAATAAGCAAGCAATCAGAATATCCAACCGAAAAAATAAAATAAAAACTAACCTTCTCTGTAACCAACTCAAAGTAACTTATCTATGCTCCAATTTTGACTCCAAAAAGAGGAGAAGTGAAGGGGGGCTTACTAGCCTACAACATCAACTACTGATTTAGGTGCTCTTTCAAGGAGTTTACCTTAACTATAAGATAAGGATCTTTCAATTGTTTTTTTTTTTTGTATAATAGAATGGTTATCTCCTAAATTTTGAGGCCAAGATTTTTAATACATTTAAGCAAGGTTAATGCATATACCAGTAACCAGCAATTGCTGCTTTTGTTCCTGAATAAAATCCTTCCCATTTGGTTCTTCCAAGCTCATCAAGATGTGCATGCCTGTCATGGTAAAAAAAAATTATGTCAACAAAAACTAAATACAAGAACATCAGACAGAGGAGAAAGTCCTCTTTTCCTGTTTAAAGAGGAAACTTAAGTTAATATCAAAGGTTAGTTACCTTTCACATATATTGTATCCCTCAATACTGTCAGGTTTTTATCTCAATCGAAACCCATGGAACTGCTACAAGCTAAGTACTGAAATCATGGGTTTTGATGTTGCAATAGGTCAGTACTATTCTGTTTGGTGAAGAATTACTGAACTCCATAATTGCACATAATGGACATTAAACATATTCGAATTTTATGTAGAAATACAATCTAATCTTATATAAAATAAAACAAAAATGGGAAAAGCCCCTAAAATTGGAAAATGAAGGAAGCAGGTAGGTAGGTACCTGGCGTTAGAGATTTCTCAAAGATGTAATTGTTGTTAGCAAGAATAGGGATGAGAAAGAGAGCCAAAACCCTGCAGTAGAGCAAAGAAACTACTATTCTCTTGTTGTCTCTCTCGGAATCTCAAAACATCACCAATCTGATGGATCGATTCTACTTCTCATTCTCCAAACACCACCACTCTCTCCACCCTAAAACACTCAATCGAATCCCAATCTAACATCGTCATCTCTCTCCAACGACTCTTCCTCTCACCAAATCACCTAATCGGCCTTGATGGTTGCTCTCTTCTCTGACTCTGTGTGTTATGGAGAGTAAAGAGAATTTAAGGGATTTTTAGTTTATATGTTGTAATGGCGTTTTTGTAATAACACAAAGGTAAAATTAAATTGATGTTTTATGTATAACGGCGGTTAAACCGTCGTAATTAATTAGAACCGTCGTTAGACAATATTATTTTACAACGGTTGAAAAACCGTCGTTAAATAATTTATTTAGGGGCGGTTTTTTCAAACCGTCGCTACATAACCGCCGTTAAATTCCCAATTTATTGTAGTGAACCCTTCCGGCTTCCTCCATGGCCCTTGGAAGGGTCGATATCCAACTCAACCCATCATCTTATTCAAGAAGAAACCTCCAAGAAAAAGAAACGAACAAGAACAAAGTCTACTACTACAAGAGCAAAGCTCTTCTTTTTCCTCTTCCTCCACCACCGCAACCCTATTCTTCATATTGACTGCACAATATCGATTTTTTTTTTTTTTTTTTGAAAGGACCCCATGTTCATTATTCTTGGGATTTTTTTACAAGGTCATAAAATTTGAGTTACTTTATAAGCTAAAGCTATTTTTAATTTTATTTGGGGGATGGGGGATGGGGGGAGTAACTGAGAATGGACAACTCATGCATTAAAATCTAAAAAGGCTCCAACTTATTTGGGACCCTTTTTACGTATAATGGACAACCACGTGCATTAAAAGGGGTCCAACTTTTGTCTTCGCAGAGGGCCTCAGGGACACTTTAGAGCTCAAATTTGAGACGATCAAAGTTGAATTGGTTGAAAAGTTGCCGACAAGTGTGAAGTGTCTTGATCATTTTCCTTATCTGAATTGAACTCTAGAGAAGGTTAGAGTCACATACATCCAAACCAAAGCTTTTTTTTTTTTAGTTCAGTCTAGTTTTGAAACGTTCCAATCTCCATGAAAAAAAACCTTTAAGACCTGCTCATTAGAAAGTTAGTGTAAAATTATAAGTTAAAGAGTGAAAAATACAAACCAGTGCCTATTCTAGTTCACTGCAGTTTTGAAACAAGGTCCCATCTCCATGAACAAAAGCCTTCAAGACATGTTCATGTGATTTCACTGGTTTAGAAATTGAAATCTAAACAACTGAATAGAGATCAGATCTTAGATACATTTTCAAGCTCTTTTCAAGGTTATTCTAACTAAAAAACAAAGGAATTCATCTTATCAAAATAATGATCAACTATTGCAGTGAAGGGGTCCGAGTTTCAAGCGAAATGAAAACTAAGATAAGCTTGATATGATTGATTTTAGCGGCTAGATATCGTTTGAGGAGCCACTTCATTATTGTAGCCATGTTAGTGGAGCAAGAGAGAGAAATGAACAAAGGGACAGAGTTGTGGATTGGGGTAGAAGGTGAAGTGGATTTGGATTTTTAAACCCCGAGATTTCTTTGAGATACCTTTTATGATCTAGATGATATTAGATTTTTAGTAAACGAAGTATTCAGACTTGTCTTTTGGTGAGGGTATTTATGGTATTTTAAATATGTATTAACATATTAGTGCCAAAAACTTGGTTTTATCATTCCAGATGATTCATTAGTTTTCATTGTAAATTAATGACCCTATATATACATGACAAAATGAAACTATATCATTTGAACTTTGTTTGAGCTGAAATTTTGAGAAAACTAAAGACCAACAACAGAAACAATGTGTCAAAGTTTGAGCTCATTTTGACATGCGTGTCTCGAAATTCATACTAAGTGGGATAACCTAAGAATTTCTCTATTACTATCACGAAACATGCTAGCGAGCCCTACCTTGGGCTTAACACAAGTAGGTATGTTCTCCAAGACCATCCGAAAGAGTGGTCCTTAAACACTCACAAATACCGTTTATTAAGATATTTAATGGCGGAGATCTAAATACGTATCTCAAGAAATGATGTCGAAACAGCCTGAAATTTTGGCATGTTGTTTAAACTGTTAGTATGTATTTTTCCTAAAAATTTCAGCTCAAACAGATTCAAATGAATTAAAAAAGAACTTGAAAACTAAGGAAGTCCTCCTAAATTGGTAAAAATCATTTTTTGTCCCTACACTCCTAATGCCCCTATTTTAAAAGGGTGTGTGCTTGCACGTGACCCACTGGGGGCAAAGCAAAAAAAACCTTTTTGTTATTGTTTTGTCTCATTCTAAGTATTCTAACGAAGGATTGGATCTTAAAACGTGCAAGATCACTCATGATTTGGGTATATATACATGATGCTTTTGTAATCTCATATGGTTATTCTAGTTCTATACCCCATTATATCATATTTGTTTTTTAGTTTTCTCATGGTTGTGTAGTTTTACATTTCGTTGTATTAATGCACTTTTATAATCATTTGGACTTTTAAATGCGTTAACCCTTCACTATTATTGTTATTATTTTGTTGGTAAAACTATCCCATTAATTGAAACTCCCAATTGGCATTCTTAAAGAACAATAAAGTGACTTTAAGTAGTAAAAGTTCTTAGTTTTGCAGCCTATAAACTTAAAGACAAAGGATCTGAGTACTATCGGAAAATTCTAAATGCACTGATGGTGTGCCTGGTGGCCACCAGGCACTGTACAATTGCATCGAGATAGATATTAACTCCTATCTCGATACAATCGTACGGTGTCTAATGGCCACCAGGAACAATACCAGACACACCACCAGGCACCGTATCATTACTAGAGTACTACACATGATGATGTAACTAACAGTTTGTATACATAAGTATACAATGACACGAGAAAAATTTTGATTTGTTTGAATTTTCCTTTTGATTAGAGGTGGCTGTACGTCTTCTTCTTTCCCTTGTCCTCGGAGGGCGCCTCGTTGCTTCTTTGATTGTACTTTTTTCTTCTTCTTTCCTTTGTCCTCTGAGGGCCGCTTTTTGTTTCTTATAGCTCTGGTTTGTCTGGTACACTGAAGTCGGCTAGATTTCTGTTGACGCGACAAACCCCATTCTCGTTGCGATTTAATTCAACTGCTCTGCTTGAGTCTCTCCCTTGACTTTGGGAAGCAAAAGCTGATGCAACCCCCTTCTTGTGGGAATCAGTGAGGGCTGACTGCTTGTACTCGTACCCGGATCCATAAGCGACAATGAAGGGGATGCTGGCATGTCGCAAGTCTCAGACCTTCCTGACTGCCCAACTGGTCGTGGGCAACATGTGCCTTGCGTCCGTTGTCCTTTAGGTATTCTCATAGGAAATATTCCCAATGATCCACCACCAAATCTTGGACGGTTGTTGGTTCCAAGGGGTGAATTTGGCATCGAGACTTGAGAAGCATGCACACCTGAGCCACTAGAAATAATCCAATTGGACCATGAATTCAGCAATGACAATTTCAGCTTCTGTGAAGGGCTCATATTGTTGCACACCCAAAGTAGCCTGAAATAAGTACATGGAAACTTATATTAGTTACAAAAAATTGGCATTCCTTTAATTCGTGACCTAAGCATTTAATCAAATGCTAGTTGACCATCAACATAGAACTTGTAATCACAAATTTAAAATAACCTACGTGTTATTCTATCACTTGTTTCAAATACAGGAGTTGGGAAATATTAATTCGCATCATGATTATTTTCTGGCTGAAAGGAGTGACAAGATAATCATTCACCAAGTATACTACCCAAGATAAATTTCAGTGATAGTTCATTTGTGAAAGAAATTCATACCTCTGGTCGGTGGAAGTGGGAAGTCCTACATTCAACTTGTGGCATGTTGCCGTGACCATCTTCTTTCATAGTGTCAGAGCTCTCAGGCTCAAGGTTGTGATCTATGTTCAAATGTGGCCTCCTTGCAGCTGAGCTTTCAGGTTGCTCTGTTAGAGCCACTACAAAAAAAAAAACAAATTCAGCAACGGCGGTTTACCGTTGTTAAATATCAAAAAATCGTAGCTAAAAGGCATTAGCGACGGCTAGACGGCCGTCGCAATACCGTAGCTATCTGAATCGTCGCTATTTGAATCAGCAACTGTATAATTTTCCGTAGCTAAATGGCAACAGCTACGAACCGTCGCTAAGTTGCGAAAATTCCGTCGCTAAACTAATTTCAAAGAGAGTTTTGGTTGAAAAAACTGTAGCAAATTTGTCAATTAGAGATGGTTTTTTGCCGTGGCTATTTAGCGACGGCTCAAAACTGTTGCTAAGATGCAAATCAAATTAACAAACCAGGGACGGCTTTTGCCGTGGCTATTTAGCGACGGGTTAAAAACCGTTGCTAATATGCAAATGAAATTAACACAACAAGGACGACTTTTGCCGTGGCTATTTAGCGACGGGTTAAAATCCGTTGCTAAGTTGCAAATCAAATTAACAAACCAGGGACGGCTTTTGCCGTAGCTAGGTGGCGACGGCTTGAAACCGTCGCTAAGTTGTCAAAAAACTATTAATGTAACAAGTTCTAGTGCTATCCAGATCTGTATGTTATCTTCTATTAAATCTTAAGCATCCTATTAGGCGTAAATTTATAGCATATTCATCAATAAACTATTAATGTAACAAATCAATTTATGAGATTATTTCCAAATTTGGACATGCAATTTCAAAACATCCACAATTAAACCAGAAACAGAGAAGCAATTTCAGAACTTGATTTTCATTCACTATTCTTCAAATTTACAAAGTACCCACTTCAACTTCTACCACATCTCACCACCCCACACTCTCACTTACATCAAAACACTAAACCAAATCCATCTAACATCAAACCCACCTTAAACATCTCTAACTAGAGGTAAACTTGGTAACAGCCTTCGTCCCCATTGCCTTGCTTGAGATACCCATTGCCTTCCTTGAGATACCTATGTCTGGGTGAACTTGTTTCAGCACTTTGAAGATGTAGATCTTGTATGTCTCCACGTTCTTTTTCGATCTCTTCTTCTTGTCGGCCACGACGCCGCCTTCTTTGGTGGGAATTTTTTTCCCGACTTTGGGTTTCTTCTCGGCTGCTGGGGTCTTCTCTGCCACGGCAGACTTCTTCTCCTTTGTGGGTTTCTTCTCTGCGGGCTTCTTCTCTGCTTTGGGTGCCATTGGAAGTGATGCGTTTTTTAGGATTGAAGGTTTTAGAAAGCAATGAGAAATAGAGAGAGTAGTTGATGATGAAAAAGGTTTGGTTGAGAGAAAATTTATATATAGAGAGAGGTAATTAAAAGGGATTGGTTGATTGGTTTCACGCGGATCGGTGACGTGGTTTGGTTTAGTGCGTTGGATTGAACTAAAGCTTTTGGGTGTTATTGACGATTGAGATGAGGTTTTATTTTTGTGTATAATTTTTTTTTCAAAAAAATCAATCAGGGACGGTAAAAACAGTAGAAAAGAGTTTTAATTTGTAAAACTTAGCTACGGCTAACGTGTCGTCGCAAAATTTTTAATTAGCTACGATAAGTCTGAATTTAGCTACGGTTTCAAACCGTTGCTAGTTTAGCGATGACAAATATACCGTGGCTAAATATTTTTTGTGTATATATATTTTTTTTTCCAAAAATCCATTAGGGACGGCTTATACCATAGCTATCAATTTTAATTTGTAAAACTTAGCGACAACTAATATACCATGGCTAAATGTTTTTTTGTGTATATTTTTTTTTCAAAAAATCCATTAGGGACGGCAAATACCGTAGCAATTTTAGTTATTACTTGTAAAACTTAGCGACAATTAATATGGGTAAGATGCAGGAGATGATAAAAAAAATATTTCTAAATCATTCTTATACCTGCAAGTGGCTTTTAACATGGGCAATGCTAAGTCCTATCACATTCATTAGTTGAAGGACTAATTTGGAAGTTGCTTCTGCAACAATCAAAGGAAAAAAAATGATAAAGAGTTAGTAATCATATTTATCCTTTATTCTCTACCATTAATGCATGACTGATATGTTTTCTTCTTTTAAGTGAAAATATCAAAACTTTGATGTATATGGATATCAAAATATTGCAGATGTTCGTGAAAGAAATTTTAAAACTTACTTTCTTGTCCACCGAGCCTTTAAACAGCATGAACAAAAGAGATATGAAGATCAGGAGTCCAACGTAGTCTAAGCAACTTTAATTGAATATATTGTCTTACTAAAGTAGCCCTTTGTTGCGGAGTCCCAGCAGTACAATTTTCAATGAATTTAGAACAACTACCAGGTGCATGGATCACCAGGTTGTAAGCACAACTCGCAAAGGTCCATTGTTCGTCCAAGGTGATCCAATGCTTAGCAACCACCATTATATAAGGTAAAGAGAACATTCGACAAATGTTAGCCTTGGTTATGAATTACTAAAGCTTCTCTCTCACCTAAAGAAAAAGACACACGCAGGAGATGGCGGGGCTGGAGTGGGCGGAGGCGATAGAGAGTAGAGAATAAGGGACAGAGAGTACCACCACGGCACCACCGTCCTCCTCCTTCTTCATCTGAATCGCCCTCCTCCTCCTCTTCTTCTTTTCTTTTTCTCCTCCCTCTTTTAGCTCCTTCTCGGCTTCTCTGATTCTGAAGAGAAACAAAGAAAAGAGCAAAAATTAGGGCTCCTCCTTTGGATTATCCTCATCCGTTGATCACAACAAAGAAAACAACAAAGATTAGATTAGATCACATCCATTGGATTATCCTATAGATTGATACCAAAAGCAAAATTAGGGACGGCTAATATACCGTAACTACCAATTTTTATTTGTAAAATTTAGCGACGGCTAATATATCGTGGCTAAATGTTTTTATATATATTATTTTTTTTTAAATCCATTAGGGACGGCTTATACCGTAGCTAATAAATTTTATTTGTAAAACTTAGCGACGGCTCATTTACCGTGGCTAAATATTTTTTTGTATATATGTATTTTTTTTAAATCCATTAGGGACGGATAATACTGTAGCTAATGATTTTTATTTGTAAAACTTAGTGACGGCTCTTTTGCCGTGGCTAAATGTTTTTTTGTATATATGTATTTTTTTCTTTCAAAATCCATTAGGGACGGCTATTACCGTAGCTAATAGATTTTTATTTGTAAAGCTTAGCGACTGCTCATTTTCCGTGGCTAAATGATTTTTTTTGTATATATGTATTTTTTTTTTTTTCAAAATCCATTAGGGACGGCTAATAACGTAGCTAATAGATTTTTATTTGTAAAGCTTAGTGACGGCTCATTTGCTGTGGCTAAATGTTTTTTTTTGTATATATGTATTTTTTTTTCAAAATCCATTAGGGACCGCTAATATCGTAGCTAATAGATTTTTATTTGTAAAGCTTAGCGACGGCTCATTTGCCGTGGCTAAATGTTTTTTTATATATGTATTTTTTTTTTTCAAAATCCATTAGGGACGGCTAATACCCTAGCTAATAGATTTTTATTTTTAAAGCTTAGCGACGGCTCATTTGCCGTGGCTAAATGTTTTTTTATATATGTATTTTTTTTTCAAAATCTATTAGGGACGGCAAATACCGTAGCTAATAATTTTTATTTGTAAAGTGTAGAGACGGATCATTTTCCGTGGCTAATTCTTTAATTAGCGACGGTGTTTCTGAATTTAGCGACGGTTTGCCCGTTACAATCAAAGTTTTTAAAATTTTGTGTGTTGAGAGCTACGAAAACATTTAGTGACGGTTTTTTGCCGTCGCAAAGCTTTTAATTAGCGACGGTTTTTTGATTCCGTCTAAAGTTCTTGTAGCTATTGAGGCTTTTTTTTGTAGTGAGCCACATTGAAATCTAGATCCAAGGCTAGCGGTCTTTCTGCACTACCACTTGCAACTTTCTTTGTTCCATGAGAAGCACCACTCACAGGTTCCTCTATCTCATGGTTAGGGCCTCTATCTTGAGAAGAGTTACCTGCTTCACCAGAGGCAATGGGAGTCGTACCTTGGGCGTCTTGTGTGGCCTACAGTTATAGAACGAGTCAAATGTGAAATCGGATCTACAAAGAGATAGCTAGACTCAAGTTATCTTCCAAATTCAATACTAAAATACTCTTTGACGTAAATTAAAGTCTTGACAAGATGTATATTGATTTTATGAAAATTTAAAAATAATCTTGCCTGGTTCATTATAGTACCTAAAGAGTTTGCGTGAGCAATTAGTCAGAAAATTTGGTACAATATACACTAATTGAAACATGAAAGATGGATTAGACAATTCAATAAAATAAATAATACATGGAAAAAAAATTATTGAGAAAAACAATACTTCTAACAAAAAATGATTGATCTAATCCAAACTAACTTGAATAACCAATCGGCTAGCTCAACCAAACTTGGTGGAAGGTATCACAAGTTTAGGGCTTGAACCTTGCCAATGACATATAGTGGTTTGGGATCCAATGAAAACCTTGCTTAATTTTCAAAAAAAAAAATGAAGTTTATATTTACTCCAAGTGTCAAATTTTCAAGGTTCTTTCGCAAGAAGAATGGAACCAAAGTCCTTTCACACCTAAGCAATTCAGCAGAACTATCAAACCTCAATTTTACAATTATATATATAAGATTTATCATCAATTTGTCGGTGGCTATAATTGATCTATGGACAAATCCATGATATCAATCTATTGAATAAATTGTTAATATGTTCAAATCTAACATGGCATCAAACGGTTTGACCTTTTCTATATATATATACATATTTTCTACACACTTCATTGCAATCTTAAACTCCACTCTAAAAGCCCATGGCAAGTTCTAGAAATTAATAACATTTTGCTTAAGTCTATATCATAAACAAAAGGGAATTTGCTATACCTAAAATGTGGGCATAAAATTGATGAAAGTAAAAAATAAAAATAAAAATTTGAATAAAATTCAGGATAAGTTTGGATATATCAATTTTTTTAGACATATCTAATATTGAATCGACTTGTTGCCACTTTCCAGTCAATTGTTGACCAATAAATTAAGTATTATTCCCTAATATCGAGTTATATCTTATCATGATATATTGATAAATCTAAAATATCCATCCATCTTTTTTTTTTAATTCAGTTCATTTTCAGGAGGATATATTTACAATATTTCTTGTCGGAGCAAAATAACAAAAGATAAATATCTCGATATATCGAGATATTTTAAACCATGATATTTGTCACCCTTTCAAACTCGAAGGGATAAAAGTAGGACCCATATGAACTTAAAAATAAGAAATTACAACCACATGGGGTCTTGTCATCTTTCACATTTTTTCCCTTTTTTTTCAATTGAATGAAGAGAGTTGGGCACTCTTTAAAACAACTCATGAATCTATCAACTCGTTAAGCCTAGATAATTTATATTTACTCGATAACGATGCACACTACACCAAAAATGCCCATTAGCAACGGTTTTGAACCGTGGGGGTAACCCATTGTCACGGCTTAGAGCCGTGGGCTGTAGAGACGTCGCTAAATCCCCAGTAACGGCTAAAAATCGTGGCAAAAATATTAGCAACGGTTTTATACTCGAGGACGGTTGATGATTTAGCCACAGTTATAAACCGTTGCAAAAACGTTAGCCACGGTTTTAAGCCGTGGCCAGGAATAGCCCCGGCTTAAAACCGTTGCAATAGTTAGCCACGGTTTTAAGCCGTGGCAATTTTTTTTATTTTTTTATTTTGGTCATGGTGTTAAGCCAATGCAGTTCTACTGACAGTGATGCAATACAGGCAATGAAGAGAAATTACAGACTGAAGAACTTGTAATTGTAATTCTGGATTGATGACAGTAAATGGAATGGATTGTATTCAATAAGAAAGCTAATTCGAGATAGCTAATCTCCTGTAGAGCAAATGCTCAAGTGTACAATTTTCTTACAAATCAAATGAATCCATTTTTCTCTCTTATGCTCTCTTATTTATAGTACTACATTTATTGACAACTAATCTAATAGAAATCCTTCCTAAACAACATTACATGTAACAACATAGCACTCTGCAACATATAGCAACCTGCTCCCTTTAGTAACAGCCTGCATTCCATTCAGCAACAACAACATTAAAAGAAAGCTAAAAGACTGAGGGGACAAAAAAAACAATTCCTAGAAGGAGATTCCCAAATACATTAGCTTACATTAGCTCAAGTTCTGAATAATCTTAGATAGAGCTGAAATAGTGCCAAAGATGCAAGAAATAATCCCAACTATAATGATCAAACTAGCTTATATGATCTCTATTTAAACATAATTTTTTAGCTTATATGACATAACAAGAATTATTTGCTTGCTTTATTTGCTTCCTTGCATAAAATTTAAAAGAAAAGGAACCAAAGAAACAAGAAGTTAGTAAGAGCTGCTTGCTACAGCAAGCAAGCTGATCAAGTTAGACTACAACGTTTAATTACATGAATAGAAACTTAAGTAGCATCATAATTAGTAGAAAATTAATTAAGGAGAAGATGATCATAAATGATGGAAAATTATCTTCTCCTAGATCAATTTATTGGGTTACCATAGGGAGGTGCAGCAGCTCCTCCAAGCAATCCACCACCAGAAGCTGCAGCATAGACATCAGATGGATCAATAACTGGAGATGAAGAAGAAGGCGCATTTCTTCCATTGACATTGACACCACCATTACCACCTCCTCCCAAATGCAAATCAGATATATTTGGAAACCCTTCTCTCCCTTCAATCCCTTGATCATAAAGAAAACCTTTAAACACATGCCCACCAATCGTCAATGGCTGTCACAAAAGAGAGAAAACCATTCAACATGTATATACATATGAAAAAATATGAACAAGAGAATATAGTACATCCCATTGTTCAACTTGTCCTGATCCATAGATCATAACAAGAAAATCCATTAAAACTTATTTCATGTATACATTTATAGCAAGAGAAACCCATTTCAACTTCTATTGATATACAAGACTTGCATCAAAAGAGAAATCTATTTCAACTTCTTCTGACCCTATAAGACTACATCAAAAGAGAAACCCATTTCAACTTCTTGTGACCTATAGTACTAATTTGGATTTTTCATGTGTAAGATGTGAACAACAACAGAAAACACTCATTTGAACTTCTTTCAATAAAAAAGAGAGATACCCATTGATCTACAAGATCATAGGAGAGATGCCCACTGAAAGTTTTTTGGAATTTGATAAAATCACAAATAAAAAATAAAAAAACACCATTTGAAGTGTTTTGATCTATGAAATCACAACCAATAAAGAGCTAGAGAAGAATCTTAACATACCTTGGTGGCTAGAGCTAGTATCTAAGCTTCTAGGGGGAGTAGTATTAGAAGTTGAAGTATGTGAATTTGTAGTCTGAGACAGTTTAGGTTTCTTGACAGCTGAAGAAGACCCAGAAGAACCAGCAGCAGTAGTGGTGGTAGTACATATAAAGGCCAGTGAATGCCTTGGCTTCCCCATACAGAAAACCAAAAACAGTAATATTAAAAGCCAGTGAATGCCTTGGTAGTATTAGTAGCTAAATAGGCCTTTTGGTGTAGTGTATAAGAATGCAAATACGTTATCTTTTAGCATAAAAAGACTACTAAAGATCAAACTTAACAGTAATATTTCAGTTAAACAGAAAACATAGTTTAAGAGCTACTAGAAGTGATGGATGAATACTCACAGATACTGAAGAACTTCATTCCAATAGATTAGCCTTGGAATCTCACCAGTGAGTTGATTCTGAGCAAGGTCACTGCAGTAAATACAGACATAAAATTGAAAATTTGTTTCCCACATCTAATTGGACATATTTGAGAAGATAGGCTAAAGCTTCAATAAATAGAAGTGCATAACATCTAAAAGTTATGCAATGGAATAGTGAATATACATATAGTGTCTTAAGGTTAGGAATTTGTGACAATATCGAAGGAATGGGACCTGTCAACTGATTGCTCTTCAAAAACCTGAATACAAATGGATCAATAAACCTTATTATCACACTTACCCTTTGAATATCAAATATAAAGCTAAAACAAAAAGATGGAATGTGAGGGACTTACAGCTCTTGCAGCCGCTTAAGCTTAGATATTGAAAATGGAATATCCCCGTAAAGGGAATTTTCAGACAAATCCCTGAATGAAGGGCAAAATACAGATCATGGCAATACAGATCCCAGTAAAGTGGTGCCTAGAAAGCAAGAACAGAATTTACTAAAACTATCCAATTGAGATAAAATCAACAACTATAAGCAAGATATTTTCAAAGTTATTTGACCCTACAACAAAAGATGTCTGCCAATCATGGCAATGAATTATATCCGGTTTCTTGCCAGCTTGAATAAGCAACTCAAGTGCTGCACGACTGAAAAATGAGAAGCATTTGAAATCGTCATGCTCCCCATAAAACTTTCCCCTCCAAAAGAATTTATCTGGATGGTGAGGCTCAATGAAGTAAACAGGAAGGCTTGCATCATAAAAATACCATTCCAAAATGAGCTATTTCAACCATGTATAGTCTAGTGTATGTGTGTTTGTATTGTGTGCTCAATACCTGCAACCGTACCAACCCAGACTTTATTTTTGAATAGCTTTCCATCAAAGTAAGACTATAACGTGACATCTAAAGCCTGCATGAACAGTTAATCTATGTAAGAAAACATATTGGTCCAAGAACTTCTTTAGAATCTACCATTGACATACCCTCAGGTCAACAATGCGGTCATATTGCATGCAGTCATATTTAGGAATAACTATCTCAACAAGGTGTCCCTTCTTCTGCAGTGCTTTGCCAAGTCCAGACACAACATCTCCCAAACCGCCAACCTATGAAATAAAAAAAATTGATTAATAAGGATTTCACTTTCCATTATGATGAGCAACAACTGACCCCAAAATTCCCAAGGCATATCATCCACGGGTTCATTCAATTCCTTTCTTTTGTTTTCTTCTTTTACTTCTGCCTGCTGTCGCTTTTGTTGAGAACTACATGATATCCATTGTCATTTCATTCGAATGCATAAAAGAACAGAACTAAAGTAGGACCCAACAATTGAAAGCAACCTTAGGTTTAAAATCAAATAAAATACTAAGCTCTAATTCAATTAAAGATGCCACATATGAAGTACAGGAAACTCTCATTAGGAGGCTAAAAAAAACAAATGTCAATGTGTGCTTCCTAAAGAAGAAATGACAACCATGCAAATCTGAACAGGAAAAATCTGCAGGCCATCATTACCATGTTCCCATATTGATCTTGAGCTATCTTTCCTATATGACCCTTCATGCCTTTGACAATTTTCTTCCTTGCCTAAAACCAACAAAAAAAATTCAGAAATAACCATCTCGAATAAATCTAAAATTGCAAAGGATCCCCCTTAAGTAATTTGCAACAAACCTTAGCGCCTCCGTTTTTTATACAGAGAATACCAAGCTTTGAACCATCTCTGGTATGGATCATTCGAACAAGCAGCGGGCCTGACAGTTGCTCAATCACATCTGTGGCAGAGGACTTTCAACTTACTCGGTTTAGAAGTTTGAACTAAATAGAAATGCATATGAAAAAAAGAGAAAAAAAAATTATATATATATTCTGCTTACCTTGTCAGCAATTGTCAGGTACTCCAATAATGCAGTGTGTATGATAGAATGGTCCACTATTCCTTTTTCTAAAATTGGTTGAATTACTGAATACATGTGCCTAAGAACTGAAGCTTTACTTAGACCCAATTTAGAAATTACATCTACCAACCTGAAAAAACAAGACAAATAAAATCCAAACAAGTGAACTATAAAAAACCAGAAGCTACCAGTAGCAGAGCAAGAATTTTGGGTTAGAAAATAGTTCAACTCTGATCAATGAGTAATCATTCTTAAAATGTTATTTAGGTGCAAAAGCTTAATGATGACGTATCTAGTTGAGAAATGTTTCTATTATTTACATTCTATGTTAGGAAAGGTCAATGTAGGGTATGATTATATGTTGTTCTTTTTTTTATATAAAGTAATATATCCACTGACTTAAGGAGAAAAGAATCGGTGTTCCAGATCCGAGGTTTAGATTTTTTTTTCCAAGGTCTAGATGATAACATGACACATACTGAGCAATCTATAGAGTGATAGCTGAGCAATGGCCATGCATACTACGATGCAATTCAGAGAAATTGATGACACTCTATTTGATAATATATCAAGTATTATCACTTATACACAAGAAGAAACAAGCATTCAAAAAGACCAGCTTATATTAGCGGAGAATATATCACAACTTTGTGGTACTGGGGTTCCTTTTTGTTTTCGACTGAACCATCATGTGCAAGGAGGACTGGACCAAGCAGTGACCGAGTCTTAGCTTTGCCTAAATCTTGGCAGTGTTCTTAGAAAAATGCCTAAGCTGATTGCACAGATGTAAAGAGGAGATATGGATATGCTTAATGCTTGAAGCAAACCTTTTTTCTTTAGATGAAGCCAAATCCTTGAACAACTGAAACTCTGTTGAATACAACTCGAACAATAGATTTTGTCTCTGAGATGCATTTACCAATTGGTAGGCATGTTCAACAACTGCCAAATAAGAACCATTAGGCAATATTAAAAACATCAGGTCTGCAGAGTTCGACCAAATATGCACGAATATGTAATAAAGAAATATAGAATGTTTTCACAAGAAAACATGTTTCTATAAGAAACTTTGTGCCCCGTTTTCCCCTACTTCTTAGTCTGGGAGCAACTAAAGTCCATTTTCAAAAGCAACCAATGTTAAAGACATCAGTAAAGTCTGATATCACTCAACTAAGTCAAACAAGTCCAAGCAAAATAATGATCCACCATACCCAAGATTACTCAAACTTTGACTTTAACAATCCTTGGATGTATTTAACAAATAAAGCAACAGACTTCACAAAGAATACAAATACAAGAAAACGTCTATTGCTGTAAACTGAATCGGTTATAACATACCAACAGATCCAACCATATGACGGAGAAGAGAGGCAACATGCCCATGGAGGGCAGAGATGAAACCTTCCAACTGTTTTTTAGAGGCTGCAGCATCATGAAGAAGAAAAAAATCAAAAAGAAGAAAATCAGATTTTCAATGCCCTAAATCTCCAATCAACATTGTCGTAACTTTCAATTTTCCACTTTCTCGGCAGAAACATACCATTGTCTAACATCTTTTTCACTAGATGAACTGAATATGTGTTACGTGCAAGCGTAAGAAGATCTGGCTGGAGCTCCTTAAATATGGCATCTCGTTCAGGTTGGGTACAGTACTTGACACAAGTCTAATATGAAACAAGCAAAGCCCTACTGCAGTTAATAGCAAATCAAATGAAAATGGAAGAGAAGTCAGCAAGAGAATAATATTTACCTGCAAAACCCGAGAAGATACATGGGACATGGCAATTTCAGGTATCTTCCCCTTCATCTTCTGTACAGCTTCACTCACCATTCTTAAAATATTAAAATGAACAAAGTTAGCCATATTACTAAAATATTTCTACAAAAGAACCCCATTATTAAAAATGAACTTCTTACTTCGATCTGTCTTCTTTAGCAATATTGCGCCGCCTCATTTTCTCCCATAGGGCTGCAAGCTCCTATACAAACTAAATATGAAATGTAACAAAGAATTTTATTTTTTTAAAATAATCCTTTGACCAATCAAAAAAATCCATAACCCCTAAAAGAACTTGGTGCTTACATGTTGAAGATCATAGTTTTTCTTCCTCTTCTTCTTCTTTCCCTCTGTTTCTGCCTACAATAAGTTAAAACCAAAAAGATGATGCATCTTTGACTTGATGTAGCACTGACATTACACGAATCTACATTACCAAGAAATATCATAATCTCCTATAGGATATTTTTATGAAGACTAGGACGCTGATCCACGAAAAAACTAAAATAAAATACCACATGAACTCCCATGAACAGAGAGATATTTCCCTTCATAGATAATATTTATGCTTTGCAGCTTGTGCAGGAGTTAAAGATATAATTGCGAAAGAAACCACTGACAATCTGGTAAATGAGAAGTACGGGCTATTTTCAGACTGAATACCATCAATGAAAACACACCAACACTAATTCCAAAAATGATAATTATTATAAAATATGGATGTTGGCGATAAAAATGAAACAAACTTCCATTTCCAAAATATTTAATGATAACAGCAACAATCTGAAAAGTGACTGACCTTGCTCTGAAGACGAGCTTCTCGCTTAGATTTCGGCTCATTCGCCTTCTCTGATTGATCTTTATGCTTGGAGGGGGACTTATTAAAGGGTTTCGTCAATCCCTTCTTTGGAAAATTTGTGGATTTCGATTGAACAGACTTTGGCTTCTTGAAAACCAAATTTACAGAACAACATAATAAGGGCGATGAGCTAAATCAAAACCAAATTCTAATATTCCAAAAAAAATAAAAAAGGAAGTATAATAACAATACTTAGCACCCAGACCTCACTTCCTTTGTGTTTATGTACTGAGCACGTATGGTTTCTGATTTTTGTCTTCTATGTTTTAATGGTATTCCTGGACAGACCAAGTACGAGTATTACTCCAAACAGTCTTGAACTACTCAAGTTATAATACACGTGTACAATGAAAAAAAAAATAAGAAGAAGAAGAAAGAAAGAAAGAAATCATGTCAGTTCATATATCATCAAGAAGGTCAAGAAGACATTTTAATTATTATTCGAAGATCCATGCCAGCAAGAAAACTCATAGAAGTTTGATGAATTAAATATCTGAGTTTGACGAGAATTCTTATTGCCTGAAGTTTGATATGGAGTTGTGAACCGACTCCCTCCAGTTGTTGGAACTTGATCCTTGCAGATAATTGTTTTTGCATCGTTAAGGGAGCATGCTGGACAAAAGTCGGAGAAGATAATATCAAACATACAAAATATTTCCATTACTCTAATCTTGGTAGAGATATTTAAACAACATACCATCATCCTCACTCTTAGTTTCTGTGTCGGTTTCATCTTCACTGAATTCGTTCACCTTGGGCTTAATGTTTAGCCATTTCTTCATTACTATTGAAGGCCAAAAAGCCTGCATAAAGTAGTCAACTCTGAGAAATATTTATTCCTCAATCGAACCCCCATTAAATCAAACCTTTTGCAGGGAAAACAAAGAGTTAAGTTAAGATTTTTAGTGAATCAAACATATTGCAAAGTACCCAAAAAAATCAGTGGAGTTGAAGAAGCAAACTTTAACAAAGTAAAAAACATAAATCATAAATATAGGGATAAATCAAAAAAATTTCCCAAACAATAAATGAAGGAGTGGGTTGATGGATTGACTTTAAAATATGGCATAATTGTCTAATGCATGCATTTGCTTAAAGCCTTAAACTGATGAGTGATTCTAATTGTTAAGTGGAAACAAACCATGTGCGCGCAGTTGCTGCCTAGAATACTTACATGCAAAAACTTCTCCATTGTCCTATCCACTGGTAAAAGGGCAAGGTATTCAATTGCACATACAAAAACTTCTCCATACTCCCTTCTTCCTAAGGTTTCACATTGGTTCAACATGAGGCATATAAAAAAGGAGATGTCAAACACAGTTTAAAGCATAGAAACGTAAGCTCAACATAAGGCATAAGAAAAGTGAGATGTCAAACACATTTTAAAGCATATAAACAATTGCAATTATGGTAATGTAGAAACTCAAATAATTAAATCTAGTACCCAAACATGGCGCGCAGAAGTGCTAGAGTACAATTGCACTAGCAGATTGATGCTTGGTAGTCATTGTTATCTAAATATATCAAGGATATAAGCACTAAACAAGAAGGTTATGACACTAAAAAGTGAATACCTGACATAAGTGGTAGAGAAATACTGAAAGCATGTCAGGTGTTGAAGCACACTTTGGATGATGATTCACATGGAAAGTTTTGTATGTGCAGAGAAAACCTAACCTGAAATACAAAACACAGATCATTCCTTATCAATTTTAACATCTAAATAACTTATAGACAATAGTGAAGTTTCTTCACTGATGACAAAACCAAACAATAACAATCCGATTTTTATCAAGCAAAAAACCCAATTTAAACTTTCTCCCTAATCGATTGAGATTCAAAGTAAAACCTTCAATGGGGGTGTAGATCTGATGAAATCCTCCATAGTCTTGGGATGCCGACAGTCTTCAACAGGAAAAACAAAGAAGTTCATCTAACATTTAACATAAAAATCAAAAATTTATTCAATGGGTTGTTGGGAAATCATATCAGGCTTGCAAAACCAGACTTCATCATCAACAATCTTCTTCGGGAGCGGAGAAATTGATCCATTCGGAGAAATCTTCTTCTTCTCCTCTTCAGAAATCGAGCTGGAGAAAAGAAGAAAGTGAGTTCTAGGGTTTGCTTTGCTGAAAGAAGAAAAAAAAATAAGAAGAAGAGATCAACAAAGAGATCTAAAGAATAAGGAGATCTAAAGAAGAAGAAGGAGATCTTACCTTCTCAAACTTTCTTCTTTTTTTTCTTTTTTTTCTTCTTCTTCTTCTATCGTCCTCTCCTTCTTTCGTCCTTCTTCTTCCCTGCTTCGAGAATTTGTTTCGTCCCTGCTTCTTCTTCTATCGTCCTCTCCTTCTTTCGTCCTTCTTCTTCCCTTGTGAGAATATGTTTTTCATCAATTTTTTTCGCCAAAGCGCGAAACTGCTCCCTCCAAAGCGCGAAAGTGAAAATGTTTTTAGCTACGGTTTTAAACCGTTAGCAGTTTTAGCCACGGTTATAAACCGTTGGCAGTTATAGCCACGGTTTAAAACTGTGGCAACCCTTTTGGTGTAGTGTTTTTTGGCCACGGTTTTATTTTTTAGCCACGGTTTTACACCATTGGCCGTTATAGCCACGGTTAAAAACCGTGGCAAATAAACCAACGGCTTAGAGCCGTGGCCACCTCCCCGTAGCTAAACAAGCCTTTTGGTGTAGTGGCAGTCGATGAGCGAATAGCGAGTTTACAAAATACTCAGGGTGAAGTTTGCCAATTAATGCAGAAAAATTAGGGCGTCCCCATTGTAAGCGATGTGCTACACCTACGCTCGGGTGTAGTGACAAATGAGTAAGGCGTACTGCAGGGGGAACCGGTTGTAGTGTTAAATAAGCAAGGATTCTCGCACCATTTTGGACGAGGACATGTAAAGAAGCTAGTCCAGGATAGAACTAGAGTTAAAATGATTAGAATAGTCTCTTGGAATGTAGAAACCTTGACGGGTAAGTCAATAGAACTAGTGGACGTCATGCGTAGGAGGAAGGTAATCATAGCTTGTCTCTAAGACAAAGTGGAAGGGGAACAAAGCTAAAGATTTAGAAGATAGTTCAAACTTTTCTATTCTAGAACATATGAAACAAGGAATAGTGGTAGATAAAGTTTTTAATGATGCAATATTCAACGGTATGAGGTTTTGGAGATATAAGTATTAAATTAACTTTTGAACTAGAGATAGTGCATGTTATTAGCACATATGCATCTCAAGTGGATTTAAACGAGGAAATTAAGAAAGGTTTCTTGGAATCTTTAGAGGAGTTAGTTCATGAAATCCCCCCTTTCAATAGGGTTTTGGTAGGCGGGCATTTGAATGACCATGTCGATAAATATAAAGTTGGGTATGAAGGGGTTCATGGAGGTCAAAGCTTTGGGGATCGAAATATTATGGGGATTTTTATTCTTGTTTTTGCTTTAGCCAAGGATTTTTTGGATTGTAAATACTTTTTATAAGAAGATGGAGGATCACTTGGTGACCTTTGCGAGTGGGGTAATAGAAGTCAAATTGATTATTTTCTTGTTAGGAGACACGATCTAAGTAGGTTTAAAAATTATAAGGTTGTACCAGGGGAGTGTCTAACAAACCAACATAGGTTGTTAGTCTTTGATTTTTTTTCTTAATATTAGAAGTTGTATTGCTAAATGATAGGATAGATCAAAAATTAAGTGGTGGACCTTACAAGGAGATGTGTGCCAAAATTTTAAAAAGAATATTTTGGGTGATAAGTCAGGACAAAACTAATGTGGTTTGGTCATGTGCGGAGGAGACCAAGTACGGCGCCAATTAGAAAATGTCTAGATTGGAAAGTTAGTAGAGGGTGTAGACGGAGGGGATGGCCATTGAAAACTTGGATAAAGGCAGTGAAGGAAGACATCATTGAGCTTGGATTAGGCGAGGATATGTGGGAAGATCACATTGCTTAGGTTGAAACTTTGCAACAGAACTCCTAATTTGTTTCTGAGCCAATATTCCAAATCTTTTCTAAGTTCATTGATATTGAATCCATAGAACGCACTTCTAATACTTGTTCTACTTTTGGAAGACCATGTGTTATATCACCTGATCTCGATTTTTCACATATAAAAGTAACTAACGTATCTCCTTAGAAAATATTGCCCCATAATGACTGTTGAACCAAAATACGTATAGCCAACCCCGAGAGTATCAAGAATGGGCTTTGATCATGATGATGAATTACATCTAGGAACACTTAATTAGCTCAAGGAATATAAAGGAATTAAATTCCAATACCTATCATAATATAAATGAACATCGCCATTGTTAAAATAAAGTTATGTTACCTAGAAAGTATCACAAACATCTCAAATTGTCAAATGTGATTAGTTTACTACATGACAGAACCTGAGGGGGGAAATGTGAAAAAAAAAACCCAAAAAGTTGAACCTGGTTACTGTGGCAATACGGATTCAACCTGAATACTCGGCTGAGTTTTTATTACTCGGCAAGTAATGCAAACCTAGTCAATGGGATTGAGTCGAGCTTTTAAAATATTCCCCAAGTGGCCATTCCCGAGTAAACAACCCATAATTAAATTGACGGGCGAAAAGAAGCTTTGTTGTTGTTTTAAAGAGCGTACAACTAATGGCATATAGCCGGGTAAATTTATTATGCCCAAATCTAAGGGTATCAAAAAATAATCTAGACTTAATGGAATTAGCTTACTATTGACACTCCAAATGATACTCCTTGCATTCGACTTGGAGGACGCTCAACATAAGCTATTGCAGTATTGAGATAATACCCAACGTATACACTACTATGGCAACCAAAATCCATTGTGAAGGACCAAAAGTTTTCACAATAACTTTTTTCAACAATATTTTTTTGAGTTGACTTTCAAAGCAGTGATAATGAGAGGGAAATAAGTAACACAAGCAATGGGTGAGGTTTTATTTATTTAAAGTCTATTTCCATCATTTTATTAAGGATTTTACTAGCGGGAAAAATAATAGCAACAAATACATCGCACAAACTTCCATGATGCCAACAAAAGGGTTATTGTTTGTTCACATCACCCAAGCTTATGATTGTATTTGTTGCAACAAGGTACTTTTAGCATTCACATTCTAAGTTTGCCAAAGAAAATAACAAATTAATAACTATGAACACAATTTTTTAATCGTAGTTTTGTTACTTGTAGAAATGAAGAAGAGTATTAAAACAATGAAAAGGCTAATAAAAATGTATAGAAATAATATCAGACGATGAAGAGACGTTATCACAAGTTTAGGTGTTATTTCTCGATAGTGATAAAAAGAAATCATGCACCAAAACATTAGATGCATCACCTCATGGGAAAACACACATTCTTGTAGCGATTTTGTTTAGTTTTGGGTTAATTAGTGATGCCTCCCTATTATAAATTACTAATTAGTGATGACTCCTAGATATCACAAATTAATTGGTGTCACTCCAGAATTCAGTATTTTTTTTTTTTTTTTAATTGAGTTGGGATTTAAGGATTCCAAAACTTTTATACAAATGAAACAAAAGTATAAGCAAATATTGAAACAAACTCTCAAAATAGAGGATTCACCAAAACAAACCTAGACTATAAATCAACTCAGCCTTTGTACCTTTTGTTTGCTTTCTTAGTTCTATTGAATTTTCGGAAACAATCAGAACTCATAGTCTAAGTAACTGTTTAAGGAGTTTTTATGTGGAAAATTACCCCTGAATCTGCGGATAGATGACAACACTCGTTTTTCACGATTGAATATGACCACAATATGTGTGGAAATGAACATCTCCTCGCCTTTTAAGAACAAATTTTGGATTTGCATCTCAGGCAATAGTGGTTATTGGCAAAAAAAAACTTGCTTTCCTGGGGTTTTAAGTACTGTTAACATTGCTATCTATCTTATTGGCCACGATATTATGAATTGCAGAAAGAAAATTGGGTTGCAAAAGTCGAAAAAACCAGTACTGGTTCAGGAAGTGAAGAAGAGAGATGAAAAAGCAGGGAAGCAGGTATATAGACCAATTGTGAAGGAAGTACGAGCGGCGGCACAAAAAACTGATAGGGTATGGAAATTAACTTGTCTGAGGACGTGCCTGAGTAAAAAAATATTCGAGGGAGCTGTGCAATCCATGAGAAGCGGCAGAATTTGAATCAGGTTCAGTTGCATAACCAGTTCGCAGCACTAGTAGATGCGTCCATAGATGATGAGTTGAATCGGAAGCAGAGTAATCTGTAGGGGAAAGAAGGGGACTCATCGTCTGACTGTGTTGGTGCCGAGCATTCGGAGGACAGAGCTACATTGGACAAGGAGATTCTTTTTGGGTGTTGGGTATACTGATAGTGCATTGGGGAAGGCGTTGAAACAGTATGGGTTGCCTTCCACGTCCGAAACAGCAGAACAGTCGACGAATTTTTGGCTGAAACAGTTCATGTGGTCCTTCTGAGGACGTTTCACAAAAAGATTTGGCTCCAATCAACAGAGAGATTGAATTGCAAGCTAACGATGAGGACGATAAGGACATGCAGGGTATTGAGGCTGATTTGCAGAGTCGGAGTAGCTCCAAAATTGGTTCGAAATTGCCTGCCTTACCAGGGGATGAGGAACCGGAAGGGGGCTTTGACAAGGAGGAGGAGGCTGATCGCAATATCACTTATGTAGCTACTGGAGCACTATCTGAATGGGAAGGAAAGAAAGCTGGAAAACAGAGAAGAGCAAAGAAACAATGATCCCACCAGGGGAAGTAGGGTCACCCACGACAAAGCAAATTACCAATGATGTTTGACAAAATCTTGTTTTGAAACGCACCGGGAGTAGGCAATCAAGCCACTATTAACTAGGTTCATGAGCTAGTGAAAGATCAAAATGTGCAAATTTTGATGTTAGTAGAACCAATGATTGATGATACTAGACATTCGGAGATTGGAAACAAAATTTTTATGTCGAATTTTGCATCGAATTCAGATAGGGAGAAAGATACGGTTATTTTGGTCCGACGGGGTAGAGTAGCACAATGTAGAGTATGCTGACTAGTTCATCCATTGCGAGGTGACGGTAACTAGCAAATTTTTTGTTACTTTTGTTTATGCTAAATGTTTGGTTGGTGACTGAAGATCTCTCTGGAACGAATTAGTGTCTTTTCTGCTGGGATGCCAACAACCTTAGTTAGTCGAATGTGACTTCAGCGCCATTTTAAACTCTTCAGAAAAATTGGGTGGTAGAGAACTTTCGGTGACTAGCATGGGTGATTTGTTGAATGCATAGCGGATAGTGTTTACTTGATTGTGGTTTCAATGGACCTTCTTTTACCTGGAGTAACAACCAATATGGCAAGGATAGGATATGGGCTAGACTGGACACGGTATTCGTTAATTAACTTTAGTTGTACGTTCTTCCAATAGCTAAAGTGAGACATTTTCTTCGGGTATGTTCGGACCATGTGCCAATTCTTGTTTTTCTTCCTTCCAAGCCGAGGTCGAGTATGCTACCATTTAGATTTTAGAAAATGTGGTTTTCCCATGGGGGATTTTTTTTTTTTTTTTTTTGAGAATTCTTGGAATATTACTTGTGGGGGTAGTTTTGCACTTGGCAAGCTAGATTTTAAAATTAAAAGGTTGAGGAAAATTCTAAAAGTTTGGAATAATGAAGTATTTGGTAATGTGTTGACTAATATTAGGATACTGTGGGCAGAAATTCAAGTTCTAGAATCAGTTTTACAAGCAAGTTTGGATACGAATGTTTGCTGAAACCTTAATAGGTATCAGGTTGAGTATAAGTTGACTATTCAACTGGAGGAAACGTAGTGGAAACAGAGATCGGGTGAAAAGGAGATTAAAGAAGGTGAAGCTTGCACCACCTTTTTTTTTACCTCGATCATGGGTTCTGATGGCAAAATAATTACGGACTACCAAGAAATGTTGCTAGAAGTTACAATTTTCTTCCAAAACCTTCAATAGTTTCAGGGGTACAGTGAGAACTTGCAGTTGCTGAGTTCTATTCCTAAATTGGTGGGCCAAGAGACGTGTGATTTGATTTGCAGGCAGCCGGACCTGGAGGAAGTTAGTTGAGCCGTGTTTAGTATCCCACGGGATAGTGCGCCTGGTTCGGACGGATTTACTGCGGGTTTCTTCCAAATTTGCTGGGAAATAATTAAACTGGATGTTTCGGAGGTAGCAATCAGGGCTACCCATTACCGAGCGCATTTACAACCAATTTTACTTCTTTGATTTCGAAGGTGGAAAAATTGGAATGTTTCAAGGAATTTCCCCCCATCAACTTATGTACCATGGTTTACAAGGATTTTCGAAAATTATTTGTTCCCAATTGGCGACTTTTCTTTGAGATATGATTTCTCATAAACATGGAGCTTTCGTCACAGGCGGACTGATAATTGAAAATATTGGTTTTGGCTCGGGAGAACATGAGTCCATGAGCACTACTACGATGCCTGGCCATGTGCCTGGTGTTGTGCCTGGTAGGGCCAAGCACCGTTGATATTGCATCGGGATAGGTGTAGCATTCATCTCCAGGCAAGATCAACGGTGTCTGGCACCTACCAGGCACATCACCAGGCATCCTAGAATTTCTGTGAGTCCATTGTAAAAAAGTGGTATGGGGCAATGTTATTTTGAAGCTGGATATGGAGAAGGCTGATGACAGAATGGAATGGGGTTTCCTTATTTTTGTTTTGATAAGGTTCGGTTTTGGTAACACGGTCTGTCATCTGCTCTCAAATTGTTTTTCGCAATGTGGGTTCTCAATTTGGATTCAAGGAGCATATAATAGTTTTTTCACATCTTTCAGAGGACTTGGGCAAGGGGACCCGCTATCTCCTTTTTTCTTTGTTATTGTTATAGAAGCTGAACAAATGTTTAAGTTTAACGCGAGCCTTCCACATGGAACAAATTGGTTATTTTTATACACCTAGAAGGCTTCTGGTTAGAAATTAAATGCAAAAAAAAAACTCATTTACATGTTATAAAAGGACTTAGAGGGAGCGGATTGAATTTATTAAGGATTGGACAGGTTTTCAACATAAAGAGTCCCCCCTTTATCTTGGTGCTATGATTTACCAAAGCATGTGCATAATTTTTTTATTTGAGAATTTGGTGAATAAGATTCAGTAGAAAGTTGGAAGGCTAGGTTATTGTCGCTAGGTGGGCATCTTGTGTTGATCGGCACGTGCTTTGCTCAATCCCTCTGCACATGATTGCAGTGACAAATGTTCCAGTAGTTGTGCTGGATTGGATCCAGAGCATGATCTCAGACTTTTTTGGGGTGATCATTAAGGCCAGATTAAGTGGAAGTGGGTGAGTTGGTCTAAAATTTGCCTACCAGTGCAAGATGAAGGGATAGGCATGAGGAATTTGGATCAAGTGGTGAAGGTGTTTCGCATGATAGCCCTAGGGAACGTATAATCGATTCCAAGTCTCTATGGGCAGTTCATTTGACGAGGAAATATTTTCAGGGGAGCCATCCAGTATGGACTTATGATGAGAAAAAGGTGTCATCGCCATACATTAAACAGTTGTTGAAACTTTGGCAGCAGACGTGGAGCCTATCGACATGGAGAATTGGGGCGGGTAATTCTAGTTTCTTTGAGGAAAATTGGGTGGAAGGAGATGTTTACAAAACTTGTCTTATGATGGCAGCGACTCGGTTTGATAGAGCATAATGTTGTATTTAAACTAAAAAACTTAAGACTCTAGTTGATTCAATGGAAACAAGAAGAATAGAAACATACCCGATCGATCCATAGCGATTTCCCCGTTGATTGTGATGAGTTTGGATTGTTTGGATCTTCCGATTGATTCAAGCGTTTCCCTTAGTTCTCTGTTGAGAGGATACAAAAGACAATGCCAAAAGTTTTTTCTTTTTTATTTCAACTCATATGCTCAATCGGGGACCCATCCTATTTATAATGCCCATAAGTCATAACCCTTCAACTTACGGGCTGTGAATTTCCAATTCTGCCCCTCATTGAATTAGAAATTACATCCTTATTTACACCATGTTATTTATTAATACCTTATAGTCCAATACCCCTATTAGATCACATATTTAAATGGACTATACTTTAAGATAGCAATACACGTTATATTACATATGTGTGCCCACATTATTGGATTTGTCCAACAATCTCCCACTTGGGCCACATATGTTACCTTTAATGTGTCCTTATGAGCTCAAAACTTGCTATCACAAGTAAAGGTATTCCGAAACAATCTCGTCCATTGACTATACTGATATAGGATTAAAGCGATTTGCGTCACAAGTAGCGTAACAAAATCCATCAATAGTCACATATACCAATATAATCAAATGACATAGATCAAACATGGATGTAGAACATGGAAATTACATGTGATGTGATCCAAACATGTCTATTTCCAACCGATCCAAATTTAATCTTTAATGAGATCAAACATATCATAAACAGACAATTGACTGAAGACTTTATTTCTGCAGAAAATACTAAATTACACCAATGTGTCCAAAAATTCATCATAGAACAACAAAACTCCCACTAAACCATGATATCCTCATGTGACATAACACCCATATGAGTGGTGTGCTCATGAAAGACCTTGGGTGGTAATCCCTTAGTAAGTGGATCCGCAATCATGGAGTGTGTCCCAATATGCTCTATGAAAATCTGTTTATTCTCTACTCTCTCATTCACAACCAGGAACTTTATGTCAATATGATTTGACCTAGATGAGCTCCTGTTGTTGTTGGCATATAAAACTGCTGACTTATTATCACAATATAACTTTAGTGGTCTTTCTATGTCATTCAAAATGCGTAGCCCAGTAACAAAATAACGCAGCCATAATCCGTGGTTGGAGTCCTCAAAACACGCCACATATTCTGTTTCCATGGTGGAAGAAGCTACGAGTGTTTGTTTAGCACTTCTCCAAGAAATAGCTCCTCCAGCTAACAGATAAATGTAGCCTGATGTAGATTTTCTACTATCTTGGCATCCAGCAAAATCAGAATCAGCATACCCTATGATCTCCAACTGATCTGATCTCTTGTATGTGAGCATGTAATCCTTAGTTCTCTGTAAATATCTCATAACCCGTTTAGCTGCTTTCCAGTGACTCATCCCAGGGTTATCCAAATATCTGCCAAGCATTTCAACAATGAATGCTATGTCAGGACGTGTACATACCTGAGCATACATAAGACTCCCAACAGCGGATGCATAGGGGATCTTTTGCATCTCTACAACTTCAAGTTTAGTCCTAGGACACTGTTTAAGACTGAATTTGTCTCCTTTAGATATAGGGGTATCTCCTGGTTTACAATCTTGCATTCCAAACCTTTTAAGCACTTTTTCTATATAGCCCTTTTGTGATAATCCAAGAATACCCCGAAAACGATCCCGGTATATCTGAATCCCTAAGACAAAAGAAGCTTCACCAAGATCTTTCATTTCAAATTTCTTTGATAGAAATCTCTTGGTTTTGTGCAACATGTCTATATTATTAGTGGCAAGAAATATGTCATCAACATACAAAACCAAGAAGATATGCTTACTCCCACTGAACTTATGATACACACAGTTATCAACAACATTTGTCTCAAAACCAAACGAGACAATTACTTGATGAAATTTGTAGTACCATTGACGGGAAGCTTGCTTGAGCCCATAGATGGATTTCTTTAGTCTGCAAACCATATTATTTGAGTCTCCAGACACAAAGTTTTCTGGTTGCACCATATAAATTGTTTCATCAATGTCGCCATTGAGAAACGTTATTTTAACATCCATCTGATGCAACTCAAAGTCAAAATGTGCAACAAGAGCCATGATTGTCCTAAATGAGTCTTTCTTTGACACCGGAGAGAAAGTCTCTTTATAGTCGATGCCTTCCTTTTGAGTGAAGCCTTTAGCTATAAGACGAGCTTTATATCTTTCCACATTACCTTTTGAGTCCTTCTTGGTTTTGAATATCCATTTACAACCAATAGGCTTTGTATTTTCAGGTAATGGGACAAGATCCAAAACTTGATTGTCTTGCATAGACTTGTACTCCTCATTCATACCATCTATCTACTTTTGAGAGTTAGAATCCTACATGGCTTGATGGAAGTTGATTGGATCATTTTCCACCAATCCATCATTTTCCTCATGTTCTTCGAGAAATACCATATAATCATCCGGAATAGCTCTTCTCTTTTCTCTTGTGGATCTCCTTAATGGCATTTGATCTTGAGGTTGTTGAGTTTGTTCTTCTGGAATATTTACTTCAATTGGAGCAGGGAGTAGTTCAACATTGTCCTGTTGAGGTTCCAGATCTGCTTCTTGATCAATGACAGGTATTGGAACATGTACATTGTCAACAACAGTAGTAGGAGTCGAAATTGATTCCTCCTCAAAGACAATGTCTCTTACCTTATTTCTCCCCCCAAACTCGACATCCTCAAAAAACGTTGTTGTCCCCGTTTCAAAAATGGACTTAATAGTGGGATTATAGAACTTGTAGCCCCTTGATCGCTCAGAGTAGCCAATGAAGTAGCTGCTCACTGTTTTGGAGTCCAATTTCTTTTCATTCGGCCGATAAGGCCTTGCTTCAGCTGGACATCCCCAAATGTGAAAATACTTTAGACTAGGTCTTCTGCCTGTCCAAAGTTCATAAGGTGTTTTGGCAGCTACTTTAGTTGGTACTCTATTAAGGATGTAAGCTGCAGTCTTTAGTGCTTCTCCCCATAGTGATTCAGGTAAGGTAGAATGACTGATCATACTCCTTACCATGTCCTTAAGAGTTCGGTTTCGTCTTTCAGCTACACCATTCATGCTAGGTGATCCCGGCATGGTGTACTGTGGGACGATTCCACATTCCTCTAGGAATTTATCAAATGGTCCTGGACATTGTTCACCGGAACAGTTATATCTGCCGTAATACTCACCACCACGGTCAGACCTGACACTTTTAATTCGTTTGTTGAGTTGGTTCTCAACCTCAGCTTTGAAAGCTTTGAACATGTCCAGTGACTCAGATTTCTCATGAATGAGATAAAGGTACCCATAGCGTGAGTAATCGTCTATGAATGATATAAAATATTGTTGACCATTCCAAGAAGCCGAAGGGAATGGTCCACAAATATTTGTGTGGATCAATTCTAAGACGTCTGAAGTTCTGTTTGCACCCAATCTCTTTTGTTTGGTCTGTTTTCCCTTGATGCACTCAATACAGACATCAAAGTCTGAAAAATCAAGAGAATCTATTATGCCATCAGACACAAGTCTCTCCATTCTCGTTTTTGAGATATGTCCTAAACGTTTGTGCCATAGTTTTGATGAATTTCCTTCATTTAGCTTACGCTTAGTACCACGTGATTCCACATGCAAGGTTTCATTATATGAGGCAATAGTGTCAAGAAGATATATGTTATCAAATGTACTTAATGAACCAGTACCAATAATATTGGAATTTAATGAAAGACTAAATTGATTATTTCCAAATGAACAACAATATCCAAATTTGTCCAACAAGGAAATAGAAACCAAATTCCGTCTAAATGACGGTACTACAAAAGTGTCTTTCAGTTCCAAATAACAACCAGTTCCTAAGAGTAACCTAAAGTTTCCTATTGCTTCCACTTCTACCGATTTTCCATCGCCCACGAAGATGCGTCTTTCAGCATCATTTGGCTTTCGGTAGCTCAGACAACCCTGCATAGAAACACTTATGTGAGTAGTAGCACCGGAATCTAACCACCAAGTGTTTCTAGGTACTGAAGCTAAGTTAACCTCATAACAGACCAAAGCAAGAAACATACCCTTTTTAGCACGCCAAGCGTGATACTTGGTACATTCCTTTTTTACATGTCCAGGTTTCTTACAAAAGAAACTACCCTCATTGCCTTTCTGTTTCTTTTGTGCTGGACCCTTAGCAGCTTCATAATCTTCTTTCGTTTTGTGCCCTTATCTTTAGAGGTGCTTGCAAAATGAGCACTTTCCGTTCTGTCTTGCTTCAACCTGTCTTCCTCTTGCACACAGTATGAAATGAGCTCATTAAGATTCCATTTTTCCTTCTGACAGTTGTAACTAACCTTAAACTGACTGTACTGTGGAGGAAGTGATATCAAAACTAGATGCACGAGTAAGTCCTCAGACAACTCAAGCTTCAGTGCTTTAAGTTTTGAAGCAAGATGAGACATCTCCATAATATGCTCTCTAATGTTCCCTTTGCCTTTATACTTTAATGAAATCAAGCTAGCTAAAAGCGTGCTTGTTTCAGCCTTATCGTTTTTAGCAAAACGCTTTTCAAGTTCAGTAAGGAACTCACTGGCATTGGTCACCCCTGCGGATATTGCACCCCTAAAGGCTTCTGGAATACCTCGCTTGATGAGCATGAGACTCATGCGATTGGAGCGTTCCCACTTCTCAAAGTATTTCCTGGCATCAGGAGTACTTGCATCTGTAAGAGGAGCGGGTTGCTCAATCCTTAAGGCAAGGTCCAGATCCATACATCGAAGAACGATTAACACGTTCTCTTTTCAGTCCTTGAAGTTTGTCCCATTAAGCATGGGAATATTATTTACACCAGCAGATATACTAGTAGCAGACATAGTAGCTGTACAGAGAATAAATTACATAAATAACATAATCACATCATTATTCAATTGCATAAACTTTTAAATTCATACAATAGGGAAATAAAAAAAAACCATATCAAGATACCTAGCACAACATTGTTATTTAGTCTTTAGACAGAAATATCAATATGTAAGTGGTACTCTTTGTACACAACGAAACCGGCCTAATATTATGCATTTCTTTGGACTGACATAATAAAAGCATGGTATAGTAAACTTTATCACATATTTAAGACTAGGGATTATCCGGTCATTCAATCTTCCTTTGGGCCGATTGTTTCACATGGATGTAGCATGCTCACTTATTTAAAATCAACCAATTTTCCTAACAGTGGTTGCTTTGGCAACCTATTAGTTAAATTGTGAAAATTTTAAATAAGGAACACAATAGTGATACATGAAACCAAAATTATAAACTATGTATAAATTTGGAGTATGAACTGAATACAAATTAAAATTAAATAAAATGTAGCCAAAAATTAAATAGGTCCCAATAATTTAAAACAATATTACCAACAGCAACATGCCCAATAGTCAAAGTAAAATGTACTAACAGGCCCAATAGGTGAACAGTCACCAAGCCCGTGAACAGTCAACTGAATAGTCACCAGGCCCGTGAACAGTCACTATACAAGCCCAACATTCGCCAGGCCCAACAGTGAATAGTCGCGGTCAACGGTGAACAGTCGCGGTCAATGGTGAACAGTAATTTTTTGATAATGCATAATCGCATATTACTGTTCACTGTAACAGTGAAATCGTTGTTCACTATTCACGAAATCGCATATCACTGTTCACTGTAACAGTAAAATCGTTTTTTTTTAACATCTATTTCACTGTACAGTACACCAAATTGTAATCTATTTCAATAGTAAATACAATTACAATATAATCACTGAATACAATTACACTCACAATGAAACAGTGAAGACAATTGCCATGAAACACTGAATACAATTGCATGCATACATATCTATATAGATGGATAAGAATCTCATTGCAATATGATCACTGAATGTATATATATCACTATAGGAATATATATATTACTGTATGAATCTATAATCACTGTATGAATATATATATATCACTGTATGAAACAATAATCACTGTATGAATATATATATCACTGTATGAAGCAAATAATCACTGTATGTTTTCCTTTATAATTTCACATGGAATCAACAAGAGTTGCTCTGATACCAATTGTTGTATTTAAACTAAAAAACTTAAGACTCTAGTTGATTCAATGGAAACAAGAAGAATAGAAACATACTCGATCGATCCATAGCGATTTCCCCGTTGATTGTGATGAGTTTGGATTGTTTGGATCTTCCGATTGATTCAAGCGTTTCCCTTAGTTCTCTGTTGAGAGGATACAGAAGACAATGCCAAAAGTTTTTTTCTTTTTTATTTCAACGCATACGCTCAATCGGGGACCCATCCTATTTATAATGCCCATAAGTCATAGCCCTTCAACTTACGGGCTGTGAATTTCCAATTCTGCCCCTCATTGAATTAGAAATTACATCCTTATTTACACCATGTTATTTATTAATACCTTATAGTCCAATACCCCTATTAGATCACATATTTAAATGGACTATACTTTAAGATAGCAATACACGTTATATTACATATGTGTGCCCACATTATTGGATTTGTCCAACACATAAGGCAGATGGTGTTGGAGAATTTTGTTGGATCAGTAGGCAAGGGCTCTAAACGCATATGAAAGCCAGCTCAGGTTAGTTCTAACAGCATATACGAGCAGATTTGGAAGCCCAACTCAGACGATTTGTTCTCAGCAAGATCTACGTACGACACTATCCGGGAAAGAAGGGATGTGGACCCTCTCTTCTTGAATTTATGGCACTCTCTACTCCTTGTGAAAATTTCTATCTTTGTATGGAAAATATTGAAAAGTGCCTTACCAGTTGATCGTGAGCTCCAACCAGTTTGGATCCCCTTGGCTTCTTGGTTCAGTTGTTGTTTTGTGCCTGACGTTGAAACAATGAAACATTTTTTTAATCAGAAAGTTGGCAAAGAGGATCTGGCTGCATTTTCAAATTGTGTTTGGGGTTCACATTTGACGTCCAATTGAAGTCTATTCAATGCTGAGTGTCTGGTTTAAAAGAGCACAAAAGAATTCTCAAGTAGGATGATTGTTTCAGTTAACCCCCTATTCATCCTATGGAAAATTTGGTTGTAGAGGAATAACAAACAGTATATTAATCGAAATTGGAGCGTGAAGTATACCATACTTAAGGTAAGGGACTGGCTCCGATTAGTTAACAATGTCTTCTAATTGAAGCCTAAGCACCAAAGGCAAGAGGTATTGCGCATGCTGGGTTTTGCTACTAAGGAAGTCAGGGTGAAACCTCCTATCATTTTGTACTGGAAAGCGCCTCCTGCAGGTTGGTTTGATTGAACCTTGATGGTTCGTCGAAGTTGGATAACGATATTGGCTTGAAAACCATGGCTTGTGGGATCCTTATTCGTGATGACTAGGGAAGTTGTCGGGGTGCTAAGAATTTCTTTTTCGTGAAAGGATCGACTAATAAAGCATAATCGATGGCTCGTCTAGAAGGCCTCAAATTCTAATTTGAATTGGGGATTAATAAAGTTATTATTCAAACGAACTCTATGTTAGTGAAGCAGTGGTTTAGTAAGGAAATAGAGGTCCATTGGTTATTGGGTAAAATTTGGCTTGATATCTATGAGATTTCCAGTCGGATTGAATGTTCTTATGTTCATGTGTTTGGAGAATTTAATTATGTTGCAGATACCTTGGTTTCGCTGGCTCAAGAGGAGAAGGTTTCTAGAACTTTTAACGAGTCATCTTTACCTCTCAAGGCGAAAGCTCTTATGCTTCTTGATAGGAACCGTAATGCAGCTAATGCTTACATTAGGCCCTAGTTGGTCTTTTGTGTTTTTTTTTTTTTCCTTTTGTTGAATTAGTAGGGTAAAGTCGTAATGTACTCCCTACTCTTTGTATCTAAGTCTGGTTTTTGGACATTCGTAATAAAGGTCTAGCATTCCACAGGTGCCCCTCCTAAACAGAGGTTTATTTGAAAAAAAAAATTGTGCATGTGAAGATTCATCAAAACAAAAAAAAAATCAAACCCAACATATGTTACTAAAGTACTAAATTAAGATAATTATGTTTCATGAATTTTAAACGTAAAGATATATTGTAACGACAAGATTTTGAATGCTATGTCGGCTACCCTAACACCCAGTATGAGTCTCGAACTGTGAACCGCAACTCAAGTTTATAATCCAAGCTCTTGAGACTAAGGTTTACCAATACCATCACAGAGGTACACATAATTCTTAAATCCATGGCAAAACACAACTAACGAAAGTCCGATAACGATAAACTATCAACTGAAATAAAATACTCCATAAAAGTCAAATCTACATCCCAAAGAATAAGTGCATCTGAAAAATAAGATAATCCACCGAGTGACAACTCATGCCTCCAAATAAATCTCAAAATAACATAACTACTGCGTATAAATGGAAAACTTATATATTGCCTCTAGTTTCTCCAATTGAAATAAATTCCTCTAGGCTCATTACCGATCCTTGTGCTCTAAAAAATATTCAAGTAATGGAGTTAGAATCCAACTGTTGGTTCCGAGCAAGCAAATAATTTCTCTAGTGGTAAAGATCTATTTTAAACAAGAAAACCAAACAAGCAAGTATGCGATAAACATGCACATTTAACTTAAACTAAAGATTTAATAACACAAGAATTAAGATATAACTATTTATGGTTTTGGGTTATGGGATCTTTTATATATAATTATTTGGTTATCGAATAAGACAAGTTCGCACATTTAATAATAAGTATATACTATAACCAATACATAGACCATGACCTAAGGTACTACGTCTCTCATGCTCAAGTACACTTAAGCACCCTATTGTATGTTCAAATAATTTCCCTTGGGTTCTACCAGAGGAATCCACATCATGTCTTCCATAAATAACCCACGCCTCTATTGTATACTTAGGAATTGCCCTCACGTTTTCCTCTTGAGAAACATGATGGATTAATATTTTAAATATATGAAGCACCTTAGACATAAGTCATAATCCACCCACAAACAATTCAAGCACATATTTGAAGTAGTATTATTTAATATTTTCACAAAATTATCGTGTCATAAATTGAAACCAATGTTAAGATATATCAATTCTATCAAATTTTCAGCAAAACGTAACATCATAAAATAAAGGGTTATTTACCTTTAGCCCCCATTAATTTAGGAGAAACCTTACTTGGGTGTCATTAATTCCTTTTATTCCGTCTAACACTCGTTTTGAGTGTTGATTGTTAAGTCAATGGGTTTGACTACCAGAAACCATTAGATGTTTTGAAATGCCTGAAATACCTTCACGTGCCAAGAACGTGATGGGTACCAAATAGGAACTGCTAGAATATTGTGGGTGCCAAACGTTAAAATTTGGCTTCTAATCTGTTTTTTTCTTCCTCCACCATCTCTCTCTGTTTCGCAACCGCCGACCACCCTTTCCTTTTCCCCGTCTCTTTGTTTCTGTTTCGCAACATCTCAATAAAGCAATGTCATAATATTGCATATTGAAGGAATGCCTCTAGGTAGGGGATGGTACGATCCTTGTTTTTACTTGTACAAACACAGTTTTAAAGAACTTTAAATCAAGTAAAACATATCGGAACAAGTAAATACCTCCTGAGAGTTATGTTGGTACGTTCCAAAGTGTGTTTACACCTTCCTACATGCATCCACCAAAAGAGTGATCAATGATTTGCTCCCTTTGAAGAGATAGACTTCAATATCAAACTCTCTGATATCTCTTTATTTTATTCTCCCTATTTCTGATTTTGTTTTTCTTACAACCAAACATAACAGTAGTGAAAATAGATGAAATTTTGTTTTCCTTTCTTCTTTGCATTTCATTGTGCATGTTGTTTATATTTGAATTCATGGAGCATAAAAAAGGTTGAGTATGGGCACTGATAATAACATATTTATGTAATTTTATTGTTATATTTCTCTATACTTTCTTAGCTAGTGTGTGTTATTTTTGGAAGTAATTTATGTTTTTGTGTTTGTGTAGGTTGCAATGGCAAAATTCCAAAATAGAAGCTAAAATGTGAAAATTGGTTTGAATTAGGAAGACTTATTGCAAAAGGAAACTACGCAAAGAAGGAAGCCTAGAGAAAAAGTCTATAAAGGGAATAATACCTACTCTCAAGAGATCACTCGGCTCGCAATTCAGCCTTCATAGCATCAACATCCGTTATTCCTCTTTTTTTTTTCTCTTTGTTCATCTCGCAATCCATCCAATGCCATAGACCACCACCATAATCCTCGCGCACAGTCTTCAGCACCAACATTGACCCTTCTCGTCGCACAACCACACTTCACATATCACTCATCGCCTTCATCCATCGTCGCCTCCTTTCTCAGTCACTTACGCATAGAGTATCCACAGCTTCGCACACCCACCACCGAAGACACCTTCATCAACACACCACAGTGTCCCTGCTATTGCCATCATCTCTCTTTTCGTTGCTCGCGTCACAAGCCTTCATCCACTGATTATTAAACCCTTCTCCATCCATAGAGTCATCATCGTCTACATTTTCTCATCCCTTCTGTTCATCGCCATCCATCGACCCCGTATTCCTTCCTCTTCACTTCCGCCTTCCAGACCCTTCTCACCATCGATCACCCTAACCCAAGCTCATCTCTTTTATCTCCTTCCAGATCACAACAACAACACACAAAAGACCACTACACCAAATTAGCATTTTTGTAACAACCCCCAAAACAGTATCACTTTTGAAGTGTAACAATCCACCTAACAATTTTACACATTTTCACAAACAAAATGATACAATAATAGTATCACCATGAAGAGTATGGTTATAAAAGTGATACTATTCATGGTGATCCAACTTATTGTATCATTTTTTTGTGTTACTGCTTTTTCATTTTTTTGACTAAATTTAGTTTTGACTTGAAATTATTTGGTGGATTGTAACATCTCAAAAGTGATACTGTTTTGAGAGTTGTTACAAAAGTGCCAATTTGGTGTAGTGAACGCACAGGAACAGACCGTAAAAAAGAAGAGGAAAGATTCAATTCTCTTCTTAATACTAATCGCACTACAAAGTTTCTTTCCACCATAACCATGCAGGCGGCGACAATGTTCTATTTATTTCAGTCTCTTTTTCTTATTTTTAGTTTAATAGTTAATTATGGATTGTTGTTCAAACATGATTAATATGTCTAGCTAAGCCCCTTTTTAGCTGGGGGTGGATTCGAAGCCCCGAACATGTGTTCTATGAATTAATTGAATTTAATCTTTCTCTGCTAGTTAGTGAATGTGTTTTGCTCAATTGTCTAATAGAACGCTTATCTTTGTACGTTTGTTAAGGTGGCCAACTTAGTAAGCATGCTAGGATTTGATCCTAGAGTATAAGAGAGTTTCACCTAATAGTTATAATCTTATACTCACAAGTAGTAAATACCAAGGAACGTTGGTAAGGTTAAGTAAAAATCTAGGTTAAGAACAAGATGTTCATACTTGTAATTACCTAGTCAGTGTTCATATTTTCCATAAAACTTAATGATCTTGGATTTTTTTTATCTAACTTGCGATTTCTGATTAGATAGCATGAAAAAAATAGTTTGAAAGAAATGTTTAGTTTAATTCAACGAATTTGGAAAAATAATAAGGTTAAAGTAAGTGCATTCATGGTTAATCTTGAGTATTGTCTTTCACAAGTTAGTAAAGGAACTATTGAACATTAATTTATGAACATATGTTTGGTGTGTGGAGATAAACCCTTAGCTAATTTCTCATCATCTACTTCCCTAAAGTTTTTATTAGTTTCACAGCAATTATCTTAATTTAAAATTAGAAAAACCAATCTTCCAATATTTTCTTATTTAGTTTGTTAGTTGTCTTTTAGTTACCTTTAGTGTTAGTTAGTGAGCCCTCTAATCCTCGGTCTAGAATGATCTCTACTTATTCTTTACTACGACTACAAAACGTGTTATTAAGTTGTGTGCTACTAAAATAGTGCATCAATTTTTTGCATCGTTGCCATGGATTAGTAAAATTGCTAATTACTTCATTAGGTTTTGTATTTTATTAATTTTTTTTTATTAATTTCTTTCCTTTCTGTCTTTATCTCAGGTTCTAGTTCATGCGCAATAGAAGATCTAGTGAGAACTTATTAGAGTAGGATCTGGAGCCTGAGAGAACATTTAGGAGCTCTAAATCAAAATCAGAAGAGCTCGACATGGCAGACAACGGGTCTATTAAGGAACTTTCGGCATCCACCTGGATAATGTCGCGCCCCTGTGCATTCAGTATCCAATAGCAGCGGATGGCAAGACAGTGTCATTTGAGCTAAAATCTAGCCTACTTTACCATATTCCAAAGAATTTGAGGTTGTATGCTCTAGTATGAAGTAAGTACCACTTCTAATTTAGAATCTCAAATTGCTAACCTTACTTCACTCATGTCTTAGGTGCTGGGAAAGCTAAAAGTGCCAGGAGTTGCACAAGTTTGTGATCAGGACATGCATCTGATCAATGTCCCCAACTAATTGAGAATGGTGGTTGGGAGAGTGTCAATGTTGTTGGTTTTCAGAGGTAGAATCACTATAGGAATAACTTTTTTTTCTAACACTTACAATGATAGTCTGAAAAATCATCCCAGCTTTGGATAAAAGAATTCAAAACAGCCTCAACAACAAGCCTATACTAGACTACCCCTTGGTTTCTTCTAAACACCACAAGAACCACCTCAGCAAAGTTCAGGTACGTCCCATAATTATGATGAGATTTTTCAACAATAAACTGCTACCAATGCTTTTTTGGTTCAGGGTAAGCAAAACCCAGCAAAGGGCATAGTAGATTTGAAGTTACAGATGAGACATATAACTGAATTTATGGAACAAATTCGTGAGCAATGCAAACTTCCTAGTTTTACCATTCAAAATCCAAAATGAAGGTTTTAAACTGTAAAAGCCATTACATTGTGGAGTGGTAGGCAAATTGAAGAGGAGGATCCAGTCACAGTATCAGCCAAGCAAAATAACCAAAGATGACCCGAACAATCCTTTCGCCACAATTGAAACACCAAAACCCCAAGGTAAGAAGGTAAGTGTTTCAAATCCGATTTCTATTGATCCTTCTTTGTCTTATCTATCTCTCCCGCGTAGGTTTGCCAAGGCTAATAAAGATGAACAAGATAAGGAAATCTTGAAAACCTTTCGGAAAGTCCAGGTTAACATTCCGTTTTTTATGCTATTAAGCAAATGCCTATGTGTGCAAATTTTTTTAAGGATCTTTGCACCACAAAGAGACGACTTCAAGATGGAGAAGTTGTAAGTGTGAGTGAGAATATTTCTGCAGTTCTTCAGAGGAAATTACTGCTTAAGTATAAGGATCCAGATAGTTTCACTTTCCCTTGTGTAATCGGTAATACAAAAATTGAACATGCAATGTTAGACTTAGGTGTTTCCATTAATGTTATGTCATATTCTATTTATCGCTTTAGGAATTTTGGTGAGATTAAAAATGATTGTGTTATTATTCAATTAGCTGGCCGTTCTAATGCATATCCTCGAGGTTTGTTGGAAGATATTTTGGTACAGGTTAACCATTTGATCTTTCTGGCGGATTTCTATGTTCTCGAGATGGATGATTTGGATTTTTCAGCACATTTGCCACTTATTTTAGGTAGTCCCTTCATGAAAAGAATTGACCATGGAGTTTTATGGTGATCAGATTGGCTTCAACATTTTGAAAACCGCGAGGTACCTACTGATAATCATTTTTGCTTCTCTATTCACGTGATTGACAATTTGACCTAGAAATTGTTAGATGTCAGGAACAATGATGAACTTGAGACCACCATCACTACTGCCGCTAGATATGAGAGCAATACAGTTCTTTATGACACAAAAAAGTGTAAGAAGTTACAGTTGATGAGCTCGAAGAGATTCAGAATGAAGGATGATGCGTCCAAATCATGTCCTCCTGCGAATTTGACCTGCAAAATAGATGTTAGACTGCCAAGGACCACTTTTTTTTTTATGGCCGAAGGCACTTCGATGCTTAATTCAGTAACTCTGTTTGAAGAAGGAAGTAAATTTGGACTTAAATTTGCATACTTGTGTCGAATGTTTCCTTTACTTTTATAATGGTCACGGTTAATTCTCTGCGTGACTTAAGCATGTGAGGTGTAACGGAAAGAAATGTTTCTCGTAACAGTTTCCTCTTTGATGGAGATGCGTTCGTGGAGGCGTAAGTCCATCCTCGACTCATTTTGGTGCAACATTCATCTTCTTTACGAGAGAACTCGTGTTGGGCCTGGATTTGAGATTTGATTTGTTCAGGCCTGGATTCGGGGTTTTTTTATACCTACTTGTAATGGGATTTGTTTGGGCCTCTGTGGTCGACTATATTCTTCCTGGGTTTTACGAGTTGGCCCAATAGATGGGACGTCGTGTCATTGTGATAGATGTTATCTACCACGTATATGGCCGTGATGATTAGTCTATTTTGATGTATCATCAGCTACTCCCCTCCTTTAGTTAGTGGGTGTGTTCATGTATCGACTAACTTTGTGGTGGTTGGTATCTCAATCGCACCTTTGCATTGAACTTAATGTTGTCAACAACTTTCGATCGGTCGATCGCCTTGATTACTTCATTATTTGTTCATTTTCACGCATGTTATTTAGAATTTCGCGCTCCATTATATCACGTATGTCGCTCCGTGAGCAGTCTTTGTTGCTCGGTTGTATAAAGGATGTCGTGATGGCTTTGTTTCCTTCTTTACGCCATCTTTGATTTAGGGTTGTTTTTTCTTTCTGTTGCATTTTCCATCCTTTCTTGCTTATTCGCGATGTCTGCTGGTGACTTACTGGACGGTGACCAGCTTACTACCTGTGAGGCTCATTTTTCCCCCAAGAAAGTTTCTCAGGCGACCTTGGATAACATCTGTTCCAACTACTCTTTGCCCTCCGAACATGAGATCATTCTACCTCGTGAAATTGACAGTCTTTGTCGTCCAAGTAAGGAATATATTGTGCTTTACCCGTGTACGTTTCACGCCGGTCTTCGATTTCCAGTTCCAGAGCTATTTGGTCTTATCTAGATCTTTTGGGTATTCATCCTGCTCAGATGGGCCCAAATGGTTGGAGGGTTATGGTCTCCACATATGCAAGGGCCATCCTTTCTGGTATTCCTTTGACAGCTAGTATTTTGCACTCGGTGGTCATTCTGTTGTTGTCCAAGAGCACTTGTTTCCTTCGTTCTCCCACGTGTTTTGGAAACCTTAACGATGACATCAGGGGTTGGTTGCATGATTGGTTTTATGCTTCTGTCCACTTTGGCTACTTCAATTTGCGGGGTCGGCAGATAGTAAAGTCTTTCTGGGTTCCCAACAAGCAGAGGAATCTGCAATTGACTGTTGAAGAATAAATTATCAGCGAGCATTTTTTGCAGCTTCTTGTAGTTCCTTTGGACACCTATCTTACTGATGACATGGTGAAACACAGAGGTTTGTACAACATGAATGAAGTCGAGTGGGCTCTGCTAACTGAAAGGCAAGTCGCGGAGATTGTTGCCCGTGTTGTCCTTGTTGATGGTGGTAATGATATCGTTGATGGGAAAGTGAGCTCGAATGTTACGGATCTCGATGCTCTTGTTAGCGTTGGTACAGGTTCGATTTCTAAGAAGAGAAAAGTTCTAAGGCCTGTTAGCCCTTCGAAGTGGTTGTTTTTTAATTTTGATCGTGCTCCAAAGAAGAAACGACTCGTTGATTTTGTTCATTGTGCTTCTCTTTACTTGGATTTTATTGATAGAGAGCCTTCAAGGGAGGATCTCTGCTCTCTACAAGTGGCGGAGGAGATGAAGTTTGCATTAGAGAGGAGAGAAACAGAAACCATTCGTTCGCTGGACGATGGCGAAAAGGACTCCTCTCTGCTTATGGTGGTCGTGACGCTGCTAAGTGTTCTAATGAGGATCCGAGGGCCATTGATGACAAGATGTTCTAACTGGTTGTTGTTCAGTCTAAGGAACTTAGCAATCGTGATCGCGTTCCTGAGACGTAGCCTCTTCACTCTCTCTCTTCTCCCATTGACGATGGGACAGAGGTTCCGCCTTTCAGCCAGCTTAGGCACCTCTATTCTCGTTGGGACAACCATTCGTTCCACTTCTGCTATGGTTAATGCGCAACAAAAGGGTGAGGATGGCTCTTATTATGTTCCTTCTTCCTTCTCGACTGTGGGTGGTGGATCCCCCGTGTTTTCGGATCCCCACGTTCTTCATTCACCAATCAGTTGGAAGGAACCTACCCCCTAAGAGATTTGGATCAAATCAGAAAGGAAGTTTTGCTAGTTTTCCCGACTTGACGTGCAGAATAGTGCTCGTAAGTTAATTAATGAATGGCATAGACAGTCGGTGGAGAGGCCTTCGATGCTTGTGTTGGATTCGGACTTTCATCTTGATGATGGTATTAGGCTTATAATGGACGGGACGACTCATCTTTCCCACACAAGGGTGATGGTTTCTTGTCATCAAGCAAGTCATAATCTTAGGGTTTCTCGATAGCGAAAGCTCGTTGTGCTGTTAGTGGTGTCTTGCCATGTTCTTTATCAATATGACGTGTTAAAAGCGCGATGCACTGAGCAGATCAAAGCGACTGGGGTTGCTCAAGCCTCGTTGGTCGAGGCGGAAGGGTGCGCGAGATTGGTCTGTGACCAAGCTCAAATCTTTAAGAGCCGAATTAGACGATGTTCATGCAAGCTTGCATGATGTGGAAAAAGAGCTATCCACCGATAAGGCACTCCATGATGAGGCTGCGTATGTTGTGATAGAACACTCTAACAACCGCGACATTGCTGAAAAAAGGGTGGAGCAATTAACGGCTTCACTTGACGAGGTCAAGGCGGATACTTCCGCAATGCTTACCGCTGCTGAGGGCCAACTTATAGCAATTAGGAATGAGCTTTCTTTAGTTAAGGACAAGCTTTGCGTTATGGAGGTGGCTGATTGGCAGCAAATTGTTGATGGACAAACTGAACTTCTAGAGTACATCGAGGGTCTTGGTGTTGATTTGTCTTAGTATCGTCACTTGGTTTATCAGAACTTTGAGGATGAAAATGGTGTCAAAGACCTTCCGGTTAATCCAATGGTTGAGGAGTCATTGTTTCCCCCTCGAAGAGAGAGCTCCTGCCAGAGATCCAATTGAGCCTTGTATGTCAGATGGTGTCGCTGAGGATGTTATAGATCTTCCCCTTGATCTTCTACCCCTTTATTTTCTTTGATTGTAATAAAATAGCTTTTGATTAAAGAACATGAGTTTTCTCATTTGCTTTTCTTCGTAGTCGTGGTTCATCTTGTTGATTTCAATCGTGTTGCATGTGCCTTTTATAGGTCATTCGTTGTTGTCTAAATGATTTGTACCCCAATTTGATTTTTACAGCTATATTTTGCTTTATTTGTCTTTTGCTAATTTAAATTTTCCTGTGCTTCGGTACGTCCATCTAAACCCCCGTATTGGTTGTCTCGGAGCTTTTCTTAAAAATTCACTTTGTCTGTTTGTCTTCTACTTTGTCGATATGGTGTGTTAGTTAATCCGAGGCTCACTTGAGTTGCGCTAACTTATTCCTCTGTTGTTTGCTTTGTTGGTTTGATCGAAACGGAATTTGCCTATTTTGAGTTGGTTTGTCGACTCGGTTGTCTCAAAATCGTTTCCTTCGAGTTTTGCTTCGTTGGTTGACGTTTCACTTAGCTTTTACTTAGTTGACTCGTTCATTCAACTTTTACTTCATTGGTTGATGCTCTGATTGATCCAAAGTCAT